>JAHWGI010000516.1:0-600000 GCA_029379305.1 Frankliniella fusca | reverse complement strand
ATCCACTGCCCCTGCCCCTGCCCCACGTCCTCCCGCCCGCCCCTTTCCAACCATGCCGCTGGGTTCAAAAATCAATTATTATTATTCTGTAAAATTTTGGCTATTTCACGCTCTAAGCGGTCAATTTGCAAATTTACCAGGGACCCTGTGTCAGTAGTTACACATGCACATATTGTTAACTTTCCTTCTGTGGATGTATCTTGAATGTACTTGACATCATTGATATAAACTGGAAAATTAATAATCTCTTCCATAAAATTGATTTAGGTCTTAAAATTATCCATTTCCTTTGTGATTTTTCAATTTTTTTTTCTTTGTTTGGTGTAGTCCAGCACACAATATCTTTGACATTTTTCTATTTGACCGCTGAGTGTTGTGAGCTGATTTTGTTAAACTTGAGAGGTTTTGAGAATGTGTGGTACACTTTAGCCAATAACAAAATATGCATTTTACAAAAATTGTCATTTCTTTTTAGAGGCTATTGTGTATCTACTTTTTCTTTGGCCTGTTTGCTTCTTAAATATGCTTGCTTTTTATTCAAATCTAACACAAAAGCTTGATGGTAGCAAATATTTTACAGACACTTATAGACCGAATGATTCATTTTTGTTTTCTCTTTTCAGGGGTGTACACCACATCAAGGCAATGCTCATCTGTGGATTTAGGGAATTATTGTGATTACATTAAACTCCAAGGTGATGTTATGGACTACAGATCCTGCGTATACACCTGTGAATCTGACGGATGTAACGCCGCTCATAGCTTGATGAGGCCAAATGTTGTTGTTTTGCTGTTTTCGTTTGTTGCTGTATGCACATCATTATTTTTATTGTAAATTTTCTTCTTAATGTTGATCTCCAGGAAATTTTTTTTCGATCTGTTTTACTACTGTGTCATTATGAACAAATATTTACTGTACTTGGTGTTTTTACATTTGAACACTAAATTTGAAAAATGCTAGTTGTCCTGTTACGTGTTCTCTCAAACTGAGAAGGATTAACACAATTATAATGATAGTTTAATATTCATTATGTTTTTGTCATATTTGTAAGATGTCATATCATTATTTCTTTCTATTGCTTAAATGAATTTGTGTACCTGAATTTCATTAATACTCCAATGTCATTTTCACCTTATGCTTGATTTGTTACCAGTTGATGTTTATCTCAAACCATGGACTTTTAATGGCCTAAAGTTTTGACACCTAATGTGGTGTTCGTGACAAACTAATATTATATTTTTGTTGTTGAACTTCCATTTTGCAATGGTATTAGGAAAGCTATTGCACTTTATTATAATGCTTTTTAAAAATATTGAATTTACTGCTAAATTTTCAAGGGAACAGAAACATGTTACTCCATGAGAAAGGGGTGTCCTTCTCTCATAGTTACTCTTTACAGAAACAAGGTGATGTGCCCAAATACCTCAAACCAAATTTTTAGTTTAACTTATGTCTTTTCAAATTTAAGCTGAGACTTTGTCTACTGTTCACATCTGTGAAAGAAATATTTGTTGAAATATTTGTTTTCCATTTTTAGGGATCACACTTTGATGCACTGATTTTGTACTTTTGAAAAAATGATAAAATGTGTTTTGTTGGTCAATTTTATTATAATTCATTTTAAAATTTTGTATTTCTATTTATAGAAAGATGTTTTGCTGATAAGGTTTTATGTCTACCCGTCCAGTGAAAACAAAATCCGTCCAAGAAAGAGACTAGTAATGAATTGAATAGCAATTAAGAATTAGTGTAGAAAGCTTAAATTTAGAAACAAAGAAAATGTGCTGAGAAAGAAAACAGTCTCTTGAGTGTGTTAGGCATATTATTGTTGATAAATAAAACAGATTTTTAATGACTAAGTTCTGTGGCTACTCCTTAACAAACCGCCAGCGAAACCCAGCACTCTACAACGTGTCAGATTGGCTTCGCCCCTATCACATAACGCTTGATCACCAATCACCAGTGGCATCTACGCGATACTCGGGTGGGCAGTGGGCAGCTGCCCGGGTACATCGAGATATTCTGGTTAGGGAAGGTGGAGAAAAGAGAAAGACGGAGAAAATAGGCTGACACTTAGAAATTCAGGTAAGCAAAAGGTTTTGCCCGGGTGCAGTGGAAAACGCGAGGGTGCCAGCGAACCACGGCGTCGCCGTGATGCGGGGTTCGGGACTTCGGGACGAAGAGAGTCAGGAGCGGTCACACTGTAAAAAATAACTGTTGGACAACAGCTTTTTCAGTGACAACTGTGTTGTTGACACACAGTGATGCTGTTCGAGAACAACATAATTTTTCAAGGAACAGGTATGTTTGTTTTCAAATCAAAACAGGAAATTTACTGTTCCTGAACAGCTTTTGCTGTTCCTATACAAGTTGTGCTGTTCGTGTACAACTTTTGCTGTTTCTGCACAGCTATTTCGCTGTTCCTCTACAACTTTTACTGTAAACGGACAACTTGCGCTGTTGATAGACAGCAATACTTGTTTATTGAATGGCTATGTTGTTGTACAACAATACTAGTCATTTAAAAACTTAACAGCAACTTTGCTGTTAATTTACAGGAAAATTTTTTTACAGTGCAGGCGCCTGTTGAGACAGCCTCAGAGAATTTTTCGGAACAACGATCCCAACGCCACAGAACGAATTTTTTTTTTTTTTTTTTTTTTTTTTTAAAGCGAACAGACACGACGGCGCATTGAAAATCGCCAGCTGGCTCCGCTTCGGGCCACAAATGCGGGAGGCAGGGGCGCCTGAGCAGCGCGGGATAGGCAACGCGCCGCACACGCGGCCGCACAGGGTTGCCTATCCCTCCGTCCGCAGGGGCCTTCCGCCTCGGCCGCCCTGGTCTGGTCTGGACGCTGCTGGCTCCGCAGCGTGGAAGGAAAGCAGTGCGACCGACTGACATACCGAGGCGCCACACCGCGCCCCGCCCCGCCCCGCCCCGCCCCGCCCCGCCCCGCCGCGGGCGCTCCGTGCGGGCAGCAGGGCAGTAACGGCCCGGGGCACTAACCTACCCCAACCCAGACGGCTGTGCGCCCCACCCCGCCCCGCCCCGCCCCGCCCAGCGCGCCACCCCCCCGCCCCGCCCGGCTCCGCGGCCCGGCCGGGCTCGGGGCTCGACTCGGCTCGGCTCTGTCTCGATTGGCCCAACCCCCCAATTCTTGGGCCTGGGGCGCGCCAGGCCTGGCGGGGTGGAGAGGGGCGGGGGAGAGAGGGGCTCGGCGGCAACGACCTCCCAGAGACGCACATACAGGCGCGCCGGGCCGAACGCAGGCGAACGCACACGAATGTGGCGCCAAAACAAGCGCGACGCCAGCGACAGTAGTCCTGCCAAAACCCCCTGGGGTGTCGGAACAGGCGACCTCTTCCACAGATAACGTAACATGTTCAGGGAGGCAGGGTTATTATTTATTGTTACGGTATGTCAAGCATTTTTTAAACGTTTGTTTTTCCTTTTTACGGAGCGCTTGGAGGCGCTTGTGAGACAGAGTGTACCCCCTCGATTGCATAGTGCCAACCTCTTCACGCCCAAACGTGCGTGCACACATCTCTCGGCAGTCACAAGAACGAGCGACATCAGCACAGTCGCAGCGGCAGCTCAGTGGTGGACCCTTGACGAACTTTAATAAAACGCGCTCCTGACCGTACTCCTGATCGTTGTCTTTTAACTGTGCTCTGACCGTACTCATGATCTTCGTCCTTTACCTGTGCTCTGGCCGTACTCCTGATCGTACTCATGACCGTTGTCTTTTAGCTGTGCTCTAGCCGTACTCCTGACCGTACTCAAGATCGTTTTCCTTCAGCTATGCTCTGGCCGTACTCCTGACCGTACTCATGATCGTCGTCCTTTAGCTGTGCTCTGGCTGTACTCCTGATCGTTGTCTTTTAGCTGTGCCCTGGCCGCACTGCTCCTGACCGTACTCATGATCGTACTTCTGAGGATACTCCTCACCGTACTCCTCATATCGTACTCCTAGTCGTGGTCCTTAACTGTGCTGCTGATCGTGCTCCTGACCGCTTTCCCGGTCATGTTCCTGACCGATCCTTTCTATGACACCGCTAGCCCACCTAGCTGCACTCTACATCTTCCTCCTGGTCGTGCTCCTAGCCGTGCTCCTGGCCGTGTTCCTTACGCTTTCCTTCAGCTTCATTTACGCCATGGGTCGGGTCGGCGTCGTGTCGCACAGCGCTAGGCAGGGCGGGGCTAGGCCGCGCCGGGCTCGCGGGGCGCGGCGGGCCGGGGCGGAGTGCGGTGGGGTGCGCACTTCAAGGGGCGGGGCGGGGCGGGGCGGAGCGGGGCGGGGCGCGGCGGGGCCGGGACCGGGTGAATGGCCTACAACGACCGGCCGCGCCGACGCCGCGCCCCGCGCCCTCCCTCCCTGTCCCCCGCCGCGCCCTTCCCGCCTCCTCCAACCCCCCACCCCCACCCCTACCCCCGCGGCCCAGGCTTTGCCCGCAAACAGCCTCCGGCTCCGGCTACACGACTCGACATGGTCCGGCTCGGCTCGGCTCGGCCCGGCTCGGCTCGGCCCCGGCGCGTAGCGGGTGTACGCACACTGCCCCGGCCCGGCACTGCTCCGCTCCGCTCTGCTCTGCTCGGCCCGGTCGCTGCCCTGCCCTTCCCTCCAGCCTGTGAGCCTAGCCCCCCGCGGGCGGGGCGGGGCGGGGCGGGGCGGGGCGGGGGTGACAGGCCCGGCCGGGGCGCCGGGGGATGGAATCGCTGGCGGCGGCTGGTCTGGCCCGGGCTGGCTGCCCGCCTGGCTGCCTGCCTGCCTGCCTGACTGCCAGCCTGGCCTGTCCGTAAGCCGATACCAGCCCGCCGGGGCTGCGAATGGAATGGACGGTGTATGGGGCTTAACTCATGTCATCAGAGTGGCTTTGTCATCTCTCTCTCTCTCTCTCTCTCTCTCGGAGCCCGAGCGCCAAAAACGAAGCCCACAACAAAATGGGCGGAGGAAGTGGAGGAGAAGGTATACGGAGGGGAACTGGATGGAAGGGGGAAAGAGAGGGGTGTGTATTATTTTATCGGAGCCGGCAGATAGCGCAAGAGGAAAAGAGACCGCGAGAGCAGAGAGACCGCTGGCGGAGAGGCGGGTCGGGCGTCTGGAGAGCGGGCGGCGCGTTGTTGAGCGGGATCGGTGATGGGCGCGGGATTAGCGACGGGGATCGGGATCAGGAGGGATGACCATCATCTGGCAGAGCGGGCCGGGCGGGCGGCAGACAGAGGCAGATAGACGTGTTCACAAACTCAATCTCTCTCTCCGGCACGACGGCGCTCTCAGGCACTTTCAGGCAGGCACTTAGCACTCTATTGGCGGGGCGAGGCGTAGTGCCTCCTCTGGGCCTTTAGTCTGCGAGGCTTTTGGGTGACCAAAAACAGAACCGGGGGAGGGGGGGGGGGGGGTATTGAAAGAGTCCCGTACGATGGATGCGCCGGGGCCGGACGACCCCGTCTCTCTCCCACCTCCCCCGCGACCTCATGTTCCCTCCATCGGCCTCTCTTCCTCTTCCCCTTCAAGCGCCTCTCCATCCTCCCCAGTCTGCCCCCCACCCCCTCCCCCTCCCCTCCCCCCGGGCCCCGCGGGCGCGCGCGTGTACCCTGTTCAGTGCCCTCTCGCGTCTGAGCACGTCGAGGTCGATACCCCTTTTTACCTCGCAGCTCCAAAAGAACTTTTTCATGTTTTTCATCAGTCTGGCAATTGACTTAACTCATTTCCAATATACGTGTGTGTGTGTGTGTGTGTGTGTGTGGAGCTCTGTGTAGGTGTGAGCTAGCCTGTAGGGAGGGCAGTGTTTGCACGGTGTGTGTGTGTGTGTGTGCGTGTGTTTGAGGGGTAGGTTTGCTCTCTCGTGCGCCCGCGCGCTCACCCCACGCCACGCCACCGCGGTGGAGCCAGCCGACTGATTTGCGTGCATGGCTCGCTAGTGCGGACCGTTTAACACTCGACATGACTCCGCTCCGCTCCGAACCGCCCCGCCCCGCCCCGCCCCGCCCCGCCCCGCCCCGCCCCGCCCCGCCCCCTCAACTTGCACCGTGCCGAACCGTGGAATGGAAACTTGCACCCCGCGTGACTCCTGACTCAGACACGCCGCGCGCTGTTTTGTTTTCCTTTTTCTTTTCCTTCTTTCTTTTTTATTCCGTATCCCTTCATTAAGTACAGTGTTTTCCGTCTCGTGTAGGTTATATGTGCGCCGCCCGTTATATTTTTTTTCCCCAGCCCCTTTTCTGCTGCGGGCGGCCTTCCCATGGGAATATATACCGCGCATCGCTGCGGGATTTTCGCCTCCCTTGTGTGTGTGTGTGTGTGTGTGTGTGTGTATGTGTGCGTGTTTGTGTGTATACTGAGAGGCAGGATGGCGGGCCGGGCCGGGCCGGGCCGAATCCCTTAATGAAAGGTAACACGTCCAGGGCCAAAGATATAGCGTGACGATGCACGGCACCCCGAGCGCTGGCCGCACTGTGGGGCAGGTCAGGGCCCCGGGAGAGGATAGAGAGGGACTGGGGGATGGAGAGGGGTGGGGGAGGGGGACAGGAGGGAGAGAGAGAGAGAGGTGCTGTGCTGGAGAGAAGGGCTGCCGGCCGGCACGGCAGCCGCCAGCTCTTTGTCAGCGGAGGCTATAATTTGGCGAGTACTTTGTACGGCAGGCCAGAGGCCCGCGGGGGTGGAGCTGAGGGGAGGGGGAGGGGGTGGGGCTGTAAACACGCCTGGCCCAGGGATGATCAACACCAGCAGCAGGGCGCACGGCCGGGCGAGGCGGGGCGGGGCGGGGCGGAATGAAAAAAGGGAGTTAATAAAAGTGCATGGCCAAGTTGGACGGACACTGCCGGCCCGAGCTGGGGAGGAAACGACCCACACACCCGCCCCGACCAAAGTTATTTTTGAAACGTATTCAAACCTGCTCTTCAACTGTTTGTTGAGACAACAGGATGTAATATTGGGGAGAGATGGGCAGATTGTTATTCATCTCGAGCAGCAAGGCGCCTAAGGACGAGGTGAAGGTCTCAAATTGAGGTGAGATGAAGGGGGCGACCACTCCCCTTAAATGTGCACCGGGTGTTTCTTTGAATGCGTAACTGTGTTACGGGTTTACCTACCCCATTCGCCCGTATAAGGTGCCATGGCCCCTGCAGCGCTGGTGAGTATGCAATCCCGCGACACTGTTACGCATTCAAAGAAACACCCGGTACACATGATTCCCGGAATGATTGATTCCCAATGATTCACATCCATATCTTTTCATTTCGAACTGTTTCTAGAGACATAAACATTAAACGCTAACTTTGGCTAATTATAACTGATTCCATGTGCTTCCTGCTTTGTTGTAGTGTTTTTCATTTATTTCCCTTAATTTTTATGATGATGATTCCCAGGCTTGTGTTCGCATGATTTCCAAAATTGTGGCCCCCCTCGGGTGAGACACTGGAAACGCAACACTTTATAGGTGTGTGAATTCCCGTTCGTGCACCTGTTCCAATAATAATGGAAACACAAAGGCACGGGGCGGGCGGGCTAAGAAGGTTTGGAGTTTGGCTCGTGGCGCAGCGAGGCGCAGCGAGCAGAGAGGCGGAGCGCAGCCCGAGGAAAATAATAATAATAATAAAAAGACCTCGCGGTGCACAACAGCGCCAGTCCAGTCCAGTCCAGGCCGAGCAGGGCAGGGCAGGGCCGGGCCGAGCAGGCTGGAGCATTCATAATAGATGTGCCCGTCTGGCGGGGCCGGGCCGGGCCGGGCAGCAGTGCTGGGCGCAGCGCATAAGGCAGCACGCCGACCCGACCCGACCCGATCCGACCCCGTCCCGACCCCTGCCGGACCTCTGATCGGCTTTGGTCCTCGGTCCTGGTCTGGCTCTACGGGTGAGCTGGGCGGGGCGGGGCGGGGCGGGGCGGGGCGGGGCGGGGCAGGGCGCGGTGGTTGTAGGGCTCAGGCTCAAGCCGCCCCCGCTCTGCCCGTCCGCGCGCGACTCACCGCGGGGCGGGCACCGAACAGCCTCGTAGGGCTTGTTGTTGGCCTGCAGAGTGTCTGCGGGAGGCGGGGCGGGGCGGGGCGGGGCGGCGGGGCGGGGCGGGGTACGGCGTATGGCGTAAGGAGTATGGTGTATTGGGTCGGCGAGAAGGAGGGCATATGTGTGTGTGAGTGTCACGGAAAAAACTTCGTCTTGGTTTTCAAGCAGCCCCGAAAACCCTGTGTATTTTCTCCATAAGAGCTGCTTGGTTTTTCCAAAACTGCTTGGAAACCAGGACGCCGTTTTTTCAGTGGTGCGTTGTGCGTTTGTGATGGGGGTATGGTCTGGTTCTTTATCTTCCACCTCTCCATATACCTCCCCCGGCGTGTCTGCAGCGCGGGGTATGGGGTCAGGCGGGGCGGGGCAGGGCGGGGAGAGTTGTGCTCGCTGCGCTGCGCTACCCCGCGAGTTGCACGGCGGTGGGCCGCGGGCAGCGGTCGTGCAGCCCTGCGCCCTGTTATTTACTGCAGGCGCCGCGAGCAAGCCCCGCCCCGCCCTGCCCTGCCCCGCCCCGCCCCGCCCCGCCCCGCCCCGCCCCGCCCCGCCCCGCCCCGCCCCGCCCCGCCCCGCCCCGCCCCGCCCCGCCCCGCCCCGCCCCGCCCCGCCCCGCCCCGCCCCGCCCCGCCCCGCCCCGCCCCGCCCCGCCCCGCCCCGCCCCGCCCCGCCCCGCCCCGCCCCGCCCCGCCCCGCCCCGCCACATCGGTTATGCCGGAGCTGCATCGCGAGCAATGCATTTCGCCCTCGCGCAAGCCCTCGCGTCCCTCCGTATAGCACGGCACCGACCAACCCGAGCGACAACTAAACCTGAAATGAACAATGGGACAGAGGGGTGGTCTAGGGCAACTGACCACTGTCTGACCGACCAGGTTATAGTGTTACCATACTGACAAGGTGACCACTTTGAAAATTGCTCCTAGTCCATATTGACCACAATGTTATGTCACATCACTTGCCACATTTCAAAGAAATTTATTCCTCGTGAATTCACAGTTTATAGGTTTCCTGCAAAATTGTTGCCAATGGATTGCAACTTGAAACTCGAGCAAATTTGTGCTGGTCAAAATGTCTTCTGGGCAAGGTTCAAGTAAAAGCAAGCACAACGCATCGCCTTGCACCTTATTGTAGTTGTTGGTGGTAAAATTTCTTTTACGAGGATGTTTTTTTTTCTTTCTTTCTTTTCATCCCTAGGAAAAATGAATAAGAAATGTTGGATTGGCCAAAAAGTGTTGGGTTGGCCAACATTATGCACGTACTGTGACCACATTTCACTGTTTTTTTCTTCTTTTTTTTCTTCTTTTCAGTTTTCCGACTTGAATTTGGGTATCTGCTTTATTTCGCCAGTTAGGTTCAAATTTGTTGTCCCGAGGTTTTGGTTTGATCAAGGGCTTGTATTTTGTACACATGGCAGCCGCTCGCCCATCGCCTCGTTCAAAAATTACAAAGATTAAACAAAAAGGTCAATTTTTGTTCGGGTCAAGTTTTCTGTGGTCACTTGTCCGGATACCGACACAGGGGTAAGGGAGAAAGTGAGACAGGGAGAAGAGAGAGTGAGACAGAGAGGTCAGAGTGGGTGTGAGGGAGAAGGGGTGAGTGAGTGAGGTAGAGAGCGGTAGAGAGAGGACAGAAACAAAGAGAACAGGCGCGATAGAGTGCAACAAAGAGCCACGGTGTGACAAGGCGTAGTAGAGGGTGTGTGTGTGAGTGGGGCAAAAAGGAGAAAGCGCCTTGGGACTCATACACTTCATTTTCTCGGGGTGAAGCGGACCGCGGCAACGCACGTGGCAGCGTGCGGCGGCGGCGGCGGCTGCAGCGGGATCCACAATATTGTCCGTTTGACGGTAACGCGGGGTGAGGCGGGGCAGGGCGGGGCGGGGTGGGGCGGGGCGGGGCGGGGCGAGGTGGAGCGCCATCAACGTGCAGCGGCATAGCGTGGCTGGGCGTGGCGGGGGAGCCGCGTCACAAAACAAGTTGGTATTTCCCCTCCTCACCTCGCCCCCTTGGCCGCGGTGCGCTCCCTCGCACAGCCACACCCGCATCCGTTTTATGCCAATTGGCGGGACAAAGACGCAACACATAGGGGTGCTAGTGACGCACCGCCCCGCCACGCCGCACCCCGCGGGCTACACGCCCTAACCCCCGTGAGACACGAGCGGCGCGGTCTCCGACTGACATTTAGGGCCTCCCGGGCCCGGGCACCGGCATCCCCCGCCCCGCCCGCCCCGCCCCGCCCCGCCCCGCCCCGCCCCGCCCCGCCCCGCCCCGCCCCGCCCCGCCCCGCCCCGCCCCGCCCCGCCCCGCCCCGCCCCACCCCGCCCCGCCCCGACACACCCTGGTGCCGGCACTGCTGTGCCCGCTCCGTGCTCGCGCGCCGTGGGCCTGGTCGGGAGGGAGGTATGTCGCTAGCAAGCATCGGAGGGAAAAACGGGCACTGTGAAAAATAGTCGTAAGTTTACGGGAAAATTTTCCACGAAGTGCAGTTGTAAAATTACAGTTGCAAATCGTAAAATTACAAGCACTCCATATCGGCTTGAAATTCATTCACGAGCAAAAAAGGTCCGTCGTAAATTTACAACATATTTCGTAAATGACGATTTACAAAATTTATGAAAGAAAAACGGATTTTTTTTGTCATTTTTTTTTGAGTAGTTTTCGAGCTGCCGAACCCTAACTCGCACTTGGCATACAACACATTTTTACTAGTACGTGTATATATTATGAGTTCAGTGTCGCTGTCACCCATTACCCGTGGCCGCAGTCCAGGCCATATCTGTAACTTCTTTTTTATTTCTTTTTTCTTCTTTTTCAAGTTGATAGCTTTGCTACGCGGTGAATTTAAAAAAAAAAGAAAAAAAACATCTTTTTTAATACCTCGGGCAACTGCAAATAGGCAAAACTACGTACTGATAAAAAGAAATAAAAAGGAGAAAAAGCAGGGTGGTATTAGAACCTCTGTCCAACTCGTGCTTTCACCGGCGATGACATCAATGCCGAGTGCGGATTTGTTTTGATTTATTTTTTACCTACTTAATCCTTTTTATCCACTGTCCTTGTGCCTCGGGCAACTGAAGAAGAAAAAGCTACTTCGAAAAAAAAAGTATTGTGATCGGTATTCGAACCTGTGCCCACCCAGTACTCCTAACGGTGCCGATGTGGATACCAAAGTCGCCACGCGGCTGGGCTGATTCAGCAAGGAGAGCAGGCGTACTGATGACGCCACCGGTACAGGTTCGTCGGCGACTACGGCTCTTCGCAGCGTCACCCCTAGTGGAAAGACGACTTGTACCATGGCGTCGTAGCTGTGCCGGCATAGTGATGTGCCTGGGGCCGCAAAACCCGGGTTCAAATCTTGCTATAAAATATAAATTTTTCCGAGGACAGCAGCTTGGCGTGGAATTCAAACCCCCCATTTCAACGGAGCTCCCTCGTGGAATCGCCGACGGTCTAGTGGTCTTAGTGCCACGAAAGCCGCGGGGTGTCATGAGACTCGGCACTTGGGGCCTGGGTTCAATTCCCAGGTAGGTTCTTCACTGGCAGCGAAAGCGAGTTGTCAGGAAGTTCCGTCCCATGCCACGGGGGGTGGTCCCTCGTGGGGAAGTAAGGCCTATGAATCTGGCTCCTTAGTAAACAGCTTTTCCATGACCTGTGCGGGAGCGGGTCAGTACAGGTCTAACCAACCGTACGCTTACTCTTCCGCAAAAACTTCTCTTTCTGCTTTTCTCCCCCTCTATCGTCCTTCCTTGCCTCTACCTCCCACTGACCGGTCATGCGGTCCGGTGGTGCCCAGTCGTTGGTCTGAAATGCTACCTACGGCTTCAAGGCGCTGTTTAAATAGGGTAGTACGGCGGGCCTGACAGGCCGCCAGCCTTAAGCGGGGACTCTCCCCGAAGCGGAGAGGACTTCTCGTGCCCGCGGGGTGGCGGTCGCCTGGAACACACCGGATCCCATCAGAACTCCGAAGTTAAGCAGGCGGGGCTCGCAGGTTGCGAGTTAGGTAGGGGCCTACCAATTTTTCAATTTTTTTTTTTTTTGTTTAAATTGCTCTTTAAAAAAAAATTATAAATGAATTTGAGGTGTGCTCCGACCATGATACCCATTCCTTCTCCACTTCACCTGTGTAAACAAGGTCAGAAAAAAGCAAGGCACTTTTTTGGATTTTGAGGAATCCATCAGGTCGGACAGTCAAGCTCACGCGTACTTAACTTTACACGCTCCAGGGCCACGGCCACGGAGAGGTAAGCCCGGTCACCTTACTCCGCAGGTACTCGCGGGGTATGGCCTGGGCCGCGGCCACGGGTAATGGGTGACACCTGACACTGAGCTCATAATATATACACGTACTAGTAAAAATGTGTTGTATGCCAAGTGCGAGTTAGGGTTCGGCAGCTCGAAAACTACTCCCCAAAAAAAAATTACAAAAAGAAATCCGTTTTTCTTTTTACCGAAAAAAACGTGGGTGTCGAAAAAATTGGAAAAATAAGAAAACTCAAATTGTGTTGAAACACACTTTTTGCTACGTGTTCATGGTTCAGAACGATGGCAAACGCTTTAAGAGAGGGGTGAAAATGCGAGATCATCATAATTCACTAAAAAATTGAAGGTTTTCTTCGACAAATTTGGATGTTTGTTAACATTTTGTATCGAATCTTGAAATTTTCACGATCTTAGCCCGTTTTACAACGTCTTTTGTTGAACGCATACTACCAGAAGCGGAAGGAACGTTATTAGACCGTTTCGTATCGTTTTTGTCATCAGAAACGCAGATTTTATGAAATCAATAATTTTTCCAACGTTTTCCAAATTTTCCGAAAAAAAAATCGGATAGAAAATCCACTCTTTTTCCAAAAATTTCCTTTTTTCGTAAAAATACGAACCCTAGTGCGAATAAATGAGTGTACGTAATGAACAGTGTCGGTAAAACAGGGCGACGCCGGTGGCCGGGCTCAGCCCGCAACACACGCGTGTCAGGCACGGCTGCCTATCTTAGGCATGGCTGGAGGACAACTTGGTTCACAGAACCTATTTCGACAACTGCGGCTCTCGCCGGGTGACCGTTGCACGCCTTTCCCGAACTGCGCAAGCGCAATTTTCATCTCAAGTGTAGAGAGGTAACTGACGTAGCTGTGATTACGCCGAGTCAAGGTTTACATGTAAAACACAGTAGGAGAGTTTTTACTGCTAAAACTTTTTAGAGGTAAATTCCCAACTCTGTGTTTTACTCCTAACCGTAGAGGTAAATCTTGTAGAGGTATTTTCGCAGCAATATTATTAGAGGTATATTGCAGTAGAGGTAAATTTACCTCTAATCAAAATTAGAGGTGTTTCCAGTAGAGGGATCGGGCCAGCCCCTGCCGTGCCCGGCCCGGCCCGGCCCGGGTCAGTCAGTCTGGATTTAGAGCAGGTGCGGGTGGATGTGTTTGGCTTTGAGTGTTGATCGTCGCGCGCGCGCGCGCGCGCTCGTGTGTGTGTGTGTGTGTGTGTGTGTGTGTGTGTTGTGATGGAAGCGGAAGTGCGATCTGCGAAGACTCGGACTCGGAAGGGCACGCCGTCTCTCCTCGTAAATGGATACGTTTTCACGAGAGAAAGGCCGAGAGAAGAGTCCAGTCCTGAGGTAAGAGTCTGCGAGTGTTTGTTTTGTAAACAGAGTCAATGCGTCAAGGCATTTTATTTTACATATGCCTTTTTTTCAGTTGTACTATTAAGTTGTGAAAGTGCCGGGCCGTGCTGGACCAACATAAAATTCTAAAAGAAATAATTGGGCATCACATTGATTCTTGTAAGAAGTTGACTGAGAGGGTGACCGAGAAAAGGTTGTCAACACTTCGCGCCTGAACGGAGATGCCCGCTTGCGACAATAGGGTATGTATTCCGCTAAAAAGGAACAGGAACCTAATGATGAATAGCATGACCGCCGCGGTTCTGTTTCCTCCCGAAATCTGATTGGTCACCGCTGATGTCATTTTCGCCGTCATAGCAAATGAGCGCTCAGGCGGAAACATAAGCAGCGGGCGTGATTTTCTTCACAAGGTTCCGGCTTCAGTTAGCCGAATACCCTATCATTTCCCTTTTCCCCCCGATGCCCGCTAGCGACAATCCGATCCTTTCTACCTGAGGCCCATGCACGCTAGCGACCAGCGACCTAATCCCATCCCGTCGGGAGCCTGCCCCCCTTCTTCACAAGACGACAAAATCGGGGGCGCTTACGAACATTTCTTAATTGCAGGTGAGGTGAGTGAGATTTTTCACACACTCGTATAGGTGTGCTAGAAATAATTCTTCACTCTTTTAGGTAATAAGAGACTGCCCATTCGTATGCTTTCAAAAAGACAAAGTCAAACCCATTTCCTTATCCACATGGACACGAATGAATATTCTCTGCCCTCTTTCTCTCTCCCTCGGAATAATTTGCTCCAACCCCCTGCAAAGTGTGTGAACAAATCCAGCCGACTGGAAGTGAGCGGCACGTTGCATACTTGGATTTCCAGTGCACGTGAGGCGCGCGACCACGGGCGGGGCGGGGCGGGGCAGGGCGGGGCGCCGCTGCAAGGCGTGTGTGCTGCGGTGGTGTGCAGTTTTATTCATGAACCTGCCCTCCCTCCGTTCAGATTGAACCTTCTTCTTCTACCCCTCTTTGAACGCGGCGCTGTGATCTAGCATCTAGCATTCAGTGGCTGCCTCTCAATTCCCTTTTCCTTATTCTTTTTATCTTCGCACGCCGCTCCGCTCCGCTCGTCCGTGCGCTCCGCTCACTCTCTTTCTCTCCGTCGTACTTTGTCCCTCCCTTTTCACCACCGCCCAACGCCATCCACGCCCCGCCCGCGCCCCGCCCGCGCCCCGCGCCCCGCGCCCCGCGCCCCGCGCCCCGCGCCCGCCACACCCCGCCCCGCTGCTTTGCCGGACCGGGCGCTGTGCAGCTAGGTTCTGCTGATGTCCTTTGGAGACCTCACCCCTCCCCACCCCGCCCCACCCCGCCCCACCCCGCCCCTCTCCGATGTCTGTCCAACCACAACACTAACCAAGCAGCCGCCGCGGCTGATCCAGTGCGGAGCAACCCAAACATTCCTCCCTCGATGAATCCCCAAGCGGCCACGGCGGGGTGCGGCGGGGGCGTGGCGTGGCGTTGCGTGGCGTGGCGTGGCGTGGCGTGGCGTGGCGTGGCGTGGCGTGGCGTGGCGTGGCGTGGCGTGGCGTGGCGTGGCGTGGCGTGGCCCGCCGTGTCGCGGAGGCTCCCTGAAGCTGGACTCTGGGGTTTTACCTCGGCGCCCCGCCCCGCCCCGCCCCGCCCCGCCCCGCCTCATACCTCCCTGCTCCGAGTCGCCGTCATGCGCTGCCCCGTCCTGTCCGGGTCTATTCAAGGGTTATTCTTGGTGAAGTCGAGTCAAGCATCTCTCAGGAATTTGCTCGGTTTGTTGTTGTGGAGGAGCGGACCCAGGCCGCACGCTGCGCTGGCAGGCGACCCTATGGTAGTGGGCTGGACAGGGGGGAGAGCGAGAGCGCGTACGTCAGGAAACGCGTGCTTCAGATTGGTAGCTCTACTCGGAATATTAAGCTCCACTACGCACCGTGAAAGAAGAAATTTGTGGGCTCTCTGCTCTTCCACACATGCTAAAAGGTGTTTTGACCCCGATATTCCGAGCGTTTCGAAAGTGTGTTTTTTTTTTTCGCTGCCTAAAAAAAGAACAAGTTTTATACGAAAAACGTTTTTATTGTTTCAGTTGCCTATTTTTCACAAAAATGTCAATTTTATCGAAATATTTTTAAGTATTGAGAAGTGAATCAGGCGTTGGGCTTGGCTGTTGCGGACATTTCATTCCGACGGCGAGAACACGTCCGCGGGTTGATTTCGATTCAAATCTTCGCACTGGGCTTGCTGCCAAACTAAAGAGTGGTGGTCATCCTCGGCTGGGTTGATTTCAATCATTTGTTCTTTGTTGACTTTTTGCGAGTGGGAGGGAAGCTCACGCAAGCGGGTGCGTATAGCGGAGCAACTTTACTCTCAGCCCGTTACTAATTTTTAGGACCCCTTTCTTAGTATTCCTGCTGTTTAAAAAACTTTTATAATCTACTGACAATCTTTTTTCATCAGTTGTACGCACTAATTCCTTTTTACGTTACTGACCATTCTTATTTTATCAGAATGCTAAATACTATACAGAATAAATAACGACTTTGTCAGTAATCCTGCTGTGTACAAACATATGGGTCCTTACAAAGAAAAAAAACATCGGTGCAGGTCAGAGAGTGTTACCAGCTATAAGTTTGAGCGCTGCATCTCTAAAGTTAGGTCTTATTTTATTTTGAACTAAATTGATAAAAAATGAAGAAATTATTGTCTCTCCTACCCATGACCCATCGATATGGTCATATTCCCTTTTTTGTCATGATCAACACACAAAATCAACTCCTTACATTTCTTGGAAATTTTTTGAGATTTTCCGTTTTTTTCCCTTTTCCGAACGTGAAAAAAGAACACTAATGCTTACGAGTTTAAGAAGGGTAGTCTCATTGTGTCACAGAATTCCCACTCTTCAAACTAGTCAAATTTTGGGCAAATGCCGCACTCCCGGAGTACCAGTCTGAAACTATGCCGAGGGCATAGCTCACAGGCCTGAGCTTGTGCTCGCACCACCTCGGTAAAAAAGACGAGTAGGTCAAAAATGAGAAGGTCCTGTGATATACCGCAGCGCGCGGCCTCCAGCCCTGCGCGCTCTCCACCAAATGAAAAACTTATCTCCAGGAGACGGCGTAAGCTGAATGCCAGCATCCCTCCTCCGTCCCCGGTCTTTCTCTCTGTCGCACTCCGTGCTCGCGGCGTGGCAGACAACTCAAAGTGAGTGGGGCCGAGAGAGAGTGAGTGTGTGAGAGAGAGAGAGCGAGAGAGAGAGAGAGAAAGAGAGAGAGAGGCTCCAGGCTCCGACGGCCCGGCCGCGGGGCGGAAGGGAGCGGCAAGGAAGGGGCATCAAGGATTTGGCACATCCACGTCCACGTCGGCCTGGCGGGTCGAGACGGAGGGGGTGGGGGGCACCAGACACGCCGCGCACTCGGGGCCCTGACGGGGTGGGGGGGGGGGAGGGTGAAGGGAAGGTCAATGGAGGTTATCGAGTTTGGAGAGGGTGGGTTGAGGCGGGCCGGGCCGGGCCGGGCTGGGCTGGGCCGGGCCAGGCTCGGCGGCGCCAGCAGCAGCGTCGGCCCGACTGCTCGACGCGGCCGAGTGCAGTGCGGAGCGGAGAGGAGCGGTGGTGCAGGGGTGCTCGCCCCGCCCCGCCCCGCCCCGCCCCGCCTCGTCTGTACCCGAGGAATGCCACACACGTAGAGATAGACTGCTGCCGCCGGCGCTGCCGGTTTGGGCTGGGGATTGCGGAAAAGGGGCGAAAGAGAAAAGCGGAGTGTGTGTGTGTGTGTGTGTGGAAGAGAGAGAGAGAAAGACAGAGAGACGGACAGACAGAGAGAAAAGCCAATGCGTTTTGACTTTTGTTTGTTGACGTCGCGGGCTGTTCTCGTGCGCCTTTGAGGCGCACAACTGTTTCCGGAGCGCCAACTCTTTTACATCCCCTTTCCTCCTAAACCTCTTCGTCCTTCTCCCTCCTCATCCACCATCTGCTAACACCGATACGCGCTGCAGCAGTCGAGGAGGCACGTGTTCCTGCGTGAGCCCGACAATAGCAGGCGGGGACGAGATAGAGATGAGATCAGCGAGATAGAAAAACGCATAGAGATAAGGGTGTGGCTGGGCGGGTCGGGGCCCATCCAGAGTCTTCCGCTGCCACAGCGCCCTCCTCCTGACTTTAGAGAGAAATGAGGTAAACGACCCTGGCCAGGCCACGGCATGGAGTGGAGTAGCTGCTCCCCCCTCCCCCCCCCACCCCGGCCGGGCCAGGCGAGCAGGCCGCCTGGCTGGCTGGCTATGCCTTACGCCCTAGGCCCCCACCTCCCCCAAACCCCCGCTTCCCTGCTCGGCGTTGTCGTCCGCCGGTGGCGCCCCGCCCCGCCCCGCCCCGCCACGCCCTACAGCACGACGGTGCGCACCGCCCAGGGACGTCCGTAAATGATATTGGCGCCGTCGCCATTGGCATCACGACAGTCGTGGAGGTGGAGCAGGAGCAGGGGTGAGGAGGACCACGGCGCGGACCTCACCTCCGCGAAGGTTCCATCCCCGCCCCGCCCCGCCCTGCACCGCTCGGCGCGCCCTTCCCTCCCGGCCCGGCGCGGTGCTCTACCCCGTCGGCTTGTTTGCGCTCGCTCGCTCGCCCTGACCGCCCCTTCCCCCCCCCACTTCTCTCGACGGAGCAGCTCATTTTCGTGAATAGTGCGCCCTTAAGCCACAAACCTCGCCCGCACTCCGCCTCGGCCCGGGCCCGGCCCGACCCGAAGGGATCCCCCCTCCCCTCCGAAACAGGGCGTTTTGCAAGAGGAAACAGCGCGCGTGAGGCAGAGCGAGGCGGAACGTACACTGGTAAACCAAGTGCGCAACTGCTCAACATTTGTAGGTGGATAACTTCCTGTCTCACACGGACATAAGTGGAAAACACGGCCGCTGTGCAATTGCCAGCGTCAAATTCGCCAGTTCTATACTTCTTGTAAGTATCCGACTCAGCAGTTATGCACTTGCAACTGCCGAGTGCAACGCTTGCCTCGTTGCACACTTGCAAGTGCACTACATTTGAGTTGAAAAATTACAAGTGTACAGCTGGCGACTTTGACTCTTGGAATTGTACAGCTGCCAAGTTACACACTTGCACGTCGTGCAGACTGGAAATTGCACACTTACAAGTGTTATTGAGCAGTTGCACACTTGGTTTATCAGTGTAGCTGCTGTGCACTCTGTAACAGAGTTATTTGAGAAAGAGCGTGAGAGCGGAAAAGCGTGAGAGAAAGAGCGTGGTAGAGAATAAGCGAGACAGAGAGTGAGACCGTGAGAGAGGAAGAGAGCGTGAGGGGGCGTCGTGAGAAAGAGGGTGAGAAAGAGCATGAGAGTGAAAAAGCGTGAGAGAGAGAGCAAAGAGCGGTCGCAAGGCTGCGCAAACTGGGCCTGCTGTTTGAAGGGGAGGGGTGGGGGTGGCACCCGGCGAGGCCAGCCATGGCCTACCCCAACCGAGGCCAACCGCAATAAATGCAATAAATCCCCGGGCGGGCGGGGGCGGCAGCGGGGACCCTGGAGGAAGGGGGCGCCGGCGGCGGAGAGGGTGGTGGTGGAGGCCGCGGGGGGAAAAAGCTAGACCGTGCGTCAATAGTCCCGTGGGTGATAAAGGTGCCTGAGAGCGAGCGAGAGAGGAGGTATGGGAGGAGGAGAGGGGCTGTGGGGAAATAAGAGAGAGAGAGAGAGAGAGGGAAACGTAGCGTAGAGGGAGGGGACGACGCCAAGGACGGCGGAGGGGGGCAGAGGAATAAGACGCAGAGCGGAGCAGAGACACGCAAAAAAGCAGCAGAATCCCTCCTGCTCTCCCCCCTCGCCCTCCTCCGCCTCGTGGTTTGGGCTGCAGTGGTGCCAGCCAGCCAGCCTCCCCGCCCTTCCCGCTCCCGCCCCGCGCCACCTCGAAGCTTCTCCTCAACTTCTGGAAGAGGCCTTTTGTCGAAGGCAGAGGGGCTGCGGGGGAAGGGGTGGTAGCGAGCCCGTGTTTATTGACTGGCCGTCCCGTCCCGCCGTGCCCAGCCCAGCCCGCCCCTCCACCTGAGTGAGCATGACTGCGCGGGTGGGGTGGGGCGGGGTGGAGCGGGGCGCTGAACCTCCCCGCGGCGAAATCTGTTTAAACACGGGCTAGCGCAGCGCTGACACAGGCCCGGCCCGGGGCCCGGGGCCCGGCCACTGAACGCCTTTCGCCCGGACTGGACTGGAATAGAGTCCTAGGACTCTAGACTGGACTTGGGGGGTGCTGTCCTGCAAACTGATTCAGAGGCGAGCGCTGCTCTCCTCGCCCGCTGTCTCTCTCGCACTCATGGGGTGCGCCGTTCACGTCTCGTCTCGCATCCACACGGCGCACCCCGTGAGTGCGAGGGAGAGACAAGGTGAGAGGAGCAGCGGCCGTCTTAGTGAATCGCAGTCCGCAGGCCAGCCAGGCCTTTATCAAAGCAGGATGGATCAGGATGTCTGATACGAGGGGTGATGGTGCTGGAGAGACGACGGGTTAGCTATAGCTGCGCGCTCCGCGCGAGCAGCGCGAGCTCCGAGGGGGACACAACTCTGAAATTTTTGTACACCTCGTACTTCAGATAAAATTCTGGAAAGATTCAGAAACTTTCAATTAATTGTTTGTAGAAAAATTCGGAAAAAATCAGAAAATATAGGAAAATTCACAAATATTCAATAAAATCCAGAGAATTCTGTACTAACTCAAGCACAATTTCATAAAAATTCACAAAAATTCTCTAAAACTTCACACAAGTTCACAAAAATTCACAAAATTTGTACACCAAAATTCAGAGCTGCGTTTCCCCCTCGGGGGCGGGCGTGTTCAGCCACACCGATAACCACTCGGGCTGGGGACTCGAGCCCGGCCCAGCCGCTATCCAGGCCCTGGGCGCTGCCAGGCCCTGAGAGGAGGGGGAGGGGGGGGGGAGGTACTGCTCCAAAGGACAAGGTCCAATTTCCGGTAATGCATCCGCGCGGATCCGCCCGGAGGAAGGGCCCGGGCCTGGAGGCCCGGAGGCCCGGCCGGCCCAGACCCACTGCAAACAGGGGCCGGGCCGAGCCGACCTCGGGTGGGCCGACCACCGCACCGCCACTGAACCCTGCGTAATAATCGTGATTGTGGTCTCAGCCGGCAAATAATAGAAACAACAACAAATAAACCGTCACGGGGTGGCGCTGGGGCGATGGGGCGGTGCAAGCTCCATACCGGGTCGGGTCAAAGCGATGCGTGCGCGGGCATCGTAGTACAAATAACATGCGGCCTTCCCGCTTTGCCCCGCATCGCCAAGGCAACTTTCTTGATTTTGGAAAAACCAAGGCCTTTCCGATGACGTCCTGAAAACCAAGACGATTTCCAAGACAAGCCATTGGAATTTAAGACGTCGTCTTTTCAAGACATCTTGAAAACGAAAAGCAATATCTTGAAAATTGTCCAAGTCTTGTTTCAAAACGTCTTGGAAACGCCAGACGCCAGTTTTACCATGATTGTCCGACATAATTTTGTCCGACCTGGTGATTTCCTCGAATTCCGAAAAAGCGTTGTCTGACGTGGATTTTGTGCGACCTTTTTCAGACGGGTATACATTGAAGAAATAGGAATTATAGAGGACCAGGCTGCGGAGCATGCACCGAACAGAGAAGATTGTACGACGACTCATGAAGCAAATATTAAAAATAAATAAATTGGGAGGCCTCTACCTAACTCGCAGCCTCCGATCCCCGCCTGCTTACTGCTTAACTTCGGAGTTAAAATAGGATCCGGTGTGTACCCGGCGACGCACATTCGAATCGTGACCGGTGAGAGCACCAGTTGCACTGTGGTTCTAATACAACCCCTATTAGTTTCGATTTTTTTTTCTGTTGCCTTATTGCAAGCCTAATCACTGTAAATCGAGGAGTGAGAAATCTCGCTCTCAGGAGAGCGAGATTGGTGACCCAAATTTTGTCACTCCTGGGGAGTCATATTATTAAATATCACTCCTTTTGAGTCGCTTCTATGACTCAAAACGAGCGATATCTAATGATCTCGCTCGATTTGAGTGAGGCTTATCACTCCAAATGAGCGATATAGAAGTTCCTCACTCCTTTAGGGCGATGTTATATGCCTCGCTCAATTTCAGTCAGAAACATGACTCTCAGATTTACAGTGATTGTTCTTTCTATAACCACCGTCCTTGTGATTTGGGAAGTTGCATGAGGGCAAAGTGACCGACACACCGGATTCCATCAGAACTTCGAAGTAAAGCTGGCGGGGCTCGCAGGTTGCAGCTGCAAGTTAGGTAGGGGCCTCCCAATTTCTCTCTTTTTTTCTTCTTTTTTTTCTTTTTATGGAACTAGCGAGAGTTCAGGGAGAGGAAGGGAGGCATGTCTCCAACTCCACGCCAACTGATTCATTCATCTGAAATGGAACGAAAACACGGCGATGAGATGGCTAGATTGCGTGAGCCAGTGTGTGTTTGTGTGAGCGAGAGAGGGGGAGGGGAGGCGTGCTCAGTGCACACGCGGAGTTTTAGCGGAGGCGGCATATATGAATGTGACCAAAAACTTGCGTCATGATGAAGTAACAGCAAACAGCCACGTGTTCAGCAGCCGGAGCGGGGCACTTCGAAAAATCATTGTAAGGCTCCAAAAAAAATTATTTTAAAACTGAAAACAATCAATAAGAAGAAATAAGGTAGCATAATCCGAAAAATCGAGAAAAATTAACAAAGAAAACGATTTTTTTAAATTCAAATTTTAGGGTAAAAGATTAAAATTTATCAGAAAGTAACAGAAATTTTCCTAAAATGAAAAGAAAAATCAAAACAAAGAATCAAAAAGTCAGAAGTGAAAAAAAATCGCTGTTCCCCCCCTTTTTGTATGAGTGATCCCCCTTCGTGTTGAGGTGAGAATAAGAGATGGAGGAGTGATACGTATGCGGCGACCTGTGTGGCCCCCACCCGCACCCCGCACCCGCCACGGAGCCAACCTCTCGCTTCCACTTCCCCTACACACACGTCCCGCGCGGCCGTCCTCACCTCACGCCTCACGTGAGAGAGAAAAGTGAGATGGCGTATCATTTTCCTGGAAGCGTGACGGAGAAGGAAGTGGACGGATAAAGAGAGAGAGACGGCGAGCGTACTGCAAGTGGGCGATGCAATCTGGTGTCTCTACTGCTCTCAGCTCGGCTCGGCTCGGCTCGGCTCTCAGCCCCATGGCCGCCATGGCAGAGCCCCCTTACCCGGAGGTCTTGCGCCGGCCCGGGCCCGCCAGGCCCCCTCGCCCTAGCCTCGCGCGGGCCCGCTCTACGCGGATGATGGCGGTTCGAAAACCGATCCCCCGGCGCGGGCGCGGGCCTAGTGGTCGGACCCATCGGTACCAGCTCTAGCCCGGCTCGGTCCCGAGCCCCGGGGAGGAGCGCGCGCCACGCCACGCCACGCCAGGGTGACTTTACGTCGCAACGCGGCCCCTCCCGCCGTCAAATCCCCCCTCTTAAAATTTCACTAGCCTGCATAAGCCGTCCTGAATCGAGAGCCCCGCGCCGTCCGCGCACATCCCCTCCCCCCCCCCCTCTAACCCTTTCCACCCACCGCCGCCCGCTGCCACCGCCGCCGTGCTGTTCGCAATTTCCCCATCCCTTCCCGTTCATCAGACCCTGCACTCCATCCACCTCGCTTCCCGGCCCCGGCCCCAGAGCGGCGCCTCGATAGGGTAGCGTTTTTCGCCCGCCGCGCTATCATTCTCCGAGCAGCGCGCTTTATCATCAATGCTGGTCGTGTGCTAAAAGTAGAGCTCCTGTGGGGCGGCCCCGGCCTCGGCCTCGGCCAGCCGGGCTCGGCCGTCGCCACGCACACCCCCCAGCGCGCCCGTCCACCACGCCCCGCCTCGAAATAGACATGTCGAGGCCACGCGCGTTGCGGGCGGGAGGGACACACACACACACACACACACACACACACACACACACACACACACACTCGATCACGCTCGACCTGACGGCTCCACTGAGCAGCAGCAGCAGCGGCGGCGGAGGTAGGCCACCCGCCGGACCGGTGCGTCCGACGGGCCTGCCTGGTGCCCCGGCGCCCGGGCGAGGAGCGCGGGGACAAGCGCGGCGCCGCGTGGCGGGCGCTAACGCGGACGGGACAGTGCGTCCGCCCACGCCCTGCCCCGCCCCGCCACGCCCCGCCACGCCACGCCCGACCGTTTGCGCGCGCCCCAGTGTGTCGACCCGACGGAGAACCAATGTGAAAGATAGCAGCCGCACACACGCCATATCATTCCTATTCCAGTTGCGTGCGGTTCTGTGCGCACGCGGCTGTGCACTATCCCCACCTCCCTTCTCTCTCTCTCTCTCTCTCTCTCTCTCTCTCTCTCTCTCTCTCTCTCTCTCTCTCTCTCTCTCTCTCTCTCTCTCTCTCTCTCTCTCTCCCCCTCTCTCCCCCTCTCTCCCCCTCTCTCCCCCTCTCTCCCCCTCTCTCCCCCTCTCCCCCTCTCTCTCTCTCACTCTAGTACGCGGCCTGAGCGTGACGTGCCGCGGTGGTACCAGCGCGTACCAACAGCACATCACACGTACACACACACGCACGCACA
This sequence comes from Frankliniella fusca, assembly GCA_029379305.1. Taxonomy (NCBI): domain Eukaryota; kingdom Metazoa; phylum Arthropoda; class Insecta; order Thysanoptera; family Thripidae; genus Frankliniella; species Frankliniella fusca. The sequence continues at coordinate 575,802 of JAHWGI010000516.1, read as the reverse complement.
CTTTGTGCAAGCTCATGGTACCCGCGCACCACCAGGCGCACACATGCACCGTGACAACGCCCCACCACGCCACGCCCCGCCACGCCGCGGGGCCGGCTGGACGTCCACTGGACACGCTGTTCGGCCCGCGATTTATGTGTGAGACACGGTGTCTGACTGCGCGTTGATTCCATCGGGGCCGCCTCCCGCCTCCCTGCCTCCCCGCCGCTGCCTGCTCTCCTGATGGCAGATTTATTTCTGACACGATGAGTTTGTGTGTTTCGGCGGGGAGGAGCGGCGCAGCGGCGCGGTGCGAGAGAGGGATGTGTACGAAATGTTTCTTGTTTGTGTTTGGCAGCGGGACGGCGAGCTAGCTGGAGCGGACAGGACGGCCCCTGCATGGCGCCCTATGGCGGCGTCGGGCGGCGTCCCCTAGCGGCTGCTGCTGCAGGTCAGGTCCGCAGACCTGCGGCCGAGAAATGTGAGGCTGAACGAGGGGCGGCTAACTCAAAAAAAAAGACGTGTACACAGAAATACACAAAAAATACAAGGAAATACTCTGCAATGCACAGAAATACGTAGAAATACTCAGCAAAAGTACGAGAAAAATACTGAAAAATACATTAGAAATACAAAAAATACAAGGCAAGTGTACACAGAAATACAAGGCAAGTGTACTCAGAAATACATGAGTTGGCCGCCCCTTGAGGCTGAAGCAGCTCAACCGATGCGGGTATTCAGTTCTGTTTCGAGGAAAAAGCTGTTTTCAAAATAGTTTAAGGGGGAAACAACACACTAAATTTTCGTCGGCACATTTTCTGAATTTTTGTGAATTTTTATAAAATGTTTGCGAAATTTCCTGATTGTTTTCCCTGAAATTTTCCTGACTTTTCCTGAATTACGAGGTGTACAAAAAACAGAGTTGTATCCCCCTCGAAATACCGGGTGTTTCTTTAAATGCGTAACAGTAACAGTGTTGCGGGATTGCATACTCGCCAGGGCTTCAGGGGCCATGGTGCCTTACGGGCGAATGGGATAGGCAAGCCCTCAACACTGTTACGCATTCAAAGAAACACCCGGTACACTTGCTCGACTTCCCGGAAAGAAGACAACTCAAAATATCAATTCATATTTCGCATAAGCGATTTAAAGTTGATTTAAAGGGTATAACATTAACATTGAAAGACCGATATTTTTAAGCTATGGGTCTTTTAGACCAACGATGGAGCGTCTAAATTTTTGTGTGGACCGTTAGTGGGAAAATGTTCCAAAACACCGCCGCCCCCCCTTCTCCCTATGCCATACCGTCGTCCCTTACAGCGCTCTGCGGCAGCGCGGCCTGTCCGCAATTCATTTTCCTGAGGCTCGGCCGGTGGTGGTGGTGGTGGTGGTGGTGGGAGGCGGGGTGGCAGGGGTGGCCGGAGTACAGGGCACTCGTTAGCCGCCGGTGCGGCTCCTTCATTAGTTACCGACAGACAGGACTTCAAAAGCCCTGCCTCGCCCTGCCGCGCCTCACCCCGCCCCACCCCGCCCCACCCCGCCCCGCCCCGCCCCGCCCCGCCACGCCCCGCCCCGCACGCCTTTCAAGAGCTGATTATGAACGGATCCACGGGACTGAAGGGTGAAAAGAGGCCGAGGTGCTGGGGGTGCTGCAACTGAAGGGGCGCGACAGGAATTGCGGAGGGGCGGGGGAAAGGGAGGGATAGGGCAGATCAGAGCTCGGAGGAGGAGGAAGGGGAGGAGGAGAGAAGAAGTAAGAGGAGGAGGAGAGAAGAAATAAGAGGAGGAGCGGTTGCCATGGGTACCAGATAAAAAAGGCGGAGGCAGTCAGCAGGAGATTGGGCTTAGGACCGACGGCAAATATTTGCGTGGGTGCTGCGCTACCGGTCTGCTGGGTGCTAGGGGTGGGGCGCGGGGCGCGGGGCGCGGGGCGGGGCGGGGCACCAGGCCTCTGCTAGCAGCCGAGCAGATCCACGCCGAGGCGCCGGGAGTGATGAGGCCCTGGGTGGAGCCCGTGGCCGGGCCTCGGGCATTTTCACCCCTCTACTGACAGTCTGGTACGATTTGTAGCACACGGTATGGGACGCTTAGGCGATTTGATCCCATGGCCACAGGAGATACAGGACGCGTAGGTGATTTTTATTCCCATTGGTACAGGGATGTACCGAAGGTAAAAGGGAGGGGGGGGGGGGGGTACTTCAAAAAATCACTGCAATAAGGCTTCAAAAAAATAAAATAAAGTCATTTAAAAAATTAAAAATAAAAATAAATTTAAAGAAGGAAAAAACAACAGAAAAAACTCAACAAATCGAGAGAAAGAAAATGAACAGAAAGCCAAAATGAAACCTAATTTTTTTAAAAAAATCGGAAAATCAGTTCATGTACCGTGTGTTTCTTTGAACACTGTTATTCAATTACTGTGACGTCACGTTCTTTTTCATGTGAAAAGTGTCACATTGTTTAAAACGTAATGTCACATTCTTTTCAATGTGAATCGGCCAGAATATGCGGGCAAAATTTTATTGTCACATTCAAAAGAATGTGACATTAATATTAAAAGGAATGTGACAGTTTTCACATGAAAAAGAATGTGACGTCACAGTAATTGAATAACAGTGAATGTGTAACAGTGTTGCGGCTTTGCCCACCCCATTCGCCTATAAGGCGCATACCTCCTGCAGCGCTGGGCAGTATGCAATACCGCAACACTGACGCGTTCAAAGAAACACCCGGTACAAATTTTGTATGAGTGTTACGCCCTACCCCTTTTTGTTTCGGATGTACAGAACGCCTTCGCGATTTGTACCTGTGCACGGAGGTACAGAGGTACTCATCGCCGTACACTGGAGAGGTTAGGAGCGAAGCGGAGCACCTGCTTGAGGGTCACAGGCAGGGCAGGGCAGGGCAGGGCAGGGCAGGGCCGGGCCGGGCATGGCAGGGCACTGGCACGAGACCAGCTCAATAAGCGTTCAGGCACGGAGTGGGCGGGCGCAGGGCAGGGGCGAGGAGCAAAGCATCATCAGTTGGGATGGGGACGCGGATGGGGAGCAAGTGTGGGTATGAGGTAAGGGAAAGAGTCAGGGAATGCAGCAGGGCTCTGGGCGCGGGCGCGCACCGGATTGCGGTGAATGATCCGACAGAAGTCGACGCGGCTGCCCTCCAGAGGCTTGACTTAAGAGAATCAGGCCACAAATGACCCAAAGGTTGTTAGGGAGCCGCTTCAATCCACACCAGACCCCACCCCGAGCGGGAAACAAGAAACAACTCTGAAATTTTTGTACACCTCGTAATTTAGAAAAATAAGAAAAATTCAGTAAAATTTGGAAAAATTCAGAAATTTGTTAAAATTTCCTAAATTCACAGAATCCTGGATAAAACTCATGCAAAAGTTCAGAAAAAAAAATCACTAAAAGCTCACAAAATTCCAATTAACATTCACAAAATTTGTACACCAAAATTCAGAGTTGTTCTCGCTCCACCCGCAGCTGGAGCTGCTGCCGCCGGGGTCCCAGCCTCTATGGGCTCATGAAAAGAGCAGTGTTTGTGGGAGGGGAGGGGAGGGGAGGGACGGGCGGCAAGGGCCGAATCTTAAAACTAGAGGGTCTCGCTTTGAGGTTCCAAATGGAAGGAGGGTGCTAGAGAGAGCGGGGCGGGCAGCTTTGCGCAGCGGGACGGGAGGCAGTGGTGGGCGGCCGCATAGCAGCGCCGCCGCGCGGTCCTGGTCCGGGCGAGGAGCCTAAAGGCTTGCGCTCTGGCCCGCACGACACTTGGAGTGGAGAGGTCGGGGAGGCGTATCGTGAGGACCAGGACCTCGGCAGTCGCGGCGGCAGCCAGCAGCAGGTATTCACACTCGGGACGCACCCACGTGAATTTCAATGAAAGCGGTTCTGCGTCGATCCGCTCCAAAAGCCCTCTCCTCCTCGCGAAGTGGTGGGAAGAGCGAAAGAGGGGAGGGTGGTGAGGGAGGGGGTGAGGCGACGGCGGTGGTTCTCGAGGGGCGGGGTGGCAGGGGCAGGAGGGGGGGGGGACGCACTCGGCTCATCGCGGATAATTTGGGGCAGCGGCGCAGTGCGGAGCTCGGGCGCCTTTGTCTCTGCGGGTTCACACACACACACACACAGTGCACATACACAGACACACACGACGTTCTGCGCCCGGCCTCGCCCACCGCTACCGCGCCGCGTCGCCACAGCCTCGCCCAACCGGAAGCAACAACCCCATCCGACCTCGGCCGACCCCGGCGCGCCTGGCCCGCCCCACCCCACCCCACTCCGCCTCCCCCAGCCCCATCCCACCGAGTGAGCGCGCGCGGCGGGCGCGGCTGGTGGTGGTGGTGGAGCTTGGAGCAGAGGAGCACGTCTCATTCGGGGGCGCTAGGCTGGCGAGGCCTGTGTCGCACACATAAACACAGACACGCACACACACACACACATATACAGAGGGGAGCGCGCGCGCGCGCTGCCGGGGCTCACGCACCATGCCCCCCCCCACCCCCACCCCCCAGGCGCCGCCGCCACCCCCTTCTCTACCCCAACAGCGTCCAGACTGAGCAGGGCGGCTCGGCTCGGCTCGGCGCGTGGGGTCAATGGCCAAGGGTTTAAAAACCTCCCCTCCCCACCACCCCCTCACGCCGGGGCCGTCGGGCCTCCCCCTCCCCTCCCCTGCCGCTCGCGGCCCGGGCTGGAGAGCGGCCCGGCAGCAGCAAGGCCCTTCCCTGCCCTACGCACGCACTGCGCCACGCCGCGCCACCCCCTGATAGTCACAGGCTGATGCGGGCGCGGTGGCGTAGGGCGGGGTGGGGTGGGGTGGAGCGGGGCGTTCCCACTTACCGCGGCAGTAGAGCCTCAAACTCCGGGCGACATGGCGGCCCACGGTCATTATTCCACGGCGTTTCACATCGAGGAGGAAACAAGCTTCTGCCTCTACCCCGCCCGGACCGGTGCTGGTCCTCGGGAGAGCGGGGCGGGGCGAGGCGGGGCTGGGCCTCCGCCGGGCTGAAGTCCTCGTTAGGGGGAGAAATCCCGGGCGCACTCGGGCCCGGCCCGGCGCGGCCCGACCCCGGCACGGCGGCGCAGCCCCGGCACCAGCGGCCCTGCGCAAGGAAGGAGAACGAGATGAACAAGAGGAAAAATCGTGTCTCATGTTCCGATATCGACGAGACTAAAATAATAATAGCGGGGCGCGCGCGTATTACATTGTCATACACCACGCGGTGTTGCACGTCGCGCGACGCTGCGCTACGGAGCATCTTATCTCGCAAAGCATTACTCTGCGTCGTCGTCGTGCGGCGTTTATTCCTCCCCTCGTCCTTCTTTTCTTTGTTCCGCGCTCCGCTCCGGGGCGCCTTCGTTGTCGGTGAACAAATCGCTTGATTTTCGAGTGGGCTGGCGCTGGCTGGGCTGGCGGCCGGGCCGGCGGGGCCTCCGACCTCGCCTCGCCTCCCCGAGCGGCGCGCGCGTGTTCTCTCGAGGGGAGGGAGAGAGAGAGAGAGAGAGAGAGAGAGAGAGAGAGAGAGAGAGAGAGAGAGAGAGAGAGAGAGAGAGAGAGAGAGAGAGAGAGAGAGAGAGAGAGAGAGAGAGAGAGAGAGAGAGTGGAAGACGAGGACAAGGACGACGACGACGGAGAGGAGCAGACAGTAGAGTACAAGGCGCCTCTTGACAGCGTGCTGGCCCACTGTGAAAAATACTCGTAAGGGTTACGGGAAAATTTTCCATGATGAAAGTAAAAGTCGTAAAATTACAATTTGAAATTGTAAATTTTCAAGCACTCCCTATCGACTTGGAATTGACCGACGAGCAAGAATGGGCTGTCGCAAATTTACGACATATTTTGTAAATCAAAATTACAAAAAATATCGTAAATTTACGTGGATATTTTTCACAGTGCCGGGACGGGACGGGGTGTGTGGGCGCGACGACCACCAGCACCAGCACGACCACGAACCGCCGCCGTCACCACCTCCGACCCCCGCCACTGGTGCCACCACTGCGCCGGCTCGGCTAACAAGTTTCCCTCCGAGTTTGGGAAACCAAAGTTGCTGCGAATTTTAATCGATTCGCGCATCGCCTATAGTACCTAGCCTGGTCTAGGGTACAGCCAGGGGCGGGGAGGGTCGAGTGGAGGAGCGCTCCCACCCCCCTCCCTGCTTGTCGCGGCTCTTTACCCTTTCCGACCACTTAGGCCTCGTCCAGCGACTCCCCACCTCCACGCGGGAACCTGTCACTGCGGCCGGTGTGGCCCGCCGTGCACTGGGAAAACTAATCTTACACGCGTCACATGTAGACATGTGACCAGTGTATGTCAGACGACACCATATTTTTGGTCACGTTTATTGGAATGCGATATCCTTAATGTTATTCTTGGCGGCATAGTGTAAAGAATGGCTCCGGATGTCACACGACAACGGTGACCAAGAACATGGTCACATTACGCTTCGTGACATAATTTGGTCACATTAATTGATGTGACTCATGCGACATTAGTTTTTCTTGTGTGCTCTGCAAACTCAAGCGTCGTGCCATGTACTACAGAAAAAGTCTGAGAATAATGATTCTACAAAATATTTTTTTTTAAATTATTTATTTTAGGCTGTACTCATTGTCGTTGTGTCCTACAGTTAAAAGTGCCTCTATGTCGGACACAGGGTATGTCCTACATATACACTTTTCACTGTGCGTGTGCGCCCCCTTCGCCACGCAGATCTGTTCGAATTTCTGAAAACCATATTTACTTAAGGAAGACATTCTGCAAGGATTTTATTCAAAACACGAAACAGGACGCGGTACTGCGATAGTGTACTGCGGCCGCGTCCTCTCGCTGAACGCGCTGAACGACGTTCGCGCGGGCGAGGTGGTCGGGCGGGGCGGGGCGGGGTGGGGCGGGGTAGGGAATGGGGTGGGGTGGGATAGGGCGGGGCAGATTGCGGTGCGGCAGGTCGTGGCGGGGCGGGGCGCCCGCGCCGCAGACAAACATCACTGTCGTCGGTCACGCACGCGGCGCGCACAGGGCGCCATCTCGGGCCGCCACTCCTCGCCACGCCCCGCCACGCCCCGCCACGCCCCGCCACGCCCCGCCACGCCCCGCCACGCCCCGCCACGCCCTAACTCACCCTGCCGACGAGGCGAGAGGGAGGCGTGCCCTGCTGGGTGGACAGTCCGTACCCGCGGCGGGGCCCAAACGCGGTCGTAAAGGCGTCCAAACGCCTCGCCTGCTCGCCGCCGCTGCCCCCGGGGGCGGCCCACCCCGCCCCGCCCCCGCACTCCACCCTGCAGACCACCGACCGCTGCTCGGCTCTGCTCCGCTCCGCAGCGCGGGATTGCAGACTTGTGCGAAACTAGTTCGAAAAATTATTATCGTCATTACTTTTCGGGAGGGCGAGGCGGATGTAGGGCCGTAGAGCGAGGACCCCCAGGGTCCCCGACTCGCCCCCCCCCCCTCCAGCCCCGCCCCGCCCCTCTCCGACCGGGTCGCTAGTGCACACCACCGCCCACAGTTCTGCAATAATCCTGGAGAGGTTAGGGGCGGGGCGGATAGGGACTACGGCCGCCCGGCCCGGCGCGACACGGCAGGCTAAGACACTATCCTCCGCCCCCGCTAAGCCGTGTTAGTCGTTGTGCCCGGGGGAGGGGGGCGCACTGTTGGGGTAGGAGGGCCGCGCAGCGCCGGGCCGGCGGGGGAGCTCCGTTATTAGGCAGACGATGCAGAGTAGCTCTGCCGCGGATTATGACTATATTTTTACGGCCTTGTCCTTTCTGCTTTACGGCTAAAGCGCACCCGCCCCGCCCCGCCCCACCCCACCCCACCCCACCCGAGGATTCCGCTCTCATAAAAGGCTTGTCGCGATCCATCCCCATAGTTGGGGAGGGGTGTGGTGTTGGGAAGACTTGTTTACCCGGACAGCCGAGGGGGAAAACAACTCTGAAATTTCTGTTCACATCGTAATTCACGAAAATTCTAGGGGAATAAATTCAGGGACATTCAAAACAAAATGACAAGTATTCTAAAATGGATTTGTCAAGCGTCGCGATGCCAAACAACGGCATTCTGCAGAGTAGGTTGTCTCTGGCCTCAGCGCTTCCCAGACAGATTCTGAAGGGGGTGGCCCCCAGCCCGCCCCGCCGGGTCCTCAGGTGTACACTACTACTTGTGGAAGGGCCCGCCGTGTGTTGCTCGACGCAGGAGCCCGCGAGCGAGGCGCGCGGGGTGGGGCGGGCGCGCGCTGTATTGTTCCTTGTCTTGGGTGTGGCGAGGCGAGGCGGGGTGGGGTGGGGTGGGGCGGGGCTGGCGAGACCGTCAGACGGTGCATTTAAGAAAGCGCGCGAAGCACCGCCCTGGCTTGGCTTTGGCCCGGGACCGGTCCGGGTGGCGCCGGCCGGGCCCTGCTCTGCTGCGCTGCAAGGACTAACAATGGCCCTCCAGCCTCCGCCCCGCCCCGCCCCGCCCCGCCCCGCCCCGCCCCGCCCCGCCCCGCCCCGCCCCGCCCCGCCCTGCCCCGCCCCGCCCCGCCCCGCCCCGCTCCGTCACGCCCGCGACCCCGCGCCAGCTGGCTCCAGATATGAATTCACGCTTCTTTTCAACCCCTCATAGCAGCAGCAGCAGCGGGCTCTTATACACACAGTCCTCGTCAGAGTGTTACGGAATAAGAAGTAATAGCAGAAATGAGAACTGCACCGGGGGCAGCGCGGGAGGGGGGGGGGGGAAGGTGGGGGAAGCTTTCAGCCGGGACCATTCCGCCTCCCTTTGCGCGAGAAAAAATGTGTGTGAGTGTGTGTGCACGCGTCTGTGCGGTGGGAGAGAAAGATAGAGAGAGGTAAAGAAAAACAGAGGGAGCTCCGTTTCGGTTCAAATTACCAAATCGCCGCTTCGATACTACTGAGGATATGGGTGTTCGAGGAAATCCGGCACAGACCATTTTAGAGGTCGTGTGCTCACGTTTCGTTGAGATATGTTTCCTGGCTGTTGCACAAAAGTGATTTCCGTCTAAAGCTTAGAGGTAATAATTATTCTAAAGATACATTACCACACACCAGAGAAAAGTCTCTTTAAAGTGAAACACTCAGAGGACAATATAAGCAACGCGAATAGTTTTTGAGGTATTATTCTTCGAGGCACTAGACCCATTCCAGAGAGAGAATGAGGGGAGAGCGGGCGGGGAGAGCGGGCGGGGAGAGCGGGCGGGGAGAGCGGGCGGGGAGAGCGGGCGGGGAGGTCGGTGGCCGAGTACGATGCGGATGAGCTGAGCGGCGGACGCCGCCGTGGCGTGGATGTGAAATTCCCTTTTGTCCACGCATCCGGGATGTAGCTGCCGGGGCTGCCAGGCGGGGCGGGGCGGGTTAGGGCGGGTTAGGGCGGTACGGGATGGCTCGGTGCTACCAGCGCGCCCCCCGGCTGAGCACTGCGTCCAGCACTGCCCCTCCCCTACCCGCACCACTTGCCAAATCATATTCCTATCTCCTGCAGTGTGCCGCTCTGGGTTTTTGCGCTTCCTCGTTGCCGAGCTGGGGAGGGGCGTTGCAGGGCCGGGCGGGGCGGGGCATGACGCACTCACTGTGCTTTGATAGTCACTGCTGCCCTAACGGTTCCTTTTTTCTGGACTCTCCTCTCTCTCTCTCTCTCCACCACCAAGCCCAAGTTCAAAGACTAGCAGTGTGGGACCGGCAACATCGTCGAGCAGCCGTCTTGCCTCGACACTGACCAGCGCAAAGCGAGAGAGCGAGACGGCAGGCGGAGTGGTGCGTGCGCTCATGCGGGTGCGAGAGAGAGGGAAGAAGCCGGGGGACAGTGCGGGGCGGGCACGGGACGTCGGATCTTTGATCGTCCTCCATTCAGGGGGAGACGCAGCGTAGCGTGTGCTTTGGAAATCGAAACGAAATGAAACAGCCCTTTTCTTTCCGTAAAGGGCAAAGGGCGTCAGCTACGAGACAGGACGCCTCGGCGAGGCGGAGGCGGCTGGGCGTGTCCTTCTGAGTCCATCTCCTTCGTTTCTCGCCTCTGCTCGTCCTTTGCTCGGCCCTCTTGCTCGCTCCCCTTCATCGTCCACCTTACTCACTTCCCTTGCTCACTCCCCTCGTTCACTCTCCTTAATCATTTACCCTTGCTTACTCTGCCTGCTCACTCTCCTTGCACACTCCCTTTGCTCACTCCAACACCACACTCACTCCATCCCTACGCTCACCCTATCCCTGTGCTCACTCCATCCCTGTGCTCACTCCAGCCCCACGCTCACTCTATCCCCCTGCTCACTCCATCCCCCTGCTCACTCCACCCCCCCCCCTGCTCACTCTATCCCCCTGCTCACTCTATCCCCCTGCTCACTCCCTCCCAACGCTCACTCCATCCCCATACTCGCGCACTGCCCCTGCTCGCGTGCTCGCCCCGTGCTCGGCCCCTCGCTCACAGGGGTGTTGAGGGGGTGAGTACACTGGCCCCGTGCTCGGCGCGCGCTCGCTCCGTGCTCGCCGCCCTCCCCCTCCCGGCCCGGCTGCTCGCTCATCGGCGCCACTTTCAGCCGTCAGCACGCAGCGCCGCGGTGCAGTTCACCCCGACAAACCCTTACCTTGCATGTTGCGGAAGCGGTGCAAAAAGGGGAAAAAATGAGCGCGAGGCAAGAAAAAAAAACACTAAGAAGCAAACTTGAATCTTTAGCCCACCTTTCCTGGCCGGTAATACCCCCCTGGTACCCTCGGGTACCAGCCCGTCGGCCTGGCCTGGCTGCGCCGCTTGGGGTGGGGGTAGAGGAGGTGGGGGGTGAGGGGTGGTACACGCACCCATAGCAGGGTCGCAGACACTCACTATCGGGGTCAACGCGGGTCACCGCCCGAGTTATGGTCGGCGCGGGAGGGACGGAGTGAGGGTGTGTGTGGTAGAGAGAGGGAGGGGAAGGGGGCGGAGCGCGGAAGGGTATCGCCGCGGCCGTAAGATTAAAGGGTATCCAGCACAACTTAGAGGCCGGCCGCACGGCACGCGTTCAACGTCTGATAGGCGCATCATCTGAGGCCCCGCTAGCCCCGGCCCCGGCCCCGGCCCCGGCCCCGGCCCCGGCCCCGGCCCCGGCCCCGGCCCCGGCCCCGGCCCCGGCCCCGGCCCCGGCCCCGGCCCCGGCCCCGGCCCCGGCCCCGGCCCCGGGCCCCGGCCCCGGCCCCGGCCCCGGCCCCGGCCCCGGCCCCGGCCCCGGCCCCGGCCCCGGCCCCGGCCCCGGCCTCAGCCCCGGCCCCGGCCCCAGCCTCCACAGCCCCAACTCCGGCCCGGCCGAGTGTTTGCGCAGACTTTACGTTTTAATTTAATTCCGACGCGAGCGGTACGGCGAGACGGCCCGGCCCGGCCCGGCCCGGCCCGCGCACCCCGCCGCGGCGGCGGGCTGGGTGTGGGCGCCCTTCCCTCATCAGCCTTCCTGCCCAGACGCGATGCTCTTTTGTTATCCTACCTCTCGGCTCTGGGGTGGGGTGGGGCGGGGCGGGGTGGATCGCCTCCAGCGCTTCATGCTGTGCCACACGCCCCACCCCTCCCCGCCCCACCCCACCCCGAGACCAGGAGCAAGCCACCTGTGTAGAATGAGCGAGAAACACCATTCTCTTCCGTTGAAATGACGTCAGGAGGAAAACATGTAAACAAGTGGAAAAGTTGGATCGCTTTCCGTCACTTTCCGTGTCTGCTCTCGCTTGATAGATCGCGACGGCAGTTGAAGCCAGCGCCCCTCTTCCTACTACTTAACCCTTTTCTCCGCAGATGATATTGTACACTGGTGAAACTAAGGCGTAACGTCCCGCGCCTATTCAAGCGTGCTAAGATTACGCTCTCTGAGAGAATGTATTTCCAGCGCTTCATTCAAGCGTACCTACGCAGAAGGCTGTCTGATCCGCCTCATATTTCCACCTTTAGACATACGGTAAGGCATGCTTTGGCTCGAACCTTGAGAATGACAGATTTTACGCCAGAAACATCAAAATTTTACAGAACAATAACATTGTAACCATGTTTCACTAATGTTTTCTTATTCTTTAATTTTGATTTTTTATCTTTTGTATGAGATATGGTTTGGAAGATGTGCTGTCACCCCACTCCTTAATTCTGATGTAAATTTTCCAAGAGAAAAAGAGTCAGAGAGAGAGAGAGAGAAAGGGAGGGGGAGTGCAGGCAGGAGTCTACATCGGTTGTCCGACCTTTTTTTGTCCGACCTCGGGACTTTTGCGGCCGCCACAGTCACACGTTTCTTTTTGTCCGACCTAATTTTGTCCGACCTGGCAGTCGGGGTGTAATAGTGATTTTTCTGTCCGACCTCGTTTTGTCCGACCCCAACGAACCGTTAGAGTCGCCTGCTATCCTCTGCGATGCAGCTCGATTGCCCGACCTGATGATTTCCTCAGAATCCAAAAAAGTGCCTTGCTTTTTTCCTGACCTTGTTTACACGGGTGAAGTGGAGAAGGAATGGGTATCATGGTCGGAGCACACCTCAAATTCATTTTTAATTTTATTTAAAAGAGCTATTTTAAAAAAATTGAAAAATTGGTAGGCCCCTACCTAACTCGCAACCTGCGAGCCCCGCCTGCTTAACTTCGGAGTTCTGATGGGATCCGGTGTGTTCCAGGCGACCGCCACCCCGCGGGCACGAGAAGTCCTCTCCACTTCGGGGAGAGTCCCCGCTTAAGGCTGGCGGCCTGTCAGGCCCGCCGTACTACCCTATTTAAACAGCGCCTTGAAGCCGTAGGTAGCATTTCGGACCAACGACTGGGCACCACCGGACCGCATGACCGGTCAGTGGGAGGTAGAGGCAAGGCAGGACGATAGAGGGGGAGAAAAGCAGAAAGAGAAGTTTTTGCGGAAGAGTAAGCGTACGGTTGGTTAGACCTGTACTGACCCGCTCCCGCACAGGTCATGGAAAAGCTGTTTACTAAGGAGCCAGATTCATAGGCCTTACTTCCCCACGAGGGACCACCCCCCGTGGCATGGGACGGAACTTCCTGACAACTCGCTTTCGCTGCCAGTGAAGAACCTACCTGGGAATTGAACCCAGGCCCCAAGTGCCGAGTCTCATGACACCCCGCGGCTTTCGTGGTACTAAGACCACTAGACCGTCGGCGATTCCACGAGGGAGCTCCGTTGAAATGGGGGGTTTGAATTCCACGCCAAGCTGCTGTCCTCGGAAAAATTTATATTTTATAGCAAGATTTGAACCCGGGTTCTTCGGCCCCCGGCACATCACTATGCCGGCACGGCTACGACGCCATGGTACAAGTCGCCGTACACGAGAGGTGACGCTGCGAAGAGCCGTAGTCGCCGACGAACCTGTACCGGTGGCGTCATCAGTACGCCTGCTCTCCTTGCTGGGACAGAACAGCCGCGTGGCGACTCTGGTATCCGCATCGGCACCGTTAGAAGTACTGGGTGGGCACAGGTTCGAATATCGATCACAATATTTTTTTTTCGAAGTATCTTTGTCTCTTTACGTTGCCCGAGGCACAAGGACAGTGGATAAAAAGGATTAAGTAGGTAAAAAATAAATCAAAACAAATCCGCACTCGACATTGAGGTCGTCGCCGGTGAAAGCACATGTTGGACAGAGATTCTACTGCCACCCCTATCTGTAACTTCTTTTTCTTTTATTTTTTTCTTCTTTTTTAAGTTGGTAGCTTTGCTACGCGGTGAACTTTTTTCTTGAAAACATATTTTTTAGTGCCTCGGGCAACTGCAATAAGGCAAAACTACCCACTGATAAAAAGAAATAAAAGAAGAAAAAACAGGGTGGTATTAGAACCCTTGTCCAACTCGTACTTTCACCTGCGACGACCTCAATGTCGAGTGCGGATTTGTTTTGATTTATTTTTTACCTGCTTAATCCTTTTTATCCACTGTCCTTGTGCCTCGGGCAACGTAAAGAGACAAAGATACTTCGAAAAAAAAATATTGTGATCGATATTCGAACCTGTGCCCACCCAGTACTTCTAACGGTGCCGATGCGGATACCAGAGTCGCCACGCGGCTGTTCTGTCCCAGCAAGGAGAGCAGGCGTACTGATGACGCCACCGGTACAGGTTCGTCGGCGACTACGGCTCTTCGCAGCGTCACCTCTCGTGTACGGCGACTTGTACCATGGCGTCGTAGCCGTGCCGGCATAGTGATGTGCCGGGGGCCGAAGAACCCGGGTTCAAATCTTGCTATAAAATATAAAAATTTTTCCGAGGACAGCAGCTTGGCGTGGAATTCAAACCCCCCATTTCAACGGAGCTCCCTCGTGGAATCGCCGACGGTCTAGTGGTCTTAGTACCACGAAAGCCGCGGGGTGTCATGAGACTCGGCACTTGGGGCCTGGGTTCAATTCCCAGGTAGGTTCTTCACTGGCAGCGAAAGCGAGTTGTCAGGAAGTTCCGTCCCATGCCACGAGGGGTGGTCCCTCGTGGGGAAGTAAGGCCTATGAATCTGGCTCCTTAGTAAACAGCTTTTCCATGACCTGTGCGGGAGCGGGTCAGTACAGGTCTAACCAACCGTACGCTTACTCTTCCGCAAAAACTTCTCTTTCTGCTTTTCTCCCCCTCTATCGTCCTTCCTTGCCTCTACCTCCCACTGACCGGTCATGCGGTCCGGTGGTGCCCAGTCGTTGGTCCGAAATGCTACCTACGGCTTCAAGGCGCTGTTTAAATAGGGTAGTACGGCGGGCCTGACAGGCCGCCAGCCTTAAGCGGGGACTCTCCCCGAAGCGGAGAGGACTTCTCGTGCCCGCGGGGTGGCGGTCGCCTGGAACACACCGGATCCCATCAGAACTCCGAAGTTAAGCAGGCGGGGCTCGCAGGTTGCGAGTTAGGTAGGGGCCTACCAATTTTTCAATTTTTTTAAAATAGCTCTTTTAAATAAAATTAAAAATGAATTTGAGGTGTGCTCCGACCATGATACCCATTCCTTCTCCACTTCACCCGTGTAAACAAGGTCAGGAAAAAGCAAGGCACTTTGTTGGATTCTGAGGAAATCATCAGGTCGGGCAATCGAGCTGCATCGCAGAGGATAGCAGGCGACTCTAACGGTTCGTTGGGGTCGGACAAAACGAGGTCGGACAGAAAAATCACTATTACACCCCGACTGCCAGGTCGGACAAAATTAGGTCGGACAAAAAGAAACGTGTGACTGTGGCGGCCGCAAAAATCCCGAGGTCGGACAAAAAAAGGTCGGACAACCGATGTGCTCCGGGAGTGCAGAGTAGCACGGCGACATACGCCTCTGAGTCGCGCGGGGCAGGGCGGGGTCGACCAAAGGCCACCACACCACACACTCAGAACGCCCGCCGGGGCTGGTGCGGTTGCAGGGGTGGAGGGGGGAGGAGGCGTCCCGGGCCCGCCGGGGAGGCAAGGGCTACCAGGGCCTCGCGCAGAAATGTCAGAGCGAGCACACGGGCGGGCACGTCTAGGCACGACGTGCCGTGGTGTTGCCCGCCTGCTTGACGAGATTGCCGGCTATACTCTGCCCAAGACTACGCAGAGGACAGGTTAACCAGGCCTCGTTAGTAATACCGAATACTTCTTAGCAATATCCTGGGCAATCCCCGGCTCAGGGATCATTTCATTCTTTCCACCGCCGCGGGTACAAATCACTCACTCTCTCTTTTAAATTCGCTCTCTCGCGGCCGCCGTCGCCACCCGCGCTCTCTGACGAGCATAATTTTCACCCTCGCCCTTTGACGTTGACGCGCGGGTCGGGTCGGGTCGGGTCGCCAGTCGCAGCAGGTCCGTTTGTATTAATTTTGTTGCGCGCATGATTCGTTTCGAAACGAGTTTTAAAACGGCACGCTGCCATCTCTCTCTTTCTCTCTCCTCCGCCCCTGCCGTTTGATGCAGATTACACTGGCGTGCGCTCTTTGAGGCCGGACTGGACGCCTGGCCTGGCGCTGGGTGGGGCGGGGCGGGGCGGGGCGGGGCGGGGCGGGGCGGGGCGGGGCGGGGCGGGGCGGGGCGGGGCGGGGCGGGGCGGAGCAGCGCCCACCCGCCCGCGCGCGTCCTGCACAGCACCTTAATTAAGGGAAAAGGCTTTAACGAGCGCTGCCCGTGGCGCACCGCCCACTGGCGCCCCGGCCCGCTCCGCTCCGCCCTCACCTCACCCGTCGTCATATTTCGCGAATCGAAATAATCTTGCTCAAAGATTCGCCTCTCTGCGGCGCCCAGGTTCGCTCCGGCACGACCCGGCAGCCTCATAGCAGCCCGCCCCGCCCCGCCCCGCCCCGCCTCGCCCCGAGACCCCCGTGCTGCAGCACTTCCTGTATCGGACGGGATGTGCGCAGCCTCAGCCTCAGCAGCAGCGGCTCGCATGAGTGGAGCACCCCGCCGCTCCAGGCTAGTCTCGCAGCGCCCCGCCCCGCACGGCCTCTGTTCCTGCTGCTCCTGCCCCAGCATGCCAAGCGCATCGGGAACGCAGCAGCCCCCGAGGCCTCGGCCGCCGCAACCCGCGCCACGCCCGTGTGCGCGCTCCGAGGCCGGAGGCCGGCCTACTCCATGAACTGGACGCGTTCCAGCAGCATCAGGAAGGGGCGCTCCAGAATACTTGCGCGCCTCTGTTGAGGCCAAGCCGGGCCGAGGCCGGGACGAGGCCGGGACGAGGCCGGGACGAGGCCGGGCCGAGGCCGGGCCGAGGCCGGGCCGAGGCGGGATGGTCAGACTATTCCTGGCAGAGGCGAAGGCCTGCCGGGCGGGGCGGGGCGG
This sequence comes from Frankliniella fusca, assembly GCA_029379305.1. NCBI lineage: Eukaryota > Metazoa > Arthropoda > Insecta > Thysanoptera > Thripidae > Frankliniella > Frankliniella fusca. Next base: position 559,147 of record JAHWGI010000516.1, on the reverse strand, counting down.
GGCGGCGGCTCCCGGGGGGACTGTGCGAGCAAGCTCGTGGGGCACAGACTCTTCCCGGTGCGAGGCGGGGCGCGGCGGGGTGGGGCGCGGCGGGGTGGGGCGCGGCGGGGTGGGGCGCGGCGCGGCCCCGGCGGGGACGCCTCCGCGCGCCGTGCCCCGTGTGTCAACTCTCCGAATCAATACGGACGGACAAGGGTACAGGCCGGGGCGCCACGCCGCACGCAGGACCCTTTTCCCCTCCCTCTCTCTCTCTCTCTCTCCCTCTCTCTCTCTCTCTCTCTCTCTCTACCCCCCAAACATCCGCCTGCTGCCTACACCCGTCTCTCTCCCTCCCCATCTCCTCTCCCGGGGCTGAACTGTCAACAGCCTTTACGGTCGCGGCACTCACCTAAGGTATGTCAACCGAACGTACCTAAACACTGCGTTCGATACAGTACCGGGTGAGGTTGCCTCGTCAAAGCGCGCTACACCCTGCCCCACCCCACCCACCCCGCCCTCGCGAGTATTGTGCCGGCGTCCTTACACTATTGCGTCCACACTGACGAACACTCCATACGCCCGTGTCTCTTACCTCCGTATTCGAACGGGAGGGACGAGAGAAAAGGAAAGAAACAAAGCGCATAAAGAGGGAAGGAGTGCGGTGGCGCCGGCGCGGGTACGACTTTATTCTGTTTTGCAATAAAACGAAGTCCTTTCAGTCGATGCCCTACGCAAACATGACTGTGCCGCAAATCGAAAATTTGCTCTCTCTCTCTCTCTCTCTCTCTCTCTCTCTCTCTCTCTCTCTCTCTCTCTCTCTCTCTCTCTCTCTCTCTCTCTATCTCCCTCTGCGCCTTCGTCGTCCTGGTGCAGCGCAGGGCAGGACGTCTCGCCGCCCGGGCCAGCCCGGCTCGGCATGTTGGCTCCATTTATTTTCTTTCTCTCTTTTCTCTTCAACCTTCCTAACCCCTATCTTTCTCTGTCCGACAAGAGAGAGAGGCAAGTTTTCGGTAAACTCGCATGCGTCCAGGCGCGATCATCTCTGGCGGACGGAATCCCAGTCCAGCCTCCGATAGTAGTTCATCTTTCTTTACGTCCCACCCTTGATTTAGTACCGAGTATCTCTTCCAAGGGCCAAAAGGCAAAAATATATGGCGGGCGGGGGCAGACACGCTACGGCGCCGGGGCCCTTCGAGCCATGCTACGAGGAGGCGGCAGCGGGAGAAAAGGGCAGAAAAACTTTTGGCCTGCCTCGTTGCATCGTATTATTTCTTTCGACGCGCCGGTATCGACAGATGCACTCTCAGTCGGCTACTGATTTTGTTTTTCGGCCCTTGGTCAGTATTCCCGTACCGCTGCGTGAAAGCAGAGGAAACAGACGAATCACCAGAAATCCTGCAAAGTTTTATACTCGGTTTTATCGATGATACTAGCAAAGCACCAAGCCAAGGTGACACACTAAGTACCTCAGTGCGTATTGCTTGTACTACTCGCATTCCTGTTTTATTATTCGTTTCTTGAATGACGCACGTCTCATCGTTTTCCGTCTCTTCTTTATTTTTGTAAGGTACGTTGATTACGATGTTGATTACATGTGCAAAGGTGGCAAACAGACAAAATTATGTATTTTTGTTTTTTTAAAAAATCATGTTTTGCAGTTTTTGACGTGATTGCGGACTCCGGCCGGCGCCGTAATTATTTCGAAGTGAGAGCAGGGGCAGGTCCTTTTGATTTGCTTTTGATGATGTCCTGGTCCTGACTGTACCTGTGCCTGCACTGAACGAGGCAACAAGGTAGTAGTGCCCGTCTTGCACATGTAGGCGTCAGAGCCGACAAGTCTTAAACAGGACCCACTTCATATTTAAAGAGGCTCTATTTCAGACAATAACGGCCGCTACAAGCAATCTGTCAGCTACCTCCCACTGCCCCCTACAATTTTTTTTTTTAACAGGAAACAAAAAATAAACCGTAAAAGTCAAGAGGCAAAAAATTACGAATACAATTATGATCGAAACAAAGTAGAGCCTCATACAACCACAGCGGTCGAGGCAAGGCCGGCAAGGCAGACTGCAGGCCGAGGAAGAGAGGGGAAAAAAATGAAAGATAAAGAGAGCGGGATGGAGAAATGCAAATGGCCTCTTCGTTGTCACCTCACCCTGCTGCGCATCATCGCCACGCCCCGCCACGCCACGCCACGCCAGAGGCCCCACGCTACGACCTCTCTCTCCCTCTCCCGTGGGCCGTGCCGACTCAATTTATTGCCACAGGAATAGCAATAACAAGGAAATGAAAGTCCAACGCCATAAATGAAGAAGACTCCGGCCTTTCACTCGCCATGCTATCCCGCCCGCTCCGCTACGCTCCGACCCGCATCGCCCCGCCCCGCCCCACCCCACCCCGCCCGGCCTTTCTTCCTCTCTTGACTTGCAAAGCGGTCACTCGGCGGCTCCGCTACGGCGCGCAATGCCTCTCACCGGCCTGGCGGACCAGGACCAGACGTTGGACGGCAGGGGTCCAAGAGAGGCGAGAGGGCGTCGCCAAGAGCGGGGCGGGGCGGGGCGGGGCGGGGCGGGGCGGGGCGGGGCGAGGCGCCCCCGGGACAAGGTACGGGGCTGTTTTGGGCCGGCCGCCCCACCCGGGCCGGGGCCGGGCTCCTCTCAGCGAGCAGGCGAGCCGCGCGCACAAAGGAAAGAAATGAGCGCGCCGAGCAGAGCAGGCCCTCCAGGGGCCCTCGCCCCGACCAGCCCCACCCCACCCCACCCCACCCCACCCCACCACGCCGCCGCACCCCACCACGCCCCAACCCCGCCTGCCTCACTGCCAGGGAGGGTGGGCTCGCCCTGCGCGCCCTGCTGGCTGGCTGGTTGTGGGTGGGCCTTTAGGGTAGGGCCGCCGGCTCCGGCCCGGGCAGCCACCCTAGGTCAACCCAAAAAGCCACTAGGCAGGCAGCCGTCTGATTCCGAACATCGCTCTCGCGCGCCTCCGTCCTTGTCGCGCTCATGGGGCCCTGCCATCCCCAGCATAGGGGCACCGCCATAGGTGCGACAAGGACGGAGCGACGAGGGCTATCTTCGGAATGAGACGGCAGGCTGGCGCACCCCCGCCCCCGGCCCAGCGCTCGGCTCGGCACCCACCACGCGGCTGGAGAGGCGGCCCAACCGCACCGCGCCTAACGAGCACCGCGTGTAAGATGCTTGTGGTCTCCGAGTGCAGCAGCAGCAGCAGCAGCGTGGAGTAAGGAGCAGAGAAGGTCTTGCCTCGCCAGCCTCCTCCAGGTCGCGTCCCGCACAGCGGCGCCTGCTTGCCTGCTGTGAGAATATTTATCAACTAACAGTTCGAAATAAACTAGAAAACGATTCCGTCGAATCAACGGATTTGACGTTGAATCGGACTACTGGGAATTTTTCCCATATGATTCATTGAAATTTTCAAATGATTCCATAGCATTTCCGTTGAGTCATTGGAAATTTTCCATAAATCATGGTAAACATTTTCTCTATTCCTTTTCAAAGTCGAATCAGTTGATTCAATGGAACCGTTTTCTGGGTGACCATAGCAACATTTTGTAACTGTTACAAATATTTGTGACTGTTCCAAATATTTAAAAAAATAGTTACATTTTATCGTCATCCTGATATTTTTTTTTTTAAAGCTTGGTAGTAAAATTGTATTTACGTTACACTTTATTTACTATTCGTGATACTACTGTGCTATGGGCTTCAGGTGGATGGTTTGGAAGTGGGAGTTGGTTGTGATAGTTATTGTAGAACACACGAAAGATTCGAATAGGGAGCATCGGAGAGCACAACCTGTTCTTGGCAGAAGAAATGGTTTTGCAATTCTGCAAGGATATTGACTTAGCACAAGACAATTTTGCTTGATTCGATACAAATGTGGGATAGAGCTGAGGGCACGCTCTTGTACCAAATATATATAGTTTTTGGTGCACCCCTTGAAAATAACTGGACGATAACCTAGAAAAGTGAAAGCTGACATAACCATTTTTAATTTACTGATGTGCACTGGCAGATGAGTTAAGTCTCAACACAACCTGCGGAGCCATTTTGGGTTTGGACACGCTTTTGAGGGGATGGCTTTCCAGTATTATGTTTGACTGGATCTACTTAACCAAATCTCCGGGGAAAACGTTCACCTCTTTTGTTTTTTCAGTCTTTTTGAGATAAATGCACAACTCTTTGCGTCTGATTTAGTCCCGCTCGGACTCGGACCAGCGGGCCGCGGCGGTGCGGGCGCTAGGTGGTCGCGCCCAGCTCAGATCTGCATGGCTACGAGGTGTGAGGGAGCAGCATGCAGGCGCGCGGGCGGCGGGGAGGGGGAGAGGGACAGAAAGTGTGAAGGGGGAAGAAAAAGAAACCGCTAAGCGGAAAAGACGCCAGAGGAAAAACCAGCGCGCGCACAGGGCTTGCAGGGGCAGGGTGGGTGTGGGTAGGGCGGGAGGGACAGGGCCGGGCGGGCAGGTCAGTGCGAAGAAGGGTAATGTTTTATTCAGCGAGTGCGGCCGCGATAAGGAAGTCCAAGGAGGAGCGAAACCTTCATTTAATACCAAGTAATTGCAATGACCAAAAGTCCGAGGCGGGCCGAGGGGCTGGGTACGGGGCGGGTCGCAGCGCTCGGGGCCGGAGCTACGTGGCCAGGACGACTTAATCTGGACGAAGGAGGCCGGCGTGGGGCGGGCAGGGGCGGGGCGTGCGGGCCCAGGGCGGAGAGATAAGGTGATAGCCACGCTGCTCGTAGCGTCGCGTCCTGTAGAATGAAGTGCAGGGGCGGCAGCGTGTGGTCGTCTCTCTCTCTCTCCTCCCTCTCCTCCCTCTCCCACCTCTCCCACTGACTCCTTCACCCCCGCACCCCGGGCTGGTCTCAGCGGACCGGCGCGACAGCGCGACAGGGGCGTAGGTAGACTCCAACAAAAGTCATCCTGTCCCTAGACTGGCTCTGCTGTTTCGTTGGGAGCCCCTCATAGCCGTAGTCGAGGTTTCTCCTCCGCGGCTGAGTGCGTGGCGTGGCGAGACGGGCGCGATACCACAGCGCTGCATGGCTTCGTGCGCGCTCGAAGCGGGTGACAAGTGCAGTCGAGGTCATTTTCTCCCTCACAAATCGCCTGTGTAAATACGGCCGAGTCAGGCAGGCAGCCCCAGCTCTAAGGGGTGCGAGGCGGGGCCGAAATATCTCACCCCCTTCTTCCCACCCGCCTCTCGGGCGCAGCCTGAGCCTGGCGGCGGGAGCGGGAGCGGCGGCCACGCGGTGCCTGACTGCCTGGCCACAGTGGCTCGGGTGAGGGCGGGGCGGGGCGGGGCGCGGCGGGGCGGGGCGGGGCGGGGCGGGGCGGGGCGGGGCGGGGCGGGGCGGGGCTGGGCGGGGCGAGGCGAGGCGGGGCGGGGCGGGGCGGGGCGGGGCGGGGCTGCACTGCGCGCCGGGCGCATAGGCCACCCTCCTGCACGCTAGCCGTGCGTGTCTGCCTACCCTTAGGTCGGTGGCTGCGTTCTCACGGGGGCGTGGCGGGGCGTGGCGGGGCGTGGCGTGGCCTCAGTCGCAACGCCCCAAATGCACCGTATCGAGGTGCAAGGCGAGGCGGCCACCGTCGCCGACTTCACCCCGCCCCACCCCGCCCCACCCCGCCCCGCCTCGCCCCGCCCCGCCCCGCCCCGCCTCGCCCCGCCCCGCCTCACAAGGCCGGTGTGGCCCGGGCCGGCTCCGCGTGCGTGGCTGACCGGACCCGCCGGGCCGTTGACCAGACCAGCGCTGCCCGCACAGTGCTCGCGTCACGCATGCGGGCCACGCTGCTGCAGCGGGAGGTCGCTACCTGCAAATAATCGGAAATGACCGCAAACTCTTATTCGCAGGTGTGTTGCTACGAGCACCACCCACCCTCCCGCCCGCCGCGCCGCCACCCGCTGCGCCCGCCGCACGCTACACCGCCGCCTGCTGGCGAGCTGGAAAAAGTTTCGGTCCGCCGCGTCAGTGCTGCATTGCGTAGTGTCAGAGTCTCCACCACCCTCTCGGTGCAGATTAATTCGATAATGCAGATCGTTTTGTTGTTGTTGTTGTTGTTGTTGTTGTTGCCATCCCCATAGTGAGACCGTTTCGCACCGCCAGTACTGGATTGTCACAAAGCAAAAAGAAAAAGAAAGTTAACTGACAACATAGGCTGTTCTCAAAAATTCCATTTTAAATTTTGAGGAGAGCGCTATTTCAAATCTTAGTCCAAAAATCTATTTTTATTTAACCGAGAATATCAAACAATTGGCTGTGCCATTGCGGTTTCTTAAAGACTGTCCCCCAGCCCTCGTTTTCTACAGGCGTTTCCCCCGCACAAACCAGTACGTACGTACTGGTTTTTTAGATGTCATCTTTGCAAACCGTGGTCTTCCCGCTCCCCGCGTGTTTCGTACACCTATTCTCCTCCCGCCAGCTATCTGTTTATTCCGCTTCCTAAGTGCGTAGACCCCCTCCCCTCTTACCTCCATCTAGTCCCGTCGCTCCTCTTTCTTGTTTTTGTCTGAGGGCCACCCCCCCCCTCCCTCCTATCCCTGCCCGGACTGCCTCCTCCTCCTCCGCCCCCGCCGCCCGCCGCTCCACGCCAGCCTGCCTGCCTCCACGCTCTCTACTCTTCAAATTTTACTTGTTTCAGGGAAAAATCAATAGTGAGCTGCCGTCGCGCCGCCGGGCCGCGCGTCCCGCCAGGCAGGCTGGGGAGATACCCCCTACCCCCAGACCCTCAGCCAGGCCTTTATACCTCCCCCCTCCCCCTTTAACCCGCCTCCTGTCAGTTCCAATTCCGCCTTTTCCTAATCATGGCAGAGAGAGAGAGAGAGAGAGAGAGAGAGAGAGAGAGAGAGAGAGAGAGAGAGAGAGAGAGAGAGAGAGAGAGAGAGAGAGAGAGAGAGAAACAGACGCGATCGTGGAAAACTTTCCGCTTGCACTGACAACTACAATGCGCGCAGCACCGTGTTTTATTTTGGCATGGCCTGGTGGGGCTGCCAGGAGCCCCAGTGAGGCGGAGCAGCGCGGCGGCCCAAGGATCCTCCAGCTCAGACTGAGCGCCCCGCCGTATACTTCCTCGACAGTCCCGCCCCGCCCCGCAGCCGCCGTCAAGGCGATATTGTCCGAATCCACGGTCTTATTATTGAGCGATTTAATGCGGCTGCTCGGGGTGCAGCAGCAGCACCGGCCCGTCCCGTCCCATCCCGACTGGAGAGAAACTTTTTCTTCCTCTCCAATAAGTCGGGCCGCAGCAGCCCCTCCCTGCTGCAGCACTCCCCGCGGCACCACCCCCTTCTATCTCGTGCCCCTCTCCACCGACGGCCTGTCGAGCTGGGCCTGGCGGCCTGGCTGTCTGCCGGTGGAGAGCCGAGGCTGGGTGCGCTGGAGCCGCAGCTAGAACTTGCTGCAGAAGACGGTGCTGGAGCCACTGCTGGAGCCGCAGCTAGAACTTGCTGCAGAGGACGGTGCTGGAGCCACTGCTGGAGCCGCTGCTGGAGCCGCTGCTGGAGCCGCTGCTGGAGCCGCTGCTGGAGCCGCTGCTGGAGCCGCTGCTGGAGCCGCTGCTGGAGCCGCAGCTGGAGCCGCTGCTGGAGCCGCTGCTGGAGCCGCTGCTGGAGCCGCTGCTGGAGCCGCTGCTTGAGCCGCTGCTGGAGCCCAGCTGGAGCCGCTGCTGGAGCCGCTGCTGGAGCCGCTGCTTGAGCCGCTGCTGGAGCCGCTGCTGGAGCCGCTGCTGGAGCCGCTGCTGGAGCTCAGCTGGAGCCGCAGCTGGAGCCGCAGCTGGAGCCGCTGCTGGAGCCGCTGCTGGAGCCGCTGCTGGAGCCGCTGCTGGAGCCGCTGCTGGAGCCGCTGCTGGAGCCGCTGCTGGAGCCGCTGCTGGAGCCGCTGCTGGAGCCGCTGCTGGAGCCGCTGCTGGAGCCGCTGCTGGAGCCGCTGCTGGAGCCGCTGCTGGAGCCGCTGCTGGAGCCGCTGCTGGAGCCGCAGCTGGAGCCGCTGCTGGAGCCGCTGCTGGAGCCGCTGCTGGAGCCGCTGCTGGAGCCGCTGCTTGAGCCGCTGCTGGAGCCCAGCTGGAGCCGCAGCTGGAGCCGCAGCTGGAGCCGCTGCTGGAGCCGCTGCTGGAGCCGCTGCTGGAGCCGCTGCTGGAGCCGCTGCTGGAGCCGCTGCTGGAGCCGCTGCTGGAGCCGCTGCTGGAGCCGCTGCTGGAGCCCCACCCGGCTGGACGGCGCAGCACGTCAGGGCTGGGCCAGGCTGGGCCAGACTGGGCCAGACTTTGCGCACCAGCTTGTCTAGCTTGTTGGACGTCTAGACAGCTCAGCCACTGAGCTCTCGGGACGAGAGAGGGGTGAGGTGGCAGGGAGTGTGGGGGGGGGGGGGGGAGTTCGGGGAGGGGCGAAGGGTTGGCGGGACGGTGGGGTGTCGTCGGCGCGTCGAGGAACTTGTTCATATGAGAGAGCCGAGCAGAGCCGAGAGCTGCCACACCCCCTCCCTCTACTTCCTCTACTTCTCGTAGTCGGACAGGCACACGCTCGATCCTCCCCGGCCCCCCGGCCCGCCACTCTCGGCCGCACCGCCCGCCCCGAAGACACCCAGGCAATGGCAATCCCCAGTGCTGTCCACTACACATTATATAATGTCTTCAATGGCTATGTACCTTTTGGGAGATTGCTCTCGTGTTATTGCGATAGTACAACACCCCCCTAGTTTGCCAAACACGGATTAAGGCTTAAAGCCCCCCGCTGCGTCGGTAGGCGCATTCCAGCAGCGCACCATATACGACGCGTTTCTTTTCTTTTGTCGCAAGCGCTCACACACACACACACACACATACACACACACACACACACACTCAGACGGCAAAGCTCAGCGAACCACCACCGTCGGGAACCGCTGGACGGGCGAGCAGACGACACATAACATAAGCACTTTTTAAAAAAATAAGAAAAAAATTCATCATGACAGACTGCCACTGTCCGATCCGCCGACGAGAGGAGAAATGGAGGAGGAGGCGGAGGAGAGGAGAAGAGGGGAGGAAGGAGGAGGGGCAGCGAAAGAGAGCACGGCGCAATCAAAAAGAGTAAAACAGGCAGCAGGGGTCGATCGACTCCGTGACAGGTGGCATGTTTCCCAAGTGTATTTCTGTCGTGTGTGTCTGTTGCAGCCGACTGAACTGGACGCCGCCAACGCCCGCCGCTGCCCTGCTCTGCCCTCCCCTCCCATCCAAACCCCGCTCCCAATTTCTCTTCTCTCAAGGGTCTACAACTTTGAAAAATCGCGTACGAGGATTATAATCAGTCACGATTGTGGTGTTAATCAATGATTATTTGAGTTTTTCTATAACATATTTATTGATTATTGGCCAGAAAAAACGCAACTTTTGGTCAAATTTGATAATATTTCTCCATATGTGTCAAAATTTGGCGATATTTGTAAAGTTTACATATGATTATGATTCTGTGATTATCAATAATCCCCTAGAGGGGTGACGAGGATTATGGAAGTGGTGGACCCTTGTCTCCTCTCATTACCCGCAAACCACCGCAAACGCAAAATTGCGCGCAAAGCAACAACAACATTTCAATGCGATGCCGCGCATCCGACTGACTGCCAGGAAGTGGAGTTTTAGCCGTTTTAGCTCTAGGACTCTAACCGCACACTCATGAACCGCCGCTGCGAGTTCCACACCACGCCCCGCACCACCCCGCCCCACACTCCGCGTGGCCCACGCCGCCGGCGGGGTCCGAGACGCAAAGCAGAGCGTTTCGTAACGCTGCCTAGAATGTCAAGCCGTGTCTCTCCTTATTGTCTGCCGAGTATTATTTCTCGTCTTTCGAGGGAAATGGGGGGGGGGGTGAGGGGTGCTGGTCCTTTTCTCCTTGTACAATCCCTCGTGGCAGCGTCTTCCCAGGGGCTCTCCTGCCCCCCCTCCTCTCTCTCTCTCTCTCTCTCTCTCTCTCTCTCTCTCTCTCTCTCTCTCTCTCCGGCGGCGGGGCGTGGCGGGGTGGGCCGGGGACGGAACGGGTCGGGTGCATGGGACGATGGGCACGCGGCCGAGGCACGGAGTCGCAATTGAATTACGCAGTTAAGCCCCTTTTAACGGCGTCCACTCATTAGGGCGACAGCGGCCGGCACATAGCGCAGCGCCAGGCTAGCAGACCGGTCAGGGTTCAGCACGGCAGCGCAGTAGCAGCAGCAGCAGTGGTAGCAGGAGCAGCAGCAGCAGCTGGTACTGTTTCACTACGACCACGAACTGCAGCAGCGCGCGTGGCGGGCGCGCGGCCCCGCACCACACCCTTACGCGGCGGGGCAGCGGCGGCATCGACGCTCTAATCCACTTAACTTGGCGCGCTCATTCCGCACATTTCTTTCTCTCCCCCGCCCCGCCCCGCCCCGCCCGAGTCGCGCGAGCAGCGGGTGTAGTATGGCCAGCCACTTATGGCGTAGCCACCCAGCCAGCCCCACCCAGCCCCGCCCGGTGTAGCGGTAGATTTCTACCCGTTTTACAACGACCCCAAGGGCATTTGTACCTGGTGTGGACTACTTCGACTTTTCCATTTATACAGGATATTCCATTGAAAATATTTCAAATATTCCATCTATCCCAAATATTCCCAACTATCCGAGCCAACATTTGGGCAAATTTCGTGTAATGACAAATGAATTAGAAGAAAATGAAATGGGAAAACAAAATTGCACAGCATCGATGCGGACGCCCCTGATCGCTCAGTAACGCCCCCCCTCCCCCACGACTCCTTTCCTTTTCCTCCTCCCTTCCCGCCACGACTCCGCCGCTCCCAACCCGCGCACCTTCCTTTCTCCCCAGAATCCTGGAGGGGAGGGGGGCTCCAACAGAAGGCTAATTGACCATGAAACGCAATCGCAGTGGGAGGGGGGGGGGGAGGGGGCGGACGGCGAGGAGGGTGGCGGAGGCCAGTGTGCGCCGGGCTGCCTACCAAAGTCTAGCCGGGCGTTGCAGACTATAAATCAGGCGGCGGTCGCCTCGCCTCGCCAGCTTAGCAGACGCCACGTGCCTCGGCTCGGCTCGGCTCGGCTCGACTCGGCTCGGCTCAGCTCGGCTCAGCTCGAACAACACTTCGGCGCCAGCTAAATTATCCCAACCGGTCGGTCATATATTTTGCAGCGTGGGGCTGGGCCGCCGGGCCGGATCCCTAGACGGGAGCGGGGGCTGCGCGCGCGCAAAGTTGAGTAATCGTGTTAGGCAGTCTCGGACCGGACCAGGGGGACCGACCAGGTTGGTGCGGTGCGGTGGCGCCGTCAGCAGGGGGGTGGGGGGGGTGGGGGTACGCAAAGCGCAAGGCTCGCATACGCACAGGTCATGTGCATCAACGGGACTCGTCCTCAGCTCGCCAAACAGTCTCAACGAGCTAGCTGGGCCTTCGGGGCCGCGGGGCGGGGCAGCAAGGCGATTCCGAACACCGTTTTGTAGGTACCTCTCTCTTGCTCCTTATGTCCGTGCCCAATGAGTGCAACAAGAAAGGAGCGACGAAACCAGTGTGCGGAATCACCCTACAGGGCGGGGCAGGGCAAGGCGGGACTCATCCTCATCGAGCTAGTTGAGTTGGGCCTTCGGCGCTGCCATCAGCGCTGGGCCACGGCACGGGCGGGGCGGGGCGAGGCGCGACACGGCGCTGCGGGGCCCTTGTGTCGCCCTGGGCCGCCCGGCCTGGCCCCGGCCCCGGCCCCACCTTGGTCTCGCCTCGTCCTCGCTCTTGCATATTTATCGCCCTTTGAGAGCACTAATAGGACCTCTCTTTCATGCTTCGCCATCATTGTCTGTCCCCGCCTTTCTCTTTATTTAACCCGCTGCAGGGCTTCTTTCTCCATTGATGAAAACAGCAAACGACAATCTTCCCTTCCCTGTCTCTGTCATCCTGCCCGCAGCTTGTCTCTCTCTCTCTATCTCTCCTTCTCTCACACTCCCCTGTCCTGTCTCATAGTCTCACTGACTCTTTTCCTTTTCGAAAAAAACACGACACCATCTCTCACTCTCTCTCTCTCCCTCCAGTTACTTCTTTTCTTTTATTCTTTTCCACTTCGCGCGCGCGCTTTTTTTTCTCTCCAGCGGTGTCCGTGTCCGTGCGCGGCACGTCTTTACAAGAGTGCATTTAAATGACGGCTCGACATAGCAAAAGCCGCGACTGGCCCGGGGCGAGTGGCGTGGCGTGGCGTAGCGTAGCCGGGCGGGGCAGGGCGGGGCTTGGCGCGGCGGGGCGGGGCGGGGCGGGGCGGGGCGGGGCGGGGCGCAGGCCGCGGCCAGAGAGATGAGAGTCGGGCGGGGCGCCTGGCCCTGGCCTCGCCCCACCGGCCCCACCCCACCCCGCCTGGGCATCGCGACGCCTGCATCCCTGACTACAACAACTCCCCTACTTTTCATGTGGGCTGCTGCGGTGATGGTGGGATGCGGCGGCCGGCATCTGCAATAGGACCGCCCTCATCACTATTCGCCCCGCCCCGCCCCGCCCCGCCCCGCCCCGCCCCGCCCCGCCCCCGCCCCGCCCCGCCCCGCCCCGCCCCGCCTCGCCGCGCCGCGCCAGAGCCCGCCCCGCGCCTTTGGACAACAGACCGACCCTCCCGGACCGCCGCCCGGGCCGACCCCAGCCGACCAGCCCGCGCCCGCGGGACCCCGAACAAGCCCAGTCGGGAGTCGGGCCAGAGCGCTCAATTACTTGAAAGTGCCGTCGCTACGCTGCGCGCTGCCCGGGGCTCTGGCGCGCTGTAGGCCACCTTACCTTAGCGCGCCGCCTACCCAGAGGCGACTCCACGGAGGACTGAGTGTGTATGTCAGCTCTCGCGTTCATCCGCCTGAGAAAGAAACATGGGAAGGGAAGACATAAATGCAAAACTGATTATAGCAAAATCGAAATTTCATACTCCCACGTTAACCTTGCGCCTCCACATTTTTGCAATGCGCGCAATGAATGCATTGCACGTGTCGAACACAGTGTTGAACACGTTTAGTTCAAATGTAAAAAAAAGGAAAGAAAAATTGCCATGTATTTCATTGGAGACAAATCGACACACTTCCATGTGGTTGTCAGTGGAACACTTTTTGACTTCAGTGCGAATGGCTTTCATCTACAACAAAACACAGGAGAAAAAGGACACGCATGAAAAGACTAAAACGTTATTTGCACTCTCCAGGGCATTTAATTAACTGGCGCGGCCGAAGTGTCCGCGCTCCGCTACGCATCGCACTGCGCGCTCTGAGATGTCCTCCGAGGTGGCCTTCGCGAGACTGGGCTGCTACCACCACTCCAGCCGAGGGGAGGGGAGGGGAGGGGCTCATTGCATCTCCCGGGCGGGCAGGGCCGGGCGGGCAGTCCTCTTTTCATTGCGTCCCGCGCTGCTACTTTCTTGCAGCCCTCTCTCCCTTCCTCCTCCACCTCCTCGCGACGTACCGGCCCGTAAAATGCCGATACGGCGGAAACTTCATTTACTGCGCTCGTGCGCTCGTGGAATGAGGACACAATTACCAACTGCGTTGGCTTGGCCGGGTTGAGTCGGACTGGGCGCAGGGCCGCGCAGGGCCGCGCGGGGCGGGGCGGGCACCACCAACACGACCATCATGTCGGAGCAGGGGTCCTTAGACCTCGCGCGCACTTGGCCCCGCCCCGCCCCGCGCAGCCCGGCGCGCGGAGGGTATTTGTCGCGTGGTCGGGTCGGCGCAGCGCACCTACTTCGTCACCGCGGGCCGCGCCACCGCGCCCTGCCCTGCCCTGCCCTGCTGCGCTGCCGCCGGCGGCGAGACAAAATTAAAGAAGGTCTCAGACATGATATTCCTCTCTCACGCTCTTTCCCCCTTCTCTTGTTACTTTCTACTGCTTCTCCCTCTCTGTCTCACACTCTATTTTTTTCCGCCTCCGGAGCGCGCGAGCAGCAGCGAGGAGAGGCGGAGCGGAAGGACTCGGGCCGGGCCGGGGCCGGGCCGGGAGACGCTCAGGGAGAGCGCCATGAAGGATGTTAGTGAGAATCCAAAAGAAGCAGGAGCAGCAGCGGCAGCGCGGCCCGCCCGCACGGCCTTACAGTGTGACGACCAAAAGTAAAGAAACGACGCCCCACACGTGCGCCTGGAAATAGAATGTCGTTCACATAAACCAAGTCGTGTGCCAGCGTCACCGAGTGGAGAGCAAAACGTATCGTGTGCGCGACGAGTTTATAAGGCGTTATCTCACGCGCGACAGGTGCGGCCCGGTGACCAGGTCGGCCCAACAGGGTCCACCCGTCGACGGGTTGGGCTGTGCGATAGTCAGTTTTTTTTGTAAGTCGATTATTGTAATTATCGAAATTATCGAAGCGAAACGTTATCTGAGTACCGAGGTAACTGAAGTGCCAAAATTATAGACACACCGAATACCGAATTATTGTAAATAATCGAAGAAGTAGAAAGTTTCGGTACTTTGAAAAATACTGATAACGAGCCGACAAAATTCACGAGCGTGATCAAAACCTTTCAAAAGAAATGTTTTTATTTTTTAATTAAGATTTTTTTAGAAACGAAAATTTTTGATTATATCGATTATGGCACGGTCCTATACCGGCCGTCGTGGCGGGCCGGGCCGAGTCGCGCGATGGGTCCTTCGCTGATGGCCGCCTGTCTCCGCGGAGGATAGCGAATGGGGCCATAAATGTAAATGATCGCGTAAAAGGGGAGCGCGGGGGCGGGAGGGAAGAAGGGCAGGGCAGGCTGCAGGGAATACCATGCCGGCTCCAATCCACTGGGCCAGGCCAGGCCAGGCCAGGCCAGGCCAGGGGGCCCGCGGGCCCGGGCCACGCCGCGCCACGCAGAACCGATAGCAGCGGAGCAGCGAGGCGGGGTAGTCCGGCCCGGCCCGGCCCTGCCCGGCCCGAACAGGCCAGGCAAATGATGGCGGCAGTGAGACTGCTCGCTGAACTGAACTGCGGGGCGGGGCGGGGGGCGGGGCGGGGCGGGGCGGGGCGGGGCGGGGCGGGGCGGGGCGGGGCGGGGCGGGGCGGGGCGGGGCGGGGCGGGGCGGGGCGGGGCGGGGCGGGGCGGGGCGGGGCGGGGCGGGGCGGGGCGGGGCGGGGCGGGGCGGGGTGGGGCTGAATGATTTTAGGGCCGGATGGCGGATGGCGCGGCGTCATAGTTGGCGGGTAGGGGTAGGGCGGTCGGATAGTGCGGGTCAAAGTCCGACAAACGGGCGGCATGGCAGCCCATCTCGGCAGAGCGGAGCCTGGCGCTGCTCGGTCCTGCCCTGCGCCCGGCCCGGCCCGGCCCGGCCGCCCCCGCACTGCACTGGCGACCGAGAGCAGCAGAGGAGGATGGAATGGAACAAAAAGAATTATCCCCCAGCGAACCACCCTTCGTACTTTATTACGGGGACCCGCAAGGCTGATTTTTCGCCGCTCTCGCGATTTTTCCTTTTTACCTCGTTCCAACTATTTTATTGTACTCATCTCTCTTGCTATCTGACGCGGTCCCTCGTCGTACGCCCGCCCGTATACCCCCGCCCCTATAACCTCACCCCTACCCTCCACGCGTGTCGCGAGCTGCGCGCCAGAGTACTCGATCATACGCGTAACTTTTAAATGATGGACCGGGTCGAGCGGGGCTCAACATGGGCCCCATTTGTCTTCCTCTTCCTCCTCATAACGGACAACACCCCGCCGCCCCCGGCTCCGCACCCCCGCGCCGTGTTCTTCCCGAGACCCGCGCTGCCCCCCGCACCTCACCCCTCTCTCTCGCGCGCGCTCCCCTTTCCGGCTCCTGACAAGACCGGAAATGGCAGTCCAGTCCTCCGCCGTGTATACACCGAGCTGCTCTCGAAATTGCGATTGCGCCAATAATTTCCGGACGGGAGGAGGGCATGCGCCCTTATCCCGGCCCTCCCTCCCAGATAGACACGCGCACGTCTGCAGCGTAGGCAGCCTGCCGCCGGTGAGGTAGGCAACCTGCCGCCGTGGAGGTAGGCAACCTGCCGCCGGTGAGGTAGGCAGCCTGCCGCCGGTGAGGTAGGCAACTACTTCACCCGCATGCCTGTGCGGCTCAGCACGCTGCAACAGGGCCGAGTCTCGCGGGCCTGCTTTCTGCCTCGAGCTTGAGACCTCCTCTATACTCGTATCTTCTCTCTCTCTCTCTCTCTCTCTCTCTCTCTCTCTCTCTCTCTCTCTCTCTCTCTCTCTCTCTCTCTCTCTCTCTCTTCCTCCCCCTCTCTCCCTCCCCTCCCCTTTGCGGCCCTCTGTCCTGACCTGAGCCGCTCGGCTGCCGCGCTGCTGGCTGCCGCAACAGAGAATCGCGCCGCTTTTATGTCTTCAGTTGCGTCGAGGAATTAACAACGCATATTAAACAACTACAAACACGTTGAGAGCCCGGGCGGGGCGGGGCGGGGCGGGGCGGGGCGGGGCGGGGCTGGGCGGGGCGGGGCGGGGCGGGGCGGCAGGGGCCCAGCGCCCGGCCCGGGGCCCCCCGAGGCCCCTCATAAACGGGGGACGTACACGGGGCGTGCAGCGGGCCGCACCGCACAGCACCGCACCGGGCGTACACGAGACGTACACGGAGCGTGATTGTTTCCGAGTGAAGGCTTCTGATTTATGCGCCGCATTACGGCGTTCCGAAGCTAAAGGGGGTCCCGTCCCGGGTCCAGCCCCGGCGGCGGCGTGAGGACGCGCGGAGAGAGAGGGAGAGCGAAAGAGTAAGCGCGAGGGGGGGGGGGGGGGTAGATAGATAGATAGATAGATAGATAGATAGATAGATAGATAGATAGATAGATAGATAGATAGATAGATAGATAGATAGATAGATAGATAGATAGATAGATAGATAGATAGATAGATAGATAGATAGATAGATAGATTTAGTTATTTCGTTATTTAGTTGAAATTAGTATTTATTGGGAAATTTTAAGTAATACTCTAGAGGTATTCGATTACGATGTTGCGTTCTACTGTCTTAAAATAGTTTTTTTTCTGTTTTATCTTTTTTTTCCAAAGATTTCTATTTTACTTAAAAGTTTGAAGAAATGAGAGTAGTGAGGAGCTAAGCTGCAGAGGACATGTTTTAAGCGTAGAGAGGGATCCTGGTTTACATAGGCAACGCGATGCACGCCTGTTCTAGTGGTTGCCTAGAGCGAGGAGAACGCCGGCGTTCAGTGAGTTACTAACCCATACCTTTCTTCTCCCACCTTCGCTACTCTCCCTCTCTCTTTCCGAAGTTGGCTCTCTCACCGGCCGTCACGTCTCAACCCCAGGGCATGCGAGGCGAGTGTCACCCTGGGCGGCTGATTGATTGTGGAGTGAGCGTTCCCGACGGATAACGACACCGCGCCGCGGCGCGTCTTTGACTTGGCGCTGAACGTCTCTGGGGCGTCGGGACGGGCCGTTACGCGTACAATGTTACTTTACAACAACACGTAGTGCAGTGCAGTGTGTCTCGGCACGAGCTATTATTATTTCATCCTACCGGTTTAGAAAGGTGGGCGTATAGATGACTGCATGGGCAGCTTCAACACCAGGGTGTGAAGAGAAGGGTTCTTCACTCAAAAAAAAAATAATAAAAAAAATCAGTGTTCACCTTTGTGAAAAGTCACCTAGAAAATTAAAAAAAAATCTAGTAAAAATCATTTTTAAAAATCAAGAAAAAAAAATCGGAAAAAAATCAGTAAAAATCAAGGAAAAGAACGAAACACCAGAAAATTGAGAAAAATCGGTGTACTCTTGAAATTATCGTGAAGGACCCCTTGGTGTGAAGCGTGGCAGGGGGTCACTACAACACTAAAACACGTGAGGAGACGGTGCTATATGATATTGACAGCGTACTTGGACACAGCATCGATGTGCTCGCGGGGCGAGGTGGGGCGGGGCGGGGCGGGGTATGGCCGGCGCATCACGGAGGGGACGAGCACGGCCAGGGCGACGTTATGGCCGGTCAAGCATTGTCTCGGTTTTTGTGGCGCTATTATCGAAGTTGTAAATTATCGCCAATTCTGCGCTTGTCTTCCAGCTCGAGCGCGCGCGCAGCACAGCGGGGCTGTAAATGGGAGAGAAACTGCAACAAAGTACTTATACGTTCGATCACATGCAGCAAAAGGCAAGCAGGCCTTTTACACACTCTAAGCCCCCCGGGGCGAAGACAAGGATAGTGGGCATAGGCAGAGAGTGGGAGAGAGACGAGCGGGGCTGAGAGGCTTTAGAGAGCAAAAATATCCCGCAGCGCCGAGCAATTTTTGTTTTACGGTCGTGTGAGCAGCCGTGCGGCGGGGCCGTATTGGGAGTGCGTTTCACCAGTTTCACTGCGCATAATCGCCGAACATAATATCGTCGCGCGACCGACCTCACCGGCGCACCGGCCGCTCACGGGGGCAGGAGAGCGTTGCCCCCTTGACAGCAAACTGCGTGTCGCACGTCTCTCTCTCTCTCTTTCTCTCTCTCTCTCTCTCTCTCTCTCTTTCTCTCTCTCTCTCCCTCCCCCCCTCTCTCTCTCCCTCCCCGTTCTCCCTGTGTTCGTGTTTTGAATGTCCAGAGTAGCGAAGCTCGTCAGGAAGCAGCAGCAGCTCTGCGAACAAGCAGCGCGAACCACCACCCTGGCCTCGCGGGGGATTTTGTACTCAAGAATATGCGCCCGCTTTCCAAAGGCCTTAAAAATGCAGTAACCTTACGCGCGGGGCGGGCGGCCCCCCGTGGCCTGCGCACGCGCCCCGCTCCGCCCCACTGAGTACCTCCACTGCAGGGCTCGCGCTAGCGTGGCGTGGAGTAGCGTAGCGCTGGCCTCGCGCCGAACGGCCTTGTGGTCATCGCTTTAGCACCACTTGAATGTTTATTGCACAAGTTGCTCGACCTCGACGCCGTGGCCGCGGCCGGGCCGGGCCGGGCCGGGCCGGGCCGGGGGCCGCCTGCATAGTCCCTTACGACTATGAATCCACAGCGAGCTGTTATTCCTTGAGATGGTGGAGCAGGGAGTAGCGCCGAGGGTCAGGGTGGTCAGGGGGGTCAGTGGGGTCTCGGGAAAAGGGAAGATGGAAGATGGTGGGCCGCGCTGGTGGTCCTACGCTACGTGCAACCCCGCCCTGACGAGAGAGCGAGGGGAATTAAACACCTCTGGATTATGGTGGACAAATTTTGTGAAATTTTTTTTTGTGAAATTTTGGTTGAGATTTTCCTTGAACTCTGATAATTTCAGAGAATTTTTGTGAATTTTCCTGATTTTTCTGAAGTTTTCTGAGTTGTTTTGTTTAATTGTCTAATATTTTCTGAATTTTTACGGATTTTTTTTTTTGAATTTCTCTGAATTATTCTGAATTGCGAGGTGTGCATAAATATCAGAGTTGTTTCCCCCTTGCGAAGGAGAGAGAGAGATAGAGGGGGGGGGGCAGAGAGAGAGAGAGAGAGAGAGAGAGAGAGAGAGAGAGAGAGAGAGAGAGAGAGAGAGAGAGCACTCTTGCTCACCTTCTTTTTCCCTTACTATAAAGATGCAGGACATGGTGCAGTCTTGCGAAAACGTGCAATGAAAACAAAAATGGGGTACGCCTTAAAACAGATTTCGTAATCTGGGTCATCTGACGCGGCAGTGCAGCGAGGGGAGTGGGTAGGAGACGGGGCGGGACACGCCGGACCAGCGTGGGCCGGGCAGAGGGCCGGGGGCTGTGGCGCAAGGGGGTGAGGGGTGGGTGTAAAAGTAATGCTAAATAGAGGTACCGTGACCCCGGTCGAGGCCGCGGCGGGGTGGGTCGGGTCGAGGCGGGGTGCGGCGGGGCTGAGCAGCAGGGCGGGGCAGGGCGAGCATAAGGACCGCCGGTGGTGAAGGGCCTCGTCTGCCGACCCAGTTTCCCACAAGGAGGCCGTGAGGCTGAGGGCTGAGGCTGGCCCTCCTGCTGTGGCTGGCACGGCGGCGCCTCGGGGTCCGATCTTCAGGCTAGCTGCGGCTGTGGGATAACAACTCTGAATTTTGATATACAAATTTTGTGATTTTTTCAGAACTTTGTTGATCAATGTTTGCTTGAACCGTTTCAATTTTTTTTGTAAATATTCGTGAATTTTCCTTTATTTTCCCGAATTTCTCACAAAATTGCGAATTTTTGGTCCATTTCTTTGAATATTTTTGAATTACGAGTTGTACAAAAATTTTAGAGTTGTTAACAACGCTAATTATTCTCTTCCCGGTGGCCCGGCCAGCAGCCAGGCCCGGCTCGGGCGGACGCACACGGCCTGGCAGGCGCCGGAGGCAGATGGGTTGCCTACCGCGACGGCGGAGGAGACGCACGTCTCGCGCCTGGAGCTGAGAGCGAGCGACTCTGCCACACATTTAACCCAGCCCAAGGGGGAAACGGCTCTGAATATTGGTGTACACCTTTTGTGAATTTTTTCAAATTTTTGTGAATTTTCTTGAACACTTAGTGAACTTTTGGGGAATGTTGCGAACATTTTACCAACTTTTTCTGAATATTTGTGATTTATCCTGAATACTTTTAAATTTTCCTGAATTTCTCTTAATATTCGTATTTTTATTAATTACGAGTTGTTTCAAACTTTCAGACTTTTTCTCCTCTCGCTTCGGCCCCGTAATCGCGCCCTACAAGAAGGGCAGGCAGGCAGGCAGGCAGGCAGGCAAGGCAAGGCAAGGCAGAGGCAGAGGCAGAGGAGCTGCGCGCGACGCTCGCCTCGCCTCGGCCTCGGCCCTGCCTGATCAAGTTTAAAACCCCTGAGTGACGCGCCGCAGTGAGGCTCGAGGACGAAGGATAGGAGGCGGGGTCGGAGAGAGAGAGAGAGAGAGAGAGAGAGAGAGAGAGAGAGAGAGAGAGAGAGAGAGAGAGAGAGAGGGGGGGGCGCAGCTCTAGAATGAAAGTTTGGAAGTGCCACCACCACCACCACCATAATCTCCGCTGCCGCTCACATTTCGACGGCCTGATGCTCTTCTATTTTTTCGCGTTTGCGTTGCAGCAGTGCCGCTCTCTTCTTCCTGCTCTGCGCATCTCGCTCCTTTAGCTCTCTCTCACTCTCTCTCTCTCCTCGTCCTGCGGCAGATAAAATGTGAAAGGTCGAAATGAGGGCGAGTCAGCAGTGAGAAAGAGGGCGGCTCGGCGGGGAATTAGCGTCTGCATCTCGGCGCAGAGAAGAATGGTGCACCGCTGACATCACAAAACCAACATTTAGATTTTTGGAAACAAGTGTGACCGCATGTAACCTTCCCTTCAAACCATAATTTAATATTTTCGAAAATGACAGTCGTTGTCTCCACCTGAAAGAACGTTACAACCCTGATCTTGACTAGAACTCTCTTCCCCTTACTCTCTCCCGCCCTCTCCAGAAAACAGCGCGTCGAGCCGCCTGTTGTTAGGCCACCCAACGTACTCCTTACGGCTGCGGCAGCGCCTGCTGTTCATTTAAATTCAGTGACAAACGAGCGGTGACAAGCTGTTATTCCCAGCTCTCGTGTGTGTGAGAGAAAGAGTAAGACTGTGTGTGTGTTTGAGAGAGAGAGAGGGAGAGAGAGTGAAGAGGCCTTAACGGTGATGGATGACGGCGCCACGGCTGCCGCTCCCGCCCCCACTACTCGCGCGCCGGCCACATTTGCTGTACTGCTTTATGATGGGTGTCACCGCCTTCTTGTGGCAGAAAGCTTTGCCATCACACGCGTATCACGTTATCATTTGTTACCACCAGCTCGACCGGTCACTGTCGTGGCGTCTAGTGTCTGCGTAGTCGACAGGCAGGGCAGACATTACTACCACGATCACGACGGTGCTGTGAGATCAAATGCACTCGAGAATGCACTTTTCATTTGTCAATTTTTTATAATTTTAATTTTTGACGTTAGAAGACCCGCGTCTTGGTGACACATATACGCAACCATTTGCCGAAAAAGACAATGAAGTGGTCTCTCCGAAGGGGAACAACTCTAAAATATTTGTACACCTCGTAATTTAAAAAAAAAAATAAAGAAAAACAAATCAGAAAAATTCAGGAAAAGTCCAGAACATGGAAAAATTCAGGTTAACTCGGGAAAATTTATATAAAAATTAAAACTTCGCAAAATTTCACGAAAGTTCATCAAAATTCGCAGAATTCTAGAAAGACTCAAGCAAAAATTCAAAAAAATCATAAAATTTGTACACCAAAACTCTGAGTTGTTTCCCCCTCGAGTCTCTCATGCTCAGGCAGGGTGAGGTACGCGCAAGTACCCCTCCCATCCTCCTCCTCTCGTGCTCCCTCGTTGTTTCTCTATCCCATCGGGGCCGCTCGATTGGATCACTCGTGGTTTACGATGATGATCCGTGGGGTTCGTCGCGCGTCTCGACCCGACCTGACTATGTGATATAAGAGGAGAGAGGAGCTCTCGAGGCGACCGCGCCCCGCGCCCGCCCCGCAGCAGCCGGGCCGCAGCCGCTCGCTCCCCCAAGTGGATCAAAAGCGCGCAGATACCTTCAAAGATTTGCGTTGCTTAAGATCAACATAATGAAGAAAGGGTCGTTTTTTTATTTGGATGGTTTCTTTTTCGGAAAATTAAAAGATCTGTAGTTTCTTAAAGTGTGAGTTTATTTTATCAGCAGGTGAGTACGCACAATACTGTCTGCGGTAAAAGTTAAATACTCGATTTGTGCTATTTTTTTTGGTATCAAGTCAGTTTTGTTTTTGTTGTTTTGAGAACCCAGCTTGTAAAAACGTTTCAAGTGCGGAAGTATACAGAATGTATCAAGGTGGTTGCACTAGCAAAGTAAACTGAAAACATCGCATCAAATAGATTTCGGAGACCCCATCCCACTCTGTTAAAAATATTCGCAAGGGTTACGGAAAAAAATTTCCATGACAAACACGTCGTAAAATTACGATAATTTTTTGACACCATGTGAAGACTTAATTTTCTTTAACGAGTACGAATTCTCCGTCGTAAAACTACGACTGCGTTCGTAAATTTACAAGTTTGTGTCATAATCACAAGTAACGACAAAAATCCTAATCTTAAAAATATTTTTTTCTCAGTGCATGGAAGGGTGCCCTTCAAAAGACTAATGCAAGTTCTGTAGGGCTGAACCAAGGTGGGGCTGAACACTAAGCACAGTCTGATTGGGTCGCGCGAGGCTGGGTTTCGGTGAGGAAAGTGCTTCGCCCGCCCGCCCCGCCCCGCCCCGCCCCGCTGACAGGACAGGCCCATCCTGCTGCACCGCTGCTGCCAGCCCCTCGCCTCGCGCCTCCATTGCGTCACACTGCAGCACCACTCGCTCGATCAGAGTGTTGCAGCGACATTCCGTGCCTCTCCCCTCTCCCCCTCTTCCCCTCTCCTCACCAAACTCTTCGATAGATTTACCCCCCACCCCCACCCTCACCCCGAGGCCTCCTGTCTGCTGGAAAGCCTATGGCAGCCAACCGTCACGTCGCTGCGACACCCCGGGGGAAAGGGGGAGAGCGAGACAGAGATGGTCGCTTTCCAAGGAAACAATAAGGGACGCCACACACATGTGAGAGAGAGAGAGAGAGGGGGGGGGGGAGAAAAAAATACTTGCAGCCGCACCACGCGTACCACGCGTTCCGCAAACTTCAGACCCCAATATTAATTCAAAATCTCTCCGAAATGGGAGAAGGGGTGAAGTCAAAAAAGCTCCTTGGCCTTTTAAAAATATGAAAATAAAAAATATGTGCGAGCCGGCTGAGGAATCGAAGTCATAGATTTTGGCTGATCAGTGGGTCCAAAAATCAAGCCATCAGAAATATTTCTCAAATAAATGGTGCAGCAAACAGGTCTGACAGATTGGAGAGGGGTCATAGGGCTGGGTCGACTCCGCTTCACGGCAGAATTATCCAGTTCGGTGCTGACCTTTCCCTGGCGAACGGGCCATGCCATGCACTCACGCACTGTCTGAGGTCCGGGTTGGATCGCGCGTCAGAGAGAGATGGAGAGAGACAGAGAGGAAGACAGAGAGAGGAGGGGGAAGGGGGCATCGAGTCGTGCTCTGGTCGATGGTGCGATGGTATCACACAGTCGCCCAAGGCCCTCCCGATCTTATCGAAGCGAAGCATCCTCTCTATCTGCGTGCTGAACTCGCTGCTCCAGCCGCGCCCCGCCCCGCCCCGCCCTGCCCCGCCCGCCCTGTTCATCGTTGACGTACGTACTCGAACCCCTCGTCGGCTGGCGCCGGGCGTACAGTGTCCTTTCTCCTCCGGTACGGTCCACGAGCCATGGAGCCAGCCCAGGTGAGACAAGGAGCTAGCCAGGTCCTTGCACTGTAGCGAGGTAGCGAGACAGAGCGGGTCGGGGCGGGGCGGGGCGTGGTGGGGCGGGGCGGGGCCGGGCGGGGCGAGGCCCGGCGCTCCCAACTCCAAACAACAAGCCTCCAGCCCTGTCATCTGCAGGCCCGCTCCGCGCCGCGCCGCGCCCGTGCCATGAAGGGCGGAGGGCCGGAGCCGCTGCCGCTGCCGGCACCGCCGCCTCACCAGCCTCACCCCGCCCCGCCTCCCGCCCGCCACGCCGCGCCACGCCGCGCCACGCCTCGTTCCGGAGCGCCCCGGGCGGCCACGTTCTTCGCTCTTCCTTTAGAGTTACGCCTTATTCGCATCTCCAGTCGGCGTGGCGTCGCGTGGCGGGGCGGGGCGTGGCGGGGCGGGGCTGGTTGGCGCGATGCGATGAGCCGCGTATCGTTGCACTGGCGGTGCATGTGCATGTCCGGCGCGGCGGCGGCCTGTGTGACAAGCGCGAGAGCGCTGCCCCGCGGCGACTGCAGCAGCAGCAGCAGCAGCAGCAGCAGCAGCAGCAGCAGCAGCAGCAGCAGCAGCAGCAGCAGCAGCAGCAGCAGCAGCAGCAGCAGCAGCAGCAGTGCTGGGCTGCGTCTCGGTAACGCTCAGGGTGTAGTAACGCGCCTTGGACCAGGCCGTTGTGAACCGCCCCGCCAAACGGCGCTGCCCAGCCGTCCTCAACGTCCTCGAGGGACCTCTCAAGGCGGTGCCTCGCCCGTGCCCCGCCCGCCCGCCCCGCCCCGCGCCCCTCCCGTCCTGGCCTCGCCGCTGCTGAGCTCTTTGAAGCCCGCAGGGTTCACGTGGGCGGGGCGGGGCGGGGCGGGGCGGGGCGGGGCGGGGCGGGGCGGGGCGGGGCGGGGCGGGGCGGGGCGGGGCGGGCGTGTGGCCGTGCTGCTGGAGCCGGCGGGTCCTTTGCCGCTGCTGGAGGACGTCCTCGAAGTGTCTCGCAAGTGCACCGGCGGGGCCGAGGACTTACCCTCTCCCCCTCCCGGCAGCGCGACAAGCCCCCGTCCTGGTCCAGCAGCACGCAATGTCCCGCAGGACTTCCGATTCTGATGATGTTATTGGGCGGGGGCGGGCGTTCTGGGAGCACCCAGCGGCGCCCCGCCCCGCCCGGCCCGACCCAACCCGGCAGCACGGCCGGGTAATCCGAGCCCAGTAATCCTCCTCCTCCTCCAGCGCAGTCCAGCACGGCGCTTCGCTAAGCAGAGCCTCGGTAACCCAGCTCCCCCCCCCTCCAAACACCTAGACGCACTGAGACAAGAAAGGGGCGCGGGGCCGCCTCCAAAGTGCGGGCGGCAAGGCACGGCGGGGCCGCGCGGAGGCAGCCGGCAGCAGCCCCTCAGCGACCCCCTCCGCCCGCGCGGCCCCGCGCGGCCCCGCGCCGCCCCGCCGGGCTGTACTCGCGGTGCTACTTGCGGCGGATAATGGTTTCCACCCCGTTATGCGCGGTAATGAGGTTACGTTTATCTCTCTCACTCACTCTATGCATCTCTTTCTGCCCTGCGAACTGCCGCGCCCTTTTCCCTCTCATCTCTCTCTCTCCCTCTCTTCCCCTCTTGCACCGCCCGCACCAGCCCCGAATCCCGGAGTGGAAATCAAATCATGGATATCCGAGATGATTCCATTTATTCCAGCTCCGCGCAAGCGAATTCCTCCCCGCTGGTGGTGGGCCACGCCAGTATAGAAGCAGCAGCTCCAGCTGACCTGCCCCCTCCCCTTCACGACCCCACGGTGCACGGCACTGCAGGACATTGTCGAGAAGCTTTCATGCGAATAGAAAAATGCCATTTCCTCCATGAATGTTTGAGTTGGCCGTCGGGCCGGGCCCCGCCCGCGCCCGATCACTCAGCCCTCACCTGCCCGGGGCCGCAGCAGCGGGGCCGCGCTCTCCACCAAACATGACTCTCCGGCCCGGTCTTCTTTTCACGCGCGCATTTATGATTTCGTCCGCTACTTCCTCTCCCACCGCTCACTCTAGCCTGCGCGCGCTGAGTGAGGTCAAACGTCCCAAGTTTATCTGCGCGCCGTGTGGACCTGAGCCGGCGCGGCCCACCTCCTGCCTCATGCTGGTGGCTCGGTGCTAAAATATTAAGAGCTGCTCTCGCCGTGGGGGGGTCTGCTGCTGCTGTGACGGCGCCAGACCCGCCACGCCCCGCCCCGCCCCACCCCGCCCCTCCGGCCTGGCCCAGCCCAGCCCGCCGACCCGCGGCAAAAGAGGGGCTTATGCACTCCGTTTAGTCCTTCGTAACACCCCCTCCGAACCTTCCACGACTTCACGAGCAGTGGCGTGGCGTGGCGAGCGAAACTCCCCCTCTCCCCCCTGCCGCCTCGCCCTTTGGCCCCGCCTACAACTCCTTGTCAGGAAGTGCTCGTCTCTGCTGCTCCCCAACCCTCATTTCGATCCTCAGATTACAGCTAGAGGCTGCTAAACAGGAAACTCTTGGCACTTCGTGCGAACTGCGCGCACATGGTCTAGGCGAGGCGGATTGGGCGGGGCGGGGCGGGGCGGGGCGGGGCGGGCGGGTAAGACGCGCCCTGCTGCTGCTGCTTCCCGGCGAGGCGACTTTGGCGCGGCCCTTCTTACGACCAATACCAGTCGTCAAACCCTCCACGCCCCTACGCTATACCCTCCACAGGAGGGGTTCATTAGGGCCGCACATTCTCCCACTGCTTCGCAGCTGAAAAACGACCGCGTCCGGCATTTCTTCCCTCCACATCGACTTCGAGTAAATAAGTCGATGCACCGAGGAGCTCGCGAAACCGATCACCTTGCGATATTTATTGGATAATGGGGACAAGGAGTAAGCAAAAGACAACAAAATAGGGCTGGCACCACCGAAAAAAAGTAAGCGTAAGCGAGCGTGGGTGAGCGTGTGAGCGAGAGAAAGTGAGTGAGTGAAAACGTGAGCACGAGCAGTTCAGTGTTGCCAGAGAGTTAGGCAACAAAAAACACACGGAATACACCTGTGCGCACCGGGACTGTATCTCCGCCTGCCTACTAGGCAGCGTCTGGGCACAGTGCAGGTGAGTTGCCTACAGTAGGCAGGCGGAGATACCGGCACCTGCACACGGGTGTGTTGCACGTTTTTTTGCATAACTTTTCTGGAAACACTGGCCAAAAAAGATCTGCTATCGTGAAGAAAAATGAGCCCCCCATCGAGCCCCCATACCGTCATCCCGGTGGTGAATCGCCGTCTGTCTCCGCGTGCGTTTGGCACGCACCAAAGGCATCATCTTCTTGCTGATTTTGTCGGCTGGCTGGGGGCGACGCGTGAGGCGTGGCGGGGCGTGGCGCTGAGTTGCCATGACGACATTAGAGTTGACCACGCTCCGTTATCGGCGCGAGCTGCTGCGGAGCTATCTATCGGCGGTCATCGCCGGAGGAGCGAGAGAGACGGGGAGATTATTGTGTGTGCGCGAGTGTGCCGGGGTGAGCGGGAGAGCGAGAGAGATGAAAAGAGAGAGGGAGAGAGAGAGAGAGCAAAAACAAAAAGTGTACTGGGAGAAGCGGCGTGCGAGGAGGATGAGGAACAGGCAGGATACGCGACGTGACGGTCGCATAAATTATGCACTCAATTATTTAAATCTGTTATGTGGCCCCGCGGGCCGCGCGCCCCCTCTCCCTCTCCTCCATGGAGTGGCGGTCTGACCGCGCCCTCCGCTCCGAGGCGGCCCGGCCTGCCGCCGCTGCTACGCACCCCGCCCGCGTGCCCCGCCCCGCCCCGCACCCCACCCCCTCCCTCGCCACGCCCCCCCCCCCACACACACTGCAAATGAACAAGGGTATATATCAATGATATATATCATCTGTAAAAAGAGCGAAATTTTACTCCCCCTGCTCAATTGAAGTGATTATTCAGGAACCTTGCTCTTGCAGAATATGAATGTAAAATATTAGTCAAATAGAGTGAGACTATCGAGGGGAAAACGACTTAGCAGGTAATCCGGCAGACAGCCGTTAGGTAATCCGGCAGGGTGTAATCCGGGGAAATTCGAAGTAATCCGGTGTAATCCGGGAAAATTTTAGGGGAATCCGGGGTAATACGAGGAAAAAAAAGCACCATTATCCGGAGGACACTCCAGAGGTAATCCGAGGTAATCCGGGGTAATCCGTTATCCGGTTTACACGAAAATTGAGCGTCGTTTCCCCCTCGGAGACTATCGACTTAAATCCTTACTAAACTTTATTTTAACAAAAATTAAATAGGTGGGATTTCTCTATTAAAATTCAAATGCAGTAAAGTGAGACTGTTTTTGAAGTATCGCTCTATTCGAGCGAGAACATTGAACCATAGGAGAGTTGGACATTTTTTAAGCACGAGTCTCTCTCTTTCGGGGGCCAGCTCTGGCACTTGCACTCCACTCGGATGGCCCTGGTCGCTCTCCCGGCGCGCTGTCGCGTTCAAATCTCCACCCCCGCCACGCCACGCCACGCCACGCCACGCCACGCCACGCCACGCCACGCCACGCCACGCCACGCCACGCCACGCCACGCCACGCCACGCCACGCCACGCCGCTACTCCGCGACATCTCCAAACATCACGGTAAAAACAATTTCTTGTATTTCAAGATTGTTCTTGGATCTTATGGAGAATTATAATGGACATCCAAGACAGATCTTGAAATACAAGAAACTATTTTTACCGTGATCGGCGCACACGCGGTGCTTATCAACACATGTCCCTCACTCTACCAGCCTTCGGTGGACTGGACGTTAGTGCGTGAAGTCACATGACACTTTGGAAGCGAGCGCGTGGGAGCCCCGTGGAAGTCGTGGGTAGGCAAACCGATGGCATGAACGCGTAGCGGCTCTAGGTGGTTGCCTACCTCCGCGGCGCTCCGAGGAGCCGCGTCTGCTCCTCATTTCTCCCTCTCTGCGGGGAAATTGTTTTCCTCTCTCCCGCTCCCCTTTTCGCCTCAGCTACAAAGGAGGTCTCTCTCTCTCTCTCTCTCTCTCTCTCTCTCTCTCTCTCTCTCTCTCTCTCTCTCTCTCTCTCTCTCTCTCTTCATCCCCTCCGCTTCGAACTCCCGTGATTTACCACCTCCCGGGCCGGGCCGGGCCGCCTCCTAGGCAAGGTGGGCCCGTCTCTGGTCTAACGACGCATTGTTCCTCAGACAAGTAGTGGTAGTATCTGCAGCCGAGCGATTCCGAAGATCGCTTTCATATCTCTGTTCTCGTCGCTCTCATGGAGCACTACCATGACCAGCATTCGGCACCGCTGCAAGTGTAACAAGGACAGAGAGATGAGAGCGATCTTCTGAATCAGTCGGCAGAGACGATTCCGATGAGGCGGAGAAGAGAGGTGGAGGGGGGGGGGGATAGATGAGGCTGCGACACGGGCAGCCGGAAACCCGCAAGTGTGAGATTTGCATTCATGAGAAAGTGTGTGATTTTCAATAAGTACATTTAAAAAAAGAAAAAAAGGAATAATTTTGCATAGAAATCATAGAAATTTTCCATTTGTGGGGAACCAAATGTGGCCATGAAATTTACAGCGATCTACGTTTTTCAAGAAATGCGAGGGGGAAAGTGACAACCACGCTTACCCGGCCTTTAGCTTTTAGTACCTGGAATCATGCAGCACAGTCACAAGAGCACCACAGAATGGCCGCAGCACATGGCCCCCCGCTTTCTCTCTCTCTCTCTCTCTCTCTCTCTCTCTCTCTCTCTCTCTCTCTCTCTCTCTCTCTCTCTCTCTCTCTCTCTCTCTCTCTCTCACCACTCTCAGGACCGCGCGCTGTCGTGTTTCCATTCCGGAGAATCCAATCCGATGACAAGATGAATTGCGTTTACCGGAAAGCAGAGCGCGCCCGCATCTCCCGCCCCTCGCCACGCCACTCCACGCCACGCCACTCCAGGCCACCCCACCAAATGTAACGCTACGCGGCGCGCCTCTCCTACATGTCCTCCCTGTTTCAGCTCGCCCTTTTGTCCAGCATTCACCCTGTGCGCTGGCCGGCCATCCCCTAGACCCGTGCGTGCGCGCTCGCAGGCACACACACACACACACAAATATACAAACACACACTGTCACTGTCGGTTGTTACATAAAGCGCCAGCCGGAGCATGTGATGGTTGCAGCGAGTACACTACTGTCGAAACCAAAGGGGTGGGCCACTAATTCGACTTTTAGGTGTACATGAATATATATTCCAATGTATTCCATTAAAATGTTATGAATGTATTCTGGAATAATATTTAAAATTTGTTCAGGAACATATTCCCACGATATTCCATGATTTCTAAATATTTCATAAACAGTCCAAAATATCTTACTCAGCGCACTGAACTTTACCGAAGTGTCGTCTCGAAAAATTTTGTTAGCAAGATGTACTTTTTTGTGGCTCTTTGAAGCCTGGAAAACGGAATATCAAAAGCGTGCCTAAAGTTTTTTTTTGAGGACCAGCCGAGCTGCGCTGCCTTTAGGACTTTGACAAAATAGACTACTTTGGCGCATGGAATTTCGACTCCAAATTTTTTTTTCCGAAAGATATTATGCTCTTTTTCAGGCAGGAGTTAAGAGGATTTGAAGAGTTTGGGGGGCATTTGGGACTCGACCTGGCCCGGTCCGACCAGTGGGGTGGGTGGTGGACGCGGCACGGGGCACGGCACGTTCGACCGCAATAATAACAACATGGTGACGCGCGCGCGCTCCGCTCCCATCCAATGAAGCGTATTTACTCACCCGCCACGAGCAGCGCGGCGCACCACCGGGAAAAGGGTAAAGTACGCTGGGAAACAATGGCCGCGGGGGCAGCAGGCGGGGCGGGGCAGTCAGGCAGCCGCCTGATTCGAACAGCAGCGCTCTCGCGCATCCGTCCTCGTCGCACCCACGGTGCTGTCCTGTGTTGGGATGGCAGGGCCACATGAGTGCGACAAGGACGGAGGCGCTAGAGCGATGTTCGCGGAATCAGACTAGACGGCATCGACGCGACGGCCGATCGCGGCTGCGCGGCGCAGCAGCGGGGGTGATGGTGAAGGCAGCGCGCGCTCGCGATTATTTGGCGATTTTGCACACGAAAAGTGTCAAAGAAAATGCAAAAGCCAACTCGAAAAATTCGCGTATCCGCAGAAATACTCAGAAATGCACAAAAAATACAGGGACGCATTATTGAACAACACACAGAAATACATGAAATACACTTTTAATTACACAATGAAACACACGTAAAGTGCATACCAAGAAATGCAAGAGTTGGCCGTCGTCCCACAAAAAGGTTCCCGCCGCGAATCTTTGACCGAAGCAAGCAAAGGTGCGTGCATAATTGGATATGCTCGTCAGCGAATGGACGACGAGCAGAAATGCGTATACACCGTCGTGTTGGCGCGATATTACCGGACGCGTGTCGAGAGGTGTTATCACGGAAGGAATCAGATGAGCCGGGAAGGGGGAGGGGGGGGGGGGGGGGGGGGGGGTAGTTCAGGCGTTGCAGGGGGCCTTCGGGCGAGAGTCTATAACGCGATGAAGTGATCCAGTTTAATGACCGATGGGAGATCTCTCTGCTCGCGCTGACCAGCCCTGCAGTCACGCGCGAGCTGCA
Organism: Frankliniella fusca; assembly: GCA_029379305.1. Taxonomy (NCBI): domain Eukaryota; kingdom Metazoa; phylum Arthropoda; class Insecta; order Thysanoptera; family Thripidae; genus Frankliniella; species Frankliniella fusca. The sequence goes on along the minus strand of JAHWGI010000516.1, from coordinate 527,427 downwards.
GCCACTCCCGCCCCGCCACCCCATACAGCACCATGGTGACACATTTCTTTACAACAGGTGGAATGCGCATCCGATGGGGACACAACTCAGAATTTTGGGCCGGTGTACAAATTTTGTGAATTTTTCAGCATTTCTCTGACTTTATCTGAATCATGAGGCGCGTAGAAAAAAATTCAGAGTTTTTTCGAGCCCTTTTCTGCATTTCGCTCTTTGTACCCTTACACTCATTAAATAATTAATACTTAAGTATTTGAACTGAATTTTCTCGAAACCATCTCAGAACCCTCAGAACGCTCGCTGTCCCAACAGAGACAATACTCTCGATTGTAGAAAAATTGTTATGAAGATATATAAGCGAGAGCTAAAGATAAAGCAGAGAGAAAGAAGGGAAGGGGGGGGGGGGTATGAGAGCGTGACGCAGGACGTCATGAACGGTCCCTAAACAACAAACGCTTTACAATGTTTGCTCCAAACGAACTGATCCGCTCGTCCCGCCCCGCCCCGCCCCGCCCCGACCTGCCCATTGCCGGACGGTGCCGAGGGCTCCGCACTGCGGCGGGGCGGGGCGGGGCGGGGCCGGGGCTCGCTCGTGCGTCCGTTTGAGCGCCACGCTGCGCCACGCCATGCCACGCTGCACCACGCGTCGCCACGCCCCCATTGTTGACGCAGCGCGGCGGGGCGCGGCGCACACAACAATGAGCCCGTGATTGGAGCCACTTGTCAGCCCCGCGCAGCGCAGAGCCAACGGCCAGGCCACCGGGACCGGGGCGGGGTGTGGCGTGGCGTGGCGTGGCGGGGCGGGGCGGGGCGGGGCGGTGCAGACTGGCCATTAGCGCCACCCCCCTCCCCCACCACCAAACACTCACCACTCACCATACAGCCGCGGACCAACAGAATGTAAACAGAGGGTTTAGCCCGAAAACTGAAGCAAAACACGCATGATACCATATTGACATACGAGCCAGGCGAACTTTAAAAAATCGTAAAGCAAGTAAACGTGACCGACAGTAAGGGAAAAAAAAGTTGCTTGTCAAGAGATTTTAGATTTATAGGATGGAGCTCTATCACAGCTCTATCACAGAAATCGAGGGGGCGAAAATTTTGGGAATCATGTGTACGCAAGCCTGGGAATCATCAGCACGTAATGTGCCGTTTTTATTCTGGTACTGCGGCCAAGTCTGGCTTATTGTATATAAAACATTCAGGTTCAGTAAATTTTTTGAGTATTCTTAAATGGAATTAATTCAACTATTAATGGAGGGAGTTTCTAAGGAAAAGAAAAGAAATTGCTTTTACCGTGTTTTTTCAATAGTTGCACATTTGTTTTACCAGTGCGGCGCCAGGTTCGAAGGCTTTGCGCGACGAGGTGCATGCAGCCGGTGCGTATGATGCCTTATGGAGTTCCCTGACCAGCACACGTACGTATACCTCACGCGTGGCGGGTGGCGCCGGGCCGGGGAGGCCCCACCCGCTGAGGGGCGCCGCATGATGGCTGCACACACACACACACACACACACACACACACACACACACACACACACACACACACACACACACACCGCCACACGCACGTCGCTCTGTCTGCCCGTCTGGCTGTCTCTGACCCGGCCGTAATGAGACACGCACCCCGAGCGCGCGTGACGCGGCCTGGTTGCGGGGCGGGGCGGGGCGGGGCGGGGCGGGGCGGGGCGGGGCGGGGCGGGGCGGGGCGGGGCGGGGCGGGGCGGGGCGGGGCGGGGCGGGGCGGGGCGGGGCGGGGCGGGGCGGGGCGGGGCGGGGCGGGGCGGGGCGGGGCGGGGCGGGGCGGGGCGGAGCGGTGGCACCCACCGGCACCGCTGTGCTGCCCGCCCGCCCGCCCGCCTGCCAGCCTGCCCTGCCCGCACCGCGTGCGATCGACGGCCAATGTGCCGGCGGGAAAATAGAACAAAACCCAAAGAAAAAAGCGCTCACCAGACGAAATAAAATACGACATATATAAAAAGGAAAGGAAGGACGACCGCACGGACGGACGGCAGGACGATTGGCCAGCAGGTCCGCCGCGCGGCCGTCCATGTGGTCACCGGCCATACTCTGATGAGCTTTCCAATTTTACAACTCAGTACAATAATATATATATACCTCTTTTTCTCAGTAACATTACAATATCGCTATGGCCTCTATCGCACCCTAAAGTCTATCTGCTAATTCGCACACACACATCCATCCATCCATACGCCGCGCATTCTTATTACATTGCGGGTGCCCGCCCGCCAATGCGCTGCCATACCGCACCTCACCTGCCCTGCCCTGCCCTGCCCGGCCCCAACACGTCTAATGTCATTACCAGCCCCGCCCCGCCCCGGCTCATGCAGCAGTATGCCCGCGGGCCACGTATATTGGATTGGATTGCCTCTTGGATGTTGACAAAAACTGCGCGCGGCGGGGCAGCAGCAGCAGCAGCAGCAAGGGCCCTCCTGTGCTGTAAACTGTTTATCGCTGACGCATTCTATCGATGGACCTCTTCGTGCCTGCCCCCCCCCCCCTCACGTCCCTCTGGTGGAATGTTGCCACTGTCCGCCACGACGGTCGCCATTGTGGTGGTGGCAGCGGAGGTACCGGGTCGCCTCGCACCGATAGGGGGAACTACTCTGAATTTTGGGGTACAAATTTTGTAAATTTTCGTGAATTTTTATTAATTTTTGTGATTTTTTCGTAATTTTTAAAATGTATTTCTCGGACTTTCCCTACATGTACCTATATTTTCTTAAATTTCTCTGAATATTCCTGAATAACTGAAGTTTTTGAATTTTGCTGAATATTTTTCAATTTTTTCAGAATTTTGAGGTGTACAAAAGTTTCAGAGTTGTTTCCCCCTCGCTCCGCAGGCTCGTGCGTGCGTGCGTGCACAACGAGCACGCACCCTAGCAGCACACGGATCTCATTTTGTTAAGGCAGGTCCGGGACCGTGCCGCACGCGCGCACTGCGCTGCACTGCGCAGACGGTGCTAATGCCGAGCCGAGCGCGCACAGCACAACGAGTCGAGCGCCAAAACATCATCCATTATCACCAGACAAAACATTTATTAACAGAAGTGTAGAAGAGTGCCCTCCAGGAACCCTTACACACAGTGTTTGAATGACTACATTTCGGGGTCAGAATTCGGTCCATGTAAGTTGCCCAAAGTGTGTAAAAAAAATATTTTTTTAGCAGATGATACCTTTACTTTCTTTACTTTCAGAACAGTACAAGACACTAAGGTGTCAGCTAGCTTGTACTCTCGAGTCCAGAAACCAATTGCAACTATACAATAATATAGGGTGGCGCTGGTAGGGGGGGGCCCCATGGCCGCCTGACGCGCAGTCTGCGCGGAACAATGGCACCTCCTCCTCGCGCGCAGCCCGCGCAGCGTGTAACACTAACAGCTCCTTCCTGCCAGCGACCGCTTCGGTCCGCCACGCCGCCGGCGGACCCCTCCCACCCCTTTCCCTCCCAACCCCGCATACACGCGGCGCGGCGCTGCTGGCGTCGTTCGTCGTTTACATCGTGTGCGTTCACACACAAATTGTCGCACCCCATAGCAATTTCTCTTGCGGTGCGGTATCATCTGCTATCAATACCAATCTTGATTGATATTTTTTTTTAAAAAAAAACTTTATCTTTGATGTCGCACTTGGATCAAGCAAATGAAAACTGCAAAAAATGTTCCGGCGGAAATTTGAAGAAGTAAAGGTGTTCTCTCGCACACAGTTGCATTTGATCCTGCAAGGCGTATGCACAGTACTGCACATTATATTATGCACACCAAAAGAAAATCTATATGTAAGGGTTAAGTGAGCATGCGCCAGACATGTGCGCACTTTGAATCTCCAAATTTGATAATTATAAAGAGCCTAAAGCCCTGTTTAATAATCAAAAACAAAATTCCTTTAAAAAAAAAATCAATAAATCAGGTTTAAAATTTTGGGGCAGCCTTAACACAGAGGGGTCGCCAACTCGCATAATACTCCGTACAGGAGATCCATAATACCTTCATAATATTTAATAATATCTCATAATATTCGACAAAATACCTTCATAATACGGAATATAAGAAACTCCCCACACTGTATGTGTCGAGCCGTCTTTACGTTTTTGATAGCATTCCCGCCCGAGCCCTTCCGCGCAGATACGCCACCGCGGAGCGCAGCAGTGCATTCCGCCGCGTTCCATGACAAATAATTGACGCCGCACTATCGCCTCCCCGATCTCCCCCCGCCCCGCGGGGCCGCGCCTCGCCGGGCTCTCGCGCACGCACGGAGAGTGAGGTTAGGTTCGCGAGGCGGGGCGGGGCGGGGCGGGGCGGGGCGGGGCGGGGCGGGGCGGGGCGGGGCGGGGCGGGGCGGGGCGGGGCGGGGCGGGGCGGGGCGGGGCGGGGCGGGGCGGGGCGGGGCGGGGCGGGGCGGGGCGGGGCGGGGCGGGGCGGGGCGGGGCGGGGCGGGGCGGGGCGGGGCGGAGCGGAGCTATGGCTGTCCCTCGGACTCGACTCGCGTGACTCACAGATTGGGCCCCCGCCCTGCCCCACCCCACCCCGCCCCACAACCGCAGAGCACCGCGCTGCGCCACGCCACGCCAGGATCAGCAATAAACTGCGTCCGTCATACCTCCGGTGTATTCATCAAGCTTGCTGCCTCGCGCGGCGGGCCGGGCCTGGCCGGGCCGGGTAGAAGGGCAGGGCAGGACGATCCCGTGTAGGGCGTCGCGGCTCCGCGCCTTACGACGACTGCTGTGTGTTCTCTAAAACACCTGATACGCCTATATGTGCCGCCTGTGCCCGAATGGAGAGGCCCGAGTGGCCCGACGGGTTCACCGCACTTGGTAATCTTATGGACACTTTGTCCGATAATGACTGCGGTAATCGCATCCCAGATAACTCCTCTTTACGTAGTTTTTCATGCTGTTTAGGGCTTTCCCTCGTTAAAATGTGCAAGAAATTACACCAATTTCTAAAGTTTTTGTCAAAAATGTTTCCGAAAACTGTTGGTAATCACTGGTAATCGGAAATCGTAATGTTCGCTCCTGAACCGAGTAATGGACCCCTCGCCTGTACCGCGCCGTCTCCTGATTCATATATTTGCGTTCTAACAGATCCGCAAGGAAGGCGTCTGCCTGCCTGCGGCCCCGCAACTGTTCCTTCCCCTTGCCGCCATGGAGAGGGTAGCAAAAGGTAAGAGGTTGGCGAGGCTGCTAATCCCCCTTGCGCCCTGCCCTGCCCTGCCCTGCCCTGCCCTGCTCTTCCCTTATCTCACCGGCTTTTTCTTCTGCCCCGCGCGCTCCCGCTCCACTCTGCTCGATTAATTTTTCATCCCGCGCGCGGCGCTCTCCTCCGGTGCGCTATGGCGGCGGCGCACGCGTGCGGGACACAGAAGAGCAAGGGGATTTGGGGGGGGGGGGGGTCCCGGCCCGGCCCCGGCGCGGCGGCGGACAGCGCAGACGCAATGATTCTGGCACGTCATGTTTGTTGGCTGCATTGGTCCCATTCCGGTGAAGGGCCCCCCTCCCCCCTCGCCTTTGGCAGGCCAGGTGGTTGGAGGCCCTCGATATCCCTTTGATCCGGCCGGCCGGCCGCCACACGCCCCACGCAGGGTGACATGCCGTTTGTCGTGCGGTGCGGCGGCGGCGCTGCGGCGGCGCTCGACAGCTAATCTCCAGGCGCACGGAAATGACCTCCGCGCTGCTCGTGTATACTGCACCGGCGCCGCCACACGTGTGCGTGCGTGCGGCCCGTCGTGCACGTGCACGCAGCGCGCGCCAACACATCACCAGGTGTAGCCGACCCCCGACGTCATATGCCTTTCTAATGATAATAAAAATGAAAATCTTTGTTGTTGTTGTAGTTGTTTGCTCCGAGGGGCGTCCATATCTCTTGTCTTTCTGTGCCAACTGTGCTTGGATTTCTTGTATTTCTACCGAGGGGTAAACAACTCTGAATTCGGTGTGCAAATTGCGTGAATTTGAATTGAATTTGTCTAAATTGAATTGAATTCATTTTGAATTATCTTTAAATTTTTTGAATTTATTGCAAATTTTTTTTTTTGAAATTATTGTGATCATTTTGTGAATTTACTTGAATTCGTTTTAAATTCGGGGATGCCCCAGAAAATACACGCACATCTGATCCAAATTATTCTCTCAATTACATGATGAAATAGGATTTTTAGTAAATTATTGTGAATGATTTCTATTTATTCCAAATTATTGGAAATTAACTTGCAACTGCGCAAAATAATCACAATTATTTCAATTATTTTTTAAAACTTTTCAGAAACAAATTTTGCTCTGCAATTGAAAGGGTGGCGTGAAAACATGGAAAATTTTTGCGGCAGTAAACCTCCCGAAGGAGGTTGCGGTTCCCGCCAGGCACAGGGCTTTTACCCCCTGTGGCAGCCAACTGCTTCGGTGTTCCATGGGAACCGGCGCTTTGCTGACTGCGATCCTATCGCGCAATTCGACAGATTTGATCCCCGTACCACCATTGGCCTACCCCTAGAGGTACGAGCGGTGTCAAGAGCGTTAGACTTCCTGATCCCAGTTTCAGAGGCCTTACCTCAGAGGGGTACGCGGGATTCGAACCCACAACCCCGAGTGCCGACACGTAGCCAGAACAGGAAGCGACCCAACGCCCAGAGCCACCGAGCCAACGGCGGTGAGACGTGTTTAACTTCTATTTGACCTGCCATCCAGCTGCGGCCAAAGGGAATGTCAAGCGCGAAAAACACTTTCCCAAGTGGGAGTCGAACTTCGGACCACTCGGTTTCGGTGTTGCGCGCTCTACCAACTGAGCCACGACACCGCGATGACTGTACAGTGCGACGGGTTCGAGTTGTATTTGCCCTGTCCTCCCGGCTGGAGGCTGCAGGATACGAGAGATGAGAGAATAATTTGGATCAGATGTGCGTGTATTTTCTGAGGTCATTTCTTAAATTCGCTTGAATTTGTTTTGAATTCGTTTTGAATTCTCGTGAATTAGTTTGAATTAGTGTGAATTTTGAATTAGTGGTGTACATCAAAATTCGGAGTTATTTACCCCTCGATTTCTACGCATTTGCTAAGCATTTTTTAAATGAAGGAATGTCAATAATGCTTTTTCATTTTTCATTTTTTTTTTTTTTTTTTTTTTTTTTTTTTTTTGTATTTTGCTATAGTTTTTGAGTATGATTTCAAAATTTTTATCATTTCAGAATTTCACAATTGGGTCAAAACAGGATCCTTGACAGTCCTTTATGACCTGTAAGCCTCTGTCTAGAAGGATACCATTTTGACACACACAAAAAAAGGTCAAAATTACACAACTCTGCAGTCATTTTGTCTTCAAGCGTTGAACTTGGACTATGTGTAAGCATTTTCTTCTTCTTAATTTTTAATTGCTTGACCAAACAACAGCAACAAAAACAACAATCATACACACACAACCTGTGCACTACCAACTGCGACACACACACAAACTACAAACACGAGCGAGGGCGGGGCAAGGGGGCGTGGGGGTGTGATGAACACTGCATTCGGCCACAACAGCCGCCCCCAGCAGGGCTATGGCCTTAATTGTGTCATTACCCCGTGCAGTGCTGCTGCGCGCTGGTGCTGCGCCAGCCCCGTGCTCTGCTCTGCGGGCGCCGCGCGTGTCAATCAGTCAATCACAGCCTGTTAGCGGCTCATTTGGTGGCGGTCGGGCCGGGGGCCGGTGGGGCTGAGGCTATGGGCCGGGGCGGCGGGCGCCACGCAGCCGGTGCCGGTGGCGGCGGCCATGGCCAAGCCGACGCTGCTATGCAGCAGTGAGCCGGGCTGAGCGCCGCCGCCACCGCCCCGCGGCCAGCCAGCCACTGTACAAAGCCATCGCGCGCTGTCACTCCGTTTAATTACCTGTACTGCTGCTGCCGCTCCTCTCTCTCTCTCTCTCTCTCTCTCTCTCTCTCTCTCTCTCTCTCTCTCTCTCTCTGCCTCTCTCTCTATCTGCCTCTCTCTCTCTTGTCACTCCCGCACGTGCTGCGTCCAGCGCGGCGGTAACGATCGCGCGCGCGCGGTACTCCCCGACAATACGTAGCGCAGCAGCACACGTCCCGTGCGGCAGCGCAATGGAAAACAGGATCAAAAGAAGAAGTAAAAAAAAAAAAATAAGGGGAAGGGAGGCGGTGGTTGTGGCTGCTGACGAGCAGTTGAGTAGAGAGGGCTTATCGTCGTGCTCACGCGCGTGTAGGAGGAGCGCCGCGGCTTATAACTGGGCTTATAGAAGTTCGGGGCGGGGCGGGGCGGGGCGGGGCGGGGCGGGGCGGGGCGGGGCGGGGCGGGGCGGGGCGGGGCGGGGCGTATATACACGCTCTTTTGTGTGCGAGCAGCACGGCGCTCGGTCACTTGAGGTGCGGGAGCAGCAAGTATGACTGGCGCAATTGTTACAAGCAGCAGCACCCCATACACATATACCCACTCACACTCACACACACACACACACACTCACGCACGCACGGCCGTCTGCGGTAGTCGTCAACTGGAGTAGTCGCCTTGCTCAGGGACGCCGCACCCCTGAACGGCCTCCCCTGCCTGCCTGCCTGCCTGCCTGCCTGCCTGCCTGCTCTAGGGGACTCATTGATCGCGAGGGGTCGTCTTTCCTCATCCCTTATCGCCCTGCCTCCTCCTCCTCTTCCTCCTCCTCCTCCTCCTCCTCTTCGTGCTTCCCCCCCCCCTCCCACTCTCCCCTTCCCTACGCAGCCCCCTACCCACACTACCACAACCCCCCTGTTCGCCTATCTATATATCTCTCTCCCGGAATTCCATGAATTTTCTTTATCGCTCGCGGTGATTTGACGCTGCTCGACCCTCCCCCGCCCCCTCGCGAGGCCCTTCTCCTCCCCCACCCCATCGCGACGCATTGCAACGAGACCGTCGTTCTTGATTCTCGTCGCGCGCGTCGTCCAGGGCAGGCAGCAGAGAGGCGGGGGGCTGCTGGGGCCCGGAGAGCGCTCTCCTCGCTCCGTCTCTCTCGCACCTATACAGCGAAGCCCTTGAAAGTGAGAGAGACAGGACGAGGGAAGCGTTTTGCGGAATAAGTCGGCTGGTGGGGCAAGCGAGGGCCGCTTCCAGTTCCAGCTTCCAGCGCAGCGGCCCGGCCCCGGCGGCCATGGTAGCGGCACTAGAGGGAGACACTCGTGGCTCACAGACCCCCCCCCCCCCTCCCCACCGGCCCCCCGCGCAATTCTTTGTGCGAGCGCTACGCCAGTAGCAGGGTGATGGCGCACAGTGGTTTTTCGTCTGTTGCTGTCCTTGTAGCTCTCATGAGATACAGTTGCAAGGAGCAAGAGAGAAAGAGAAAGGACACTACTGAACGCTGTTTGGAATCAACCACGGGCAGTAGGGGTCGTCCGTCGTCGCGGGGCATGAAGCAGGCAGGTCCAGCCGTCTGTGAAAAAACATATTTACAGGAAACATTTTCCATGAGGTAAAACTGCAAAATTACATGCACAACGTATCGTGACGCACTGTCGAAAAATATAGAACCTTTGTACATCGTACACGAAAAACGATTGTATACGTGTCTACATCTACTGCCGATAGATATTTTCCACGAAAAGCAAGCAGCATTTCAATGCGGTGCGAGGGCGGCCAGGCCTCTGAGTGTGTGTGCGCGCGCGCGCTCCGTTATACCCCCGGGGTGGAGCGGACGGGAGGGGGGGGGGAGGGAGGGGGCGCACTGCAGCTGCGCAGCTGCTGGTATCGGCAGCATCTCGAGGGCTGAGCTGCGCGGGGCTGCGCGCGGAGCGGAGCTGCGGATCCTCTGGAGCAACGAGCCTCTCAAGAGCTGAGCGCAGCGAGGAGTGGGGGGGGGTGAGGGGGGTAGCGGGGGTGGCCTCCGGGCGGGGCGCAGTAGGTCCTGCGCTGATAAGGAGGGGCAGTTTGGGCCCCGCGCTACGCCCCGCCACGCCCCGCCACGCCCCGCCACGCTGCGCCGCGCTACGCCACGCCACGCCAGGCCCTACTGCGCTCTGCTGCGAAATCGGGGCCAGCCTCGAGGGGCCGAAGAGAAAAGGGAAGTTGAGGGTACGGGGGTGGCGGGGGGAGGGGGTAGGAGGAGACGTTTCAAGGGGGGAGGGAGGGGCGGGGGTCGCAATGCTCGTTTTGTGTGGGACGTGGGTGGCTGCTGGAAAGACTTGGGCTGAAGGGAAAAAGGGGAGGAGGGAGGGGGCAGCCGCAGGGGTAGGGGTGCAAGGCGGGGGCAGGGGTATGTACGTACGGCCTCGCCTGCAGTCCCCATCATGTAAGGCATTTTTCCGAGAGAGCAGCCCTCCGCTCCGGCCGGGGCCCGGGCCGCCGTACCCCCGGTATTTTGCAAGCGAATGTGGACGCAGCAGACGGGGATGAGAGTGGAAGGGGAGGGGGGAGGGGGGGGGGACGCCCGTTGGCCCAGCAGGCTTGGAGTGATTTGCATGGCCCTCATGGAGGGTCGACGACGCCTGAACGGGGGAATGAAGGGCTCTGGCTCGCTCGGGGACGTCCTGGTGGGGGTGGCTGTGTGGACCCCGTATCATGGAGATGCGCGGAGCGAGCGACGAGCCGGCTCTCAAATACGCTTGCTCTCTACTCGAGAATCTCAGGACCAGGCCATGGCATCCGAGAGGTTCGTATAACGATGCGTGGGCAAGAGCGACTACTGCGCTGTGCGTGGAAGAGGGCTGTGTCCAAGGGGTATCTCCCTCTCTAGTCAGTGTACACCCTGCGTTTCAGCCATTTTCCTATCACTATCCAGGCACAAAATATTTCAACAAAATGTATTTTAAGCACCTTAAAATTGCAAAATATTAAATTGGTGCCAAAATTTTATAGCTCTGTTTAAAGTTAGGTCAAATGTTCCTTCCAATCACAACATAATACTCCAATCATTTCAAGAATTAGGTACCCCTCGGCTGTGTCCAGCTGAGCCTTCTCGGAGGGACTGGCCGGCGGGTACACCAACCCTTCAGGGTCACAGCACATAGACCCGAGGGGGGAGTCACTTCGAAAAATCATTTTAAAAAATCTTTTTAAAAAAAGTAATAAATCAAGAACAGAAAAATCCGAAAAATCGAGACGAAATGAACGAAACAATGAAGAACCTGGAGAAAGTCAGAAGCAGGGGAAAAAGAAGAGAATTTATCAAAAAGTGACAAAAATTTTCCTTACGAGAAAAAAAAAATTAACTCCAAAAATTAAAACAAATGTGATGAAAATCAAAAGGTAACAAAATCATTGTACACATATGAGTGATCTCCCCTCGCATAGACCAGCCAATCTCGGGGTTGATGTCAACCATGCAGGCACCAGACATACCTCCTATTTAGACCACACGTACCGTCTAACCTCTGAAGGGCCGTACCCAGCAACCTTCCGGGGGCGGCTGTAACAGCTCCTCTCCGCCTCCCTCCTCCCCCCGAGGTTCTACCCCTGTTCCCCGCGGGTACTTGTCAGAAGCCCTCCTGCAGCCCGTCACCCCCGCCACCACCTCTCCCCTCCACAGACCGACTTGCCCGCTCGCCCGCGCTTTCTCTCTCTACCCTCTCGCCCCGAACTCTTGTGCAAAATGCAGCTCTCGACTGCCTAACTTTTCAGCTGACGGGGTCGGCGCGGCGGGCGCAGGCCGGGGCCAGTTCACGCGCCAAGAGAGGAGCCCCGACCCGCCACGCCCCGCCACGCCCCGGCTGGTCCGGACCAGCAGAGCCCGGCCCGGGGCGCCCGGAGGGGAGGTAGAGCGTGTTTGTTGGAGCACTGCCCCCCCCCACCCCCCTGACATCCCCAGGCGTGCTGGCGTAGGGCAGGGCGCAGCGTGGGGCGGGATGGATACTGAGACAAAACGTGGAGAGCGACGGAAGATGAGGCCAGGCCGGAGGAAGTGCAAAATAAAGTCTGCGGGAGCCTTCAGCCTCGGCCCTTCCTCCCCCTCCCCTATGGCATGGGCGGCGGCCGCACGGCGTGCCGGGGCGTGGCGGGGCGTGGTGTGGCGGGGCGGGTCGAGTCGGGTCGTTACGTTAGGATGCACCCTCTGCGGGGCCGGTGGCGGGGCGGGCCGGGGCGGGGCGGGGCGGTGGAAGGCACTTGGCACCGTGACGCCTCGACCCTCCGCAAGAGAGCGCTGCTGCCGTGGCGGAGTGGCGCGCAGTCCGGCGGGATGCGTTTCTCGGCGGCGGCGGCGTCATCGCATACGCCCTCCGCCCCATTTTACTCCACCGCCTGCAACGCTGCAAAGAGAAGAGAGACACAAAGAGGGAAACCCCGTACTAAGGATCAGTCCAAGAGGGTGGAAGAAAATTTTCTCACACCTCCATTAGCCTCCATCCGAAGGGGGGAAAAACCCTAAATTTTGGTGAACACATTTTCTGAATTTTCGCGAATTTTTGTACTTTTAAAAGAATTTTTGTGAATTTTACAATTTTTTTTTCATTTCCTTCCCCTTTTTTTAGTTTTTTCTAATTTTTTGCGGTGTTTTTTTTTCTATTTTTTTTCTGAATTACGAGGTGTATACTTCAGAGTTGTTTCCCCCTAGCATTCATCATCACTGTGAAAGGAAGAGACTTGAGGGGAAGACTTTTCCATGGGCACAACGACCACGACTGATTTTCGTAAAGTCCCGAACGCCTCCTATGGATTGGCTGCGCTGGGGGTATATATCTCAGACTGCGCTGTCGAGTGTCGAGTGCCGAGGAGTGCGAGGCGAGCTCCGCAGCGATTAAGTGCAGCCCGGCACCGCGCACGAGATGTTGCCGCCCTCTCCCTCCCCCCATCTCCTCCTCTGCTCAGTCAGTTGTCCATGGAATGCAGTGGTGCGTGAAATAGCGAGCAGTTAGGCCCGGTTGTAGAGAATGGTGGGTGGCCCCAGGGAGAGCGTTCATGACAATCATCTTGAGGTGGGTCGCGGTTGGGGGTGCGGGGGGAGAGAAGAGAGGGGGGAGGGGGGGAGAGACGGTGAAATTAGATCCCTGCCCAGCACCTTATGTTTTACTTTTGTTTTTTAATCCTTTGGGAATTAAAATGAATAATTTCCCGCTCCACCTTCCGCAAAACTAGAAACGGTTGCTGCTTTTAAAAGAAGTCCACGAGAACCGCAGTACACTCATTATCGTTTACAAAAAATTACGAGACGCAGGCAGGATGATAACTGGCAGAGGAAAGCTGAGTCTCCCTAGAGGGTGAGCAGGACTCGCGGGGCGCCTGACGGGGTGGGGCTGGGCGGGGCGGGGCGGGGCGCGGCGGGGCCGGGCTCCCCTTGCCACCGCAACACATCCTCCCCGGTGCGGTGTTATGGTTATGCCATCCTGCTTACAAGACGGTGCAACAGGTGCCGCCCCGCCTCCGCACATGTGTCACACGACATCTCTCCGCTGGGTGAGGTGGGGTGGGGTGGGGCGGGGCGGGGCGGGGCGCGGTGTGCCGCGGCGCCTGCTTGGCTTTTCCGCTCGTTTCTCGCTCATTTCGCGCTCCGCGGGGCCGCGGCTCACATCGCTCCCGCACGGCTCAACCTCTGCTCTCTCTCTCTCTCTCTCTCTCTCTCTCTCTCTCTCTCTCTCTCTCTCTCTCTCTCTCTCTCTCTCTCTCTCTCTCTCTCTGCTTTAAAAAATACAGCGGTTCACTGGAAAAACAAAGGTGCTATCTAATGACTTTTTCGAGGCGTTAATAAAACAGTGCCTTTACAAAGGTGCTACGTGCCTCTAAAGGTGCTATTTTCGGCTGTTTTAGTGCTTTTCCAAAGGCACTTTTGCAATAGTGCATTTAAAAGGCATTACATCGCACCTTTGTTTTTCCAGTGTTTCGACGGCGTATTTGCTCATCATTTGAAACCACTATCGATGTATCTTTATATGAAATTGTCGTGGAGAGAGGACAAATAGAGTGTATTCATTACAATTGTTGACAGTTGATCTCTGCGTCCGAGCAGTTCCCATAGTGTCCAGCCCTAGCTCCAGCCCTGGGGCAGGTCGGGGCGGGGCCGGACGACGCTGGGGAGAGGCTGCGGGACTTGTAACAACGCTACACCGAATCGGGGGGCAAACAGATGGCCAGCCGGCAGGGGCTTAAGCCGGGGGCGGGGGCAGGAGCGGGGGCAGGAGCGGAGACGCGTCGTCAACGGACGGGGCTTGAAACCCGAATCCAGAATACGCCGGGCCGTACCTCGCCTCGCTGGCCACCACCCGATCAATGTACACGGGGGCCCTGCCCTGCCCGGGCCCTGCCCGGCCCGAACAAACACTGTCATCCCACCAGTAAGCAATATTCCAGTGCAAAGAGGCCTGGCCCCAACCCGCCCTGCCCCACCCCGGCATAGGGCCCGAGTGGCCCAGCCCAGAGCCCAGGGGTAAGGCGAGGGGAGGAGTCTGCCGCTGTATTGAGTTTAACCGTCATTCTTCGGGCCCCGAATTTATTCTGACTGTTTGCTATGGGCGGACAGAGGACAGGTCGGCCCCGGGGCGGGTCGGGGCGGCCCAGATCGGCAGGGCTATGCCCCGGCGCCCGCCGCTACTTTGCTCTTCGGGGGTCGACGGGAATATATAAGAAAGAGCTGTCCGCTCCGTGATTGTACGGAGCGGTGCCCCTTCCCTTCCCCTTCCTCCCCTCCATCCTCTCTACGCCCAACAAGAGCCTGCTGGCGCTGCAAGCTCGCCCGCGCGCCCCGCGCAGCAGCGCAGCGCAGCCAGGCAGAGTGAAGCCAGGGGAAGCGGAAAATAAAGGACATGGGGAAACAGAGTGAGACGAGACGCTTCTCTGTCTCCACTCCCTCGCTCTCACTCGCTCACGCTGCCCTGCCCCAGCTCTCTTTCTCCCTCCCCCTCCGCTCCTCCTCCCACCACCCTGTATATATTTTTTCGCTCGTTTTTCGCAGCACAACAAAGTGATGTGAAGACAAAGGCCGTCTGGCGGGGTGGTGGCGGCGGGCCCGTGGGGGTGGTGGGGCCTAAGTGCAGGGGGAGCTAGGAGGTGTTTGTGGGGACGGCACCGATCAGGTGCGCCCAGGACGAAAAGGGGAAAAAAAGAAACCGTCTGCGAATCCCTCTGCTCCTGAAGCCTAGCGTGCTCCGGACTGAATGGGTATCACGGAGCCACCGGTAAAGGGTGCCGGCGGGGGGGGGGGGGCGTCTCTTTTCAAGGCATTACAGCTGCTTCCTCCTTGGATTAATCAGACAGTTTCAAGGAATGCCGCGGAGGGAGGGAGGGGGAGAGAGAGAGAGAGAGAGAGAGAGAGAGAGAGAGAGAGAGAGAGAGAGAGAGAGAGAGAGAGAGAGAGAGAGAGAGAGAGAGAGAGAGAGAGAGAGAGAGAGAGAAGGAGGCTGGTATAGAGCACAGAGAGTAGGGAAAGACGACGCAGACGGAGGGAGAGAGAGAGAGAGAGGGGGGGGGGAGGAGAAGAACCCTCGCACGGGCCAGCCCGCTCTTCCGAAACCAGGCATCATAGCTCAGCCCTGCACGGGGCTGTTTTGTCAATTTTCAGAGAGCGCAGCGCGCAGCGCTCTGCTTTTAATCTAAGCGCCTCCCGCCTCCCGCCTCCCGCCTCCTCCTGCCCCCCGTGTGCCCCCCGTGCTCGCCGCGTGCGCACTCGCGCGCAGCTTTTCATTCCCATCAGTTTTCAATAACAGTTGTGCCGTCGACGACGTCGATTGTCGCTCCTCCCCCCTCTCCCCGCCCCTCCCCTCCCTTCTCCCTCCTTACGCCCCGTCCTCCATCCACCCTGCTAGTCCCGCCCCGCCGCGCTGCGCACGACGGGCCGCCTGCCTGCCTTTCAGCAGTGAGTTCTATCATTTCCCGCCGAGGCCGCTCCCGCCCCGCCCTGCTGTATTAAGCCGTGCGCTGCAGGCGAGCTATCCGAGCGGCAGCAGGGGAATTTCCCGGCTGCGCACAGAGTCGCGCCCGGTGATGTCGACGTGAAATATTGATGCGTCGTCGGGGAGCCTCCAGTATGCACAAGCTCGCCACCACCCTGCCCCCCCGGCCTGGCCGTCCCGGTCCCGGCCCCCTCACTAACCTACATTGCTTATCAAAAAATCAGCCCCGCCCGCCCGGCCGCGCGCAGAATCCAGCCTGCAACGCGCAGGCGGGGCACGCATAAACACCCGCGCACTCAAAAACTTGGGTCGTCTGGAAACTATGAATTGTTGATTAATTTTGTTTTTCAAACAATGCATGCACTGGTAAAACTAAGGCGTAACTGTACGCTTGAATGAAGCATACAGTTAAGCGTGAAGACGTTACGCTTGAAATCAAGCGTACGAAAGAAATTCTCCCATACATTTAGACAGGACGAATAGGAGCGGATAGACCCATTACGCTTGATTTCAAGCGTAATCTCAGTATGCTTGATAAAGGGGCGTAAGGCTACGCCATCGTTTTACCAGTGTGTCGTTCTAAAATGGAGAATGAGGTGCTCTGTAACAACAACGATTTAAATGCGCAAACTTTTTGTTTCAAGCAATAAAATGGTCCAAACGACAACACTGACGAAACTGGCATCTAAATTTCCGAGTTGTGGTCAAAAACTTTGTAAAAGATAGTTTGAGGTCAATGTGCTTTGATGCTTGCAGAAATAATTCGAAAATTCGTTTCAGAACAACATCTCTCTTATATTACAGCGTGCATTTTCTCCAGGCGTCATCACATTTCTCAAGATATGACATAAAATCATCAGCCTTAAAAATAATAAATAAAAAAATTAAAAAAGCTGTCTAAAACTACCGTTTAAAACATAAATGGGAGAGTGGCCACGTGTAGGACGTGTAGAGGAGCAGCTTGGCTCGCAGCGCGCCAGGGCCCCTGAGCGCGCGCGGTTAGGCCGCCCGCCCAGCAGGCCTACGCACCGCGTGCCTACCCCGCGCCCGCGCGCCCGCGCACTAGGCCCAGCCGTAGCCGTCTGTTCCTCCTCGTCGCACGAATACGCATGCGAGGGGGCATGCACACGCGTAATAGTCGGGTCACTCTATCTGTGATAAAGGCGTAATAGAGTGCGTAATAGAACACTGGAAAAACAAAGGTAGGACGAGAAGGGTTTTAAGCATTAAAAAATTAGCACACCTGCAAAGGCATTAAAACTGCCCAAAGGTGTTAAATTTTAATGCCTTTGGACAATTTCGTGCTTTTGCAAAGGCATTAAAATTTCACACCCCTAGAAAGGCATTAAGTCCTACCTTTGTTTTTCCAGTGAAGCGTAATGGCCAAAATTCTCCACATGTTACTCACTTTAGAGTCGTTTTAGGCTGTTTTTGCCCGTTTTTGACTGACTGGTCAAATTTGTGAATGTTCAGAGCGTATATAGTACAGCGTACAAGACGTAAAAAGTAGGGTCACAAATTTCAAGAGTGAATGAATGCTCCGCTCCCTCGCACGCATGGAGCATCGCCATCCCCAGCCTCAGGCACCGACACAGGTGCGATAAGGACGGAGGTACGAGAGCGATATCTTCGGAATCGGACGGCAGCGTGCGTCCAGGGAAGAGGTGCCGCCGTCTTCTAGCGGAGTAACGGCGGGAGGGAGGGGCAGAGCAGAGCGGGTCTGCTGGCCGAGTAGAGGGAGAGATTCCATGATGGAGCGCTCTGGGCCTCCGCCAGCCTGCACACACAGCCCGCGGGGAGAGAGAGAGAGAGAGAGAGAGAGAGAGAGAGAGAGAGAGAGAGAGGAGGCGGGGACTGGCGAGGAGGGTTGGAGCCGTGCTCAGAGGGCTCGCTGCGGCGAGTCTGCCGAGGCGAGACGATTTCGGAGCAGCGGAACCTATGAAACTAGACCGGAAACGGTCTATTGCGCGCCGGCACGGCATGCAGGCATAGCCTCTCGCCTTCGTGGCGCTTGCAAAGGAGCGCGGGCGGGCGGGCGGGCGAGTGAGTGAGTGAGTGAGTGAGTGAGTGAGTGAGTGAGTGAGTGAGTGAGTGAGTGAGTGAGTGAGTGAGTGAGTGAGTGAGAGAGTGAGGTAAGGGGGATTGAAAGAATGAATGAGTGTTCAGGTGGATTAAGGGTTTCAACGTTTTTGCGTTGAAATCACACATCTGCGTGATTTTCTTGAACATTTTCAAGAAATTAATAGCATCGTCGTCAAACTCTAAAATGCAGTGATTTTTTTTCAAGCGACACTTTTTCAGAAAATTCCTTCTATTATTTTTGTAAAATAATGTTAAAGGCATCTAGATCACAATTTTAGGCAATGCTCAGCAGGGAGCCGGTGCTGCCCCCTGGCACCAGGTAGTAGACGCGGTGCTTTCCGGGGCCCCACGCCTGTCTGGACGACCCCCCCCCCCCCCCCCCACTGGAGCTGAGCAGAACGGCGCAGGTCCCTGCGGTGCCCCTGTCTCTCACGCCAATACAGAGAACCTACCGGGGCGTAAATGATTCGGCGGGCTCATTAAAGTCTCGGGACCTCTCTCCTCCGTCTGTGACCCCCTCTCTCCATCTCTCTCTCTCTTGCTCGCTCTCTCTCTCGCTCGCTCCCCCCGGCGTGGCGGCCACAGAAACCCTCCCTCGCACTGTGTCCCGTACCGGGCCGCCTCCGGGCTGACGCCAAGCAGAACCTGCCCAACGAGGTGCTCATGCTGATAGGGTTATTGGACCCCCTCGTCCCGCTCGCCCCTCCCTGGCATGCATATGGGCCGCATAGGCCTGCCCGCCCCTGGCCTATGCAACAGGTGGGCTGTGCGGTGTGTCTAGTGGTGGGCAGTTGTGTGTCCCTGCGCCTCGCCCCGCCCCGCCCCGCCCCGCCCCGCCCCGCCCCGCCCCGCCCCGCCCCGCCCCGCCCCGCCCCGCCCCGCCCCGCCACGCCCCGCCACGCTACGCCCCACAACGCCTGTCAACACTTCCACACCACAATGTGCTGCCATATAGACCTGCAGGTGCAGGGCTGCGCTGCACTCCACACAATAGCTGCTGTCGCGCATTGGGTAAACTACACAAAAGCGACACTGGATACACAAAAGAGTGAATGTCACACAGTTATACGTGTGTTTATCAGTAAAGCATATAGTACTTTTTCTGTGATTTCTTTTTTTTTTCTCTTAATGATTCGTACAATGTTTTTTTGCAAAACTCATATCTTTCCGTGACCAATTGTGCACCCTGAGCCCCTTGAGCACTATTTTGTGCATAAGCCTTGAAATATTTTCTGCAACTATCGTTACAGACAAACCTAAGTCCCTTCCTTATCCGGAACATTTCGCAGAACTATCTTCAATTTGTGTAGAGTTTTGAATAAAATCTTGTGATTACTGCTATGGTTGCGAAAAATTGTAAATAATAATGTCAAAATCGTGCGTAAGGGTCGAGTGTAAGTACGTGTGAAAATTTACTCACCTCTATAAAAGAAAGACATGAACCTCGACACTTGAGTCAAGTATGGGGGACAATGTATCGTAACAGAGAAATAACTGCTCGGCTCAGCAGAAACGAATTAAAAGGTGAGGCGACTCATTTCTTCTTTTCTCTAAACAAAGCGGGCTGCGGCGAGTCTTGCTCCATGGCGCTGCTGGCGCTGCGCTAATGTCGTTTCCAGGGCATTACGGCGGCGAGTGCATCTGCTCTGCCCCGCCCCGCCCCGCCCCGCCCTGCAGCGGGTCGCCTCCCGAGGCTTTCCATCCCATTATTGTTCCCCGTGCCGCCACGCCGCCCCCGCGCCGCCCCGGTGTTGCTGATGGCGTCAAATTTTGGAAACACGATTCCCAGAAGTGGGTAGTAATTCCGGCAAACGCACTTAGCGCGGCGTGGCGCAGCACTATGAGCCCCATAAATACGCTAAAGCGCCAGTCGGCATAGGCAAGTCCGGGCCAACAACAGGCCGACCGGCCAAAAGGCCTGCGCGGGCCGCAGGGCACCTGCAGGGCACCTGCAGTCTCCGGCACCTGCTGGTCTAGTCCTAGTGTCGCCGACCTCGGTCCTGCTTCTGCTGCTGCTGTTGCTGTTGCTGCTGCTTCTGCTGTTGCTGCTTCTGCTGTTGCTGTTGCTTCTCCTGCTGCTTCTGCTGCTGCCTCTGCTGCTGCTCTTGCTGCTGCTGCTGCTGCTGCTACTGCTGTTGTCGTTGCTGTTTCTGTTGCTGCTGCTTCTGCTGCTTCTGCTGCTGCTGCTGCTACTGCTGCTGCTGTATATCCTGATTCCCCAGGGCGTTAAGTAGTCCCGCCCCCGCCTCTCTCTTTTTTTCTCTCCCCTTCACCTATAGGTGCCGCTACTCAAGAAGTGTGACAAGGACGGAGACATCAGCGGGCGCCGCGGGCCGGGCAGCGCCTGCCTGGAGCCCCCCCTCCCCCGCGCCGCCTGCGGTTTGCTGATTGGAAGAAGCGCTGCTGCTGCATGTTCTGTGTTGACGTATCGGCAGCCACAGCCGCACGGCCGTCACATCTTCACGCGGCCGTCACACCACCGTCACACAGCTGTGACGGGACACGCGGTGCGGTACGCAGCGCTCGGTGCAAAGGCGGCAGCCCCGCGCGGAGCTCTCATCGGGGCGGGGTGGGGCGGGGCGGGGCCCGCACGCCCGCACTCACTCAGGGTTGCGTCGCCGAGAGAATAACGACTAGATTTGCGGTTCCACAAAGTAAGTGTCTCCTCCCTGATCACCTAACCGCCTCGTTATAACCCCTGGCGGAGACGCACGTCACCTCGTGGGACCGGCGGCGGAGGCGTCCTGGCACAAGACGCAGACTGGAACGCATTATTTTGCAGATAATGTTAACGCGAGCGACGCCCACATCAGGGGAGGGGATTATAGGGGTGTTTAGGGAGCGAAACAACTCTGAAATTTTCGTAAACCTCGTTATTCAGAAAAAAATCGGAAAAATTCAAAAAAATTATGGAAAAGTTCAAATAATCTATCAAAAATCCCTAATAGAAAACGTATAGTCCCTACTTTGTCCCTAAGCAGGTCCGAAGTAGTCCCTCGAATTTTGGGGGACTATAAGGGTATTTCGCTGTTTTTGAATTCCCTTCGAAGTCTTTTTCAAGTGGAATCCCTCTCAAGTCCCTCCTCTCTCAGATCCATATTTTTACATCGTCTACGCAGAACATATAGAAAAACGCACTGTAGATCATTTTTAGCGCGTCATACGACATCATAATGGCCGTAGATACATTCCTAATTCATATATGAACAGAAACTCACATACTAAAAGTAGAATTAGACAGATAGGCGCTCTGTAGCCCTATCAGTTGAGACTGGAGCGTGGCATAGGAGGGACTTCTGAGGGACTTCAGAGGCGTAGAATCGTCGAAATCTTTGAGTCCTATTTTGCTCCCTTTTGGAACTCTGGGGGGACTTCGCATAGGACCCACGGAAGGATTTCAAAATCGTGACTTTGGAGGATCTTCGTTTTCTATTAGGGAATTCAAAATCACAAAAAAGGGGAAAAATATTCAGAGTTGTTTCCCGCTCGGGGTGTTTCTAGACCAGAGCCTGAGGGCGAGGCGAGGAGTATGCGGATAGGAGAAGCGTATACATACAGGACAGAGGGAGAGGCGTGTTTGCAGCGGCAGCAGCGGCGGCAGCGGCGGTCGCCGGTAGGTACCAGCTTAATGGTCACTCTCTAATGGAGTGCCGGAGCCCTTGTAGTGTGAACGGCGCGCAAGGCGGGGCGGGGCGGGGCGGGGTAGGGCCGGTCGGCGACATTACCGTATTCACCGCTGGCGGGACGTCATCTCCTGTGTCCCCGCCGGGGCGCCTGTGTAAACGACCCCGACACTGTGCCGCTATGCTTCCTCAGCAGCCCCGCCCCGCCCCGTTTCGCCCCGTGCCACCCCACCCCGCCTGACGGGCTGGCACTCCCGGTCTACATTTGAGGCGCGTTGGGGGTGGTGCTTTGGTGTGGCCGGCGCTGCGGCGCAGGACCTGGCCAGCGTCTAGACGCCCGACCGCACCATCCTTTTGCTACCCCCTCCCACCTTCTCCTCCCCGCCGGCCCCCTGTACTTCCTCCACACGGCCCAGCAGCCAAACCCCCTTAAGCACCTGTCCACCTGCCGGCGGCATCCCATGGAAAAGAATGAGTCGTGCGTATATAGGCACCACGCGGCTAAGCATGAGAGAGAGAGAGAGAGAGAGAGAGAGAGAGAGAGAGAGAGAGAGAGAGAGAGAGAGAGAGAGAGAGAGAGAGAGAGAGAGAGACGGACGGACGGACGGAGGGTTCCTGAGAAAATGTCTTTAAATTTCAAGGAATTTTCCTTAAGAAAAAAAAATCCTGATTTTCTGAGGGGGACTGTTCTCTCATATCAAAATTTGAAAAGTTTTTCTGAAAATCGGTGACTTTCTCAAAATTTACAATTTTTCCTTGGAAATTATTAGGGTTCGTATTTTTCCGGAAAAAAATCGGTGGAAAAAAAAAGCGGATTTTTTTCTGATTTTTTTTTCGGAAAATTTGGAAAAATTGGAAAAATTGCTTATTCTGTGAAATCTGGGTTAGTGATGACAAAAATGATTCGAAAATGCCTAATTACGCTCTAGAAGCCTCCATTGGCCTTCGGCATGTAAAAGATGTTGAAAACCAGGGCAGGAACATTGAAATTTCTATCTTTGATAACTGCTGTTAAAGACATATCGAAATTTGATGAAGAAAATAATCGAATTTTATAGTGAATTTCAATGATCTACACATTTTCCTCTTCGACAGTCCGCATTTGCCTTCCTTTGGAACAGTATAAACACGTGCCAAAACGGGCGTTTTAACACAATTCAAGTTATTTAATTTTTCCAATTTTTCCGACCCCTAAGATTTAGCGTTTTTTTTTTTCAATTTTGCCGAAAAAAATTCCGGGCTGTCGAACCCTAGAAATTATTTGTTTTTCTTTGTTTCTTTTTCCCCCGAGAAAACCGGCCGCTATACACCGATTTGGGCGTCACTCGGACCTATGAGCCTATGGCCCGCGGTACCTGCGAGCCTCTAGACCCCCACCGATCTTAGGTGTATGTACAAATCTAAACCCATTTATTCCTTTTTTTATATATTTTTAAATTTTTTGTCTCAAATCTGCTCAATATTTGCATTCCATGCAGCGCCGCTGCCACCGCTGCTTGCTGCCACCGCCTCCGACGCTTTTTCTCACGGGACGCAGCGGCGGGTCGGGTCGGTCCCGGGGAGGAGAGGCCGCTAGGAAGCAGGAAGGACAGCAGGGAGACACGGCCGGGCCGGGCCGGGCCTGGCTCTGCGCGGAGTGCAGCTATGCTTGTGGTTTGCGGCGTGCCGGCCGGACCCAGACCCCGCGCAGCAGCCGTACCCGGCCCGGCCCGGCCCGGCCCGGCCCGCGCCACGCCAGGCCACCTCCTTCTCCTGCAATTTGCTTAACCCATTCTGAGTGCAGCCCGCGCTGTGCTGCGCTGCGCCGTGCTGCTGCGGTGCGCTGCGGGTCCAGCGGCATAACTCTGGCACGACAACCTCTGCCGCCCGATAATGCGGAAGGGACAAACTTGGCCGCGACCCGTCCCGTCCCGTCCCGTCAGCTCGCTGGCTGCCGCGATGCTCCTCGTGCTCCACGCCATTCCAGAGAGGCCCCGGTTCGGCCCCGGCCCGGCCCGGCCCGGCCGGTGCGGCACGGTGCGGGCGGGGCATTCCTCCTGGGAGCAGAGCGGAGCGGAGGGGTGGGGGTGGGGGCGCCATTGCGCGCCCGACGCGATATAGGGCTGTGTAGTGCTCTCTGTACTGCTGCCCAGGACTAGATGATCCATCCAACACGCATTTTAAACGGAGCACCGAAAACTGATAACATAGAGGTAAGCCCTCATAAGGGCAGGCTAACATGCGAAAATAGCGTACAGAGAAATACTTGAAAAAAAACACGACAGTTAAATTACTTAAAACACTGTCAGAAAAATCGCACCAAAGTACACAAAAGGTACGATAATTTACTGGTCAAGTCCTTGCCTGCTCTGAGTGCACTTGGCTAGAACGGTCTAGTACAACCAGAGCAGGCAAGGACTTGACCAGTAAATTATCGTACCTTACCGTGCTTTTCTTCTGACAGTGAATGACACAGAAATAGGCTTCACGAAGTGCAGTTGGTGCACCTCACATGTTCCGCGTGCGGCCGCGTGCAAAGAAATCGTGTGAAACAATATGGCCACGCATAAGCTGACTCACAACACTCGTTAAGTGTTTTCTGTTCCACCCGCTACATCCAACATCCACGATGAGTTCAACGTAATCACGCGTGAGTTTCGTCTGCGAGCATCAACTCCTCTCATCAAAGAAACATACACAAAAACACAAACCAAAAAAATTTAAACATGTCCAGCCTTGCTAAACACGTTACACTGGACGCTTCTCGCAGAAACGCCGTCATAGTTTTTTTATACCGAGTAAAAGGGTCGTTTGAGGTCCAATTCCAGTCCAGTTGAGGGAGAATGATGCGAAAAACTCTGCGGGTGCGCACTGTTGTGTTGAGGGCGATGCAGTGACTCCAATCAAGACCTCCCCCCCCCCCCCCACCCCCTTTTCTCTTCTCCCCCTCCCCTCCCTTCCCTCCGACCCCTCCTGGCCCCGGCGCGTCCAGAGCGCAGCCCGGTATAATGATGGGACGTGGATGCACCCCAGCCTCCCCCCCTCCCCGCTCACCCTCCCCGCGACGTGCACCCATCGCGATCACAGCGTTGGGAACACAGCCACCGGATTACCCATTAAATTAAAACAACGGCGGTGGAGCGCGCTGTGGGCTGCGGCGGCGTGGCGTGGCGTGGCGTCGCGCAGAGCGGTCAGGCGTCCGTTGGGGGACGGAGGGGGGGGGGCGGGGGGAGGCAGCAGGGCTCAGGCAGGGCTTCCCTCCCGCAATCATGAGGGCAGCTGCATCGGGACGTGAACGCCGTGCCGGCCGTGCCCCCGAGGAGAGGACCCGACTCGATGTGGTCGGTACGCCACCGCCCCGCCCCGCCCCGCCCCGCCCCGCCCCGCCAGGTAGGCGCAGACACTCCTCAGATTCACTCCTCAAGGACAGGAAGGCTGCTGAGTCACACGGGTAGGGGGACTCCTCAGAGACTGTGCAACTGCTGCTTCTGATCCCCGACGAGCAGCGCTCTCGCGCACCCGTCCTTGTCGCACTCATGGGGCCCCCAACAAACATGAGGCAACGCCATAGGTGCGATAAGGACGGGGGTACGCGGGGGCGATCCTCGGAGTGAGACGGCTAAACTGACCACCTGTCACAGGTGTGAGCGCCCGTTGATAGCCGCCACCGCGCCGTCCGTTGTTTTCGCAGTGCCGGCCACTGTTTCGCCTTGTATTGCGGGGCGTGGCGGGGCGTGGCGGGGTGCGGCGCAGCGGCGGTGGTGTGATGTTACGGTGGTACGGCCCTGCCCCTCTACCATCCCCGGGCCGGACTGGTTTGGTATCGGAGAGCAAAAGAGCATCCCTTGCCCGGGTCCCTGTCGGGCCAGGCGATCCCTCTCATCAGTGAGGCGCGGTGGCGGCGGGGCGGGGCGAGGGCGGGGCGCAGGGGGGCGGGGGCAGGGGGGGCGTAGGAGGGCGGGGCCAGGCGCGTTTGAGGGGGCGTAGCGCCAGATGACTCTTTGATTAGTTCCCTCGAGTAATAAGGACGCCTGCCCTGCCTCTGGTGCACAGCGCCACCGTACCGCCGTCCCCTAGGCGTCCGCCGGCTCCTCCTCGCCCAGGGCGTTCTGGGAAGCGGCGGCGGCGGGGTGGTGGTGAGGGAGGCCCGTGTGTACATTCGGGTGGCTGATGATGAGGGCCCATACCGCACGCCGCCTCCCCCTCCCCCTCCCCCGTCTCTCCCTCGACTGGATCCGGATGTGTAAAGGTGCACTGCGCCTGTCTAGTTGTGTGACAAGTTGGTCCCGCCGGGGACGCGGCGCGGCGTGGCGTGGCGTGGCGCCAACGGGGCCCCCTTATTTTGAGCATAATGGAGGGCGGGGTGGCCCGCCCCGACAGCGCGCGCTGCTCTGCCCACTCGAATGGCTTCTGATACTACATGTGGGGGGCGGCGGGGTGACGGCGCCGAACTCCCGTTTTTGCAGTCTAAGCCCAGGCCAGGCCCGGCGGCCCCCGTCGTGCTCAACAGGGATGACACGCCGAGGACGTCCTGCCCTGATAGCTTCCCCCACCCCCCCCCACCCCCACCCCCGCGCGGCCGCCGCCGGCACACACGGGGCTCTTTTGTTTTTAAGGTGTATTTTCGTCCAGCTTTATTTTCCTATATTAAAAATCAACCCCGCCCCTGTCCACCTTTTGCCTCCTGCTGCCCTTCCATCCAGTGCCTTTCTCTCCGCCAAAGCCATCCTATCTCGCGCGTCTCATCCCGGCCGTCTACACAATGATGATACGGTAATTAGAAAAAAAAGAGCGAGAGAGGAAAAAAAAGAATTTTAAAAAAGACCTCGTGCTCTGATGAGACCCAGCCCGATTGGGCGTTTAGTCCTCCCGCCATCTCTCTCTCTCTCTCTCTCTCTCTCTCTCTCTCTCTCTCTCTCTCTCTCTCTCTCCTCTCTCTCTCTCTCTCTCTCTCTCTCTCTCTCTCTCTCTCTCTCTCTCTCTCTCTCTCTCTCTCTCTCTCTCTCTCCACACACACTCACCCACCCACACTCACCCACACACACCCACACACACACACACGCACACACACTCTCAAACTCCCCCTTCTCCTCCTCCTCACCGTCAGGCTCATCGCCGAGCTCATCGCGCATGTTCAATTTTTGCGCCCCTCTAACGTCATGGTATAAATTATCTGACGAAAATAAAAAGTTGACTTTGCTCTATGTCCGCGCGATATGCAGCCGGGGGCTAGGCCAGGGCAGGGAGAGGCGGTGCGATGCTCGGCAGGGTCGGGCTAATAGCTGGCCTTCTGTTTTGTTGCTGTTTTCTGGAGCAGAGAGTAATTGGACGTCTGGGCCGGCTAGAGGGTGGCGGGGCGTGGCGGGGCGTGGCGCGGGCTCCTTGTACAGTAGCGGGCGCTCCCCGCCCTCCTTCAATGCCGCACAACGGTAGGTTGTAGTGTTGGGGAGTCGCAGCAGCGCTCGACGCGTCGAGAAGATCAGGCCGGGCGCGGGGGAGGGAAGGAGAGAGAGAGAGAGAGAGAGAGAGAGAGAGAGAGAGAGAGAGAGAGAGAGAGAGAGGTGGGGGGGAGGGTGGAGGAGGAGGACTACGTATTTCAACCGCGTCACTCTGAGCCCCCTGTAATGAACGCGCCCCCGGCCCGGGCCGGTCCTGGCTGAGCCTCCTTCTCTGCTATCCTCGCCCGTTTTCCGCCGCGCGCGCTCGCCGCCTGCTCGCTAGACCAAAGGGGCTGGAATAAAACGACACATGAACCGACCGCTCTGCTGTGCTAAGAACTGGTCCAGCACTGCACAACCGCACTCGAAACCTTGAGAAAAATTAAATAAATAAAAGGTGTCTATCTTCATTTAATGTTTATAAGAGAGTACCCGAGTAAGATTAAACAAAAAACAAACAAATACGCAGGCAGAAGAATTTCGACAGGAAGAAGAACTTTGATAGGGAGAAGAATTTTGACAAAGTTCGACCACTGAGTCTGACTGTTGTTGCCCAAGCATAAAGTAGCTGCTTGTCGAGCTGTGTTTTCAGTGGTGATGGCGGCGCTCTCCGCTGTTGGCTGCCGCGGAGGCGCGCGGAGGGGGGAGGGGGTGGGGGCGCCGCGCACGGCCGCAGCACGGCCGCCGCACTCGCGCCTGGTCACTCGTGACTCGTGGCACGATTCGTCTTAATCCCTGCACTTACGGTACCGTCCGCCCGGCGCGGCGCGGCGCGGCGCGGACCCCATTCCAGCGTAAAGGGAAGGGACGGACCCGACCCGACCCGACCCGACCCGACCCGCGCCGGCGAATAATATCACCCTGAGCCTGAGCGACACTCGCACAACTTGCTAACTTGTTCCACAAATTTATTATTCATATTTTGTTCTTTATTTTTATTTTGGTTTGAATCAGGCGAGGGGGCTAACAGCACTGAATTTTGGTGTACAAATTTTGTGCATTTTTCAGGAAATTTTAAAGTGGAGTTTTGCTTAAGTTTTTTACAGAATGCTGTGAATTACAGTTAATTTTTGAGAATTTTACGAGTAATTTTTTTCTTAATTTTTCTGAATATTTCTGATTTACGAGGTGTACAAAACTTTCAGAGTTCTTTCCCCCTCGGAATGAGGCCTGTTTGTGCCTGCTGGGGCTTGATAACGTGTAGAAATGTGACACAATAATCAACGCAATGTTTCACGATAACTCACGGAGCTTCAAACGTGACATCACAGTTATTGAAAATAAAAACACACACACAGTGAGTGCGAGAGAGAAAGAGAAAGAGAGAGAGAGAGAGAGAGAGAGAGAGAGAGAGAGAGAGAGAGAGAGAGAGAGAGAGAGAGAGAGAGAGAGGGGGGGGGGCAAATACAATGATGAAATAAAAGAAGTATGTCTTACTCTTAATTACGAGATTACCCGATAAGACGACGAAGCGGGGACGAGTGCGTCTCAAGAAGTGGTGGCTCTGGCTGCCGTGGTCGCCAGCCGCCACCCGAGCACTCGACGCGATGAGACCGCGCGCACAGGATTTGGGTGCGTTGTAAGCCTACACTGCAAACATTCCAACCCACATTCTCAGCCGAGATAGGGGAGCACACTTTCCCAAGTTGAATTAGATTGAGAATTTTTAACCTCACTTTATCCTGGAAAGAGACGTTTTTTAGTCTTGATCAATTAGAATAAAGAATTTTTTTTTGCCTGACATTAATTAGAGCAAAAATTCTCCCTTTTTACGGGCAAGGTCAGAAAATTCCTCCTGAAATAAAGCAAAGCTCGAAAACAAAAAAATCTCACTCCTCTTCCGAGTATAACTATGCGAGTATTAAAATGACACGCAAATTGTCCCCCGTATGTGGAAGCGAGAATCATGACACGTACGTATACGAATAAGAAATTCATCGCAATGCAAAAGGATTTCTTTTTCCTTTTCTCCAGCAGTGCTAAACAACATGACGCAGCGAGGCGTACGCTGTGCACCTCGGCGGGGCCGGCGGCGCTCTCTAATCTTCGTATGGACAATTGTCGCGTGCCGGACCCGAGTAATGCCCCGCGCGCTGACGCGTGCCCCCCCCCCCCCACCCCACCCCGCTCCGCGGCAAAATGTCCAGTACATCACTGGACGCCGCCGAGCCGCACGCCGCAGCGCGGGGTATACACTCTCAAAAGGAAAAGAGACCCAAGGAAGGCGCGAGGGAGACACACACGTGACTGGTCGTGGTGGCCGCACCCGCGCCCCAAGAGCGAGAGAGAGGGAAAGAGAGAGACGCGTCCGCCACGAGCGGCGGGCCAATCCAAAGAGTGGAGACTTCACTGGAAAAACTAATGTGACATGTGTAACATGTAGACGTGTGACCAGGTGAAGGTCACACCACGTAATGTGACATCCTTAATGTAATTCTTAGAGGAATAACATGAAGGATGGCTCCGGATGTGACACACCATAAGCGTGACCAACAATATGGTCACTTTACGTAATGTGACGTAAACTGGTCACATGAATTGACGAGACTCATGTCACATTAGTTTTTCCAGTGCTGACACGGTCACGAGAAAAAAAAATCGTTTTACTATTTTCCTCCGGAAAATGATCTTACTTTAGCGGAAATTGGAAGTAGCTATAAAGAACTACGGTAAACTGGGTGTCACCGCACGGCTGTTTGGTATTCCCCTAACCCCCCCTCCTTACATAAAGTGCATAAAGCACCCAGAAAACCGTTTAGTCCAGAGAACCAAATTCAAATCCGACGAAATTTTAGTTCCCTGCACTAAATTTAGTCAGAAAATTTAGTCAAGCTAATTTGATTTTGATCGAGGGGTAAACAACTCTGAATTCGGTGTACAAATTGCGTGAATTTGAATTGAATTTGTCTAAATTGAATTGAATTCGTTTTGAATTAGCTTTGAATTTTTTTGAATTTATTGCAAAGTTTTTTTTTGAAATTATTGTGATCTTTTTGTTAATTTACTTGAATTCGTTTTAAATTCGGGGATGCCCCAGAAAATACACGCACATCTGATCCAAATTATTCTCTCAATTACATGATGAAATAGGATTTTTAGTAAATTATTGTGAATGATTTCTATTGATTCCAAATTATTGGAAATTAACTTGCAACTGCGCAAAATAATCACAATTATTTCAATTATTTTTTAAAACTTTTCAGAAACAAATTTTGCTCTGCAATTGAAAGGGTGGCGTGAAAACATGGAAAATTTTTGCGGCAGTAAACCTCCCGAAGGAGGTTGCGGTTCCCGCCAGGCACAGGGCTTTTACCCCCTGTGGCAGCCAACTGCTTCGGTGTTCCATGGGAACCGGCGCTTTGCTGACTGCGATCCTATCGCGCAATTCGACAGATTTGATCCCCGTACCACCATTGGCCTACCCCTAGAGGTACGAGCGGTGTCAAGAGCGTTAGACTTCCTGATCCCAGTTTCAGAAGCCTTACCTCAGAGGGGTACGCGGGATTCGAACCCACAACCCCGAGTGCCGACACGTAGCCAGAACAGGAAGCGACCCAACGCCCAGAGCCACCGAGCCAACGGCGGTGAGACGTGCTTAACTTCTATTTGACCTGCCATCCAGCTGCGGCCAAAAGGAATGTCAAGCGCGAAAAACACTTTCCCGAGTGGGAGTCGAACTTGGGACCACTCGGTTCGGTGTTGCGCGCTCTGCCAACTGAGCCACGACGCCACGATGCCTGTACAGTGCGACGGGTTCGAGCCGTATTTGCCGCGTATCCTGCAGCCTCCAGCCAGGAGGACAGGGCTAATAGAACTCGAACCCGTCGCACTGTACAGTCATCGTGGCGTCGTGGCTCAGTTGGCAGAGCGCGCAACACCGAACCGAGTGGTCCCAAGTTCGACTCCCACTCGGGAAAGTGTTTTTCGCGCTTGACATTCCCTTTGGCCGCAGCTGGATGGCAGGTGAAATAGAAGTTAAACACGTCTCACCGCCGTTGGCTCGGTGGCTCTGGGCGTTGGGTCGCTTCCTGTTCTGGCTACGTGTCGGCACTCGGGGTTGTGGGTTCGAATCCCGCGTACCCCTCTGAGGTAAGGCCTCTGAAACTGGGATCAGGAAGTCTAACGCTCTTGACACCGCTCGTACCTCTAGGGGTAGGCCAATGGTGGTACGGGGATCAAATCTGTCGAATTGCGCGATAGGATCGCAGTCAGCAAAGCGCCGGTTCCCATGGAACACCGAAGCAGTTGGCTGCCACAGGGGGTAAAAGCCCTGTGCCTGGCGGGAACCGCAACCTCCTTCGGGAGGTTTACTGCCGCAAAAATTTTCCATGTTTTCACGCCACCCTTTCAATTGCAGAGCAAAATTTGTTTCTGAAAAGTTTTAAAAAATAATTGAAATAATTGTGATTATTTTGCGCAGTTGCAAGTTAATTTCCAATAATTTGGAATCAATAGAAATCATTCACTGTAATTTACTAAAAATCCTATTTCATCATGTAATTGAGAGAATAACTTGGATCAGATGTGCGTGTATTTTCTGAGGTCATTCCTTAAATTCGCTTGAATTTGTTTTGAATTCGTTTTGAATTCGCGTGAATTAGTTCGAATTAGTGTGAATTTTGAATTAGAGGTGTACATCAAAATTCGGAGTTATTTACCCCTCGATTTTGATTGATACGACCATATTTAGTTAAAAATGGGGGTATTAAATTTTAGTCGGTTTCAGGAAATTAATTATGTTTCTTGCGACCCTGTATTGGTTTTAGCAACTAAGTGGTTCTCTGGGTGAGGGTGGAGGATCGCGCTGTTAAATATCAGCTGGTCATTGCAGCTGAGCTGCGACGACGCGAAGCTAATCTCTCTTTTGGCGACTCTCTGCTGCCCGCATCAACGAGGCCGCGGACTATCGGTCAGATTCAAACAAGTCAGCTTGTGGGTGGGTTTGGCCGATCCACGCGCGGACTAAACACGCGGCCGCACCTCGCTGCTGCATAGGCGGGGCGGGGCGGGGCGGGGCGGGGCGGGGCGGGGCGGGGTGGGGCTGCTGTTGCTGAGCGTGTCGCTCCGGCCTCCCGCGGCCTGCAGAACCACAAAAAAAAGGCAATAAGCGGGAAAGGCTCATGATCTCGAAACGTTTATCATCACGGAAAGTACGGAAAGTAAAAATGAGGCGGCAGGAAAACAAACTCGAGAGAGACGAAACGGCACGTCTCGTCGCACTGCGGGGCGCACAGAAGCAAGGCTGCTGGCCCGGGGCCGAGGACCGGGGGGGGGGGGGGGGGCAGAACTGCAGCGGCCAAATGGAAGGAGGAGAAGGCATCAGCTGATGAGAAGTTGAAAAGTCGGTGATATAGAAAGTCATGAACATTTTCCCTAATTACACGTTTGGTGTGTACACTGGTAAAACAAATGTATAGTTCTATGCCTCACCTGATGCATAGCTCCAAATGTTTAAAACTTACACACTATGTCATGCAATAGTTCTAATTAAACATTAGCTGATGTTTAGTTTTTAGACATTTTGCAACTGTATAGCTGACTATACATTTGGGTTATCCATATGCTTTGACATGCTTAGCCTCATGCCTCATCCAAGCATACTTGGCAGCGGGGTTCCTACCCGATCTCTCCGTAAGGCGCCATAGCCACTTGGGTGGCTATGGCGCAAATGCGTCTTTTTTGAAGCGCCCGGCATAGTTCCTACTGTACAACATATTGTGCATAGAAGTGCAAACTAAACACCATGATGTATAAAAACTGTACATTTGTTTTACCAGTGTAAATACAAGGAAAATGAAAACAAATTAAAGCCATATTAAAAAAATAAAAGAAGAAAATTAAAAAAAAAAACAACGAAAAGAATATGCGTGTTATAATAAAAGTCTTGCGCATCACTACTATTGCGAGAGGCGACAGTGCCAGAAAAGTTAGACTAAAAACCGCGCAATACACCTATGTGCAGGTGGCGGTCTCTCCGCCTGCCTGCTAGGCAACTCACCTGCACTTATGCACAGACGCTGACCAGTAGGCAGGCGGAGATACAGTCCCGTTACGCACAGGTGTATTGCGCGGTTTTCTGCTGCCTCACTTTCTGGCAACACTGATGGGCGAAACCTGCGTAATCGCGTGACAAAGAAAATTTGGTGATCAACAAATTTCTAGGTGTCATAGCTCCGGGCGGCACGGTTGTCGTGGATCGCCGCAAAAGCGACGCGGCGCACCAGGAGACGGCGGCGCCGTATTCGTCCGGAGTTACACCTGGTTATGCTGAGATGGGCTGATAACGGCGCGTGGTGGCGACAAACCTTTCCTTCTCTCCCCCACCCTCCCTTTCCCCCTGGACCCTCCCCGGCTATAATAATGTATATTGTCACGTACCTTATCAGTTTGTACACGGCATTTAAACGACAAGGCACTACTCTTTTTCTTTGCTGCTACTGCATTGCTTCGCGCCGCATCGCCGCGACGCGCGCGGGGTTGGGGTTTTTGCACCGAGCCGGCCGGCCGGTGCAGCGGCGTGTAATGGCCATAAAGTGCAGCGGCGGGGCGGGGCGGGGCGGCCCGGGACACATCGTCTCGTAAATTGTCATCGGCCGATGCGCTCGCGTGCCGTGGGGATGACACTCCAATACACTGCCCCCCTTCCCCCCCCCCCCGCCCCCCCGGGCCCTTCCCGCGCGCCCAGAGGGGGATAATCTCGTTGTAATTAGATCGCGTGAAGAAGTTGCGGAGCTGGGCAATGCAGAGCCGTGCGGCCACAGTAGCGCGCGCGCGAGGGGGGGGGGGGGCGAGGCACCCCCTCCCCCCTCCTCCCCCCCGGGGGGGCCCAGGGGCGAGACTGGGGATCCAGCAGGGGGGAGTCACCCCAGCAGCAGGCGGCCAGGGACGCGCACCGCCGCCCCGGGGCCCGGGCCCGGGGGGCGCCTCGCAGCCTCGCAGCCTCGCAGCCGGCTCCTAATGGAATTAAGAGGAACGGGTTTCAGGAAGACATGTCGGCTGACCTTGCCCGGCCCGCACTACCTCACAAGTTTGATGTTTGGTACTAACATACGTATACCAAAGCCACAAAAACGAAAAGTATAACGCGCGCTGCTGTTTGAAAGGTCATACGGATTGGGGAGGGGAATGAGAAAGGTGAAAGACAGGAAGGGAGCAGTGCGGCCGACTAGGCGGGCGCTGGCGCCCCTGGCGCTAAGCTTTAGCGTTTCACCGTTTTCTCGAAAATGGCGACGAATTAAAAGCATTTAGCAGCCACTTTATGGGCAGTGTTTCGCTGGAACAGAGGAGCCAAGCGGAGTAAGGTAGGGGCAAGGCAGGCCTCCCCACGGCGCGCGCTTCAGGAGAGAGAGAGAGAGAGAGAGAGAGAGAGAGAGAGAGAGAGAGAGAGAGAGAGGGAGAGAGAGAGATAATCAGGTGGAAGCAGGAAGGGGAGGTGGAGGAAGTGAGCAAGAGAAACAGAGCTTAAGCCCCGGGGCGGGGCGGGGCGAGGCGGGGGCGGGAGACTGGATGCGCGACCTCATGAGCTTCTACTGTGTGAATTTGCATACGGCGACCAGAAAAGCTGTCGCCGTCGGGAGTGATTTCTGAGAAGGCGTTTCCTATATCGTGCGCTGCAGCCCTGGTCCCCCCTGTAAAACGAAACCTGTGCAGAACACTGCTCAGCGCGTGCAAATCGTAGCAGAGCCTGTGCGAAAGGTCATGAAACCTGGGCGTACTCCGTGCAACACGCGTGCAAAACCGAGCGAATCTCTGCTCTGAGTGTGCTCCGCGCGTGCTCCGTGCGTGTCGCGCGTGCAAAGGTGTGCACGCCTCTTCTCCTCACTCGAGTCGTCCCCTGATGACCACCTAAACAGAACACGATTTCCCGGTCTCGGGGCTGTGGGAATTCTAGCGCCCAAAACCGTTTTTCTCTGCGACGTCAGGTTCCCGAGATACGAGGACGTACCACGACGTACCGGGAGCTCCGCGCCAAGGATACGTTCACATTTAGGAGGCCAAAGTGATCCTGGCGCCTTTCTCGTTGGGTGTCCGGGACTTCTGACTTCATAATTAGGTTCCACAGGCTGTGGCGCTTCTGTAGACACCTCTCACACCCTTCTGTCACCTGACATTGGGGTTTGGCGGCGTCCTTAACAGTCTGATCCTGTTGAACACCACATATTTACAGGAATGCACAGTTTTAGGACGCCGCCAAACCCCAATGTCAGGTGACAGAAGGGTGTGAGAGGTGTCTACAGAAGCGCCACAGCCTGTGGAACCTAATTATGAAGTCAGAAGTCCCGGACACCCAACGAGAAAGGCGCCAGGATCACTTTGGCCTCATAAATGTGAACGTATCCTTAGCGCGGAGCTCCCGGTACGTCGTGGTACGTCCTCGTATCTCGGGAACCTGACGTCGCAGAGAAAAACGGTTTTGGGCGCTAGAATTCCCACAGCCCCGAGACCGGGAAATCGTGTTCTGTTTAGGTGGTCATCAGGGGACGACTCGAGTGAGGAGAAGAGGCGTGCACACCTTTGCACGCGCGACACGCACGGAGCACGCGCGGAGCACACTCAGAGCAGAGATTCGCTCGGTTTTGCACGCGTGTTGCACGGGGTACGCACAGGTTTCATGACCTTTCGCACAGGCTCTGCTACGATTTGCACGCGCTGAGCAGTGTTCTGCACAGGTTTCGTTTTACAGGGGCCGGCCCGGCCCGGCCCGGGCGCGCCCCGCCTGCAGACCCTGCAGTTTATTTTGCGGCAGTTAACAAGCGAGGACCTTCTGGCCGTGTCCGAGAGGCTCCCACGGGGCCTATCGCTGCTTTGATTCAATCGAATAAAAGATTTAAAAAAAAAAATACAAAATATATTTCGATGAGAAGCAGGAACGCACACGTGGAAAAAAAAAGATTTGCTATAAGAGCTAATGTATTATCTAATATGGCACCAGCTGAAAATATTACCTCTCTCAGCTAATTTTTGCCTGGTAAAGCTACCAGCGTTTGCCAAACCACATCGGGCGCTTGCTTTCCAGTACACTGTGAAAAATATCCTCGTAAATTTTCGACATTTTTTGTAATTTTGATTTACAAAATATGTCGTAAATTTACGACTGCCCATTCTTGC
This sequence comes from Frankliniella fusca, assembly GCA_029379305.1. NCBI lineage: Eukaryota > Metazoa > Arthropoda > Insecta > Thysanoptera > Thripidae > Frankliniella > Frankliniella fusca. The sequence continues at coordinate 491,407 of JAHWGI010000516.1, read as the reverse complement.
TCGTCGGTCAATTCCAAGTTGATAGGGAGTGCTTGTAAAGTTACAATTTCAAATTGTAATTTTACGACTTTTATCATGGAAAATTTTCCCGTAACCCTTACGAGTATTTTTCACAGAGTACAGCAAAAGAAAAAAATTAGCTAAGGCAGCTAATACTTCACATAATGCTTATCCAGCTAATACTTTTTTGTTTCCGTGCAGGAAGAGATGTCGACAAAAGTCGTTTTGAGCAAGTTCACAAACGTCAGAGCAAGTAAGGTGGGACAGAAACGACTGATTAGAATGGAAAATGCAATGCGATGATTCTTTAACTTATCAATTTACTCTTGACGATATTCTTTTAGATGTTTTCCCGTGGCATTTTTGCAGCGGAGCTGCAGGTTAACCGCTCTGTATGAGTGTACATACGCCCGGCCCGGCCGAGCCGTGCTGCATCGGGTATTAAACGCGGACCCCTCCAGAGTTGAGAGCCTCAAGAAAAAGAAAGGACGAACGAACGGCTAAAGGTAATAATGAGGTGCCATGGGTACGCACCTAGTACCCGCCGGCGGTGTTTACGACAGCGGCGTAGCGCCAACCCCTCTCTCTCTCTCTCTCTCTCTCTCTCTCTCTCTCTCTCTCTCTCTCTCTCTCTCTCTCTCTCTCTCTCTCTCTCCAACCCACGCAGTCAGATCACCACCTCCACTGCCAGCTCAACCCTCGGCTACGCCACCGACCGCGTTTACGATCCGAGTGTTATGTCTTGTTTCTCTGCGGGAGAGGCCGGCCGGCCGGAGCAGCGACAGCAGAAGAAGGAGAGAGGGAGAGGGCGAGAGGGAGAGAGAAAGAGAGAGAGAGAAAGGGCTCTGAAAACGATGATGCCCCCGTTACAGTCCTGCTGGAGGGCGTGGCGTGGCGTGGCGTGGACGGGCGTGAGATATTAGCGGGCATCAGAGACGCACCACAGAGGCGGGGCGGGAGGGGGAGAGGGGGGGGAGGTATCTCGGAGTATCTCCCTCCTCATTAGAGCCTGCCTGCCTGCCTGCTGCTGCTGCTGCTGCTGGAAACGACCAGGAGCACGGACCACCGAATCAATTTGGCCCTCTCACAGAGTTATTTATTTACTCATTTGCATCACTGCGCGGGCGGGATTGCCCATACCCGGGCAGAGCAAGTATAAAGTATAGGCAAACCCGCTCGCACCTACCTGACCTGCGCGCCTTCTCTGAAACTGCCGGTTCCTAGTAGGTACAGTCTGTACGACGATAGCACGCGAGCAGCGCGCGATTTTGTGATCGGAATCGAGAGTCGAGAGGACGTTCGCGGCGAAACCTGTGCGCCCGCGTCGCGGAGCGGGCCATACGGGCGCTCTCCAGAGGCGGGGCGGGACTCACGCAGACACCAGCCAGGAGCACATCCCCGCGCAGCACAAGCCCCCCCATAACCCAGTTCCTGCCTTGGGTCGCTCTTTCCACAACACACAGAAACTTAATTGCGTTTTCACGCGCTGCGCCAAGAAGCCACGCGCAGCCACGCCACGCCACGCCACGCAGGCCCACCGCGCCGCCGCCGCCGCACCTCAAAAGTGCTCAAAAGGGACTGAACGTGTCTGCTACTCACTGTGCGGCTTTCTATAATAATTGCTTCTCTCCAGTTTCCTCTCCAGCGCTGTTTCTGGGGCTTCCCTGGCGCGGCCCGCGGCCCGGCCCTGCCCACCCGCACCCGCACCCTAAGTGCTGCATGGCTCCAGCAGGCTACTGAATGCCCATATTGAGCCAGCACCGCGCTCCACAGGCCTCAGCAGGGCCCTGCACGGACTCCATAACCTGCCATAACCCATCTCTCTCTCTCTCTCTCTCTCTCTCTCTCTCTCTCTCTCTCTCTCTCTCTCTCTCTCTCTCTCTGGCTCGCTCTCCAGGCCAAGAGTTTTTATTTCCTTTTACCCCGCAGGTCCATCTATGGCGCCGGACGTAAGGCGCACTGCGTAATCTCCGAAGCGATTTGTTTTCTTTTCGCATTCATGACCTCTTCCCCCACCTCCCTTTTTCTATACTAGGCCCCGTGGCGTGGCGTAAGTTCACCGGCGGCGCCTTGCTTCAGCGGTCGTGTTCCACGAGACAGGCTCATCACTCTGAAAACCTTAGTGTGAGTGCAACACTTTTTGGTGCTGGACCAAATGGACCTTCACTTTTTGGTGTAGCGGTAGGACCAAGCGTGGCCGTTCATACGTAGGAACGCGGTGACGTCCAGCCGAGGGGTCCTTCACTAAAAAAAAAAATCAGTGCACACCCTAAAGCAGTTAGGAAAGAATCATAAAAAAAAATCATGAAAAAATCAAGAATAAAGAATAAGGGAAAATAACTTTACAAATATTTAAAAACACGAAAAACTAGAAAAATTAGAAAAATCGGTGCATGCTTGAATTGATAGTGAAGGACCCCTCGCGTCCAACACAAGTCTGGGTCGGACAAGTTGGTCCACCAACGAAAGGTAGTTCTGCGCCAAAAAGTGTAGTGCTGTCTCACTCCAATGTTTCCAGAGCGCCCCGGGCGGCGAGGGCTCGCCGTCTAATCCTCCGACAGTCTCAGCCTCGCTATCCTAGAGCGGGACGGAGAGGGGAGGTGGTTGAGAGGCTGGGGAGGGGAGGGGGGGGGGCTTTGTGGGAAGTAAAACTAACCCTCCGCTCGTCGTTGCGTTTGATGGCGGACTGATTCCAGCCACGGAATGGAGGAGAAGGGATCATTAATGCGAAAAATGACGCGCGTTTCGCGTTCCTGCGGTGAGACCTGCGGGGTGGGGTCGCGTCGGGTCAGGCGCGGCGCGGAGGGGAGAGGGGGGAGGAGGGGTGGACCTTATGAGATGCTGCTGCTGACTCACTGCCGCACGCCTCTGTGTGAAGTGCAGCCGTACCGGCCTGTGGTCACCCAGCATAGCGAGGCGCATCCTGCTGCACCCACTAGCAGGCAAAGGGTCCTTCACTAGACTTTTGCGTTGAAAAGGATTGTAGGTGGGACAGAATATGCAAATACAAAAAGCATTTCAAAAAGAGGTTTTCTGGAGTTTAAAAACTGAGGTGGGAAGGATTACAGGTGGGACAGATAACATACATCCGATATTTTGCGTAATTTTCCAAAATTTTCGAAAAATACTTAAAAAGAAATTGACGGAAAATTTTCTTGTTGATATTTTTATGAAAATTTCGACCCCTCGAGTGTGGCAGGGTGTTTGGGTGGAGCGTGGGCTGGCTGGAAGCATTCCCTCTGAAGCTACGGATTGTTCGGCTCCCACCCACCTGGGGCGGACCAAGTGGCGTGGCGTATCGGGTGTGGTGGGGCGTGGCACGGCGTGGCGGGGTGGGGTGGGGCGAAGGGTCGAAGCGGTCCGCGGACTTCTGTCACCACAACAGTACAGGTATCGAGGCAAAGGTAGGGGACAGGAGCAGCGGGGGACGATCTGATTGTTACAAGCCGAGCTGGGTCCACGTGAAGAGCAAGAATGATATGGAAGCGATAATATTATTAAAGAATTAAGCCGGGTTGACACTTGCCACGAATTTCCAATAACTGATTTACCCGAGGGGGCATCAACTTTGAATTTTGGTGTACAAATTTTGTGAATTTGTGTAAATTATATAGAGAATTTGTGAATATTTGCCCGAGTTTTATCTAGAATGCTGTAAATTTAAGTGAATTTTTGTAAATTTTTCTAATTTTTCTGAATAACGTAGTGTACAAAAATTTGAGAGTTGTTTTCCCCTCGGATTTATCTGATACTTTCTGACAATATTCTGAAAAATAATTTATCGTTGTGCCTGACGTGCCTGCTATGTACTAATTTGGTCATGAAGCAAATTTTCCTGACAATTTTCAGTCAATATCCTGTTGACATTTCCCTGATTTTCGTGACAGAATTTTAAAATCATTCATTTTTTCTTATTTTTCTGGCACATAGCAAACCTGTTGTGGATTCCTAATCGCATCTTTTGTTTTTAATTTCTTTATGTATAAGCCCAATTTCGATGGTACAGATGAAGTAGATTGCGGATTTTAAAATTTTGTGCTACTTAGCATGACATGATTTGTTTTCCACCAGTTCATGACACACGACTATGTCTCGCTACTTGTTTCTGTCTGTCTCGCCTGCTGGTTTCATCGTCACGTTGAGCCGTGTCACGCCGCCGCCGCATCGCTCTATAAAACTAATAAGTGGCAGACGCTTACGCCGCACCTGCCACCTGCTGACTTATTTCGAAGATAGCGTTCGTACTTCCTTCCTTGTCGCACCTATGACAGGTGTCCTATGTTTGGGAGGCCTGGGTCCCATGAGTGCGAGAGCGATCTTCGGGATCAGCCGGCTGTGCGGGCCGCACGCGGCGTCTCGAGGCGTCGCGACGCCCACCTGTTGGGAGAACAAGTGCGGCCCGCCCCACCCCACCGTCGCACTACGCATGATTCATTTCGCAAACGCCTGACACTGCCGCGCCGGCCAAAACTAGTCAAAAATATCATGGTTTTGAAGTACTTAATAGTCTCACCAAAATATTGTTTTCAGTTCAATTGTCACAATAACATATATTTTTGACTATTTAGCGTGCATCTTATTTATTTCTTGGGTAGAGATGTGGTGGGTGGGATATCACCACGTTGGCGTCCATGAAACCTTCAAAAAACGAAGTCTTTCTAAATGAACTAATTTTAAGCATTTTGGGTGCTTTCTTCCCTTTTTGTATTTTGAAGAAAAATAACTTTCAATGTAAAAATAACCTTCAGAGACCCAGTACACAACAAGGAGGCATCCCTTCCTTCCACCAAGTAGAGGTGAAAAATGAAACTGAATATTTACACTGCCCTTGTTAAAAACGAGTATCATATTTAGCAGACAATATTTTTTTTTTGCGATTTTTTTTCTTTTTTTTTGTCCTTGTTGCGAGAGATTTGGCGTGTTGCGAGGGTCGGGCCGGGCGGTGGCACGGCACCTGTTTTTCCTGCGGGCTCTGCTCTGCCGTCCTGCGGGCATTACCTGCCCGATGACCTGCGGGCGCGCGGCGTGTCGTGGCTGTGCGGGCCGCGCGGGCCGCATGGCGCTGAGTGGAGAGTGCTGCTATCCCGCGGGTCCACGCCGAGCCACGCCACCCGGGGAGGTCCAGGACCCGCCACGCTGTGGTCTCCAGCAGTTGATGGGATGCGACCACGACGGGCCGCGCCACGCTGCAAAGTCAGTCTCTCTCTCTCTCTCTCTCTCTCTCTCTCTCTCTCTCTCTCTCTCTCTCTCTCTCTCTCTCTCTCTCTCTCTCTCTCTCTCTCTCTCTCTCTCTCTCTCGGATGCGCGCCCGCAACGCCACGCCCTCGCGCACCGCGGTGGAGTCTGCTGCCTGTTCCTGCTCGGGCGACGGGACCACTTTGTGACCAGTCCGTGACCACCCCGCCTAGAGGCGCGCCATGGGAACGCGCCCCTAGCCATGGAGCTGCTGCTAGCTCGCTATGGGGGCATACCGGTGACCCGCGATGCAAATGGTTTCAGTCGATACGTCGTGTGTCTCCTACTCACACGAGATCATGCAGGCCGTTTTATTGGCGCGGGAGCCCAACACGGAGTGGCGCGAATATCACGTGATAAATGCAGTCATGTGCAACGCGTCGTCGGGCAAGGCGAGCAATCCCAGCTTCCTCTCTCACGTGAGAGAGAGAGAGAGAGAGAGAGAGAGAGAGAGAGAGAGAGAGAGAGAGAGAGAGAGAGAGAGAGAGAGAGAAGGGAGAACCATCTGAGGCAGCGTAGAGGTTATCGCGTTGTAATGACGCTGAATTGGTACCAGTCCATTCTCGTACACATGCTCACTGCTGCTCAGCCCATTCATACGCCTCTTCTGGCGTACGCACCGCGCGCTGTTACCGGACCCGCCGCGTTGCCGGCCGCGCAAGACCGGGAGCTGGTATTCATCTCTCTCTTTCTCTCTCTGCCTCCTCCTTTTCCCCCATTCAGACGGTTCTTTCCATCCTCCGTCTCGGCTCACGCCTGCCAAACCCATTCATTCAGTCCCTCAATAAGAAGTGATTTCACTTGGCTCCCCTCGCCCAGGCTCGGCGGCGCCCGCCCATTACCCGAGTGTTGATTACACGGATCACAACATGGTCTACATATAATAACGTTTTATAAAGAAAAACCATTCCGAAATAAGTCATGAGGAGGGAGAAGGAGATGACGGGGCGCAGGGGTTAAATATAATACTTCTTATTACACGTCTCCCTCGCTGCTGCTGCTGCTGTCGGAGACCGCCACCGCCGCGCGCATATTGTCCGCAAAGCAGCCACTGAGCCCCACCGTGCACCTGGCACTCAAACAGTCGCTGGCACTCTCTCTCTCTCTCACACACATACATACACACAAGCATGGCCGCCCGGCGTGGCGTGGCGTAGCGTGCCCTCAGCGGGTCGAGTTTGTCTCCCGGTAAACCTCAGCAGTCGTATATATAATCAGACTAATGCACATGAGCACATGGCGGCGGGGCTGGCGGGGCTGGCGCTGCCGAGATGTGCAATCATACCGTAAGAGGGCAGGCAGGGGATGGGTCTGCACGCGTCGTGTGAGCCCGCCGGAGCCCGCGCTGTGCTGTGCGCCTCGCTGCAGCGCGCCCTGCAGGGCCCCGCCCCGCGGCCCGGCCCGGCCTGCCTCAATGCCGTCGAGTGCATGCCCGTCAGGAGCAAGCTGCCGCCTCACTAAAATACAAATGTCGCTCACTTACAGGTGAGTACACATTTTTGGCATTATTTTCAAAAGTATTTTTCACTGTAAACGCAGTGGCCATTTTACGGCCACGACTTTTAATTCCAAATTTTCGGCTTCTCCGGGGAATGCCAGTTTTCTGGCCACAATTAATGCCAAAGTTTGGCCTTCTCCAGTGAGAATGCCAATTCTCGGCATTAAAAGTGGCCGCAAATCGGCGTTCCGTAGGAGGGAGGCCATTGGTTTATCAGTGTTTGCACGGCTATGCATCAGTAAAAATTTTTTGACTCATCTGCCCGCATGCTGGCGCAGAACATAGGAAGGTAACACAACTCCCTAAACTAAGCACTGTGAAAAAAAATTGTGAGGGCTACGGAAAAAAATTCCATGACAAATGTCGTAATGTTACGACTTTATGTTGTAAAGTTACGAGCATTTTTTTTGACACCATTTTGTCGATTTAGTTTTCTTTAACGTTCAAGAATTTCCTCCCGTAGATTTACGACTGTCATAAAGTTACGACTCCGTGTCTTACACGGAATTTATGACAAAAGTTGTAACTTTAAGACTATTTTTTTTCGCAGTGAATGGCCAGCTGAATCAGGCTCTTCAAAAACAGTGCGATCAACTAATTTTGAAATTCTTCAAAAAAGTGAAAATGTTACGAAAATTAGACAGTCGAAGTTTGGAGCCCAGCCTCCCGCAGCATCCCTGAGCGCGCATCCTTCGTCCGTCCCGTGCGTCTCCGGAGCTCATTTCCTGCGCGCCGCGCATGTGTGTCCACATATGTATGCACAGGATGCAAATGCAATTAATGTGTGTCCTAACGTGGATCTGCTCTACATGGCCAGGCCAGGCGGCGCGCGGCGCGCACGGCAGGCTGCCGCCACCCGCCGCCGCAGCAGCGCGAGGGAAACGGATGTGCTCCGTGCGAATATGACGAAGCAGAGCACACCCGGAATGCACAACAGAGGCGCTTCAGAAGTAAGCAATAAGTAAAGCACCAACACAGCAGTGGGGAGTCAGCAGGCTGCATACCTCATCAAAGCGGGCGACAGCAAAAATTTTTTTCGCAGGCACAGAAATTACTCGAAAATGCAGTAAAAAGCAGAGGGAAGTACTGGGAAATACACAAAAATAAACTGAGAAATGCAAGTAAAAGACACAAAAATATATATGAAATACTCGTCAAGTGTACACATAAATACGAGGGGGCGACCACTCCGGACCACTCCGCTTTAATGTGTACACATGATTCTCGGAATGATTGATTCTCAATAATTCCCATCCTTATCTTTTCATTTCTAACTGTTTCTAACGACATGAAACGCTAATTTCGGCTAATTGTAACTGATTCTAGGCGTTTCTTGCTTTGCTGTAGAGGTTTTCATTGATTTCCCTTAATTTTTATGATGATAGGCTCGTGTACTACACATGATTCCCAAAATTGTCGCCACCTCGCATTAATACAAGAGGTTGCCTTGACGCCCCTCGATCTGAGCCTGCGCACTGTGCAAGATCTTAGAGCACAGGTGAGATGAGCGGGGGGCAGACGCAGTTGTAGACTGCTCGCTGCGTGTGAGCGACTTGTATGCCTATCGATGCCTATACGTTTCTAGCCAATATTTCTGGAGAAAAAAAAAGGAAAAAAACACGAAAAAAAAAAACGCTTTCTCCAAAAGACGATAAATTTTTCCCAGCGTAAAGGGCTGCTGTCTAGGTGACACCACGAGGACCCGCGGCGCGGCCTCGGGCGCGGCCCAGACCTTTGCGTAAAGGCTCTACGGAGCCGGCGGCTGCACAGTGGCGGCGCTCTCTGACTGAAGCACGGCGGGGCGGGGCAGGGGCGGGGCAGACCCACGGGCAGACAGTTGCATTTCGTCACGTACCGGCTTCCTCTTGAAAACGGACGAGAGCAGAGCAGATGAGAGCGCGCAGCGCAGGGCGGGGCGGGGCGGGGCGGGGCCGCACCTGCTGCAGCGCGCAGCAGCCGACTTAATCCGAAAAGAGCGCTCTTACTCGCTGTGTCTCTCTCGCACCTATACGACGCAGCCCATGAGTGCGAGAGAGACACAGAGCGAGGAGAGCGCTCTTCGGAATAAGCCGGCAGGGCAAGCCATCACGGCCGGCGGCCGTGCGCAGCGCAGCGTGGGCCTCCGGAGGAGCGGGGCGGGGAGGGTCGAGGGGGTGAAGAGCTTCACGCCCTGCCCTGCCCTGCCCTGCAGTCGCTCCCGTGTGTGTTATTTGGTAGTCCCGTCATTTTCTTCCCAAACTCTCCTCACTTCTTGCGCTCTTTCTCACACTCTCACTCCCTCTCGGTCCAGGATGCCACACACGTTCCGGCACTCGCGCCGTCGTCAGCGCCAATCGCAGCGCATGTGATTCGATCATATAACCCGACCGGAAGGCCGTGCGCTCCGCCCCCCGCGAGGGGAAACGGAAACCGGAGCGCCCCGGCTGGATCGGGACAGACGACCGCGCTAATGGCGCGAGAATTAATTTTTTCGGCGGGGTCGCGCATTCTCACCACACCCATGCACTCGGATTAACGAACTGCTTAACTAAAGAAAGCTCGCACAGTAAGCAAATCACTTTTTTCCTTGTTTTCCCCCTCTAACTGTGTTTTTCTTTTTTTTTTTGTGGACAAAAAGCGCTTACAAGAATAACCTCAACTAGGAGTGAGCTGCTTGAGCCTCTAATTTCTTCTCTTCTCGCGGAAGCCATTGCTCCTCTCTCTCTCTCTCTCTCTCTCTCTCTCTCTCTCTCTCTCTCTCTCTCCCCCTCTCTCTCTCTCTCCCGCTCTCTCTCGCTGCGGCACCGGGCCCCGCCCACGCCGCCGGCGCGCACTACACTACACGCTGCACACGGCTCGCTATGCCGCTATGGTCCCGGCCCCGGCCCGGGCGGGGATGAGGCGGCGGCAGCCCTTGTGTCCCGTAATGGACCCCATGGCAGCAGCAATTAGCAGCGCGGAGGAGGAGAAGGAAGTCGTTGTTCTGAATGGGGGATGCGCTCGTCCCGTCCCGTACCGTCCCGGGGCACCGGGTCCAGGATATGCGCGGCCCGGCCGTCTGATTCCGAAGATCGCTCTCGCGCCTCCGTTCTTGTCGCACTTATGGAGCCCAGCCATCCGCATAACATAGGGCAACGCCGTACGTGCGACAAGGACGGAGAGAGATTTTCGGAATCGGCACCAGTAGTGCAGCAAAAGGAGTAGGCAGCGCGTGCGCGCCGAGGCAGGCGGGGCGGGGCGGAGGCGCGTCCTCCCCCCCCCCTCCCCCCGCCCCGGGCGGAGCGGCCGGCTGCTTCGAGCCGATCATACACGCATGGACACGGCCGCCCATAACAGGTGCCGTGCAGAACGCCCCGCGCCCCGCCCCACCCCACCCCGTCGCGCACGCAGCGCAGCGCCCCGCCCCGCGCCGCCCAGCCCCGCGCCTCGGCGTGCCGGCCGGGCTCCGCGATAGCATCGCCGGAGCCGAGGGACTCGGGCCGGGCCGGGCCGGGGCGGGCGTGTGACCCGCGGGGCCTAACAGAGGGCCTAACGCTCCATCGCGATATGGGGACTCGTGCGCGGCGGCCCGCCTCGCCTCCGCCCCGCCACCTCCGCGCCTGCAGCCCCGCTCCGCCGCCCGCGAGTGCGACCGAAAACAGTCAACACGGGAGAGCAGGATTGTAAGCAAGGCAGAGCAGCTTGATGTTTTTCGAAGAACAGAATAGCCAGCGAACAGCCCTCATTATTTTGAGGACATATCAAGTAAAACGCGACGCATATAAACTAGGAGGTCGGAAAATGGCAATGTTTTTTTACGCATTCTAACGATTGCCATTCGAAAAAAATAAATAATGAAGACATTTTTCCCTAGATGGCTAAACGAAACGATACAGAGGAATTCATATGCACGGCGAGTCGCTCCATGCTAGTTGTATTTTTTATTTAGTTTAACGTCGACACCCGGGAATTATTTGGCGCGACCGCGCGCAGCGGTTTCAATGATCCAGCGTCATTGTTCTTATACTGTGCGTGTGTGCGAGTGTGCGTGTGTGCGAGTGTGTGTGTGTCGTCCCCCGCGCTCCTGTCGCGCATGTGGTTAGCGTCAGATAACGTGATTAATTAACCCTCAGCCTGATTTATTCCGACGCTCGACGCGACGCAAATTGCAGCGCCGCCGCCGCCCCGCCGCGCCCTCGTGATGCGCGGTCGGGTCGGTCCTGCCGGGCCGGGGCCGGGCCGGCCCAGACCGCGCGGGACTTTCGGCCGAGCGAGCATCATAGCGCCCAATAGAAAATGAGCGTGTAACAATCCTTTATAGACTTTGGAGCATCTGGGTGGCGCGCCGCGCACCTCGCCTGTGCTTTACGATGTCACTGCTCCCCCTCCTCGTTCATCTCATCTCCATACAATGCCGCGGGGCCACGCCACGCTCCGTATATGAGGGGGGGGGGGGGGGGGTCACGGACGGTATGGGTCACCCGCAGCGATGGCCCCGGGAGGAGGACCGTCCCCCAACAAGTATTATACCTTTCCCGGTAATGTCGCAGCCCCGCACGTACTACGTGTGTACGGCTGTGGCGGCGGCGGCGTGGCGGCGCAGAGCGCCTCGTGGGTAGGCAACCGGCGCACACTCGTGTACGCGGCAGCTCGCGGCTGCCTACCTGCTGGGCGGCTTACTGCCGGAGAGAGTATGTAGCCTAGACCCTCTCATGTTTTTAATGTTGACTCCTGCTGGTTTCATTTTATTATTATTTTTTTGTTGATTTTTTTTAAGGAGCAGGAACTCTTGACTTTGGTCGAGGTGTAAGCACAACTTTAGCACAAAAAGATGGAAGGTAATTTTTTTTTAAAAAAATATATATATATATATATATCTGCTGCGGTTTCTATTCAGCTACACTCTCAGACTGCTAAGGACACTTTTTGAATAAATTATAGACGTAATATGGAAAACTTGTCTATACCGAATGACAAGTTTTTTTTTATAAACTTTTCAAAAAATGTGAATAATTATACCGAAAAAATCCCCACGTATAGAGAAAAAACGTTTTCCATATTATGCTTGCGCATAAAACTCTCTAGCTTATAACAAAAGACGTAGCGGTTTGAGAGTGTAGGATCTCATAGGTGGCAAGTTCAGTCAACTCTCAGCTTAACGCGTCTGAGTGTCTGTCTGTATTCGAGCCTGCCTTTCCGTGTGAATGTCTGTCCATACGTGACTGTCCGGCTGTCCGATCGCCAGCCTCTCACTTTCAGTTTCCGAATCACTTAATGAGTGTGTACTGGTGTACTGCTCCGTGCACCCTCCCGCGTGCCCAACCCATGCCCATGAGCATAACCCGATGATGACAGTAATTGTCGCAGCCTATTGACTTAGTCGGCGGCGCAGTGGCGGGCGGGGCAAAACTTGTTGAATGCGCCAGGCGGGAGGCAGGCAGGCAGGCAGGCAGGCAGGCAGGCAGGCAGGCAGGCAGGCAGGCAGGCAGGCAGGCAGGCAGGCAGGCAGGCAGGCAGGCAGGCAGGCAGGCAGGCAGGCAGGCAGGCAGGCAGGCAGGCAGGCAGGCAGGCAGGCAGGCAGGCAGGCAGGCAGGCAGGCAGGCAGGCAGGCAGGCAGGCAGGCAGGCAGGCAGGCAGGCAGGCAGGCAGGCAGGCAGGCAGGCAGGCAGGCAGGCAGGCAGGCAGGCAGGCAGGCAGGCAGGCAGGCAGGCAGGCAGGCAGGCAGGCAGGCAGGCAGGCAGGCAGGCAGGCAGGCAGGCATAGGCTGCTTTGGCAGAAGTCCCGCGCCGCGCCGAGCCTAGTAGAGGCATGAATGAGTGAGCAGCCGGGCCTCTCGCATGCTAAACGGCCTAATGGGCCCCATACCCGTCTGAGGTGCGAGGGAGACAGCGGCATGCGGCAGATGATACCTAGGACAGGGGAGACAGCGGCGCGGCGGGCCCTGAGAGGGAGAGAGAGAGAGATAGAACACCAGAAATGAGCTGAAGGCTTAACAACAGCAGAACCGAGCAGATCACCTGGCGCTGCGGAGTGAAGGCGGCGCCTCGTTTCACAGAGAGCGGTTTTGCACTCTGTTATGCCGTGCCTCTCAATCTGGCACGTCGCCGCCGCTGACGCTGCCGACCCGTGAGCCCCGGCGCCACGCTGCACCGCGCTGTGCCCTAGCCGCCGCCGCAGAATCCTGATGGACCACTTTGCCTTTGCTCAAGATGAACATTATTTGCAGTGCCTAAGATGCGTCGTGGCGGGGAGGGGAGCGGTGCGAGGAAGGGCGGCGCCCGCTGGCCGTCTTAAAGCTCGAGTGGTCAGGGAGCCGCCTCCACCTCGAGCCCAGCCCCGCCCCGCCTCTGCGAGAGGCAGCGCGGGCGTGCCTGCCGCCGCGCGCCGCAGCCGCAAGGCACTACGTGACACAGTCTTGCCCCACCCCGCCTCCTCCAAGGTATGCAGTTCGTTTTCCAGTTTAAGTCGAATTAACTGCGCGCGGACATTGATGCATCGCGATTATCGTTTCCGCCTCTCGGACGAGCCCGCGCAGGAAGCGCGCGCGGGTACACGCGGCATCAAACTTCCCCCTTGCACGCGCCGTGGTGCGCATTTTGGTACTTTCATTTCGCCAAGTCGAGCACAATCTTCATTACTATGTCTTTCACTGTAAAAACAATGTCTGATTTTTTGAGGAAAAAAGGGAAAACTTTGAGGAACTTCCGTAATTTGAGGGAAACCCCTCAGATTTTGAGAAAAGATCCTCAAAGAATAAGGGAAATCTCCTCAAATTTTGAGGATACTCCCTCAAAATCTAAGGAGTTTTCCTCAAAGTATGGAAGGTCCTCGAAGTTTTCCCTTTTTCCTCAAAAAATCAGAAATTGTTTTTACCGTGCTGATAAACGCAAACCCCACAAACATTGCCCAGATCCGGATAGCTGTTTAACAATCTAACGAACTTCTTTAAACTTCCCTCGCTATAAACGAAAGGGAATCGGACATGAGTAATACCGTAGTGACAGCAGCAGCGTAAGCGTCCGCATCAGCACCAACAAGTATTGTGCGTTGAAAGATGCGAAGTTTTTCTGAATTTCTCTGATTTTTTTCTGAAATACGAGGTGCACAAAAATCTAAGAGTTGTTTCCCCCTCGGGGCACGGCCCCGGCCGGTCGGAGAGCGGTGGCTGTGAGGGACCCGTACTGGCAAAGCAATTTGCCGGCCAGCATCAGCACCGGCACCGGCGCATAGGCGCTACCCAGGCCAGGCCGGCCGGAAACGCAGACGGATACACTGTGAGTGAGGGGTGTCCCGAATGATGTCAATAAGGTCTCGAGGCCTGCGGACCAAGAGCGACATTTCGCGAAAACCTTTGGTCGGACAGACCTTGCGGCGAACAGATTCACTATACAAGGCAAGTTTGCCCTGTACCTCTGGGCACTGCGCGGTCCGTAACCTGTTCATCCGAATCCTACGAACGCTCGGAACGCCCAAAAGCAAGACACGGGCTAGGGCGGCCGAGCCCGTCCCCGCCGTGCCCCGCCACGGCCGCTACTGGTCTGAATTTTGGAGGGAAAAGGGTGAAATACGCGGAATGAGCTCCGGAGAGGACCACGGACACAAAACAGACAGAAATACAGAGAAATAGGCGGACGGGAGGGGGGGAGAGGGAGAGAAGCTCAGACATGAACGGGAGAAGGAGCAGGAGCTCATTCTGGTGAAACAACAACCGTGCGGAACAGTTGCGAGCGAATGAAACATGAACATCAATGTTCCCGGCCCCGGCCTATACCCCCCCCTCCCTCTCCCCCCCCCACCCACACACACACCTGTTCATCCTGTCACCGCAAACCTCGTTACTCGCTCCGAGTGTGAACGCCCCCTCGTGGCTGGGTGTCAAACACTTCACATTAGTTCGAATATTGTCAGACCTACCAATTTTTCATTTTTTTTATATTTTTAATTCTTTTTAATGAAGTTGAGGTGCCGTACAATTTTTTCGGCGCATATTTTTCGGTCAACCTGGTCCTCTATGATACATTTTCTTTCTCCAATTTACCCGTCTTAACATGGTCGGACAAAACCCAGGTCACACAGTGCTTTTTCGGATTTCGGGGAAATCGCCAGGTCGGACAAAAATAGTTCGAACAATCTAGCGGCACCACGGGGATTCGCCACACTCGATCGAGTAAAGGTGCATGAGATTTTCCCCGCGTAAAAATTTCACACACACACGGAGGGTGCGCGAATGGCGATTCACACAGCTACAAGTGTAAGGCCATTCATTCATTCATTCATTCACAAACTTGCGGGTGTCCGGTGAGTGCGGCTGGACGCGGTACGGCGCAGAGTGGAGCCGGAGCCTGCCTGAGCCTGCCCGAGCTGGAGCAGGTCCAGACCAAAGCCAGACCACTCTAAACGGAGGCAATAACAGTAGCAGGCAGGCCGAGGCGCAACGCGGCGCGGCGGCACGTATCATTAGCCAGGCAGGGGCGGGGCGGGGCCGGGCCGGGCGGGGCACGGCGGGGCACAGAGGCGGCCGCTTATTTTAATGAAAGGTGAGTGTCTGCCCCGCCACGCTCCGCCACGCCCCGCCGTCCAGCGGCCCATCTCTCACGCACTGCCGCCGCGGCTATGATATGCCCCGCCCCGCCCCGCCCCGCCCCGTCGCGTCGCTACATGGCTCATCCTTTTGATTCAAAGCCGGAAGCAATATTCTGAATGGGGCTTCCCCTCCCGCCTCTTCTTTCTCCACATTCACCACGTATGAGGCCCGAGGAGGTGAGGTGCTCGGTGAGGAGGAAGGGAGAGGTCTAAACGTTGCTGCTGCTGCTGCTGCTGCTGCGCGCTGAATAGCGGGGGAAGACGAAAGGCGACGTCGTCGACCAAGTGGAGAGGAGGAGATTCTACTAGGCTAAGGGCTGGACACACCACACCACACACCGCGGCAGGTTTTGAGAATGCATCTTGCTGCTGATGCCCCATTTCGCCCGCGATTCTACCCTGTCCAGCACCACCCCACCCCGCCCCGCCCCGCCCTGCTCGAGGCTCGGCTCCAACCCCAGTCATATCCTCCCCGACTCGGCAAGGCTATGGCGTCGGTTTCCTCCCCGCACAGAACCCTTGCCGCTGCCCGTCGCCGGCGGGCGGGGGGTCGCCGTCCGCCCCGCCCCGCCCCGCCCCGCCCCGCCCCGCCCCGCCCCCGAGAGATAGTTGTACTCGCGAGCAGCCCAGTTCATCGGGCAAATGTGTTGATCTGGCGTGGCGGCCCGGGGGCCGCCGGGGAGAGGCCGGGTGGGGCGGGGAGGGGTGGGGCAGGGCGGCGACGGGGTGGGACCGCCGCGGCGACACGGGGGTCGTTGATCTGACGGGGGTGAGGTGGGGGCAGGGGGTAGGGGATCGCGACACAGCGGCTATAGGAGGGGTAGGGGTACACGAGGGGGGAGGCGTCTGTCTGCTGGAGAGGGGAGGGGAAGGGGGAGGGGGAGGGGTGTTTGTGCAGAACGCATGGCGAGGCCTGTTTGACATGTAGCCTGTCGGTGTGGGGGGTGCGGAGTGGGGAAGGTGTGGAACCCCAACCCCGCGACTGTATATACGCACATTTGTAACCAGGACCGACGGCAATCTCATATTAATAACGCCCAACTGATACGGAGTGACGCTCCGCTCCTCGGCGCGTCGTGCGCATCCGCGGGGCGGAGCAGCGGGGCGGGGAGCACAGGGGGATCACTGCAGTGGCCTGCAGTACCACTGCATGTATGACACGTTATGCTTCATGAAAGACGGCAGGGGAGATACAAAGACATCACGGGAGTCACGCACTCATTCTTGTTCTATTGGATTAAATTTGCCAAAATCACAGAACAGACTGAGGGGAGAAAATGTAAAATGGAAAATGTCTTTGACTCCCGGATCCTCCCCCCCCTTACCTATCCCTTCCTACGCCACGCGACGCCCACGCAGCGCGGCGGCGGCAGGTCCACGACCGCCTCTAGGTTCACGTAAAAAGAAACGAAGGAAAAAAAAAGAAAACACAACGAAAGGAAAAAGGACGTGGCCTAACGTGAAATGGAATTAGAATCGTAATAACACATTACCGTAAATGACCAGCTGGCCGCCTGCGGCTCGCAGCATCCACGCCACCGCCGCACTGCGAGGGGGGAGGAGGGGGGGGCGGGATCATCTCGCAGAGGGAAGGAGTTATTATACTTTTGTCTTGTGGATTACACGCAGCAGCGTAGCGGTCAGCGGCCGGGCCGGGCGGGCCGTGCCGTGCGGTGCCGAGTCTCGACGCACCATCACGCTGGAGGCACGGAACGGAAACGGGTCCTGCGGGTCCTGCGGGTCCTGCGATGTTTTGCGGATCCTGCAGGTTCTATAAGGGTTATGCGGATCTTGCAGGTCCTGCGGATCCTGTCCAGGAGAGGATCACTTCGAAAAGTCATAGTACGGCACCCAAAAAATCATATAAAAATAAGAATAAAAACCAAGAAAGATGCAGAAAATCCGAAAAATCGAGAAAGAACTAATAAGTAATAACCCGAAGTAAAATTGGGAAAAATTAAGAAATAGGGGTAAAATATTAAAATTTAGCAAAAAGTGATAGAAATTTTCATTCAAAAATCAAATTTTAATAAATAAAAACTCAAAATATCATTGTACGCATTTTGTATGAGTGATCCCTCCTCGCGGGTCTTGTAGGGGTTCTACTGGATCCTGCTGGTCGTACAGATCCTCAGAATCCTGCACGAGTCCTGCCCACCACCGTCACGCCGTCGTTTGGCCGAGCAGGGCCCCGCAGGGTCGACCGCCGCCCTGCCCCGCCCTGCCCCGCCCCGCCTGACCACAAAATGAAGGCGGACGTTGGGCAGTGCCGGGTGGCACGCACTGGGGCCTAAGCGGTCGGGCCCCGGGCCCGGGCCGCCACTGCCGCTGCACGGCTCCTAAATTATTGTTGCGATATGGGGTCCGCCGCCACGCCCCGTCGCGCCCGGGACGGCGGGACGACACACGGCGCCCATGCAACGCTCCGACGCTGTCCCCCCTAAAGACTGGGTTTTATTTGACTCACCCACGATCCTCCCCGACACCATCCAGTTCTTCTAAGACTCCCGGAGCACACAGTTTCTGAGAGCCACACAGAGCCACCGTAGAAGATTTTAAAGATTAATCTGTATGTGTTTTGTATCATTCTTGTTAATATTGTTATTCAGGGCAAACCAACCAAAACTTTGGCGCCACCGTTCTGACAGCACTGAAAATGGAGGAGTCGACTTTGTCGCTCTTGGGAGAGCGACTTTTCTGTACCAAACTTTCATGCTACTGTGTGAGCGAGACGGATTAACATCGCTCTATTAGAGTCACTTTGATGATTCTTTTTGTGTCAAGCCATCAAACGTCATTCTACTGGAGCGATTTCAAAATACCAGAAAAGACTCGATTTGAGTCGTTTTATCTAAAGTCACTTTTACTGAGCGGGCGAGAAATCTTACTATTATGTTTCCAGTGATTAATATAAATTTCTTTTTATAATTGTTAAACTTTTTTCACTTTTTTTTTTTTGCGTTGCAATAGAGGCCTATCGTAACGTAGGCCGTGCCGCACCCACAAATAGAGCGGTGAACCTTTAGCTCCCCCTTAATTGTGGACTATATATGGCTCGAGATGAGCGCTTTTCTCCAGCACTCAGACCACCCCAGTCCTCGTATTCCCTCTCTCTCTCTCTCTCTCTCTCTCTCTCTCTCTCTCTCTCTCTCTCTCTCTGTCTCTCTCTCTGTCTCTCTCTCTGTCTCTCTCTCTGTCTCTCTCTCTCTCTCTCTCTCTCGGCTTGGCTGCCCGACCACCCTCCTGTCAGTCTCGTCCTCCGGATCCGCCACAAGCTCGTACCGTACACTCACACATGGTACGTCAAAGGGGGCAGCGGGGAGCAAGGGAGAGAGAGAGAGAGAGAGAGAGAGAGAGAGAGAGAGAGAGAGAGAGAGAGAGAGAGAGAGAGAGAGAGAGGAGGGAGCAGAATGATTACAAGAAACACATCACGGAATGGTATTAACGGACGCCGCGCTGCCCGCCGCACCCCGCCGGACTGCAGCGAAGCCTGCAGGCTCCAGCTTCCGTTTCGGACGCACCTTATTCTCTTTTCCTCTCAACATCCCTCTACCTCGGTGTCTCTCTGCCTGCCTCTCTCTCTCTCTCTCTCTCTCTCTCTCTCTCTCTCTCTCTCTCTCTCTCTCTCTCTCTCTCTCTCTCCCTCTGTCTCTCTCTCGCTCTCATACACTGACTAGCGCCTGTTTTTGACGCCATGGAGTGGGCGATCACGGTCCGAACTTTGTATAACTGCTAATCGGTATCCACTTCCCAAAGTGAAACGGAAACAAACTGAACCACGCGTCGCTCCTCCCACCCCTTCCTCTATCTCATTTTTTTTTCTGTCCGTTCCGTGAATAAAATCCTTTTTATTGTTTGCCTGAAAACTTCCCTTCCAGCTTTGTTCGGACGTAAACGTCGATAAACTCCACGTCAGGTGCAGCGAGGAATAATTTTCCGTCCGTCTCCTCCGGCCCCGGCCGCCTGCCTGCCGCGCCGCGCGCGCGTCGCTCTCCAGGTGAGCACATTTCTGTTCGGCATTCGACCCTCTCGCTCCGCTTCCCTGCGCAACTCATGAGATTAAACAATTTTGCGAGCGGAAAAAGTTCCCCGTCACGCTGAAGGGCGGAGCGGGGCGGGGCGGGGCAGAGCTGTTTGGCGCCACCGACTGCGAAAAGCACGTACTACGTCCTCGTGCTTCGTGCAGGCCCCGCCCCGCCCCGCCCCGCCCCGCCCCGCCCCGCCCCGCCCCGCCCCGCCCCGCCCCGCCCCGCCCCGCCCCGCCCCGCCCCGCCCCGCCCCTCGCCGCCGTGATGGAAGGCATCGCGCAGCCCGGCGGGGGGCGCGGCGGCGCGGCCTGGTGAGAGGGTACAGGTGCTCGCACGGAAGGACCCGGGGAGGGGAGGGGTCAGGGGCACATCATTATTTTGGCGCCAAGCAGCTGCCTTCTGCGAGTTCTGGAGGGCCCGCTCGCGCGCCAAAAGCAGGCACAGCGCCCTGCGCCCCGCCCCGCCCCGCCCCGCCACGCCCCGCCCTGCCTGCGACCCTCCGCGGGGGTCCTTGAAGGGGGTGGGTTTAGGCAGGGAGACAAGGGAAGGAAGGTGTTGGTGGTGCATCGGCGGCGCGTTGCAGCGAGGTGGGTGCGGCGGGCGTGGCCCCCCCTAGACGGCGCCGCCCTGGGCGCTATAGTGTTGGCAGGCACGCAGCACGACGAGGAAGGGGCGGGGCGGCGGCCAGAGTGCATCGCCATGGCGCGGGGCGCGGTGGCGCGGGCCGTACGGGCCGTGGCGTGGGGTGGCGGGGGTAAGTTATGCCTCATTCATACCGTCGATGGTACTTGCCGGGGGGTTTTAGATGAGAAATTATTTCAAAAGGCGTACCGTGTCCGGCCCGGCGGCGGCGGCGGCGCGGGGGTGGTGAATAAGCCGGGGGATTTGGGAGGAGGAGGAGGAGGAGGAAGGCTATGGGAAGGGGGAGGATGAACTCGTAAAAGAAGCAGGGGAGGGTATATAGGAGGTCACCCTCGAAGTAAGGGGTTGGATGGCCTGGCCGGCCAAAGCGAAACTACAGCGCGGCGGGGTAGCGCTACCGCACCTGCCTGGCGTGCCGCCAGGACTTGCAAACAAGCTCCGCTCCGCCCCGCCCCGCCCCGCCCCGCCCCGCCCCGCCCCGCCCCGCCCCGCCCCGCCCCGCCCCGCCCCGCCAGAGGACACACAATATCCGACCGACTGACCGACATTTCCCTCCCGCCCCTCTAGAGGCACACACTTCGACGACACGCAGTCCCAGGGCGGGGGTGCATCGCATAGCAAGAGCTGCCGCGCTGCCGCGCTCGAGGCGCTCTCTACAGCCGCGCCTTTTATTTTTATTTCCCCACCATGCAGCATTCTGGATCCGGACGCACAACACCAAACAGTTTCTTTCTTTTTATGTGTGTGGGGATCGGGACCCCTTTATTTTTCTCGATTCCTGCGCGCCTGTGCGGCGGCCGGCCGTTTCTCTCTCTCTCTTTCTCACTCTTACTCACTCTCTCGCCGCCTACCAGTGTCTTTTTGCTTCAGTTTACTTTTATTTTTTTTTTCCTGTCTGCTTGCCGTTCTCCTTTCGCCGCGCCACGCTGCGTTGTAATCGATTTCGGTAAACGCAAGAAGACCATCTTTTATTTCATTCCTCTCGCCCCGCCAATCACGCCACGCCACGCCACGCCACGCCACGGCGCACGGAGCACGGCGGTGAGGCCCTTTGCCGCGGTCAAACGGGTGCAGCGGAGGAAAATGGAAAACAATTCCACGCGGTTTGCAAACTAAATAAAACTCTCTCTGTCTCGCTCCCTGTCCCTCGCCCATCACTCACTCTCTCCCTCTTTCAGCTAGGACGCCCTCCCGCCAGGCTTCTGCCCTTATACACTTTTGTCCGCTGATGACTGACTGCCAAGTCAACCTTAATGATCTGCGCCAAAGGGCCAAAGGGCAGCTGCTTTGAAAAGTTTTGAAAACAAAGCATTTTTTTTTTTTTTTTTTTTTTTTTAAGGATGTTAGCACGTTACTTTCCGACGGACATAGCAGCAGAGACAACGTCGAGTATTATCTGCGCAGCCACGGATGACCGACCCCTCTCCAGCTGCCGACGGATACGACGCTCATCCTGAGCGACAGCCAGGCGGCGGGAGATGAGCCCGACACCTCGAGGAAGAATACCTCTAAAAATGTACGCGCTGCGTATTATTTACCTCTAGGCGTTTTACATCTTAGAAAAAAAAAACGTGAAAGTACCTCCAAGGGAATCACCTCTAACGATAGAGGTTAATCACCAACGTGCAGTATGTGGGCAAAATACCTCTAAGAGTCGCAGGCAATTTACGTCAAGCACGAACAGTGTTAATTTACCTCACAAACACTTACAAAACTTCACGAAAATTCACAACATTTGTACTCCATAATTCAGAGTACGATTTTTCTGGATGTGAGGAGGAGGAGAAGGACGAAGAGGGAAGAATAAAGGATAAGAGGGCGAAGGGCTCCGCCGCCGTGCGCAGCGCTGCGCTCCTCACGAGCGCCTCGGCCGACCGACCGGGGGCGCCGCACGCCCCGCCCCGCCCCGCCCCGCCCCGCCCCGCCCCGCCCCGCCCCGCCCCGCCCCGCCCCGCCCGCCGGAGCCGAGCGCGACGTGATCGCTGTGTAGGTACGGGCGCTGATTTATTTGTTTTGTTGCGGGGGTTAACGCCACGCCAAGCCCCGCCAGGCTG
Organism: Frankliniella fusca; assembly: GCA_029379305.1. Taxonomy (NCBI): domain Eukaryota; kingdom Metazoa; phylum Arthropoda; class Insecta; order Thysanoptera; family Thripidae; genus Frankliniella; species Frankliniella fusca. The sequence continues at coordinate 469,409 of JAHWGI010000516.1, read as the reverse complement.
CACCACGGCGGCGCTGGCGCTCGGTGCGGTGCGCTATGGGCCGCTGATAAGCACTTATTGTGTTCAGGATGGTCCGGGCCGCCTGGCCTGGCCTGCCGCCTCCGCGTCGCCCTGCTGCGACCCCGACCCGACACCCGTCCCGCCCGCCGCACACCTCAAGGCGCTCAGCAAAGGCGCGGTGAACGGGGAGGCTTGACGAGATCAAGGTGCGGGCGAAGGGGAAACAACTCTGAATTTTGGTACACAAATTTTGTGAATTTTTGGGAATTTTCGTGAATTTTTATCGAACTTTTGTGAGTTTTTGCTCACTGCTTTGTCATTAATTTCCCTTAATTTCTCTGCTTTTTTTGGATTACGAGGTGTGAGAAAATTTCAGAGTTGTCTCCCCCTCGGGGGTGGGTCTCTGGTGAGTCCCCACTTACCAGAGAAGTAAGCAGTAGTGAGCAGCCCAGATACAGTGGATGAATACAGTGTTAACACGCCAGAGGTAAATAGGCAAAAATTCACATCAACACGCCCGTGTGACAGTATCCTCGCAGAGTTGGCAGAAAGCTAGGCAAAATTCGGCTAAATACACCCATGTGCAACGGCTTGTACCTCCGCCTGCCCACTAGGCAACAACTGCACACGCGTACATGCAGTTTGCCTAGTAGGCAGGCGGAGATGCCGCTCGCAGCACACAGCTGTATTTGGCCGAATTTTGCCTAGCTTTTCTGGCAACACTTGTATCCCCGCTTGCCTTGTTTAGGCAAACGATAGTCTCATGGGTCTGCAAACACTGTCACACCCCAGGAATCCTCGGGAATCCTTCCTTATAAATTCAATAGTTTATTTTTTAAATTTTTTTTAAATATTTTAATTTGTGGTTTTTCTTGGGTTTTTTTTTGGCTTATTTTTTTTTATTTTGTTTTGGATATTTTCTTATTTTTATGGATGAACACTGGTCGTCTTTTCTTAGGGAAGGACCCCTTCGGGCCCACCCGGCTGGTCATGTGTTAGGTTTAGGTTAGGTAGTAACCACCTCGCTGAGACCCATAAGGTGACCAACGGAATGCGGAAGTACCGGGTGTTTCTTTGAATGCGTAACAGTGTTGCGGGATTGCAGACTCACCAGCGCTACCGGGATCATGGCGCCTTATTGCGGGCGAATGGGGTAGGCAAACCCGCAACACTATTTCGCATTCAAAGAAACATTCGGTACAAGCGTGGACTTTCACGTTCACGCGGGCTCAGCGGGGCGCAGCGTCGAGAGCGATTCGGCGGGAGCCATGGCAGGAGCTGCCAGTCGCGACGCGCCGTGGGTCCCACGGCAAGGACTCAGCGAGCAGGTGTTATGTGTGATTGGCGGGGCGTGGCGGGGCGTGGCGGGGGGTGGCGGGGCGTGGCGGGGCGTGGCGGGGCGGGGAGCAAGTTGAGCACGCTGCTGCACTATCGCCCCGCGCTAATCAGCGCGAGAGAAGTGGGGGGCCGCCTGGCCAGACCGCGGAGTTCTGCCCAAGGGGCCCGTGGCCTGGCGTCGAGGAGCACGAGCAGAGAGAGAGAGAGAGAGAGAGAGAGAGAGAGAGAGAGAGAGAGAGAGAGAGAGAGAGAGAGAGAGAGAGAGAGAGAGAGAGAGAGAGAGAGAGAGAGAGAGAGAGAGAGAGAGAGAGAGAGAGAGAAAGAGAGGCCTGCACCAGCACCGCCAGCGTGCTGCACCAGATTGATCTTCGGGAGACACACGACGCGGTGCTATGCGGCGCTGCGCTGCCCGCCGCGCGGGTCGGGCCCGGGCCGGGCCGGGCCGGACTGCACTGCGCTGCACAGTACTGTGCTACAGGTCTATGGGGCCCCCTCCCCTGATGTTTATTTACACCGCTCCGCCCGCGGAGGAAATCATTCAATCAATTTCAGCCGACCGCGCCGCCGCCGGCCTCGCGGCCCTACCCGCCCCCGCAACACGCTGAAGCCGCGCCGCGCTCTGGGGCCGCCGTGATGGCCGGTGCAAGTTTGCGGACCTCATGGCTCGCCGGTGCCGATAATTGGGGGCAGCGAAAATTTCAGCAAAAAGGGCGACCACCACATCACACGTCTCGCAAAAGGGGAGCGAGCGCGGGGCGAATACAGCAGCACCCCGAGCTGGCGGGGGACTGGCGCAGTGTCGCGTCGTCGCCAGGGAAGTGGACAACAAGTGTTGCAATAACGCTGTAGCACAGCGGGCTGTATCCTGTATGTCCCTCTGTCGAGGGGGAAACGACTTGGGTAATCCGGCTGACAAGAATCGGTCGGATTATTAGCGGTAATCCAAGGAGATTTGGGTCAATAATTTTGGGTGATTTAGGCAATTTTTGAATGGAAACCGATAGCTATCCGAGGGGTATTCCGGGTAATCCGGGCTATCTGGGTAATCCGGCTGGCCGAAACCTTGAGTCGTTTCCCGCTTGGCGTCTGCCTGCTACGACGCACTTCTTGCAATACTGTGCTGCTGCGGAAGCGCCTGGGCGGCACGCTCCACCAGGGGGGCGGGGGGAGGGGGGGGGGACGCGATGCCGACGAACGACGACAGCGCGCGACGCGCTTTGCGCGCAAAACCGCTCGCAATAATTTCCCAGGACGGCGGCGGCGGCGGCGTGGCGCGGGAATACATAACTCACAATTCGTGCCGTGCATTGTGTCTGTCTGGCCGCCCCGCCCGCGCAGCCGCCGCGCCCTGCCCTGTCCCGCGCGGTAGGTCAGTGCCGGTGGACCTGGACCCCAGCCTTGATGCAGCTGGGACTGGGCGGGGCGGGGCAGACCCGATGCAGCTCTTACCCCCCCCCCCTCCCCTCCCCTTGCACCCTCACCCAAACCCTTTACCCCGCTGCCCTTCCAGTCCCGCGGATCACGACGGGCCCATTACAGCGCGAGCCCACGGGCCGGCTGGCTGGCAGCCCCGCCGGGGCGGCGGTACAGGAGGGCCCGGCGCGCCGCTGGCTGCCGGCCCTGGCTGCGCGGCAGTGGAGGAGGAAGAGGAGGTGGTGGAGGTCGAGCCGGACCCGCGGCATGCGCCAAAGCCGCCTGAGTCCGAAAGAAAGTATTGAGCTCTTAAAACGCCTATGGCCTATCCTGCCGCCTGTGGTGGGTTCCTCTCGGCTGCTCTCGGCGCGGTGGCTGCGTGCTTTCAACGGCCGCCGCCGCCTCACCGCTGTGGAGCTGAAGCACCTCTCCCTTCATGTTTGTATGGTGGTCTCAAGCAGCTGCTCATAGCGCCGCAAAAATAGACAGCGTAATTAGTTGGAGATCTCGCTGGGCCGCGACTTTGGCACATCTTCTTTTTCGCTTCTCGCCGAAGCGAGCTCGGCTCGGCGCACTGCGCGTGCTGCTGTGCCCTTTGCGTGGGGCGAGAAGGATGCGACCCGTACGGTTTGCGAGCCCGGCCCCGCCGCGCCCCACCACAACGGCGGCGGCGGCGTGTGTGCACCGTTAAAACAACGGCTGACAAAAGGCCACATTGGCGAAAAACAGCGAGGAATAATTGTAGAATAGCAGTGCGCCAGCGAGCGCCGCGCGCGCGCGATAAGCTACGGGTATGATTGATAGCGCGGGGATTCGCACGGTTTCAGATATGATGCATTTCATTCCGTTTTTGGCTGCACAGATATGACATAACAACCCGCGCGGGCCGGGCCCGGGCGCCGCCATACCCTACCCTACCCTACCCTACCCTACCCTACCCTACCCTACCCTACCCTACCCTACCCTACCACGCCTACCACCCCCGCAGCGGCAATACGATTTGTGAAGTTTTGCTGCTCGCGCTGGGGGCTGCTCGGGGCTCAGGGCTCAGCTGGGCGGACGGCTTTGCTCGGAAACAACAGACTGGTTGACGTGGCAGCGGGGGCGGAGCGGGGGAGGAGGAGGTGGAGGCGGGGGACTGGGGGGTGGTGGAGGAGGCGGGGGCGCCGCGGGTACCGCCGGGTACCTGGGGCGGCGGCGCTACGCCACGCCACGCTGCCGCGGCACGGGACGGGTCGGGTCGGGACGGAGCCAGCGGCCACACGCAAGTGCACGATGGAGGCATTGCCCGCTAGCTGCAATCAACCCTGCTGTGCTGCCGCCCCGCCCCGCCCCGCCCCCGCACCGCCCCCCGGGCTTATCAGTCTGGCTTGGATGCGTCGCGACGCGCTTTAGGGGGCGACGCTGGCACCGCGTCGGCCGCAGGACACGGACGTGAGCCGCGGCGCTGCGAGAGTGCGTGCGTGCAGCGTGTCGATACTCCCCGCAAACATGATCCACGCGTTGATACCCCTCGCTAGTAGGGAGATCCGCCCGCGCCCGCCCGCCGCCCGGCCGCGCACGGCGAAGAGCGCTACTCACGATCATCCTGTCGGATCGCTTCTCCGAAGTGAGGGAAGGAAAAGGACGGCAAGAGGCGTTTGCCTCGACTCGCGTCGCTAAGGTCTCGCCTCGCGTTTCTGCAGGCCTTTCTTACACTTTTCTCTTGGTGGCGCGCCGCGCGACGGACATGAACTATTTCACTGCGGAACCTCTTGAAAAACAAATACACCGGAAGTCGGCGATTCCAAAACATAATTCAGCCCACCAAGAGTCCTCAAACCTTTTACATATACTGACGAATTCGAGTCCTTCAGAATTTTTTAGCTGTAGTGTATCGCGATTAATGGACCCAGTGAAATAGTCTATTCTAGTCAGCGAGTTGTGACACCGTCCGCATAGCTGTTATTAACAAAGTTCTCTTGCACGCTAAAAACAGGCCAGTTAAGACACTCGTCCTTTTAAAAGACACGAACCATACGATTCCGACGACCCCTCGTCTCCTCGGCCATGGAGTCAATCTAACTAGCAGTCGTGGACTGGTGGCTGAGCGTTACGGCCCTTACGGGCGTATTGTTCATTTGCAATATTTTCGCCAAAATCAAAACAGAAAGAGAGGGAATCTTTCACGATCCAGCCCGCAGCACCAACTTGAAAGCACAATAAATATGACAAAAAAAAAACAAGAATAAAAATTAACAAATAATTCAACAAAGCTAAAAATAATCAATGAAACCGAATTTTTAAAGACGACAAAAAAGTCACTCTCGTCAATATCGCAAATTATCTACCAAAATTTATAGGCTTCAATCATTATCACTATCCTCATCAGTTGGCACCAATGGCCCAGATACAGGCACAGAACGGTCAGGTCTACGTCTCGTAACGGTTTCCATGGGGGCTTCGCAGGTTTAAGATTTATTGAAGTTAAAGTTAAAGTTTAAGTTTGAGCTCAGCCAATGACCCGGGAAAAAGGGGGAAATGGAGAGTGCCGGAAAGTGGAGGTGCACTCTGTCTGCCAAAAGTAACGCTTTCTCGGCTGTTTCGCCAACTTTCTCTGACCAACTCGACAATGGATTGGAGGATGCACTTCGGAAAAGCCTCCGCCAAATTTCCAAGCAACGATTTTCCACTATGCGAACCGTAAGTAAGAATTTCAATCTAGCAGTTTCCATAAAATTTCAAGGAATTTCGTTTTTGTTCGTTTCGTTTGGCACTTGGCACCACACATCCGCCATTACTGTACTGCGTATAACGTCCGTTCCTTTGTTCTTGCCGTGTTTGATTTTTCGTAACATCATGACGATTCAATTTGTCAACATAATTGTACGTGTTTCTTTGTTTAATTACACATTTTAAATATCATACAAAACGACTTCTTTCAAATGTAATCTCTAATCTGGAACTTGCAGGCCGCAGTATTTCCTTCCGGACGCTTGCAAGAAGACTGGCCGTCGAGGTTAGGAGTCGTCCGAGTTCAGCCTGCTACAAGTCTGGTGAGTTTTTGTTCCAAATTGATCAGTTAGAATGTATTGTATGTGTGGAGGTGCACAGAGAAAACAACAGAAAAGGTCTCTCATGATTATTTTTTCATTTGAAGTCATAATTTTAATGATCATCAAAATAGTGTTCTTATCGTTTCATTCACACAAGATTTTGGATATACTTCTTAGCTGACTCAGATGTCAGATAAATTGAAATTATTTCATAATGCAGGAAATTACTTCTAATGCTAAACATTCACACCGTAATATATTTTATCAGCATGTCAGGCGAATTTTCATTCGCTTCACTTCCATCATATGTGATTTTTCTGACTTACAGTATTATGAAATAAGCTATTAATGTAGGATAGTATTCGACTTTTTAGTGATTTACTTTTAGTCATTTTTCCACCCTATAATACTTGTCGGGACCTATACCAAAGCTAATTGTAATATTCGCCCAGAATTTGGGCATTACTGTACTTGACGGAACCTGTGGCAATGCGGTGCTTCATTTGTGCCATGCATGTTCCCTCATTGCCATGAACTCCAAAGTCTCAAGCCGTTGGGGAGCTGCGGAGGCGAGTGGTTCACTCGCTGTGGTCATGGGAGGAGAAGGGGCCTGGCTGGGCCTGGGGTGTCAAAGGCACTGGGTTGTGGCTTGGCAAACTGCCCCTCCTCCCCCCCCTCGTCCCTCAACTGCAACCCCTTTCCTCCTGCAGGGTGGTTCCGAACAGCGTTGAGTAGCGTCCTCTCTCTCGCTCCTGACGGCCGTGCCCCATGAGTGAGACAAGGACAGGGAGACACAACCACTGTGCGGAATCACCCTTCTGGCCTCCTGGCAGTTTGCGGCGTTTCTAACAGGGTCCCTCCCTGATCCCGCTGGTCTCTCGTGGGAACGCAGAGGAGCAGAGCTGAGAGGGGCGGGGCGGGGCGGGGCGGGGCGGGGCGGGGCGGGGCGGGGCAGGGCAGGGCAGGGCACCTCCGGGGCTGTGCTTGGCGTGGCGTCATGAGTCGGTGAATAGCGAGTGCCCCAGTCGGTCTGTGCTGCACATTCGACTGCTCCGTGATTGATACCAGAGAAAGGGGGACGGGAGGGAAGGGCAGGGCAGCGCAGGGCAGGGCAAGGGGCGAGTAGAAGTGGATAGGTCTTGGCTGTTTTCTGCAATTACCCTCCTGACGGACAACATCATTGCAGCGCGGACCGAGCTGGCCCGGCCGGCCGGCCAGGGCGGGGCGGGGCGGCGGGGCGGGGTTAGGCCCGTCAGGGCAGGCGAGTCGGGCGGGTCCGGGTCGGCACACACCAGGCCGGATGTGAACTGCACGATGACGCCCTGAGGAGCTGCACCTCACTGCGTCCACTCACGCCGGGGCGGGGCGGGGCGGGGCGGGGCGGGGCGGGGAGGACCTCACCGATGTGGGCGGAACGGGGGGCGGACCTGGGAGCTGCGCCACCAGGGGGCGGCTCCACGGGGGCTGCTGCGGCCTTGAGGGGGGTGAGGACGCGTACCACAGGGGATATGGGAAGCCAAGTCGCGCCGCCGCGACCTGTGCGGCGGGGAGAGCAGTGGACCGTAGGGCTGGGCTGCAGCAGAAAGTTTTATTTCGCCACACAAGGTCCTCAGGCTGGTCCCTGCTGGCTGGTACCATAGCGTTCAGGCTTTGTTCCCCTGGCCCTCCTCCTCCCCCCCCTCTCCTCCCTCTTTCCTCGCCTGAGCTTCTCGGACCAACGCCAAGCGATACGGCGTTGCGCAGGTCACGGCTGGTTACAGAATAATTGCATGCAGCGGAACACGCTAAACAGAGACGTCGCACGACCAGACACCGGCATGGGTCCCGGCCGGCCAGGCGCAGTGCCCGCCCTGCAGCGTGCCGTGCTGCACCTTACCGAGGCTGAGGAACTCCACTCCGCCCATACTCTCCTCGAACGCGCGCGCTCTCTCTCTCTCTCTCCACCGCTCTTCCTCATCCTTACATTCTCGCTTTGTTTCTGGAGCCCTTCTCGTCGTCTTTACATTGCCGTCCCTCCCACATATCGCATAGGAGCACGTGAAGTAGCCGCGCTGCCGCCGCCCTTCCTCATCGCCGTCCTCCCTCATCACCACCCTCCCTCATCGCCCTCCTCCCTCATCGCCGCCCTTCCCCATCACCTTCCTCCCTTATCGCCATCCCCCAACACAGCTGTCCTCCCCCATGGCCGTCCTCCTTTATGGTCGCTCTGCCCTCCTTCATCGCCGACCTCCCTCACCGCCGACCTCCCATAACGTCCTCCTCGCTCTCCCGCCCTTTATCGACGCTCCACTTTCGTGGACGCGCTCTTCATCGACGCCTCCTCCTCCAACCTGCCCTTCCCGTGCGACCCGACCGAGCAGGCCCTGCCGCGCTGCACGGTCACCTGCAGACTTGATGCCGAAGAGCGCTCTCCTCGCGTATACTGTCTCTCTCGCACCTATACGGCGAAGCCCTTGAATGCGACAGAGACACAGGGCGAGGAGCGCGCTCTTCGGAATAAGTCGGCAGGGGGAGCAGAGCTGCCTCATTGAGCACGCGGTCCTGGTCCGCAGGCCGCAGCACGGGTCATCCTGACGCTCCTCCTCGTATCCGCGGCCCGTGGCTGCAGAATCCTCTTATTCTCGAGCTGCTGCTGTTGCTGCCCGTGTACTTTAGCTTCCGTGAAATGTCGCACTATCTGGTGACCCGGCCGGACCCTCGAGATGTAGTGGTTGTAGTACCAGCCCGGCCCGGCCCGGCCAGCCCGAGTGGCGCGTCGTTGGAATACCCGGAACCACTGGGACCCGCGGAACGGCGCGGGGCGGGCGCGCCTGGCCCGAGCCGAGCTGAGCCGTTCGCCTCTGACCCCCCGCCTCCGCCGCCGCGCCCTGCCCCGCGGGGTAAAAGCTGGAAGCGCACCAAATAACTGGCCGGCCGTCTGCTGAAAATCCAAGGCAGCCAAGGCAGACCTAGGACCTAGGAGGACTTATATGCCGGCCCGCGGGGAGGTGTGGTGCGGCGGGGCGGGGCGGGGCGGGTTGCGCTGTGTCGTGTGCCTGATGAAGCCTTTCGTTGCCGTTAGGCTGGCAGCAGGAGGTTGGGCGTGGCGTGGTGTGGGTTCCTGCGGCCCGGGGCGCCTGTACTGCTCTGCAGTGTCCCCGGCCCGCCCCGCCCCGCCCCGCCCCGCCCCGCGGTGCTGCGCGGTGCACGCCCTCCACTGCTGCACGCGGGCTGGGCCGGTGCCGGGGCCGGGGCGGCCAGGGGTACACCACCGCCGCCACCACGCCGGCCAGCACGCTTTCATTTGCTGCTTCCAAAGAAGGCGCTTTGTATTCTTTATCAGCCTTGAAATCCCAAACATTGTTCCACGCTTGCGCCTCTCCTGTCGCCTCCCCCCTCCCCTCCCCCCGGTGCCTCTCTGCCGTGCACAGCAGCGCCCGGGGTCCAGCAGCAGCGCGCGCTCTCTCACTGGGTCACTGCAGGTGCCTGCTGTCCTTCCCTCAGCCCCCAGGGATTTAGAAGATCGTTTTGTAGTGCCCTCTCACTCACTCCTAGTGGCCGAGACCCATGCGTGTGACAAGGACGGAGGTATTACGAGAGCGCTCTTATTCTGAATCTGACGGCAGGACGGCGTCGTCAGGCCGTGCAGTGCCGCTGCAGTGCGCATATTGACATGCCTCTCCCGAGACCATTGTGTTGCAGTTGTGCGCAGTGTCTCCTCCTCTTCGCCGAGCTTGACGGCACAGGGCAGACTTCCTGCTGCAGCGGGCGGGGCGGGGCGGGGCGGGGCGGGGCGGGGCGGGGCGGGGCGGGGCGGGGCGCCCGTCGAGGCGGGCGGGCGGGCGTGCCTCGGGTATCGGTGCCACGGGGCGTGCAGTGCTGTATCGGTACGTCTGACCCCCACGCCACGCTGACCAGCGCACTGCACCGGACTGCAGGCGTGGCGGCCCGAGCGGGGCGGGGCGGGGCGGGGCGGGGCGGGGCGGGGCGGGGTGGGTGGGGTACTAACTGGAGGCTGCCCGAAGGCCCCGCGGCGCGGCGTGGCGTGGCGTGGCCCGCTGCGCCCCAACCTCGATAATGTGCAGTTTCCTGCACGACTCAGTCATTGGGAGCATCGAGATGTGTGCGTCGGCACAACACAACGACGACCTCTCGGTGATCTCTGCGAAAAGGGAGGGAACGGTTTTGCGCGCAAATAAGAAGAAAGGAAAATAAAAAGAAGGAAAAAAAGACAGTGGATGTGGCGTTTAGTCAACGACATGCGTTTGTGCAAAGTAAAAAAAAATGACAGTTAACCTTTCGCGTGGCCAAAGGTGCATCTCCTTGTGCTTAAGCGGCATTGTGTCTTTTCTTTTGCTTTTATATTTTATCTCATTCAGCTCGAAGAACACCCCAAGTTTGAAGGGAAAACACTACTTGTAAACCATGGTGTCGATGCTGTGGAAACAACAGTGTGCGAACGTCGCGCTGGTAAAAATTTTAATTTCTGTTTTTAATTTTACTCACAATTTAAGTGGCAAGTATTCGAATGGAAATTCAAAGACCTGCAACTGTACTAAATTCACAAAAATCAAGTGAAACCAACTTCGCAGAATTCCCCAGAATTTCTTGTTCATTTTTTTTCCCTCTGCGCGCCCGCGCCACGCTGCTCGCGCTGAGACGTCCGTCTGTCCCTTGGCCCGGCGGCCCCCGCCCCCGGCCGCGAGGTCAAAGTTAGCAGCGCGCTGCACTACATCACGACCCGGCGGGTCCGGGCCGGGCCGGGCCGGGCCGGGCTGTCTGCCGGCCTGTTCCAGATATCGCTGATAGCTGATAGCAGCGCGACCGCTGAAAGGTATCGGTGCACAACGCCGAGCAGAGCATGCTCTTTCGCACCGGCCGGCGAGACCAGGCAGGCGGCCAGGCGGGCCCTGCTGGCCCCCAAGACGTGCACGCTCTGCGCTGCGTGCTTCAGCCCCGCCCCGCCCCACCCCACCCCACCCCACCCCACCCCACCCCACCCCACCCCACCCCACCCCACCCGACCACGCCGTGTGCCCTTCACACCGGCCGGCGCGGTGCGGGCGGCCGGTGAGGCGATGCGTATCGCACGTGATTTGCAACGAGCAGCTCAACAAACTGGCTGGCGGGGCCGGGCCGGGCAGAGCCGGGCAGAGGGGCGCTATTTTCCGCTTCGTTTCATTTCGCACCTCTTCTTTATGTTTCTCTATCCCCTCGCGCCGCCCGCGTCTCGGTGATGATGTCGGTGCGTACTGACTCCTCCTGCCGTCGTCGTGGTTGTAGACACAGCAGGCGGCGGCACCTGGCTGCCTCCATGGTGCCTCTCAGCAAGGAGGTCCCCCGCGTCGTGGACATGCGCTTCCTCGGCGCGTCGTTCCGCTCGCCCGCGCAGCGCGCGCTCTTTCAGACAACATTCTTTGTTATTTTATTTTGTAATTCGTAACGCAGCTAGCCCTGCCTGCACCTACACCTGGAAAAGGTTGTAACGACCATCTTATGGTTACTTCAGGGACATCCATTTAGTGATGGTTGAGGTAATGATAAACATTGTTGTTGGAACTAAAAGAAAGTCCCACTCACTACTTGTCAATTTTTGAACCATGCTGTGGTTGTCCCTGAAGTACCCGTACGATGGTTGATACGACATTCCATTTTTCTGGGTGTGTCTTCCGAGAGGCAATTTTGTGAAAGTTATATTAGCGCAAACGGTAGCAAATGCGTCTAAAATTAAAACAGCAGAGTTATGCATTTATGCGAAAGTGATTGAACTCGTACACTGTACGAGTTGTCGTGTAATACACTTTAATACCCTGAAATACAGCGCACTACGGCGTAATACATCGTAATACAGTGATAATGTAGTCGCCTCCGGCCCGTTGGAGTAAAAATTACCTGGCTGTAGATAATGTACACCCCCTTTACTGTGAAAAATACTCGTAAGGGTTACGGGAAAATTTTCCATAATAAATGTCGTAAAATTACAACTTGAAATTGTAAATTTACAAGCACTCCCTATCGACTTGGAATTGACCGACGAGCAAGAATGGGCTGTCGTAAATTTACGAAACATTTTGTAAATCAAAATTACAAAAAATGTCGTAAATTTACGAGGATATTTTCCACAGTGTCGGCCCATGGAAGTTAAAATTCCATGGCTGCGGGGATAATGTACTCCCCCCTCCCCGGCCGGGGGTTGTAAAAATTCCATTGCTGGGGATAATGAACTTTCTAGTAACTTGATAGTTCCAACTTAACCTTTGATAAGCATGTTTTGTTTTTAATGTTTCTTTTTTTTCTGTCGATCTTGCATGGTTTTCCCGCTGAGTCGAGAAAAAAGTCCCCTCTGCGTCCGTCTTTGTTTAAGTCGAAAAAGCTGTACAATGGAAATAGATGAACAATTCTCTTTCCGATTTGAAATCCTCTCTTTTCTTGTTGGCTGGAGCGCATGCGAGCGTGCGGGCGCCCCATATCGCGGCCACCTGGGACCCCCTCCCTCCTCCCCCCCTTTTCCCCCTACGCCGTGCGAACCGACGCGACGCGACGGTCCGAGACCGGGAGTACAAGTACAAGAGCACGAGCATGAGCATCTCGTTCTGCGAAGCTCGGTCCGATCGGCCCCCCCGCCCCCTGCGCGCCCGGGCTCTGGACTCCGGTGCGGTGGGCCTCCGGAGCCGGAGCCTCCTCCAGGGCCTCCGGGCAAAGCGATGAGTCATACTCCAGCCGGCTACTCCGCTCCAGTTCCGAAATGGAAATGAGTGCGAGGAAGAGGCGAGACGCACAAGCCCACCTCTCTTTCGCAGCGTTTCCGAACGCAGCCGCGCGGTGCAGCCGTGGCGTGCTCTCTCTCTCTCTCTCTCTCTCTCTCTCTCTCTCTCTCTCTCTCTCTCTCTCTCTCTCTCTCTCCCTCTCTCCCTCCCTCCCTCTCTCTCTCCCCGCGTCTCCCCCCTCCTCCCGCCCCTCACGCGGTCACGACGCGTTGCGTTGGCTGCGTTCCGCGGGGCGATACTCAGCCGACTGATTCCGAAGATCGCTCTCGCGCGCCTCCGTCCTTGTCGCACTCATGGGATCCTGCCATCCCCGACATCGGGCATCACCGCCGGTGCGACGAGGACGGAGGTACGAGAGCGATCCTCTGAAGCAGACGGCAGGCAGGCGGCGCAGGGCGGGCGGCTCTCACGCGCCCATGACCTGCCTCACTCCGAGCGCGGTCCGACCTGGCCCCGCCCCGCCCCGCCCCGCCCCGCCCCGCGCTGCTCCACGCCGCGCCACGCCCCGTGCAACTCGCAGAATGTGATAATTGGACGTTATTTGCAACATGCGTAACGCCCCCCCCCCTCCCCTTTTACCTCTCTCTCATACTCCCGCAACTCAACCCGGACGCTCCCAGAGCAGCGCATGGTCCCGCCACGCCCCGCCGCGCCGCGCCACGCTAAGCAGGATTGATGCTTGTTGGGGAGCCTCTTTGCACCTCTCGGGTGCTCGACGACTCAGCCCGGCTTGACGTGCTTTACATGGTGCGACGGGTGAGGTCCAGGATACGCGGAGTCGCGAGGTGCGGGCTCATCTGAAAAGGAAAGATCGACCTTAATAGGAACATCATTGTGTCATACTGTATCTTCCTGATAATGTGGTCTTTTAACCGCGGAAATAAATGAGGTCAGGAAATTTTCCATGTTCATGTTGTTGATTCGAAATTAGACATTTTAACAAATAAGCACATTTGAAATGGACCGATGGTGGATTTAATATTTTTATAACAATGTGAATAAATCAACCCTGATGTATTGATTTTACATTTTTTGGAGCATTTACTTCGTCTCTTAGCAGCTTTACACTCTAAATGACCATGGACTTTTATTGTTACCAGCCCCTGGACTTTTTTGAGCATGTCTAAGCCGGATACAATAAAGTGTGTAGTTAGTTAAATTTTGTAACTTGCCAGTAACAAAATTTTCATAAATGTAACTAACTATACACAATAATGTCTCCGGCTTAGGCATGCTCAAAAAAGTCCAGAGGCTGGTAACAATAAAAGTCCATGGTCATTTAGAGTGTAGACGTGGAACGCATTCACTGTAAAAAATATCTTTGTAGATTTACGATTTTGTAAATTACGATTTACGAAATAAGTTGTAAATTTACGACAACCCTTTTCTGCTTGCATTCTGATTTCAAGTCGATACGTGGTGCTTGTAATTATACGATTTGTAATTGTAATTTTACGACTTCACTTCATGGAAAATTTTCTCGTGAACCTAAAACCATTTTCCACGGTGTTCTTTCCGTTTTCTTTTTCCTGGTACGTTCTCTTGCAAGTAATATGATTTTGCCGTGTTGCATAGTGCAGTGTGTGCCGCGTCGCGTCGGAGATGGCGCGAGTGATACCGGCTCGCGCCGCCGCCGCACCGCGCGGGCCGAGGCGAGGTGGGGCGGGGTGGGGCGGGGCGGGGCGTGGTGGTGTGGTGCTTGTGGGAAGACGGCGCGGGGGGCTGAGCAGGACCGTCATGATGCGCGATGGATGTAGGAGATCCTGCTGCTGCGCTCACGGGCTTTGCTCTTACGCGTGACTGATGCGTGACTCCAGTGTGGGACTACCGTACCGTACCGTGGTCGTCGTGATGGGGCGTCGCGTTGGGATCGGACCGGAGACCGGACCGGACTGAGCTGTCATGTCGTCGCGTCGCCACCGCAACGCACCGCACCGCACCGCACCGCACCGCACCGCACCGCGCACCCCGGGGCGAGCGCCGCGGGGGTAGGCAGCCCAACGTGCACCAACCACTGAGCGGCTCGGCGCGCAGGCTGTCGTCCTGCCTCTCCGCTGCGGCCGCGACAGTACAGCCAGGAAAGTGTAGAGAAACTATCAGACGCCTCCCCCCCCCCGCCCAAAAAAAATCCTTATAGTCGAGTAAAGCAAGCTGCGTGTTTGCGGGCCGGCTTACATGCCTGTGCTGAAAGGACACCCAGAAACAGTATTTATTCCTGGGTTGGTTTCTTCAAGCCGGTTTTTCTTAATTCAGTATTCCTTTCTGAATTCGAAGACACTTTCTCCTTGATTCAAGAAAATTGGCTTCCAAAAAACCAAGAACAGTGAAAAGAAGACGAAGTTTGGCTTTAATCAAGAATTCATTTTTCTGGGTGGGCTGTCGGAGATTCGGCCCGCGTTACTAGTATTCCACTCTGTTTGCTGTACTGTCCTTATTTAGTGCCTGCTTTTTCGGGGAAAACGGAGAACTGCGCTGCGGCACGTGTGCCGCTTATTCGCCTTGGACCGTCGTGTCACACATTTATAGGAGTTATGAACTCTCCATTCTTGCACTTTCTCGCTCCCGGAGTGTGAAGTTCCATTCGGACTCTTTCCCCTGCAAGTGTATATGACATTCCCTAGAAAATTCACTCTTTTATTAGTTTAAGCGCGGTTTAAACGTGGCTTTTTTTTTAAAGGGTTTTATGAAGAATTATATTATCAGACGGTACTAGACGGTAGACGGGGCGTGCAGGCAGGACTGACTTAGCGTGGCGTGGCGTGGCATGGCATGGTGGGGCCGGGTGTCTGGATGGCGCGGTGCGGGGGAGGAGGGCTCGCGAATCGCTCGCGCAGGGCTTTTTGCACTTTCTTGCAGTTTCCCATCCTCTGGTGCGGCCCGGCCCGGCCCGGCGCGGCGCGGCGCGCGCATCAGGGGGATTAGAAGAGAGCATTGTAATTGTGTTGTGCGGTATTTATTCTAATTGTGCAATTAGAACGGCAGGAAACAACGGGGAGGGTCGCGGTGGTGCCGTTTCCTGCCAGGGGCGCGAGCCAGAGAGAGAGAGAGAGGGAGGGAGGCAGGGAGAGAGGGAGGGAGGGAGGAAGGGAGAGAGGAGGGGAAGGGATAGGGGGCTAGAAGTCGGGAGGGTCTGCTGATGTTCGAACAGCACTAGACGGTCGTTGCGCGTCAAGTGGATTTTCGAAAGAGGGAGGAAGCGGAGGAGCTCGAGGTGCTGGAAGAAGAGGGAAAGAGAGAGCTAGAGAGAGAGAGAGAGAGAGAGAGAGAGAGAGAGAGAGAGAGAGAGAGAGAGAGAGAGAGAGGAAGAGACTGGGCCTGTCACGTCTCCTTGGCGCCGCACTGCGCCTCACCAGTCCAGTGACAATGGGGTTAGGCACCGCAGCAGCAGTGCAGGGCGAGGGAGGGAGCAAGGGAGAGCGTCAGAGACAATAGAGAGAGACAGAGGCAGCAGGGAAAGAAGAAGCGAACGGTATAAAGTGACCGGCCAGGCCGCCCCGCCCCGTGCTGTGTTTGTTTAGTGTGTGCTTTATGGACGAAATTACAGGTTTTTACCCCGAGCGCTAAACGCCGCGCCGCACTGCTCCTCTTTCTCTCTTTTTTGCCTACTTTGCCTGCTTCACGGGCACCGCCGTGAATCACCCGCGGCGGCAACAAGACGAGGCTCTGCTTGGCGGGGCGCGGCGTGGCGCGGCGGCCGGCGGCGCTGCACTCGCAGTGATCGTTTCCGGCCCATCTCCGCCGCATCCTCCGAGTCCGCTCCGCTCTCCCCTCCTTGGCTGCCCCGCCCCGCCCCGCCCCGCCCCGCCCCGCCCCGCCCCGCCCCGCCCCGCCCCGCCCCGCCCCGCCCCGCCCCGCCCCGCCCCGCCCCTCCTCGTCGGGTCGCGTGTCGGCCGTAGTGACGGACGTGTGTCCCGCCGCGACGCGCCGGCTCGCATATCCGGCCGGCGCGGGGCGGCAGGTGAGCACGGTAAAAGCAAGCAATGTCTCATTTTATACTTTTTTAATGACTTTTTTTTTGTCGAAAAGGGGAAAAACTTCAAGGAACACTGTAAAAATTTCTGTTCTTTTCCACGGAAAAGTACGGACGGACTAGTACGGATGACATCCGTACTATTGTTTCACTGCAAACCTTCGAATCCAATTTCTCACACAAAATGAGTGAGGACACTTATTCCATGTTTATAAGGAGTGAGAATTTTTAACCCCAGCCTCTTCGAGCAATATATTTTTTAGCCTCACTCTATTTGACTGAGGATTTTTTAGGCTCACTTTATTTGAGCACGAATCCTCACTTTATTAGGGCGAGGTTACAAAATTTTTTCTCAAATAGAGCGAGGAAAAAAAGCGAGAATTAGGACTCGTACACTTTCAGTGTTTGTCTGTACCTTTGTTCGGAAAGGCACGGAGGCTCCGGGTAACTAAATGACTAGACTTTCTCCGTGTTCTTTTCCGTACATATTTTTAACAGTACCGTAGAGGAAGCTAATATGGACCACATTTTGAGGTTTTTTTGAGATAGCTCTGCACATTGGTGGAGGGTCGAAAAGGGGCCTCATATTTAAGTTCTGGCAACCTTAGGGCATGTTTCCCCGTCAAGAACATAATTTTAGTCCCTTTGGATCCCGAGATATGGATCAGCAAAGAGGGGTCCGTATTACCTCGCGATATGAGGTAATACGGACCATCCCGGTATTTCATGTATATTTGGGCTAATATGGACCAGACATTGCAAGTTCATACAGTATTTCGTAATTTTACGATGAAGTTCGTCAAATTTATCTTCATCATTAGTATTTGCTGACAGGTAAACGTTTTTTAAATCAATTTTTTAATGTTGAAAGGTTGAACCATTTTTGAAAAATAACTGAAATAAAAGTTCCGAAGTAAATATTTTATTTTGCCTAGAGAATGATCACATAAAAGCACTATAAATTATCACATAATAATCACATATTGCAAAAATATAGGTTGCAACTAAGCTGGAGCGCTTTTTGTAGAGCTACTTTGGAATACTTTATGCGCTGTCGCTCGGCGTACCCAGCTGTGCGATCCATCCTGGGTGGTCCGAATTAACCTGCAGAGTTGCATTTTTTTAGTTAAAGTGCAATAAAATCTGAAATTTATGTTCCTCGAAGCTCCCATTTGAATGAGTTAACCTCAAAACATGTCATTTCAAGAAAATATAAGCGTCTGTCGGCTAACATGTGTAGTTTTATATCTACCAAGGAAGTTAGTACGCAAATCTTACAAATTTACTAAAAAGTTGTTTTTAAATATTTTTGAAAAATAAACTTTTACCTTAAAAATAACAATGTTTTCGACCTTCCCGCCAGTCAGCCGTTGGCTCTCGATCTTGTGTTTGAGATTTTCGTGGCGCGAAATAGTTATAACGGCCACATATAGCTGGCAGCACGAGTCGAGACGGAGAGGGACAGGGGTGGTCCAAATTACCTCGCATGGTCCATATTAGCTTCTTTTACGGTAAACCTCCTTAATTTGACAACATTTCATCTCAGATTTTAATCATGTCTCCTGCTTCAAACGTGCGGGAAATTCCCACATTTTTTCCAAAAATCCTTCAAAAACTCACAGACTTTTCCTCAAAGCACGGAGTTTACTTTTAACTTCTTACAAAGAAATTTCCTTGCATTATTACAAGGAATTCTGTGCAACCGTAATACAAAGTCTATACAAAGAAAATTTTTCTTTGTAATACAGAGAAAAATCTTTGTATTCTACGAAAAATTTCTTTGTAGAAAGTTTAAAGTGTTAATCAAAGTTTTCCGTTTCCCCGCAAAAAAAGCAGACATTGCTTTACTGTGCGGATCGGGGCCTCGTAAACAAAAATATTCCAATCTGTCGCGTATTTCAAAATTCCTTGTTCAGTGGACGGTGATTTCGTGATTTGTCCTTAAGACAGACCGTGGGGTTAAGGCATTCAGTTCGAGTCGTTTTCATCATGAATCAAAGACTCATCGTTTCGCTTTGCGCGCGCGCGCGCGTGTGACCGTCTCCTAGACTCTTTCACGGGGGCCTTATTGTGCCGGACCCGCTCTTGCCCTCTTAATTTGAGCCACTGTTGCATTCACGAATGACTTTGAAAAGACCCAGGGAGCCTCATGCCTTGCGTTGCATTTCGCTTTCTGACCGAAAGTGGTTCAAGGTAGATAGAACTGGCTTTGAGTGTCATGTTGTGCGAACCCTCCCTGTCCGTCCTCCCGCCTCTCTCCCTCCCACTGGGCGGGTGCTGCTTACCTGCCCGCCTATTCTTATTCGCACGCGTCATATTGGTTTCGTGGCCGCGTTATCTGCCCCCAATCGGACTTCTGCATTTGGGTCGTGGTGACACGGCAAGCGCGCGACAGCAATAACAGTACAGCCAAGGCAGAACGGACTTAAAAGGACCTCGTACCCCTCCCGCGTAAAATAGTCCAAAAAGGGAAATTTCGTATGACGTGCGCACGTGTCCATGCTTCATGCAAGCCCAGGAGTGTCTGTCGACCAATTTTCCGAAAGTACCTCTCATTCTGGATGGAAATTTATGTTACCTACGTACACACTGGGCTCTCATAAAGCTTTTTTGAACCAACAGAGTTTGGTTTTGTGTCGGGCTTCCGCCTTGCTATTACGGGCACTACCGGTGCACAGAGAGAAAGAGATAGATAGATAGAGAGAGAGAGAGAGAGAGAGAGAGAGAGAGAGAGACGAAGGCGAGGTCTTTTGCATAGAGCGATGATGCACGGCTTTATTCCCGCGGTGCTATTGTTGTATCACTCACCTGCGCCTGCCGGAGTGATTACTCCATATATATATATCACGGGCCCGGGCCCCGCCCTGCCCCGCCCCGCCCCGCCTGGACACACACGAGTCTCATTTTTCTTTGCCGATACCATCATTTAATTGGTACGTTCTTTTTAGGGCTGCTGAAACACACATCATCTCTGCTCGGATATGTGTGAGTGTATGGCCGCTTTTAATTTTTTTTTTTTCGCGTCGATTGTTTCGCCTCTCGCGCGCGGTGCGGTGTGGCCTGCAGCTGCAGCAGGGCGTGTGGAACTGCAGAGTGCAGATAGGAGCCGGCGCGGGAGGGGGACGCATTTCCTGTTCTTTGCCGTGGGCGCATCTTCTTGACGTTTCTATCGTGTGTTTGATGGGAAGGATTTAATTTGCTGACCGGAAAAGAGAAAATAGAAAAATATATCACCACGTCATTGTTCACGCGTGAAAAACGGTGGATTTAAACGACTGAATCGGCCCCAAATATTTTGGAGACTGAATGTTTCGAAAAGAGTAGGCATAGCTCACAGTGAAAAATTGTCGTAGGTTTACGGGAAAATTTTTCACGAAGTGGAGTTGTAAAATTACGATCACTTATCGTAAAATAACATAAGCAGTACCTATCGACTTGAAATTCAATCACAAGCAAGAATGGGCTGTCGTAAATTTACACCATTTTTCGTAAGTCGTAATTTACAAAATAAATCGTAAATCTACGAACGTATTTTTCACAGTGGCCATAGCTTTACGTAAATTGGTATACTTTGGGGGAGAGTTAAGGCGAACAAAGGTGACACGTAAAGAAATTCTCTGCGACAGCCATCGATTATCTTATTTCATTGAAATTGAAACTAAAATTCACTTTTACCGAACCACCCGTACTTGTGTTTGCGGATAACCGCGCCCCCGCCCCAGCCCGCCCTAGCCCGCCCCAGCCCCGCCCCCGCTCCGGCCCCACTCCGCCCATCCCCTCGCGACCTCTACCCCGATCGCGTTGCCCGTAGGCCACGAGGTACACAAAGTGCATAAAGTACGGTCTTCTGTCCCTACTTTGGCCTGGCGGCCCCGGGGGGACGAGCCACCCAGCCGTGACGTGCGTGGGGCCCGCCTCCCCCCCCCCCCCCCTCCCGCCTCGATAGCTCAGGGACTCGAGTGTCTCAGGTGAGGCTCTTGAACTCTCTGACGGGAGGATAGCGCCCTTGATAAGGCGCACCACCGACCCTTCCGCTTTCTCAGAATCGCGCGTTGGGTTGCGGACTTTGCCCCGATTTGGATGAGTTCGGGGCCGAGTCATAAATGTCATGTCATCAGATGTACATGTATATATATATATATATATATATATATATATATATATATATATATATATATATGGCGCCGGCATGACGCTTCCTTGTTACCCGCGCGGTGCCTAATATGAGGTTTGCGGTGTCTGAGGTAATGGCTCTCTTGCGTTACAATGTTGGTCAAATTATCGACCGCGCCGCGGATCAGCGAGAAACAGCAGCGACAAATGGCATGCGAGTAAAGCCTACCGCGCGGACCAATTTCGCGAGGCATTATGACTTTGCGGCTCTGAGCACGCAAAGAATCGAGTGTCCGGCTCAACCTAGCAACAGGCCTAGAGCGCGGAGGCCCGCGCGGGGCCCAAGTCGCGCCGGCGCGTGTCGCCGCCGGCCCGGAGATAGCGTTGCGGCGTGGAGTGGGCACTGTCCGGCGGGGCGGGGCTGCGACCGGGATATCATCTGCTCTCTGCGAATAATGAAAATGACGAGGAGAAACAATCTCAATCAGGATCGGGATGGGTAGCAGACGATTCTGCAAGAGACACGTCGTTATCTCTGGAGTGCGTTCTGTTGTGACAATGTGGGTTTGTGAAGGTTTATTGAGGTGCTTGGTGAAAACCGTGAAGCAAGAAGTAAAACGAGGTCTGAGTTATGTCATTCATTTCTTCTCGA
This sequence comes from Frankliniella fusca, assembly GCA_029379305.1. Taxonomy (NCBI): domain Eukaryota; kingdom Metazoa; phylum Arthropoda; class Insecta; order Thysanoptera; family Thripidae; genus Frankliniella; species Frankliniella fusca. The sequence continues at coordinate 448,142 of JAHWGI010000516.1, read as the reverse complement.
GCTGCAATTTTTAAAAAGTGTCCAATTTATTGAAGTATAAGGGAAAGTAATTCCGTGATTTGGATGAAAATTCCTCATATTTTTCCTTCAAAAATTTGAAAACTGCGTCATTTTCTGGAGACTTCCTCAAAATCTGATGAATTTTCCTTTTTTTTCCCCTCAAAAAATCGGAAATTGTTTTTGCCGTGTTGCTGTAGCTAAACGATCGTCTCTGCTTTAAAAAGGTTAGGGTGATCGATTCGGAACGTCTCCCAGCAGCTCTTCGCTTCCCCTTTTCCTCGCGCTCTCCCTTTCTCATGACTCTTTTCCTCCCTCTCTGGGGTTGCATTGTGTTTTCCGGTAAAGCGCGTGATTCATTAAGGATTCGCCCCTTCATTACGTGTTTGGCTTAACGCTTTTGTTGTGTCGGCCCTGCGGAGGCCCTGCGGAGCCCCTGCGGGGACCTGCTGCAGGACCCTGCAGGGCCCTGCTGCCTGCAAGCCTGCCCGCCCACCCGCACTGTCCGTCTCCAGCGTCTTCCAGGAACTATCGCCGTGCTCTGCAGATCAGATGATTTGGGCTTCCGACGAGAAAATAAACTCACGAGTGTATGGGGCCGGGCAGCCACATCCCGCGAACCGTCTTGCTTCCACGTACCCAACCGGGGCCCCGTGTGGCGTGGCGTGGCCTGGCGTAGCGTGGCGCGCCGTGCGAAGTGTGACAATTCTTAAATCCATCTGGGACTGAAAGCGAACCTATAAGCCTGTATGTAAGTGAACGCGTGCACGGTAAAAACGAGTCTGGAATCCCAGTGGATGTTCTCTGGGGAAAAGTTGTTTTTCCCCCAGGAGTGTATCATGGAAAACCCATGACGCCGTGACATCCCTGGAAAAATTATGTCCCCTGGGACTCTGACAATTCTCATGGGAAACCCAGCCCAGGACTCTTTTTCGCCGTGTTCCCGTTGGTGTCAATGCTTTCATGGTACGCATTTAATATTGTTGTTCCAACTCTCTTGCTCGAGCTGGTACCCAGAGTGTTAACAAATTTCATGTCGAAGTGTAGCGCTGTTCAACTACTCCTCTTCCTCTCTCAGAAGAAGAAAACAAATGCCCCTGTTTCTCTCTCTCTTTTTGCCCCTTCGTCCTTTTCGCTCTTTGCCTCTATCCCTGCTCACTCTGCGCCGGGCTCAGCTCTGTTCTGCAACGCTGGCCGTGAGAACCTTATGCATTCGCTCGCTCATATAGATTTTTTCTTTATTCGAAAAACATTGCGAAGTCAGTATTGTCCTCTCAGAGTTCACGAAGGAAGGTCGTAAATTTAATCGCACATACTGGAGGCGATCGTGCTCCGTGTTCCGTGGCGTGGCGCGGCGTGGCGCGGCGTGGCGTGGCGTGGCTCTGCCCTGTGACCACGAGTATGTTATGTGGTTCATTTCCCCCCCGCGCGCGACACGTGCTGCATTTTCAAGGAAATCTCGGACCTCTCCTTTTGCTCGCTCCCATGTGCAAAAGTTCTATAAATGTGATGGGTAGTCTGGAGGAAACTATACGGACCCATTCGTGCCTCATCACTGCAAATGCAAAGAGTGAGATGTCTCATGTAAAAAGAGCAAGATTTTTCCTCTTGCATACTATTTACATGAGAGTTCGGGGACCTCGCTCTCTTTGAGAAAGAATCCATCATATCACTCAAATTAATTGAGATAAAAGGATGAAAATCCTCACTCAAAAAGGGCGAGATTCCCCAACCCTCACTCAATTAGGGCGAGATTTTTGAGATTATTGCTCTAATCGAGCGAGGAAGCCAAACCTCGCTCTCAAAGAGTGAGAGAAAATTTCTCGCTCTCCTGAGGGCGAGAATCCTCGCTCTGGTATTTACAGTGATCTTGTGCTTGTTCAAAATTGAAAAGTACGGAAAAGTATGCCATCGATTGTATTGGTATTATTTTTAAAACCCGTTTGCGGTACTCTTCTGCGGAAGCGGGGATATATTTAATGGGCACCACTTTGTTTTAGGTCTGTATTCGCCCCCCGCGCTCCCTCCCTCTCGCCCGCTCCTCCCCTCTGCCCCAGCTCCCTCGCGCTCTTGTCAGCGATCAGTGCGACCCATCTTTCACGCGTCGGCTCTACTCAAAGCGGGTAAGCCCCCTGTGACGGGAGCAATGCGACAGGTACGTTCCTTCGCGGCATTGCTCACCGCCGATGTCTCAATTTTTAACGGGATTGCTGGGGTGAGAAAAGTGTTTATTATCCTCGTCTCAGGTCATGTCGGTCGGCAGGGGTGTGCATCAGGGGCAACAATCAATAAACTGGATCGTTGTCTTCATACGCGCAGAGCGAGGGGGCAACCACTCCCTATCCTAGTGTACACAGGATTTCTAATGATATGGGATTTCTATGGATTGCGTAAAGATTTCTCCGGATTTTGTAAAGATTTCATATGGTACATTCGGGTACATTTCACAAATATATACCGGATTCCACAAAATTCTAAAATATTTCACGAGGTTTCATGGGATTTCTCAAGGTTTCATGAGATTTCACTTATTTCTGTGAGATTTTTTATGATATTTCTTGAGATTTCTCAGTTGTATTTCGTAGGATTTCATCGAGATTTCCGAGGGTTTGTACACAGGATTTCACGAGTGGTTGCCCCCTCGGCGCAGAGAAACGAAAGCTTGCAGCAACCACCGTAGGATTAGTTAGCTTAAACACAACCATAAAATTGTTGTTGAGGCAGCAATATTAGGGTTGTGTTGGCCAGAATTGCGATGAACTCAACTGCAATGTTTTCATCTCAATTAGCATGATTTTATGTTTGTCCCTGACGTACGCCCTGAGTACTCGGTTCTTGGAATGACCATGAAAGCGATTCATTGAATATTGCATTTTATCTAAGATAATGTTATTTACTCCAAATGCCACTTTAGTTTTCCATCAAGTATAGTTGTGTAGATAGAGAAAGTACTACTGCCTTCGATTCGAAGGAGTACAGCTGATCTTGACGTTGTCAACCTCAAAAACAGTTTTCTTTATCCAAAGGGCTGATTTTGGTGAATGATTTCTGGTTTACTTAACAGATGTGCAATTACAACAGCTCAACGCAAAGTTGAACACTTACAGTTGCACAGGCGTTTAGTTGAGCAGTTGCGGTTGCGCGAGCTGTTAAGTTTAAACACTTGCATACATGAGATGAACAGGGAGTTGCACACTGCTTGGTGTTACAGTGTGAAAGGAGTTATACTGAGAATGTGCGGCGCACAGCGATCTACTCGAGGGTGAAACAACTCTGAATTTTGGTGTACAAATTCTCGTGAATTTTTCGGAATTTCTGCTTGAATTTTCCCTAATTTTTCCTGATTTTTTCTGAATTTTCCTAAATTCCTCTTATTTTTCCCTAATTTTTCTGAATTTTTGAATTTTCCTGAACTTTTTCAAATTTTTCTGAATCTCGGCTGTTTTCAGAATTTTCCCTGAATTGCGAGGTGTACTAAAATATCAGAGAGTTGTTATTCCCCCTCGTACTTGTGCAGGCTGCTGTGTGCGGGACTGTACCCACTGGCGTGCCGCGGACCGCGCGGACCGCAGCGGCGCGGCGGCGGCTCTGTTTCCAAGTTGGCCTGGCCTGTCCGGGCGGGGTGGCCGCGCTGCGCCTTTCCCCGCCCCCGCCCCCGCCCCGCCCCGCCCCGCCCCGCCCCAACACGCCCCGCCCCGCCCCGCCCCGCCCCGCCCCGCCCCGCCCCGCCCCGCCCCGCCCCGCCCCGCCCCAACACGCCACACCGCGGGGCACGCAGGCAGGCAGGCGCGGGCCGCCGCGCCGCGCCGGGTGAGCCGCGAGCTGAGGGCGGGCCAAGGTCGATGCAATCCGTTGCAATTCACTGCGCGTGGTACAGGCCCGGGCCAGAACCACCCCCTCCCCCTCCCTCTTGTGCGCTGCCCTGCTGGTTGTCGGGGGGTTGCGATTTAAGGCGGCCGCGGGGTGGGAAAACTTTAGCTAAAGAAGACGGAGGGGGAGAAAAAAACGCAGAGCGAATAACTGTTTTAATACAATATCGCCCTACGTGTAGTGTACAGATGCGTGAAGTTCCCGCCGAATAATTAAGCTTACCTCAATGTGGATTTCAAAGCTATATAGGAAATTTGTCTTGCCTGACTTGTGTACAATATTCAGCATAGGTATTTCAGCTTTCTGTAAGTTGCCCGGTGAGATTGCTTCAGCATAATATACTGCATGTGAACCCTATGATTATAGTATAATGGCTAAGGCGAAAAGCACGCGTGTGGATTCCTAACTTACAACAACGACCCAAGATGCACGTAAAATTCCGCAGCTCGCACAACTACAAAACCATATGTGCGCACGCAAATTGCGAATACTTTCGATACTTACTTTTGGTGTGTGAATTCCCGTTCGGTGAACTACTAGTGAGAGTAATTTTATTAGAGTTTCTCTGTAAGGACAAGCGCACGAATAGGAGTTTACTCACATACACTCACTCTCTGTCAGTCTTGACTAGTACACGATAAAACTAGCGTCTTCGATTTTACAAAGTAAGTAGTGTTGTTAATTTTCAAGACCTTTTGAAAAACCCGAAACCACAGTTGTAGCGTGTCGTGCTTATTGAGTTGCCACCGATGTTGCCACGTGTCACGAAAATCGGGAAAATGCCTGCACTGTAAAATGTCAGCAAAATCTGAAAAAAAAATTGTCAGGAAACTGGAGCCGCGAGCGTCCCTACGAGCTGTCGTTGTTAGCTCGTGACGTTTCGACTCCGGCAGACGTCGCATATTTTTGGAAAAGACACCCTACCCCCTTTTACCTGTTTACAATAATAGCGCTATTTAACCGGGTAAGTGTACTTGAACTGTCAGAGAAAACGTGTATTATTTTTTTGAAAATTTGTCAGGAGGAAAAAAATTGTGATTCTGTGGCAACCCTGCCCCGGCGCTCTGCCGTTTTTACGACCCTCACGCGCCCGCCTCGTCAAAATAAGCCAATTTTCAAAAGTCACGAAATCCGCGGGACACGACCGGGGCAGGGGAGGGGGGCAGATAGCAGCTCACACATCATCATTTATCGCGCTTGTTGACCCCCCGCCCCCCTTCCTCTCCCCTCGCGCCCGCGCGGACACACTTGACAACAGTCTGCCACGCTGCCCCGGGCAGAGCCGCTGCACCCGCGCGCGCTCACACACACACACACACACACACATCTTTATTGTACACTTCGAGACGCTTTGGCACGTTGCCTGTAGCAGTTATCCGGAGGTCCAGTTGCCTGTAGGCAATGCAATATATCCGAGGAGACCTTCTGTTCAAAAATAAAAAATTAAAACAAGAAAAACCTTACGCACTGTCAAATCCTTACAAAGAAGTAATTCGCAAATTGCAATGAATTTCAAATCTTTGCAAATTGCGAAGCCGTTACTTTTTAATTGCAAAGAATGCTTTGCAATTACAAAGCAAGGCTTTGCAAGTACAAAGGAAATGCTTTGTAGCCTACAGGGCATCGTGAATCTTTGTAGGGATTTAAGAGTGCACTGAAAATGTACTAGTCACATTTTTTGCCCGTAATGAGCGGAGTATTTTTTCATCGCTCAGTAAAAGTGACTTTCGCTAAAACGACTCAAATCGAGTCTTTTCTGGAATTTTTTAAATCGCTCCAAAAGAGTGACATTTGATGATTTGACTCAAAAAGAGTAATCAAAGTGACTCTAATAGAGTGATGTTCATCCATGTCACTCTCCCAGGAGAATCCAAATTTGGTACAGAAAAGTCGCTCTCCAAAGATCGAAAAAGGCGACTCTTCCATTTTCAGTGTGCGGGTGTGAGCAACAGGCACTCCTACCGGGGGCCCTAAAAAACAGCCAGTCGGTGTCGGTGTACAACCTCTAAAATAATCAGGGGGGGGGCGGGGGGGGGGGGAGGGATCAGAATAAAATAAAATAAAAATCTAATTTCTTGGAGGATTTTTTTTTCTGTGTATAGTGAGTTAAGTTATGTGTGGATCTCAAATTTTTGCCACCAGAATGTCTTCAACAGAAGAGTTGGACATGGTAAACGCAAGCAAGTCTGATTTTTTGAGGAAAAATGGGGAAACTTAGAGAAACTAGCTGATTTTGAGAACAACTTCTCAAATTTTGAGGAAGTTCCTTCAAAAAATTGATGTAATTACCCCAACTTTTTAAGGAAACATCGTCAAAATCTGTGTAGCTTTCCTCAAAACCTGAATTCCTCAAAATTTCTCACTATATTTTCTCAAAAAATCAGACATTGTTTTTATAGTGGACTGTTTCGTCTCCTGTAAAAAATCTGGATTTCTTCGCTAATCGTCTTAAAGTGTTAAACTCTGTGTTCAGCGACTCAAGTGTGTGTCAGCTGAAGAAGACTTCTTCATCACAGAACTCACACTTTGGCTCCCAGTGCGACCCCCCTTTCCCGGCGACCTTACCGGGTGGGTCGGGTCGGGTCACGGTGCCGCCACCCGCCGCGCCTGGTCAGGCATTGACTTTGAACCTGACCGCAGTGGAGTGCAGGGGGCCCGCCCCGCCTCGCTATCGTCTTATCGGCTAGAACCACGACAATCACGGTTTCGAAGACACGTCATTTCGTCGATCTGCTGTGTCTCGTCCTGTATACCGGCCGCGGGCTTCCTTTTTATTTTCTTTGCTCGTGTTGTTGTTGTTGTTGCCGCCGCCGCCAGTGCAATAATGTTGCGGTGCGCCCCACCGGTGATTGGGAGAGAGAGGGGGGCGTAACCGGTCGCGCACTGAGGGGGGGGGGGGGGGGGGCTCTCCGAGAGCTCCGCGTGTGTAGGCTTAAGAGGCAAATGATGATCAGCTGATGCGCCTCCTGCGGGGTCACGCCGATGTACGTAATCGCGTGTGAGCTTGCGGGCTGAGGGCGGGGGGGGGGGGGAGGGGGGGACGTGCGAGTCGGTCAGCGCGATATGCGAGAGCGGGAGGAGAGGAGAGGAGGGGAGGGGAGGGGGGGTCGCACAGGGACAGGTTGGAGAGACGAGACGCGGCCCGCAACGCTGCGGGAGCGCCGAGGTGGACAGGGATGATTCCAAAAGAAATTTAAAAAAAAAAAAAAAGACGGCGAAGGGAAGAAAAAAAAAAGATGGAGGCGGTGACCTGTTCTGTGCGTTATTTGCCCACCGCCCCCAACGGTCATTTTTAGAGCCGAAGTCTGTGTGTGTGTCTGTGTGTTCGTCCGTCCGTCCAACGGTTGCGTGCTCAGATTGTTTTTTTCTTTTTAGTTTAACGGTTATTGGAAATCAGAAAGTTTTCCTCGACTTTCTCGAAGACATCTGTTTTTGTTGACGGTGTATCCCTTGCACGTACGTGCGTGCCAAATGAGAGTTAGAGGGAGAGGGTCACGGCGATAACCTTGCGTGGTGTCGGTAAACACCACAGATAAGCCTGCGTGATGTTTTTGTCAGTTCTTTTTTCTTTCTTTCCTTTTTTTTCCCCCTTCTCGTGTTTTCTTTTGCGCGAACAGCAGCAGATGATAGAAAGATGAGAAAGGCAGGTCATTTCGCTGAAACTGTGACAAGACGAATAAGACACTCGAAACAAAACAAAAAACAAAAAAATATTCAAAAGAAAATCGCAATGTAAGACCACTAAAACATTTTTTTTTTTAAGGAATATAACCGTTGCAAAGATGAAAAAAAAAAAATCACTCACAAAAAAGAACAATACGGCACGCGTGCACGTTACGACGCTGGAACCCGCAGTCTCGTCTCATTTGAATATGACATCGATGAAGCGACGCTGCCCGCCCCGCGGCCGGGGGGGCCTTATGGTCGGGACGGACCGTGTCGGGCCCCCTGAGGTGAGGAGGAGGGGATCCCTGAACCTCGCTCAGCCCCCGCGGCCCCGCCCCCAGCCACGCCCTCGCCAGTCACCTGATGGAGTGGAGTGATTACCTGCGGCGCGCGCGTTATCAGTAGTGTCGCTATCTGCCGTGTCCCAGCTGCGGGACGGGTCGAGCCCGCCGGCCCGGCCGGGTCCGCGAGGCAGTCTGACGATTATTTGCAAGACGCACCGCGCGCGGTCGCGAGGTGTCGCGGATTACGAAATGAGCCAGTTGCTCGCGTTTCGGGCCCAATAAGCCCGCGCGCTCTGGATTGAAGAAACTTTCTGTCTGAATTATACTCGGACGCTTTGTTTGCTGCGTTGAGATTCGAACTCCAAATCTCTTTCTGTCACGAGACGCGCGGCTGGGCGGCTGCGGCGGCGGGCACGGTGGTGACTCGTGCTGGCGGACCACCACTCTGGCTTCCTCAACTCGGCGTGAGTTGGGAGAGGAATAAAAACGCTAGGCTTGAGAGGCTTTTGCGGCTGCTGCAAGGCTGGACCGCTAGACTTGGTGGGTCGAAAAGCTTTTCTGGAGACTCCATCTTTTTTTTCCCCTCTCCGTGGCGGCCTGCGCTGCCTCCCTGCCTCCCCTCCCCTCCGCTGCCGCTGGTCCCGCACCCCGGCCAGCCTCCCCTCCCCTCCCATCTCGCCCCGCTCCCTTCGGCACAGCGCGCGGCACCCCTTAGGAACCGCCCATCGCGGGGCGAGAAACCGGCCCACTGGCCCACTGAAAACGCAACCCCGCCCCACCCCACCCTGCTGCCGCACCCCGCCCCGCCCCGCCCCGCCTCCCCCCGCGCGTGCCCGCGGCCCCGCCCCTCGCAGCCTCCCCTCCTGCTCCGCCCCGGCGCGCCTCTCCTCCCCCTACTGCTCTAGCCTGGTCCTCCCACCCGGACGGCCTCGCTTTTGGCCGGGGGTGTACACCCTGGCCTCCCGTTGGCCCCGCCCGCTTCACCTCGCCTATACCCTGCTGCCTGTACCGCACCCCACCGCCCCCCACGGGGCCGTGTCAGCTCTCGCAGCCCCCCGACGTGAGCCTCTTCAGCCTCGGCTCCGTCCCGTCGCTGCGGGGCCGCCACTCACTATCAGTGTCGAGAACTCAGTTTTTGAGAGTACCTGACCTGCATACCTCCCCCTCGTGCCCCTTCCCCCCTCCTCCCCCCCCCCCCCACCCCTACCCCTAACCTAAGCGCAGGTGCGTGCGTGCTGGCTATAGGCAGGCACAGATGCAGCTTCCTTTACTCAATGGGACACATATTGGATAATTTTCTGGCAGAACTGCTCCTTACATTTTTTTAACTTTGTGCCGAGCCCTGCTTTCCGTCGACGAGATCCTCTTCCGTTCACTGAACATGAGCCGATAAGTTTCGATTCGGTCGCCAACTGCTGCCGCTCGTCCTGCTTATTGCGGGTTTTTGTGACCACATCGTACTCACTTGCACCGAGCTGCTTTGCCGCAGCCGGGCCCGCGCACAGTGCGGCCGTTAGCCCGCTAAACACTTTGTGTGAATGTGTGAGTGTGCACGCGCTCGTCTGAGTGTGAAAAGGCCGTTTCTCTAGATCGCGCGCACCCCGCTTCTCCCTTGCCTCACACACAGACACAAACACACACATTGCTATGACGTTGGTAAACCTTTAGCCCATCGCCATCAGAGTCCTTTTTTTTTCCCCCCTTCCCTCCTGCCCGCCGCCGCCGTGTTCTGCCAGAGGATAGGGGGTGGGCAGGTCAGCCGAATACGTTATATCGCATTCCCACGCATGATGGCCGCCTCTGCTGCTTCGCGCTGCCCTTGGAGGGAGGGGTGGGCTGGGGGCGGCGCGGGGGCGGGCTGCTGGGGGCGTCTCCATTGCGACACAACCCCCTGCGTGCCGCTCCACCACCACCCTCCCCCGCGACTGATCTGGCCTGGCCTGGCCACTTCCAACTTGCTAAGCGGTCGCACCATTTACCCGCGATTTTGTCGAGAGCGGGCGACTCCGCGTTTCTCTCTCTCTCTCTCTCTCTCTCTCTCTCTCTCTCTCTCTCTCTCTCTCTCTCTCTCTCTCTCTCTCTCTCTCTCTCTCTCTCTCTCTCTCTCTCTCTCTCTGCTCGTCGGGGCGGCTTTTCGTTGCACTCGGTGACGCTGCGCTGGCCGCGTTGGGTGCATGGTCCATTCCCTGCAGGCCTTTTGAAAAGCCCCCCCTCCCCCCCTCCTGCCCCCGCACTTCCCCGGGGGCTCCACCCTTTACCCTGCCCTTCCCAATGTGCGCTGGCCGGGACGCGCGTTCTGCTGATATATTGCCACACATAGCGCGCGCGCGCACACACACACACACACACACACAGCCCTTCTCTGCGCAGGCTCGCATCCTCGCACTGTGTCATCCCCCTTTTGTTGCTCTTGTTGTTTTTTCCTTGCAGTTTGTGTTATTATTATTATTATTATTATTATTATTATTATTATTTTCTTTCCGGCTGCCTTGCACGGCCTGGCGTTGCGAAATTAACGCGCGCGCGCCGCGCGGATATTTGAACCAGCTCGGCGTCCAGGCAGCGACGTGGAGGGGTTGGCATACTGCGTGACCTGCTGCGTGACCTGCAGGAACCCCCTGGCCGGCCTGCAGGGCTCTTGCCCTCGGATAGAACGGCGGCCGTCACCGTCGTCGCTTAGAGGGGTTCACTCATACAAAATGTGGACAGTATTTTTTGTGACTTTTGATCCATTTTTAATTTTTTTTAAATTTTTTTTTGCTTGTTTGTTTTCTGTTTTGATTTTTGTTTGGATTTTTCAAGCAAAATTTCGGTCTCTTTTTGAAATATCTTGATATTTTACCACATTTATAATTTTTTCCAATTTTATTTTGGTTTTATGTTCATTTGCTCTCAATTTTTCGAATTTTTCTGAAAATTTCTTCTTGATTCTTATTTTGATATTTTAAAATTTAATTTTCTAATGTTTTTTTTTTCGGGGGGACATACAATGAATTTTAGAAATGATTACCCCTCGGTCGTCGCCAAGTCCCCGCGTGCCCCGCTGCCGTAGCCAATCCGATTTCGACACCGATATCTACATATACGATATGCTCATGGGGGCAAAAAGCCGCGGGGAGCGGTGCGGTGCGGCCATAGCAGACCCAAACGTTGCAGGACGCAGAACCGGTCGCCAGGGAAAATACGCGGGAAAGAAAAAAATTGAAACATTGAAATAAGTGCGGGGCGCGGGGGAGGACGCGAAGCAGTGCGGCGTGATTCGAACCGAGCGAAGCTGTGTGCGCGCATTGTGTGCTCACTGTGCATGTGAGGGTGGTGGCTGCACCAATGCAAGTTCAAGGGTGTTTCAAAGTCATGCGTTGCATCCGTGATTTTTTTCTTCTTTCCTTTACGTAGTGTGATCGTTTAGTTTTTTACCCTCCCGCTTCACCCCATCCCTCTATTCCTCCCCTTTCCCCTTTGGCAGGACGCAGACCACTTCACAAAGCTGCTGAGGCAACCCTCCGCACCGCCATGGGTCCATCGCGTAGCGTCGCCAACGCGGAGGGCTCAATAGCTCCGCCCGGCCGGGGTCGCAAGCGCAGGGCCCGTAGTAAGTGTTTCTCTCTCTCTCTCTCTCTCTCTCTCTCTCTCTCTCTCTCTCTCTCTCTCGCTCTCTCTCTGCCCATCCCCTATCTTCTGCCCTTCGCGGCAACACGCCCCCAACTCTGTCGCCGCTTCTCTTATTTTGACTTTTATGGTCATGTACTCTCGCAACTTTTTTTTTCGCCTCTCTCTTTACGACTGTCGATAAAACTTGCGATCGCGCAGAGTCTGGCGCAATTTTCCGCCCTAGCTGCAGCGTGCGTATGGCGTGCTGGTGCGTGCGGGGCGTGCCTGTCAAAAAAGCGTGTTCTCGATGTTAGTGCATTGCACGTGATTTTTGCGATTGATTTGCGAGCATTGGGACTAATCCGCAAAAAATTTGTTCAAATCAAGCGGATGGTTCCTGAATAAACCAATCCATCTCACGAAAAGTCTAGGATACAATGTACCAATCGGTATTTTGTTTTATTTTAATTTCTTTTTAGTATTATTGTTTTATTAATATCAAATAAGAAATCGCTTTTTACGTGGCGGTGCTGAATTCCCTCCTTTCGCTGGGTGGGCGGGTGAGCGCTGCGTGCGGCTTTCTCTCCTCCCTCTCTTTTCCCGTCCTCCTCTTCTATTTTTTCCGCCTCGAATTTGGTCGGTATTTGCAGTCTGCGCGCGGCACGTGGCCTGCCTGCGAGCGAATATGCGAGCGCAGGCGGGCGGAGAGGTGTAGTAGTGGCACTGCGCGGTGCGGCAGCGCGGTGCGACATGGCACTCGCGCCCCGCCCCACCCCGCCCCAACCCGCCCCGCCCCGCCCCGCCCCGCAGGCGCGTCAGCCCCTCCTGCCTGCCAGTGTCTGCGGCTCCTGCCTTATCGAACGCCCCTCCGCCCGCCCCGCCCCGCCGACATAATCCATTCCGCACAATGTCGCGCTTTTGCAGCGCGCGCGAGGGGGCATTATCGGTCTCACGTTGCACCGGCGGGGCGGGGCGGGGCGGGGCGGGGCGGGAGTGGGCTCAGCCGCGCGGCGAGAGGCACAGTGCCGCGGTTCCGTTTCTGTCCGCAGGACGAAAAGGCCCAACTCGGAAAGGATGCTGGTTAAAATTGATTCCAAGCAGTTACCAGGTGTTTCGTTGATACCGCGTTTACTCGATCCTTTCCTTAGCCAGAATGCATTTGAATCTGAATCAGCACAATTTAAGTGTTAGACGATGGGAAAATCGGTAAAATCGCCCTGAGATCAATACCCCCTTGTGCCTATGGCGGTGCAAGACCCTCAGGGGCCAAAGGGGGAATTCACTTCCAAAAATCATTGTGCGCACCCACCCCCCCCACCCCCCTCCGCAAAAAAATGGAAAAAATATCAAGAAGAAAGAAAAAAAAACGAAAAAAAGTTGAAATAGAGTCGGGAAAAGTTGAAAGTCTATCAAAGAGTGACGGCAATTTTCCTTGAAAAATAAAATGAAAAATCGAAAAGAAAAATCACAAGTCAAAAAAATTATTGCATACATTTTGTACGACGTCTTGCAAGTTGCGCCTGTTGAAAGCGGCGCTGCGGGCGCGGGTGCCGCCGTGCTCGCGGCACACACCGCGCCACACCAAGCTGCCGCCGTGGCTGGCAGGCTGAGCACGCGCGTCGGGCGGGGCGGGGCGGGGCGGGGCGGGGCGGGCCGGGGCGGGCCGCCGCGGGCCGGGCGCAGCAAACGCCACGTCAAGTCCCCGCCGCGCCGCACCCTGCCCTGCCAGGCCGGGCTGCCGCAGCCGCCGCCACAGCTTGCAGCGTGGTGGCGGGGCGTGGCAGGCAGAGTCGGTACGCCGCGCCTGAACGCACTGTACGCGCGATACAACAGCCAGCTGCCAGTCCGGCTTTAGCCCTAGCCACGCGCCGCCGGGCCGCCGGGGCCCCACCCGCTGCTGCTGCTGCTGCTCGCCCGCACTTACGCCCCGCCGAGGCGCGCAGCTCGCACGGTCACGCCGGGGCGCGCGGCGGCCGACTCCTCCTGCTGCTGCTGGACCCCATCATCCTCCTCCTCCTCCTCCTCCTCGCCAGCCGACCGCGTACTCACACCCCGCGCGTTATATACAGTGTCATGTGACGGCGCCAACTACTACATATATACACCAAATAAACTCGCGCGGAGGAGATAACGCGAAACGGGACAGGGGCGGGCGCGGGGACAAATAACCGCACGACACAATTGCCGCGCGGCTCGGCGGCGGCGCGACCCGTCGCGTATAGCCCCCTGCCTGCTACCCGCGCGGCTGATATTGGCAAAACAATTATCGCCCTTCTATCTGTGCTGTGCATTGTACTACTTGGCGGTGTTGCGTAAGCCTGCGGCGTGGCGGGTGCGGCCTGTGTACGCCGCCGCGCTGCTGTGCTCTGTATTCAGGAACGCCCAGCCCCGCCCCCGGGCCGGGCCGGGCCCCGGGCTGGACGGCTGGACGGTCCGGTCCGGTCCGGTCCGGCACTATCGGCAGGACTCGACTGTACTGGACGCGGTACCGCAGGCCAGGCGCTGCCGCATTTATTGTACCGGATCTCGCGGCCGCTGTGTGACGTCACGCTGGTCAGAGAGGTGTGTGCGCGTCCTCCTCTTGCTCCTGTGACCTCTCCGCCAGCTCTGCGTGCATATCTCTCTCTCTCTCTCTCTCTCTCTCTCTCTCTCTCTCTCTCTCTCTCTCTCTCTCTCTCTCTCTCTCTCTCTCTCTCTCTCTCTCTCTCTCTCTCGGTGGTTCCAGCCCGTTCCGATACTTCTTCATCCGCTTCAGCGGGAACCAGGATCCGCCCGGTCGGTCAGGCGAGAAGTGGGGGGGGGGGGGGGGGTGCGCCCCGGGCCCGGGCCACGGAAATGATCGGCGCCGGCGCCACTAGAGGTCGCTGCGTGTCGACTGGTGCCGGTGGCGGCGCCAGCAGGAGCCCGGCACCGCGGCGCGATGCCTACTTGGCATGGCGTCCGAGAGCGGCAGGAGGTGGAAGTGAGACGGCCGCTCCGCCGGCCGCTCCGCCGGCCGCAGCCCCCACTCAGTCCATGATTCGTTTTCGGACGCCCCTGTTCCACGACGCGCCCCTCTCTGTGGCAGCATGGCTGTCCTGAGGGCGCACTTCGCGAGGTACACCTACACCCATGTGAACAACCCCCCCTCCTCGCTCTTCCTCTGCTCTCCCGACTCGCTTCCTCTGTCCCCCCTATGCCCTATGCCGAGGGGGGGGGGGATCAGTTTATACAAAATGTGTACACAATTATTTTTTGGAGTTTTTTAAAAATTATTTTTCAAGAAAAATTTCAAGGTTTTTTGATAAATATTGATAATTTATCCCATTTTCTGAAATTTTTTCCCTGTTTTATTTCGGTCTCTTGTTTATTTTTTCTCGAATTTTCTGATTTTTTGTATCTTTCCTCATGATTTTATTTAGATTATTTTTTCTATTTTTTAAAATGATTTTTTTTGCGGGGTCCGCAGTCGCTCTTGGCTCTCCCTCTGCTCTCCCGGACGCGCTCGCCGCGCAGTGCGTGTCTCGGTCCGCAGCGGCAGCGCGGCTGCGTCTACGACGTCCAGTTCTGCGAAGCGCTCTGCCAGAGCGGCACGCTGTTCCAATTTGAGCAGCGCACGCGCTGCGCCACGGTGACCTCTAGGCGTCGCCTAGGCCGGGCGGGGCGGGGCGGGGCGGGGCGGGGCGGGGCGTCTCTTGCACTTGAGTCCCACGCAACGAGCGCGGCCTGGCGCGGCGGCGCGCGGACTGTACTTGTCGGGCCGCGCCGCCGGTCTGCCCGCGCGCTCTCGTGCGTCTCTGTCACACTCATGGGGCCAGGGCCATCCCCAACATGGGGCACCGCCACAGGTGCGACAAGGACGGTGGTATACGAGAGCAATCTTCGGAATCGGACGGTTGGCCTGGCCCGGGCGGGCCGGCCGCGGCGGGCGTCGCGTCGCGCACACCGCGGCTACGCTCCGCCACGTCGGGCAATACGTGACGAACGCGCTGGCCGCGCCAGTGTACTACATCGCCTTGTTGAGAAAGCTCCACATGGCTATCTCCCCCTCCGCACCGCACCCCCCGGACACCCCCATCCCCCATCTCCCCCCCCCCCCTTTCCCCCGCCCTCCCATCTCTCTTTCTCTCTCTGCCCTGCTCTGCCCGCCCCCCGACGCGGGCCCGCGCTGCTCAGACTGGAAGATAGATGGGTTGGACCTAGGACGCCAGCATCCCTCTTCCCTGTGTAACCCTATGCGCCGCCCCCCTTCCCCCCTCCTATCCGGTGTCGCGGAACAATCCTTATTGATAAACAATTTTTATTTCCTTTTCTTTATTGCATGAGACTCGACTGCCTTATATGGCTTGGTCAAGCGGCGGAGGCATGCGTGAGGCATCGCGCGCCTAATGCGCTTGATTATTTCATCCCGCTTGGTTGTAATGACGTGGTTCATCTCGAATGCCTGCCTGCATAAGAGGCGCCTTGTGGCAACAGCAAGTTCGACGACTCGCTCTCGCAGAACCGCGCGGAAACCTTTTATGGTACAGTTAACTCCCTTTATCTTAAATTTTCTAACATATTTTTCTGAAAATGTCTTCGCAATCTTTAATTTATTCGTTTGTAAATTTTCGAGACTCGTTGGAGTCTTGGCGGAGAGCGGCTGCGCGACTCCGATTTACCACGCGCAAACAAATCGTAAGAAAAAAAAAAGATGTCTCGGCGTGACTTTGGCTCTCTTTATTCTCTCTTTTTTTTTACCGCATTGCACTTCTTTTTCTTCGCTCTCTCGGCCATTTTTAGGCGGTTAGAGCGGGTCGGCTCGGCCAGTGCAATTTCCTGTGCGGTCCGGTCCGGGGCGCCTTATGGCTGGGGTGCGTGTCGCGCTCCGTGCGTGGCGTGGCGTGGCGTGGCGTGGCGTGGCGTGGCGCGGCCCGGTATCGCAGGACGGGGCGGCTCACAGCACGGGACACACGAGCAGCGCTGTTGCATTGTGGGCGCAAAGCGACGTGCGAATTGCACATTTTTTTCTCTTCTCTCCACCTTTTACTTCCTTTCTTTCCTGCTTGGCGTTCATTGTTCCGGTCATCTCGGCGGCGACACGTATGTGAGGCTGCTATTACCCGCCGCGCGCCGCGAGATCCGCGGAACTGTGCGGTGCCGGGCGGGGTGGGGTGGGGCGGGGCGGGGGCGGGGCGGGGCGGGGCGGGGCGGGGCGGGGGCGGGGCGGGGCGGGGCGGGGCGGGGCGGGGCAGGATGCAAAAGGCACTGCACCGGGGCGCCGGCCGACACCGCCCCAGGTGCGGTGCGGCGCGCGGGGCAGGCGCACGTCTCCTGTTTTTCTTCGCAATTTAGTCCTGGCTCTTTTGTTTTACTCCGCGCGTTTTACCTCTCGCTCCTTAAGCGCCGCAGAACAAACTACAGTTTACCATGGCGCGTGTTTTTTTTCTTTACTTTGTTTTGTTATTTTTGCAGTCATCTTTTTTTGTTTTGTGTGTGTGTGTGCCCCGTCGTGGTCTTGCCCCGTTAATACTTTTGCACTAATTAGGTGATACAATGCGGATTATTCCTCATTAAGGCGACAGTCGGTGTAGCGGCAGCGTGCGGCACGGTGCCTGGCCGGGGCTATGGCCGCTCAAACACCAGACAACACGATTTTTTTTAAAAAATAAAGAAAAGTATGCAAGGAAAATGAGCTTACAAGTGTAAAGCGGATGACGCTCAAAGTCTCTCATTTGGTATGGACTGTCACGTTAAAGATCCATCACGGCCGCATTGAGCGCGCGCCGTGTGTTCATGCATAAAGAGGTTCTTCCTGTGCGTAACGCACGCGCTCATAACGCTCATGTACTTTGGCGCCATCAGCCGGATAGCAAACGATACCCCGTGCCCCTGGTTTTCGCTGCCCCTTACTCCTCCCCCTCCCTCCCTCCCTGTTCCTCTTCCTGAAGAGGAGGGAACACAAACGCTCCCATTCAACCAGTCCTCCTCAAGGCCAAGGTCACCCAATTCTGCAGGCAGAGCAGCTGAGCGCTGAGCGAGCCGAGAGACGCGTCGGGCGGATGGACGCAGAAAACGGGGTCCCGTGGAACTGTCGGGCCTGACATGGGCCCATAGCAGCAGCACCGCGCCTCGCGGGCGGACACACACATTTACACTCACATACACACACATATACACACACTCACACACGCACACAGATGCACTCGACATGACCATGTTCCGCCACGATTGCGGTTTTGATACACGCTATATCACTTCACATCAGATGTTAAATGCAGCGACAATTATTATCCCTATGCTGGAAACGGTTGTTGTGGACCCGTCGGCCGCACTCCTGTTATCAGAGACAGGCGCGCGCGGCTCCATGTGATGGGTCCTGTCGCACCCTGAATAAGGGGGTTATTCCGCACTGAGGTTTCGCCTCGCTCTGTCTTTGTCGCACTCATGGGGCACAGCCATAAGGAGCAAGAGAGAGGGGGACACTACTGAACGCTGTTCGTCCCGGTCCTCGAGGTGCGGCCGCGCCCTCTTGCGAGTACCATGTGAATCCACACCATCTGGGGTATCGCACTTAAAAAAAAAAAGTGTTTGCATGACGTACACTTGTAGGCGTATGACCAAAATATTATTACCCTCCCATCTAAAAATGAATAAATAGAGAAATAAAGCACACACGGTAAAAACAAGCCATGAGATTCCCAGGGTAGCTGGAAACCAGGAGATCCCCTGGGGGAAATCCAGGGTCTAGACTGAGATTCCCAGGGGAGACTCTGGAAATCATTTCCAGGGCATCTCCTGGCTTCCAACTACCCTGGGAATCCCAGGGCTTGTTTTTACCTGTCAGGGTGGAAGAAGGGACAAAAGTATGCTTCCAAAAATTTGGAGGCACACGGTAAAAACTATGTCTGATTTTTTGAGGAAAAAGGGAAAACTTTGAGGACCTTGGATACTTTGAGGAAAACTCCTTAGATTTTGAGGAAGTCTCCTCAAAATTTGTGGAGATTTCCCTTATTTTTTGAGGAGCCTTTCTCAAAATCTGAGGGGTTTCCCTCAAATTACGGAAGTTCCTCAAAGTTTTCCCTTTTCCCTCAAAAAATCAGACATTGCTTTTACCGTGCATACTGTACAAGTGAACGACATTCTCACACACAAGTTTCAAGTGCGTTTTGCTCGGATATTTTGATTTCATTGCGCGGGTACGGGTAGGCGTACAACGCGCGCGCTCTCTCACACACGCACACATACATATACATACAGGTATGGAAGCGCACTGCTCGCAAATTCATCCCTTTGACCTTCAAAAAGCACAAAACGCTTTGCGTACGGGGCATGTACTCTCGTATTGTGTCCCCATGCTGCTGCTGCTGGGAGCGGAACAATGGTCGGAGAGAGAGAGAAAGTATGTAAGGTGCAAGAGAAGAGAATGTGCGAAAACAGTCGATGCAAATAAGTCTGATGTTTACATGAGAGAGAGAGAGAGAGAGAGAGAGAGAGAGAGAGAGAGAGAGAGAGAGAGCAAGAAAAGGAAGGTGGAACCTCACATTATACCGAACTGGGCTGGAGGCGCTCCTCCCCCACAATCTCTCTCTCTCTCTCTCTCTCTCTCTCTCTCTCTCTCTCTCTCTCTCTCTCTCTCTCTCTCTCTCTCTCTCTCTCCTTGCTCTCTCTGCCCTTTGGGCATCTGCCCAGCCCGCCCCGCTCGGACTCGCCACGCTGCGCTGCGGCCCACGCAACACGCACAGCCTGCGGGCAAATAAGGCGTTATTATTAACATTTACAAATTATCCACCGCTAAAGACTTGTTCTGCCCGGGTAATTGATACACGTGTGCGTCGGGAGCGTGCCCCGCCCTGCCGTGCCCGCCTGCACCTCCCCCTCCTCCCCCCCCCCCCTCTCACGCCCTGCCCTCGTTAGCGCCCCGCTGATGAGCGCCAAGTCAATGGCAAGGACATTGCTCACGCCGCGCGTCGCGCTGCTGTACAGTACGCATATGTGCGACGTGCCAAACTGAATTTCAAAACTGTTTGGTTCTACTTTATGGTCTGTTATATACCTCAGCTTCAAATACCTTCTGTTTGCACGCAAATGAGTGAATTCTTCTTCTTCTCCTTTCCCTCCGAGGAAGGAGTCACTTTGAAAAGTCATTGCACAGCTCCGCCCCAAAAAAAAACAATTTAAAATACAAAAAAATCAAAATAATCAAAATAAAATCAAGAAGGGAGATACAGAAAAATCCGAAAAATCAAAAACAATTGAACAAAAAGCTGGAATTAAAAAATGGGGGGAAAGATAAAAATTTATCAAAAGTGCCCAAAGAAATACCTTGTAAAATCAAAACATAAAACAAAAAATCAAAAGTCACAAAAATTGTTGTACACACATTTTGTATGAGTGATTCCTCCTCCACCACCGCCTTCTCGTCCTTCTCGTCTGCAGCGAAATAACAAGTTTGATTCGGTTGATTGGCGCGCGCTTTGAATTGGACCGTTTTCGCTTTTCAGACTGCAATTACTCCCCGCGCTGTAGCGCTGCCCGGCCTGGACCTGTGGTGCGGTGCCCTGCGGTGCCCTGCGGTGCCCTGCACCGGCGTCGCGAATAGAAAGGACATGGCAGCCTGTTGCGCGCGCGGAGTGGGAGCGAGAGCACCTTGGCTGAGGGGTCGCCTCTGTGGAGGTGCGAGTGAGACGCCTGCCTGCCTGGTACTGAAAGCGCGCGATTTCGGGTTTGTGTGAAAGACTTACTCAAAGCATTTCACCGTGGGGCGAGGAGAGGGTGTAGATATAGTCGCGCGTCGCCGAAATGTTAAGTACGCAGCCGTATTACATGATGTGACAAGGTTCAAAATGTAGTCGCAATAAGCGCCCTGTAATAAGTATTTCCGTATTTTTGGAAAAGAAATATCTTTGCCAAAGTTATCGTTCGGTTAACGAAAAGTATCGCGCTCCAGGAAAAGAAAACTTTGTTGATTTTGTTAGTTCCAGTTTTTAATATTTTGCCCGAAGAAACAAAACGTTTTTCTCAGTGTGCCACCATCTCGTGCCCTTTTTATTTCGTACTCTTTCAAATTGCAGAAAAATGTTTTTCGCTCGCGTTCCTGGCAGCTGCACTGTGCGTGACAACGCAATCTTGATCTTTGTCAGCGGAAAGGCAGGGATGCACGCGTATCCGACCTCGCTGGTGCTGTGCAATTCCAGTCAAACTAGCGGGCAGAAACGCAAACTTGCCAAAAAAGAGAGCGACAGAAAATTCAATGCTGGTGCGCGTGTAGGCTGATTGCGTAAGTGCGGATGCGACCCGCTCATTGATGCATGATTTAGCATTGGTATAACAAATGTGCTAAACTTGTTATACTACTTTTCATAGTACACGGTAAGTTTTTGATCCGTCCACTGGAGAAGCAGTATTCTTTCGACCTTGCCCAGATTATAATTTTTCACCTTAAGGCCCTCAGTCTTTCCACGCTCCTCCGCAGTTATAGAGAAAGGCGAAAGGATTTCGTATAACGGCCGAGCGAAATCCATTCAAACGACATGCAGCGTGTTGCAATGAAAGAAGCTGCCACTGACCTATAACGGCTGGCTTTTCCTTGCGACAGAAACAGAAAATCAGCATTTTTTTAAGTACTTTTTTTTTCCGTGCAAGTAGTGCGCCCTTGCCCTCTTTCGTCCCCTTCCCTTCGCACCCTCTCACACACATTCGCGCTCCTGATGCATAATGTCTGATGGCTACTTCTTTGATCTGCATACCGCGAGCAGCGCATACTGCTCTGGAACTCTTTCCCACCAAATCGCTCCACACTCAGCAGTCTCTATTTTTTTGCGCTCGCGCGGCCCGAATCTCGAGTTTTTTGGGACGCAAATACAGGTTTCCGTAACCTTGCTGATGGGAACCTTCCCTCCCCCGCGGTGCAATGTCATCCTCCCCTCCCCCGCCTCGGCCCCCCACCTGTCCCCCTCCCCCGCGGCAGCGGGACGCGGCCGCCGTGCAAGACGGTGTGTGAGATTTAAAAAGAGGGCAAAAAACGCGAAAGGCTTGAATAAAACGCGTTTCTCTTAAATTAAATGCACGCATTTTTTTTTGCACACGCCTTTCTCCGCGTTGCCATAGTGTGTCGGTGTGTGTGTGTGTGTGTGTGTGGGAGGGGAGGGGGCGAGGGTGGTTGGTTTGGCCTGATGAGCGCTCAGCTTCTCTCCGTATGTAACTGCAGCAGGAGGAGCTTCATGTGGGAAAAGAAACGCGGCTGCAGCATCTCCCTGCCCTGCGAGCGGCAGCGCGGCAAGGGGATTACGTACCAACGAGGCTTGCGTTTTGCGTTTTGATTTACTGTCCTTTTTGCTGTCGTGCGACAGTTTTGTCAGGTTTGTGTTTCGCGACCTGAGTGATGATATATACCGGTGCTACTGCTGTTCAGTATCAAGGGTGGCCGCACCTCGAAGGACGAGGGAAAAAAATGCGCGCACCCACAAACACTCGAAAATACTCATAGGTACACCCTAAAATACACATGGCAGCTTCTGTATGGGGCTATGGCTGTGTCAGGACTGCAGGCGCACGTCGCTGTACCCGGCCCGAGCCGACCCGAGCCGAGCAGAGCCGAGCCGGCGGCACGAAATGGAATATAAGAATATAAATCTTTTGGCCACCCCTGTAGCTCCCGCCCACGTGCATATATTTATATGCTCCCGCTTTGCGTTGCGGAAATGAGTCCTTTTGTACTCGCGCCCGGCCCGCATTTAGGAAAGAGAAGGCGGCGAAGGGAGGAGGCAAGAGCGGTGTACGCACCCATCTTTCTCTCTCTGTCTCCTTTCGCCTCTCTCTTTTCATCTCTGCGTCTCACGTCGTGGCAGAAGCGTACCGTCGCAGAACCGGTTGTTGCTGTTGTAGCCGAAGGGGTTGGGTCCTGTAAGCAGAGAGTGTTGGTCGCGCGGGGCGGCAGGCGGCAGGATGCGCACACCCGCACACACCGGACGCAACAGCTCACGAACCTCACGACATTTTTTTTGTTTCTTGTTTTTTTGATTTATGTGTCCTTCAATTTTTATCGGTCGCGGTAGCTACCTGCGCGTTCGGCCGCGCCGCTAAAGAGAACAGAGTGGAAAATATTTGGAGCTCGGCTATGACGGCTGGGCTGATATCAGGCTGTCGTAACGTAACGAAAATTAAAATTGTTTTGGCCTTTTCCACAATCTTTCGTCAATATCTCATAAAAGGTGCAAGGTATCGTGACAAGCTATATAAATCATTAGAGAGCTATTATTGCGCATTACTTTTGTCTCCCTACAACTCAAAGTGATCCTACTTATCCTTGTGCTTTTAAATATTTATTTTCTTTTTAATTTTTAATTTTAATTTTGGCGGGGGTTTACTGTAAAAAAAACGTCGTAAATTAACAGGTAACATCTGTGAATTTTGTTAAACGACCTGACTGTGAATTTACTTTTTATTCTTGTTCATTTACAAAAAAAAAAAAAAAAAAAAAAAAAAAAAAAAGCTCTGTTGTTTCGTGATTTCTCTTGTTAATTCACAAAATGTTTCATCAAACTACAGGAAAAATCTGTTCACCGATTTAACAGCGAAACCTGTAATTATTTTTTTTTCGTTTTTTTACAACAAATTTTTACAGTGTTTGGGGAGAGGGAAAAAATGTTATTTCCTAAACCAGAAAAACGAAAATTATTTGAGGGCACATTTAAGTCTCATCGGAAAGAAGTGAGATTTTTCTCTTTCCCCATTTAAATGATCGCTATAAGAAACATCGCTTTCATGTAGAAAAAAAAACATACCACCCGAATTAAATGAGATAGAGGATATGAGTCCTTGGCCAATAAGGGCGAGGTTCCGCAATCATCACACAAATGGAATGAGATTTTTGAAAATATTCCTCTAGCGAGGAAACCAAACATCACCCCAGGAAAGTATATGAAAATAATTCTCTCTCTCCTGTGTCTCTCGCTCTGGCTTTTACAGTGAACGAAATTATGATGCAGTCTTATCTTTTTAATGAACCATAGCTTGTCAAGATAAGCTCAACAGTTTCTGGGATATTGACGGGCAAATACTATCGTCTCTACGTAACGGCATCCTGGCTGTAATACGTAACAAGCACGGCAAGCCACTGCTCCCCCTCCCCACCGCCTCAACGCACTTGCCCCGCAGATTAAAATGCGATTACATACTCGTTTACGTTGACGTTGATGCACTTGTAAATAAATTTGCGCGCGGACGATACGATGTGGCAGGGCCGGGGCGCGGCGGGGCGCGGCGGGGCGGGCTCGCGAGGTATTGACTCCACTTCCCGCCTCACCCCGACCCGCGACCCGACCTCCCTCCGCGGAGAACCTGTTCCGCGCTAATTGGGGGCGAGCTCTTTAATACCGATCCGACGAGGGGAGGGGAGGGGAGCCGGTGCCGGGCTCGGGGGTTTGTGCGTCCACGCGACGGCTGACCCCTCCTCCCCTCCCCCTCCCCTCCCCTCTTGTATCCACCCCTCCCGCGGTGCAAAGGTCAGGGGTGAGACACGTGGGCCAGGTCTAGCCATCATAGCTCCTTCAAAAGCGTGTTTCCTCTATGCGAGGGCGACCTACCTGCTGCAGCCTCGTAGATGATGATATAAATACAAAAGAGAGAGCGAGAATCTGCAAGCAGCGCGCGCGACGCGGCGGGCAAACAACATGAACAACAACTTGCTCGCGCGGGGCGGCGCGGGGCGGGGCGGGGCGGGATGGGGCGCGGCGGCGGTCCGCATAGAAAAGTTTGGCGACGCGAAAAAGAGAGTCGAAAAGAGTGGCGGCGGGAAGTGATGTTGGTGCCCACAGTGTCTTTTTGTTTTCTCTTTTTCTCTCTATCAAGCAAGAGAACGTGCGCAGGTTCAGGTTGTATTTACGGAAGGGGCTTTATTTCCTTTCCTAGCCTATTGTATATTATTTTCAGTCGCAATCAAATCTCTCTCTCTCCTCTCTCTTGCCCTTCACTGGAAGCCCCATAATGACGCACGTTATCCCAAAAGGGATGACGTGCGTCACTTTCTAGTTTTAGTTGAATATTTTCTAAGCAAGTTCCTAAATATTAATTTTGTCGGCACCATTCAATTCCTCGTAAAATTTCCGTTTGAACGAGCATACATGTCATAGGGTTCCAGGTTCAAATACAAACACTGGCAAGAATGCTTACAACAGCAAGTGCTCGAAAATTATGGGTGGGATACTAGTCACATTCACATGTATGCTCGATCGAACGGAAATTCTCCAAGGAATTCAGTGGTGCAATCAGAAATGCAATTCAGGAGCTTACTTAGAAAATATTCAACAAAAATTACATAATGTGTCGCGCGTTATCCCTTTTGCGATAACGTGCGTCATTACGGGGTTTACAGTGAATTTCTGCCTGTCTTGTGATCCGTCAGTGCAACAAAGACAGAGACTCGCTGTGCGTGGTACAGTTACCCTGCCAGTCTGGTCCGGGCTCCGGGCGGGAGTCGCGTTGGCTATTTCCTGATTCGCTATACACCCTGCGCTCTGCTCTGGCTCACTCCTCCCCCGCACGGCTCACCCCGCTCGACGCGCTTTTCCCTTTCGCGCAGACCGAAAGGGAGGAGAAGGAGGGTGGGGGGGGGGGGGGAGGATGCAGAAAACTAATTCGCCGTGGGGTCAGCAGTATTATATAGCCTTGCCCTTCCCTCCCTTAGTGGACTCGACATGTTAATCACGACATATCAACAGATGTCGGTAGTAATGTGGTGCAGAGGGGCAGGGCAGGGGCTGCACTGCGCGCGGGAAGGTGGGGGAGAGTGTAAGCCGATTTGACCCCTGCGTTCGTTTGCGAAATTCGGTCCATACATCTTCTGGAGGCGGTTTTGCGTTTTGTTTCCACGCGCACGATCTTCATATTTAGTTAAATCCCTCCCCATCGGGTAAAGTCATGCGTTTCTCGGGCGGCTTTCTCTATTTAAAAAATATATGTATTAAAAAAGAAGACACGAAAACCGTTAGATATTGCATCTGGTCGTGGATTTGTACAAAGGAGCTGGTAGCGTCTTGGGATCGTCCTCGATGTCTTCTACTCTTTATATTTTTTTTCCCTTGTGCCTTATTTCACCATCTCAGCCCGTTTGTTCGTGCTCTCGCGCGCGGGCGAAAGTGCGTCGTTGTAGAGCCAGGCCGGGAGGAGGAGTCTTCTGGTCGGCCAAGGCTCATGCAAGACAAAAGGTGAAGCCAAATAATATTGCGGACAAAACCGCCCGGGCCGCCGCCCGTCTTGTCCGCGCCGGCGACCCTCGGGGTGGACGACAGCGCGCAGTTCCCACACACCCGCGGAACGCCGAAAAAACGCAACCTGTTGGTCCTGCGGGCGCGGCAGCGGCAGCCTCCCACGCACCGCCGCACCCCGCCACACCCCGCCACACCCCGCCACACCCCGCCCCACCCCTCCCCACCCCTCCCCGTGCCACCTCACGGTGTACCACGTCTCACCCTTCCTTCCGATGAACGCGTCGCGCACATTGCGAAGGAACGTTTAACCTTTTTTTTTTCCTTCGCGTTTCCCGCTGCGGAGGTCAGAAAAAAACTGAGATTGGTCTGGAAAGGCGCAGACTGCTATTTCTATTACTACTACTTGTAGTATTTCTTATTGCCCGCTTCCAAAGCAGCAGCAGAGCGCGGAGTGGTCAGCTCAGGCGGGTCTGGTTCCGAGACGTTATTAGACGTTGTTTCGCGGGTGTTTGGTTTGCCGCCGATATCGTGAGGATTTCTGTCCCACAAGAAGAGCACGAGTTGCACCGGACCGGGCTGGACTGGACTGCGGACCGCCATCATACGCAGCGATGTGAGCGCGCGATTGCAAGGGAATATCGCATGACGCGACGTGAAATATAACTATATGCGATATTGGCCGAGCTGAGCGTTGGATCAGTGTCTGTCTGTCTGTTTGCCTGCCTGTCTGTCTGCCTTTCTCTCCTCTCTCTCTCCTCTCTCTTTCTCTCTCTCTCGCTCTCTCAATCTCTCTTCCTCCCTTTCTCTCTCTCTGCGAGGGGGAAACAACTCTGAATTTTATTGTATAAATTTTGTGAATTTTTGTGAACTTTTACGTATTTTTATTTTATTTTTGTGAATTTTTGCTTAAGTTGCTCTAGTATTCTCTGGATTTCAGTTAAATTTTGTGAATTTTCTTGATTTTTTTTCAATTTTTTTTCGCATTTTCTGAAATTTGCTGATTTTTTTATCTGGATCTTTCTGAATTTCTCTGAATTTTTCTGAGCAATGAGATGCACCAAAATTTTAGAGTTGTTTCCCTCCTCCCTCTCATTCTCCCCCTTCACCGAAGGGTAATTCACATCCGCGCGTAATACACTGTACACCTGATCTTTGTATTTCGCAGTAATACCCGTAATGTAATACACACACACACACACCAAAAAAAGTGTTCCAGTGATTGAATCTTGCGCGTAATACCTGTGTAATGCCGTGTAAAACCGAGCAGTCTGTACAAGATTTTCCAATGAGATTCCCCCTCGCCTCTCACTGCCCTGACCATGACACGCAGGCGAGGCGGGGCGGGGCGGTGGCCCGGTCCAGAAGGCGGGCCCCGGGACCCCCCGTGCGCGCGCGGGCTCGGTCACTGGGTGATGTCTATAGCCCGAAACGTGTGGCAGGTCCAGGTTGCGGGGCGGGGCGGGGCGGGGCGGGGCGGGGCGGGGCGGCAGTGCCAGCAGGGCATCCGCGCCTCGCGGACTGTGCGCGCCGAGGCGTGGCGGCAGGGCGGGGCGGGGCCGGGCGGGGAGCGGGTGACCTGGCCTGGCCCGGACCTTCAGCTCCACTCAGGCATACCGCCGTTGTTCGAGCGCCGTCGTCGCAGTCGTTGTCACCACGGCGTCGTCGAGTTAGGCCCTCCTACCTCAAATGAATATTACTCGGTAAAAACGGTTCCTTGGTGTCCAAGGACCGTCGGACCGATTCAAGGACGGCTGCATGAAATCTTCCTATCTCCGTCCTTGAATCGGTCCGATGGTCCTTGGACACCAAGGAACCGTTTTTACCGTGTATATTTGTTTCGGGTTAGCAACAATGTTTTCAAATGCTTTGTCATTTGAAAAAAGGACAGGAACGCGGAATACATGTGTATTTTATGTTCACCTTGAGCCCTTGTGCACGCTATGCATGTTGGGAATTTTTAGCAAATGATAGCTCTTTTTATTTACTTTATAAAAAAAGGGACAGAGGGCCCCCGGAAGCTGTTATTAACCCGCTGCGTGCCACAGGTTCACAATGTGGACCCGTTGAAATAGGCGCTTTCGTGCGGCAGGTCCACATAAAGTTGACCCACTGAAATGTTCGAAAATGTTCCTTCACTGCCAGAAAAAAGCACGTTAAGGTACGATCATTTACTGGTCAAGTCCTTGCCTGCCCTGATTGTACTTGGCTAGTACGGTCTTTTGAGGTACGAAGTACAGTAATCACAAGATAAATCTGGCATACTTCGTACCTCAAAAGACCGTACTAGCCAAGTACAATCAGAGTGGGCAAGGACTTGACCAGTAAATTATCGTACCTTTGGTGTACTTGGGTACGATTTTTCTGACAGTGTTGTAGTGGCAGAAATTATCTCTCTGTGAAATTTTCGTCGAGGTCTCGGATGAAAATGAGAATTTCACATCAAAAAGGGCCTCTTTAGGAGGTCGTTTAAAAATCCGTTAATTTTTATTTTTTTCACTTAAATAGTTGTTAACAAAGAAGTCTGATACGTTCGTATCATCTGCTAAAAAGTGTCAGCGGGTGGAGTAACGGGGCGGAGTTGGCGCTCGCTGCCTGACGTAAGGCGGCCTCACGCGCCGCGCGGCTGTTCGGGTGGTAAGAGCCATTGTCTGCAGGGCGCTACACCAGGACGAGGAGGGGGATGAGGAGGAGGAGGAGGGAGGAGGGGGCGGCAGATGCGATGCGCTCGGATGCGCAGGGCTTGCAGAGCGGAGCGGATCGCCCGCTGAACTGGGCGGGGCGGGGCGGGGCGGGGCGGGGCGGTGGGGCCCGGCGGCGGGGCGCGCCACGTCTCCACGGGTTACAGAGCGATACGGCTTCCGATCGGCGCGGCGACACTGCCCCGCCCCTGCCCCCGCCGGGCCTCCGCCCTATACTGCTCAACCACCACACCCAGGATGACGTGAATGACGTGAGGCCAAATACGCCGGAAACTTTTCGCCCCGGCGCGCGCGCGCGTGTGTGTGTGTGTTGTGCATAGGCGTGGCCGCCGAGGACGCGACCCGACCCGCCCCTACGGTAGAGCACGGTATGGGACTCCCCCTCGTCGAAATACATACGTCTGGACGGCGACGAATCCGTTATATTATTGGAGCGTGGTGCTGTCTTTTTGTTCCTTACGAAAAACGGTATATTTTCGATAAAATCGACGCGTTCACTCGTTCGTCATTTTCCTCGCCGCGGGGGTCCTAAAAGCCTTTAGGGACGTCACTCCACAAAAAATTTGTACGGCCCTCAAAAATTGTTTAGAAAATCACTAAAATGAAAAAAAGGCAAAAAGGTCAAAAATAAAATGGAGAAAAAAAAAGAAAAAAATCGGAAAAAAATCGGAAAAAAATACGTTAAGTCAAGAACAAACGAACAAGAAACTGAAAAAAAAAATTGAAGAAAGCAGATGGGGGAAAAATCGAAATTTACGAAAAAGAGACAGAACTTTTCCCTGTAAAATAAAAATAATAATAATTGAAAGTTCAAAAAATCATTGTGCGCAGTTTTACGAGTGATTCCTCGGCCCGGGCCGCGCAGGCGGCCGTCAGCTGCTCGCCGTCCTCTTCTCTCGCGACCCTGCCTGCTGCTACTGTCCGGTGTCCTCCTCTCGCTCATCTCCCCCGTCCTCGCCTTCCTCCTCGTCGCGCGCCCCGCCCCGCCCCGCCCCGCCCCGCCTCCCCGCGGCCCCTGCGACGCGACGCGCTACACCGACTCCGTCGCTCCGATTCATTGGTATCGCGAGACGGCGCGGCGGGCGGCCCGAGGATCCGCACCAGGGGAGCAGGATACTGTACCGTGCGGACCGGGCCGGGAGAGGATCTTAGCCGAGGCCGACTGGATCCGCGCTCGGCTATCCGCTCCGCTCCTCCGTATGCAGGGCGAGGCCGGGGAGAGGAGCGTCTTGGCCGAGGCCAGAGCAGCGAAACGAGCGAGCGCAGACTAGAACATACATCACCCTTCGCATCTCCCTCACACTCTCACCTCTCGTTTTTTCGGACGCATACGACGAGCCTCTGCGCTCGCTCTCTTTTCGCTGCTGTGGCCGAGGCCGATTTGATCCGCATCGTGCTCCGCTCCACCGCGCTCGCTCCTCCTCCTTACAGGGTGCGCCTGCTTCCTGACGCAACAGCATAGGGGTGGCGTGGCGGGGTGGGCGAGTAACCCGGTAACATGGTAAACGCAAATAATTGGATCGGCTGGGGGCTGACCTGGGCGCCTATGGGCCTCCCCCTGCTCCCTCCCCGCCGCCCCCGTATAGTGCAGCGCCGGGACGTGCACAGGTCACGTGTTTCGCTGACGCGAGGCCTGGGCGGGGCGGGGCGGGGCGGGGCTGGGCGGCGGCCCGGTTAGGTTAGGCTGCTATGCTGTCTGCGGGGCGGTGCGATGGGCGGAGCCGCCCGCCGCAGTGGCAGCGCTCATCCCATCAGCCGCGCAGCCGATGGAATATTATGTGTGTGTGTGTGTGTGTGTGTGTGTGAGTGTGTGTTAGCCGGGGCTGGGGCGAGGTCAGCAGCGGGCGCGCAGACAGACACAATCCATAGGAGTGCCACCGCCACGCTCGCCGAGCACGACTGTTTTGTACATTTTCATCATTCCTTTTTATTTTCCCGCTCGCGGCGCCGTCGCCGTGGCGCCCGCTGCTGCTGCTGCTGCAGCATCCCTCCTCCTCCACGTGGAGGTGCCGCCGGTATGCCCTCTGCTCGGCTCGGCACGGCGGCGGCCTGCTTCTCGAGGCTCGTGAGCACGGCGGCGTGCGCCGTGGCGCGCGTCACGCATCGCCGAAGCTTGTTATCACAGGGGACGTGAGGTTGTCCGCGAGCGAGGGATCACGAGCGGGACACCGCGGGACCGCGGCGGGCGCGGCGGGCGCGGCGGGCGCGGCGGGCGCGGCGGGCGCGGCGGGCGCGGCGGGCGCGGCGGGCGCGGCGGGCGCGGGGGACGTGCTCACCTGTGGCGCGTGCCGCGGGGCGGGCCGGGGCGCCCTGCTCTCCCTCACACCGGCGGTACTTTAGTACCTTAGGTGTCCTGCAGGAGTGTCCGAGGAGGATGGTGGTGTTCCGGATGATGCCTCGAAGTTCACCACATGATCCTCTAGACAACTCGGATAACGAAAGAGAGTACAATGTACACTGATTAATCAGTGTACATGGTTGCTTGCTGATTAATCAGTGTTGAAATGCATGCTGATTAATCAATGAAACATTGAAATGCTTGCTGATTAATCAGTGTACATTGGAATGCTTGATGATTAATCACTGTACATTGGAATCATCAAGCATTCCAATGTACACTGAATTAATCAGCAAGCATTTCAAGTACACCGATTAATCAGTGTACATTGTATACTCTTTCATTATCAGAGTATATTTGGCCTGCGCCGTTAGCGAGGATACTGTAATCGCATTCGACGAATTTGGCAAATGTAATCGCCAAATACACCGATTCGATGTATTGATATCGAAAAGAAGTTTGTGAATCGATATTGATCGTTTTCTTTGACGGTAATAGATTTTTGGTTTTACTCGTAAATGACCGATTGTCTAAATCGCGTTTACAAAGAAATGTGATATTAAATTCAAAAAAGCGCCGCTTATAACGTTTAAAAAAATCCTGCATATGATATTTTTAAGTTTTTTTGCGATCCAGTTAGCAAATGATTGGTTCTGATTTGTCAATCATCGTGGGACAAAAAACAGTCAAAATTTAATTTTGTACACATTTTTTCCGGTCGTGACTTTTGAAATCGAAATTGAACGTTTACAGTAATCGGTCAGTTATCGAAAACATCAAACCGAACCTTCGATTATTTGTAAAATCACACAGTCGTGCGAACACACATGGTGTAGGAGGGCCTCCTCGAGGACGGAACTGGTTTCTCGAACCTTTGTGATGCGTGACAAGCAGCATGGAGTGATTCCTCCTGAGTGGGCTGCCGCAGCGAAACGGCGCCCATCAGTCGCCGATGATGGGCCCTGTCGCCGACTCTATCGGGGCCGCGCCCAGCCCCAATCCGATAGCCCTTCGCCCCCAAGAGGCCTTTAAGGTTAAGCGGGCCTTCTACACGTTCGAACCCCTCTTTATGCCCCCCCCCCTCCCCCCTCCCAGGCGTGATATGACGGATTGAGCGCCAATAAGGCAGCCGGCCGAGCAGAAGGGGTGCGCGGGTCGGGTTTGGGGAGGCCACGCTACCATAGGCAAAGGCGCCTTCCTGCGGTCCCCGCTGCGCCACCCCTCGGCGCGCTCCTGGTGCCGTGCCGTGCCGTGCCGTGCGCGGCCCGTGTTCGCTGCGCTGTTCGCAAT
Organism: Frankliniella fusca; assembly: GCA_029379305.1. Taxonomy (NCBI): domain Eukaryota; kingdom Metazoa; phylum Arthropoda; class Insecta; order Thysanoptera; family Thripidae; genus Frankliniella; species Frankliniella fusca. The sequence continues at coordinate 416,239 of JAHWGI010000516.1, read as the reverse complement.
CGTTTCTGGGAAAGGGTAGGGAGGGGAGGGGGGGGGGGAGAGTCTCGGTGCGCTGGGCCGGCCGGGCGCGGGGCGGGGCGGGGCGGGGCGGGGCGCGGCGGGGCCCTGGAGCACGAAGTACGGAGTGCTCGTGTCTCTCCCGACGTCTTGTTCGCAGGATAACGCACGCCCCCTTGCTGCCCTGCTCCCCCTCGGGCCCCGTGCAGGGCTCCGTGCAGGGCCCCGTGCAGGGCCTCGTGGTGCAGGGCCCCGCCGGCCTGGTCGCGTCGGCCGAGCGGTGGGTGTCTCTCCCGGTTCGGCGAACTGGCCAGCATATGGGGCCGTCCTCGCGCGCCCACCGCGCCCCGCATCGCCCCGCCCCGCCCCGCCCCGCCCCGCCCCGCCCCGCCCCGCCCCGGCCCCGCACCACGCCACGCCCTGCCTCCGGCCAGGGCGAAGGGTCACGGAGAGGGAAGCACCAAACAACAACACACTCTAGGTTCCGAACACACACACACTGTTAAAAATGTTTGAAATTTCATTACGCAATCAACATTAATTTTAATAAAGTTGTCATAAAATTTAATGACACTCTTAATTTAAGAACAATGTTATTAACTTGAAGGCAATTTCATTACACGTCATTGAAATTTCATTACACGTCATTGAAATTTCATTACAGGCCCATTTTCATAACCCATGTTATGAAATTTTCATTACATGTTTATTAAACAAATGGGGAACGCTCTCCCCCCAGCGGCGGCATGATACCACGTTACAGCTCGGCTTCTTTCAGGTAGTCCTCGTGGCCGAGTGGTCTAAGGCGAGTGGTTCCCAACCCACTGGTACTGGGTTCAACTCCCGGTAAGGTACGGTAAACTTGTATGAATACCGTCCTAAAAGTCCGTTAGTGCGTTGAGGAGTCAAATATGAAAGAGTTGAAGTCAAAGAAATTTTCTTTTTGAAAGTTGCAATTATTTTAATGACATGTGTTATGAAATTTCATTACAAAATTGTAATGAAGATTTAATAACATTGTAATGAAATTGTAATGAAAATAGCTTCATATAAATGTTATTAAAATGTAATGAAATTTTTTTAACAGTGCATATACACATACACACACACGGTTGTGTGTTCTGTCTCGTGCTGTGCTTTTCATTTCGTGTATTTTTTTGTTTTTTGTTACCATTTATACTGTACACACTGCTGCGCCCCCTATTTTATTTTCCCCGTGTAATTTCGAGGATATATCTCCTGTTCGACGTATTTTTTTTCTTTTTTTTTCCTAATTCACGGTGGTTGGCCGTGTGCGTGTGTGGCGGGGCAGGGCAGGACGCCCCGGGCTACATGGAGAGCGCGGCGCATAGCAAGTCGCGCTATGTGAGTGAGGAGGATAGAAGGAGGAGGCTTACTGGCTGGCGTGGGCGTTGGTGTGTGCGTGCGCGCGCGCGCGTGTGTGTGTGCGGCTATGTGTGTGTGTGTGCGTGCGTGCGTGCGCGTCGCGTTGCGTGTCGGCCCGTGCGGCGGCGCGCCAATCAGCCCCGGGCGCACCGCGTGTCCACCGCGCACGCACGCACCCACACACGCACGCACACACAAACACACACGCAGATACACTCACACGAGCTCAGATTTAAATTGGAAAACCGAACCCGCACGATATGCCCGTCGGTCCGCCGGCCAGAGCACCCCCGCACACCATCGTGTGTGTGTGTGTGTGTGTGTGTTGCCGCTGAGTCGAAACTCTTATAGTGTATTGCTCTCGACGCCGGTGTTCGAGGCGCGTTCACCGGAACTCAAAGTGTTGCCAATTGCTCCCCCCGAGTGCGTTAAATCCCTATACAGGGTGGCCGACGCACCCCGGTCCATTTTTTGGAATAGGCAGACCCCGCAACAAGCTTCCTTTTTATTATAAATTTGCTATTATTGGTTGTTGAGAAAAATTAAAAGTTGCTAGAAGTTTCTGAAAGTTTCAGGAACATAGAACATATTTTACTTTTTCTCTACTACCAATATTTGCAAAATTATAACAGAAAGAAAGTTTGTTGTTGCGGGCCTGCCTTTCCGAAAAATAGCCCTGGGTGCGTGGGCTTTTCCAAAACTTCTTAGAAACCCGGACTTCATTTTTGCCAAGGTACTTCCTGCGATGAATTTCCGTAAGGTTTTCGAGAAAGTTTTCCATGAGTTGAATTAGTAAAATTCAATTATGTTGGAATAACACATGCCATTGACCTATTATCCTTATACTAACACAAATCGATTTTCGTAAATTAACGGTACCGATCGTAAGTTTTATACATTATTTGTGAATGAAAAGAATCACCAGAAATACTTTTTTATTTACGAAGATATATTTTTTACATCGAGCTTGTTGATGTGTGCGAGTCACACGCTTCCAAGTGTGTGCAACGCCCTGACACTTACATGAGTGTGACTGTGTGTCCGCACGGTGCGAGCTGGAGGCCGTCTCTGCTGTCCTGTGTGTTTCAGGCTTCCGCTGCTCTGCTAAACCTTTGAAAGGAACAATAAGTGGTTGCAGCGTCGCGATTAATTAAATGCTGGCGATTTTACACTCGGATCTAACCTGTCGGGTCGCGGGGCCCTGCCGGCCGTACCGGCCACACAAGGCCGGGCCAGACTTCCAGGAGCCCCGCCACGCTCCGCCACGCCCCGCCACGCCCCGCCACGCCACGCCACGGGATGCAGTCATCGCGCGATCTCTTTTTCCGCTTACCCGCCTTTTAATGGGCTGCAGGACGACGGACATGTGGGGGAGGAGGAAGAGCTGGAGGAGGAGGAGGACACACCTCTCGTATACAGTGTATAACGGTACGGACGCGTGCGTGCGAAAGGGTGTCTCTCTCTCCGGGTCTCTGTGCGTGCGTCCTGTCGTGTCGCGGAGTACACTGCCAGAAAATACACGCTGCAGTGCAGGTGCATTATTTATAAAATGAAATAAGAATTCAATGGTCTATATGTTTTTTTAACGCAACAGATGATTGGTAGATTCGCTGTTTTGCGTTATGCGATAGCCTCCCTATATAACTTTGCGGCCAACGCTGCTGCTGCACCATTCAGCCCTCGCTCGGCACCGTGGGAGTGAGGTGGCGGGCAAATTTAAATCTTTCCCCGCGGGGCGGGCGGGGCTGGGCGAGGAAGCTCGCGGGCTCGGCGGACTCGGCTCGGCTCAGCCCTGCTGCTCGACTCGACTCGGCTCGGCTCGGCTCTCTGCCTACCTTGGTCCAGGGATTCGCAGAAGCCTGCACGTAGCAGCAGGCGCGGTCCTACCCGGCTGCCAGGCTCCCAGGCCCTTGGGCGTGCAGTATGCGACCGTGCCTGCCGCGCCACGCCACGCCACGCCCCGCCACGGGGACCACCGCCGCACCGCACCATATGTAGAGCTTTTATCGCATATACCCGATCTTCTTCTCGTCCCTTTCCCCCTCCCCTCCCCCTCTTCTCCACCCCCTTCTTAAAAACAAAAGAAGGTGCCTGCTGCCCCTCTGCGCGACGCGACGACGCTCCGTTTTGCATGTGACCTGCTGGACCCTTTTATTCCAATGGTTTCGCTCTCCTCTCAGCGCTCTCTTTCGCTCTCCCTCCCCCTCCCACACTCTGTGACTTTTCTCTCTCTCTCTTTTTTTTTACGTTTTGGAATCGGCAATGCTCACGCTCTGTCCGGATCTCTCTCCTGGCCGGCCGCGCCTCCAGCCTCCTTGCTCCGGCTGCTGGCCGGAGGGTTTGTTTTCGTGAAGTGTGTAGCGCGCCGCCACGCTCCGCCACGCCCTGCCCCCTGTACTGGCGCGGATAGGTCAGAAATGTACTTTGGCCTACTTGGCGGCAGCAGGGTGCACGGCGCGGCTGGGCTGCCGGGTCGACATGGTTCCCACAATAAGTCTGGACGAGGGGGAAAGCACCCCCGACAATAAAGCACGAGTGATTACGCCCGTTATTACGCATGTTTACACCTCATTTTCTGTTATTTCGGTTATTTTACTTGGTAATATGTATAGTAAGGTTATCACAATAGATCCTTTCAGCATTAGCGTAGTGAAGAACAACAGACCGGAAACAGTTGCTTGTCAAAATCCTAACGTTCATGAAAACTTTAAAAAAATGTAAACAATATGAAAACGATTCGACCTTCATTTTATTTAAGTGTTTTGGGCACATTTGGGTGATTAAAAGCCACTGTTTCCGGTCTGTTGCTCTTCACCTTGTTCTTCACTTCACCAATGCTGAGAGGGTATTTTGTTAATTCATCGGTAATAACTCTTAAAAACATGTTATTACGCTAAGATTACAAGTGATTACGCATTGATTAAGGGCCTGGGTGTACGAGTGCTTTCCCCCTCGAGTCTGGGAGACCTGGAGAGTCAGGGAAATTGTCCGTATACAGTGTAAGAAAAATTCGCGTGACTTGTTCCCAAGAGGAATAAAGAATTTACTCTACATTTCTGGTTGCTTCTTATGTTTTACATTTCTAACTGATAAACGGAGTGAGTACACTTATTACCTTGTATTTCTTGCATTTTGTTATTTTCTTTTATTATTGATAATTTGTTTTGATTAATCGCTTAGTATTCTCATGTATTTCCTTGTATTTTTCGTGCATTTCTTGAAATTTTTGTAGAGATACACCTATATTATACACCTTTTTTTATTTTTTTTTTTAATTTTTTTTTTTAATTTTTACGAGTTGGCCACCCCTTGACCTATAGGTGGTCCACCTGCTGCCGGTGGTGACCCCCGCCCCGGCGCTGCGAGCCGGCCCGGCAGCTGATCCCCGGCCCGGCCCGGCCCGACCCGGCCGTCTCACTTTGAATGAGCGCGCGCCGCCGAGCCGCGAGCAGAGCGGCTCACCGTTTATTCGCAGGTGCGTCGCCGCTTTACGAGCCTCTCCTCTCTTCTCTCCTCTCCTGCCCCTCTCGCGCAGTGGCCGTGCTAATGATGGACACGGTCGTCTCGTGGTGTTCCCGCCAGTAAAGCGGCGGGGCGGGGCGGGGCGTGCGAGTCCGACTGGCCCTGCCCTGCCCTGCCGGTCTGCCTTGCTGCCCGCGGGTCGGGTCGGGGCGGGGCGGGGCGGGGCGAGACAGGGCAGCGGGGCCATTTCCCGATTAGATTCTCATATCCCCCGCCGGTGTGCGTGCGGTGCGGGTTCGCCCCTCGTGCTGCCTCTAGGGCTGCGGTGTGCTGCCGCCCCCTCTGCTCTGGCCTTGCTGCTGGTCTGGTCGTCTTGCTGGCGCTCTTCATAATCCTGACATGCGCCTTGGTTTTCCTGCGGGACGGACGCACCCTCGCCGGTCTTCCTGCTGCTGACACACTGGGAATCCAAGTGTACGAATGTCGGACACCTGCAGGTGCGAGGGGGAAAGCACTTGCGTAATAAGTCGTACACCCAGGCACGAAATCAATGCGTAATCACCTGTATTTTAGGCGCAATAAACTGTGTTTTACGGCTTATTATCGATAAAATATTAATAGTAATGACCTTATTATGTATGTTAAGCAGTTAAATAACTTAAATAACAAAAAAAATTGGTGCAAGCATGCATATTACCCGGCGTAATCGCGTAATCACTCGTATACCATTTTCAGGAGTACTTTCCCCCTCGTGCAGGTGTGTGAATGTTTGTCGCACACTTGCAGGTGAGCAAACGACCATTCGTACACTTGCAGGTGTGCGAATGACCATTCACACACTTGTAGGTGTGTGAATGACCATTCGCACATTTGCAGGTGTGTGAATGACCCTTTGCATAATGCATACTAGCAGGTGAGCGAATATCCATTCGCCCAACTAGAAAGCCCGGCCTTTCCGCATGGGTTTCAGCAAGTGTACGAATGGCCGTTCGCTCACCTACAAGTGTGCGAATGGTCATTCGCACACCTGCAAGTGTCCGAATGGTCGCTTACATTCGCTCACCTGCATGTGTGCGACATTCGTACACTTGGATTTCCAGTGCCTTCCTTCCTGCTGTCGGTCGTCTTGGTGGTCTACCGGACGGTCTCCTTGTGTCCTCTTGCCGTTCGTCTTGTGGATGATCTTGTTGCTGCCCCTGTGGTAGCTCGGCGGGCCTGCTGCGGGCAGGACCTGCTCGACGCCGCCGGCTAAGCCCAACAGAACTGCGAACGGACTCGGCGCACTCGGCAATTCGCGCGATTGACCCGCCCGAAAATATCCCGCCCACCGCGTGCCGCGGGGCCGCAGGGAAGTAGTTATCCGCGTGAGGGTGAGGCCGGCGGCCCGCACAGCGCTCGCGGCAGCACGCACGCGAAGAATATGTAGGTTACTGGTATACCAAGGAAAGGAAAAAAAAAACAAGTTAACTTATGACATCCTTATGTAACCCGTGTCGGCTGATGCTCTGTGACCGAGGGGGAAACAACTGGAAAGTTTTGTGTCAGCTGGATCACGGATTACCCGTAAACTCTGGATTAAATTTAAAAAAATTCAAGGAAGGTCCATGGTTTACGTCGTATTACCAACAGATTACCCTGAGTTACCTCGGATTACGTCCAGAATATTGGTAATCCGGATTAAGGATTACTAACCTGATGTCAGCTGGATTACCAGAGTCGTTTCCCCCTTGTCTGTGACTGACTTGCAACTTAAAAAAAAATATATAGATATACTGTAGCAAAAAGTATGCTGCGGTTGTCACTTCCGTTGCTGCAGGAGTCAATGTGCATAGTCTATCTCTATCTGAACCTAACAAAGTCCTTTGACGAGAATACCGCATATGGTCATTGGTTGCCATAGCTGATGTTTGACCAGCAAAACTAACCTTTTTGCTATAGCAGCTTGCAGCCCATAGCGGCGGGCGGATCAGGGTTGGTGGGGTGGAGCGAGGCGAGGCGGGGCGGGGCGGGGTGGGGCAGCGCGCGGCGGGAGGTGTTCCTGATGAGCGGAGAAAAGATTAGAGACGGGGTCATGAAAGCAGTAAGTGCTAATTGGCGACCAAGCACCGCCAGGCAACGCCGCCGTCACGCCGAGTCCCCCCCTCCCCCCCCCTCACTTCGTCAATCCCTTCCTCCCCCCCCCCCACTCTTTTGCCTCTTTTTAGTATTTTTTATTATTACTGTCCCTACTCCGGTCCCCCCCGCGAGTTCCTCCGGAGACGGGTTACCGGACGGACATCATGCGTCTCACACGCGTCCTCTTTGGCGAGCGCGTGCCGCGGGGCGGGGCGGGGCGGGGCGTGGCGTGGTGGGGGGAGCAGACACCCTCCTAAAGAGTGAGCATCTTCCTCTCGGAGCTGCGCACAGCGGGAGAGGATATCGCTCCTCCGGGCTCCGGGCCGGCACCGGCACCCTCTGCTAGCAGTAGTCCTTTGTGGCCCCCGGAGCCGTGCCGGAGGAGCAGTTGGACAGGATCCACTTCCGGATCCCTGTGAATGGGTTGAACTAGAGAGACTCAGAGGGAGAGAGGCGTCAACTCGCCGCGCGGCGAGAAGCGCCGTGGTTGGATAGTCCCAGCGTGAGCTACCGGTCGCTGATTGGCCGGCTGGAGTGACGTCACGCAGTGGACGTGCAGAAATCAGACAGGATCGCATCTAGCCGGCCGGGCCTCGAGCACGACCCGAACCGACCCTCGGCGGATCCGGTGGCAGGGGATTACCGAGGGGATTAGGCGGCTTAGCGGAGGGGTGCTGCCTGTTCCGATTGCATAGTGTTCCGTTCTATATTTTTAGGATATTATTTCAGAATCGTATTCGGATTAAAATAGTAATTCGATTGAGTCCAAACGGCATGTTCATACTACAATTTTTAGTCTGAACGTGCCAGCATGCATAATTGAACGTTCGGACACGTTCAGACCAAAACTTGGAGTATGAGCATGCCGTTTGGACTCAATCGAATTACTATTTTAATCCGAATACGATTCTGAAATAATATCCTAAAAGTATTGAACGGAACACTTTTCGAACGGAACAGGCAGCCACCCCTCCGCTAACACGCCTAATCTCCTTGGTAATCCCCTGTCACTGGGCGCGACGAGGGTCGGCCGAGGTCGCCTGGCCGGTCTGTCCGAGAGTGTGTGAAGCGGCAGGCTGCGACTCGCTACCCGCACCTTCTCAGAAAGCGCTTATCCCACGTGAGTGCGTCGGCCAATCAGAGCCTTGCCCAGAGCTCACGCTGGGACTATCCAACCACGGCGCTTCTCGACGCGCGGCGAGTTGACGCCTCTCTCCCTCTGAGTCTCTCTAGGTTGAACCACGACACGCCTGGCCTGGGCTGCGTGCGGTCACTTATTCGGAGCGACCCCAGCAGTTTAGCAGGCGCATGACCCTTCTCTCTCTCTCTCTCTCTCTCTCTCTCTCTCTCTCTCTCTCTCTCTCTCTCTCTCTCTCTCTTATTATGTTTCCAGAGAGAACCAGAGAGCAGGCCTATGTTGTAAGCGGGAGATCTTGTCCTTTTATATGGACCTCTGTAAAATTTGTCGCAATTGATCTCTTTTTATTTCAATTGATTTTTTTTTTTAAATTCTGTCTATTTTCATTTATTTCTATGTATTTCTCTCTTGTGTTGCGCTTTTCTGACGAGACCTCTTATGTGTAATGCCGTGTACATACTACACACCCTATGGAGCTGGCAGCCGTTTCACACTATCCTTGCACTTCCGGTTGCGGAAGGAAAAAGCGCTGCCCTGGGTGGGAGGGACGTATGACCCGCAGTATGACCGGCCTGCTCTCCTCCTCCTCCTCCCCACCCCGCACCGGCCGCGGCTGAAGCGCGAGCAGCTGAGCGAAAGCCATGCAACACACACACACACTCACACACACACAGTGTGCAGGCAGCGGCGGCATTAACTCCCTGCGTAGCTCCGTGGAACACACACACACACACATACACCCACGCACTCGCTCACACTTACACACACATACACAGACGGGCGCGGAGATGGTATAGTTGCGTGGGTAAAATTAGCGCGTTTTGGCCGCGTCTTTGGCATAGCACGCTGGCCGCTGGGCCCGGCTGGGCCGCACGGCGCGGGTAACGCAGAGTGTATGTGTGGTACTAGCGCGCGCTTGCGCTGCCACGCCGGCCCGGCCCAGTCCCCGTGACCTTGAGCCGTTGACGTGCGTTGCGCACCGAGGAGGAGGAGGAGGAGGCGGAGGGCGCGCCCACGCAGCGCCACAGTGGGCTCCACGGCACGCGCGCCCCGGGCTGGGCCCAGACGAGCGGTTTTGTGTCTCTGTCCTTGTCACTCTCGTAGGGCACGCGGCAATGTGGAGCGAGAGAGAGAGAGACGGGCGGACAGACGGACACTGATGGTAGAAGGTGCTCGGCTTCGTCATCCTGCTGCGATGCACTGCTGTATTTTGTATGTCCACAATTTACGAATAATGTGCAATGTGCAGGTTGGGTGAATATTTTGACACACTTGGTGTGTGAGACAAATTTACGAATAATGTGCAGGTTGGGTGAATATTTTGACACACTTGGTGTGTGAGACAAATTTACGAATAATGTGCAGGTTGGGTGAATATTTTGACACACTTGGTGTGTGAGACAAATTACTCACACACTTGGGATGCGATAAAATAGTCACACGTCGGCAAGAGTGAGTGTGTGACAAAATCTCATTCAAGCGCACAGTTGTCGCATAAAATTGTTCAAATCTGTATTATCCAGAAACAATTATTCGGGCCTGTTCCGCACCCCTCGGTAATACCTCTGCGCTGCTGTAAATCCTCCCGCTGGCTGCCGGCCACCTTAAAATGTACTCCTCTTTGGTTCTCTCGCGAGGGACTTGCCCGCCCGCGGCAGTGTGTGTGTGTGTGTGTGTGTGTGTGTGTGTGTGTGTGTGTGTGTGTGTGTGTGTGTGTGTGTGTGTGTGTGTGTGTGTGTGTGTGGGACTGTACGACGTACGTATACGTACTATACACTGCCGCGGGGCGCGGGGCCTAGCCGGGCCGCGTCCGGGTCGAGTCGGCGCTGCTCGGTCGGCGCGAGTGACGCCAGCAGCGCCCGGCTCGGCCCGGCCTGGCCCGGCCCGGGCCTCCTCATCAGCACATGCGTGCATGTCATGTGCTGAACCGAACTTGGCGAGTCACTACTGTCCGCCGGGCGCGGCCGGGCGGGCCGGGCGGTGCGTCGCGGCGCTCAGGCCCATGTGGCGTGGCGTGGCGGTCGAATAACAGAGCGGGCCTGAGCTGGGCCCCTCCCGCGCCCGCGAGAAGGACACGCTAGTCGGGTTTCAGGAAAAAGACAAACAGGGGGAAAAAAGACCAACAGAAATAAATGAAAATTACTTGGAAAACTTTTTCATACAGTGCGCACCGCAGTGGGCAAGGGGGAATCAATCATGTGAAATGCTTACAATGATTTTTTTGTTGATTTTTTAAAAAATTTGAATTGTCTTTTGAATTTTTAAGAGAATAATGAAAATGTTTTGCAACTGTGTGATAAATTTTGATCTCCCCCCCTCCCATCCTATTTGTGACTTTTTTTTCAATTGTTTATTTCATTCTTTCTTCATTTGTTTCGATATTTTAAAATGATTTTTTTTTGCCGTACAATGATTTTTCGAAGTGATCCCCCCGGCAGTTATGAGTTATGTCGGTCAGCGGCGCACGGCGCACCCGCACGGCGAGGCAAAGTCCCTGATCAAGGATATAAAGCCATGTTGCCTATATGGGTGGTAGGTAGGCGCAACTGATCTCTTATAATGCTTCCCAAATTAGGAAAGAATTCGAAAACTTCTGTAGATTTAAAAGCATTTCTTTGAGGGAGCGTGATGTCTCTCCCGGGGGTCACTCATGCAAAATGTGTACAGTGATTTTTTTTTTTTTAATTTTTAAAAATTTATGTTTTTATTCATCAGGGAAAATTTCTAACACTTTTCGAGAAATTTTGATCTTTTCTTCCTATTTCTTCCTGTTTTCATTCTCTCCACAAGTTTTTTTTTGTTCATTTGTTCTCGATGTTTCGGATTTTTCTGTATATCTTTCTTCTTGTTTTTAATTTTGATATTTTGCTGATTTTCTTGAAACGATATTTTGGGGGCTATGCTATGATTTTTCCAAGTGATGACCCCCCCCCCCCCCTCCCCCTCGGTTTGAACGCAATTTCGGTGATTTTGTGTCGCGACGCGCGACGCCTGTGCTCGCGCGGTCAGGTCACGCTCACAGTTTGTATGTTTCAGACTGATCTGTATCGACAGCGCTGCTTCCTCTGCGGGCGCTCTGCCCTGCGTGCCTACATCAGGCCATAGTATGTCTGTCTGCCTGCCTGCCTGCGCCTGTGTATGTGACGAATGAAGTTCGCGCTTGTGTGTGTGTGTGTGTGTGTGTGTGTGTGTGTGTTTGCGCGCGCGTGTGCTGCTCAGCCTTTTGCACGACCTTCGCCGAATTAACCTTCATCGCTACTCGGCCCTATGCCTCCCCCCCCTCTCCCCCCTCTAGTGCCTCACGCACGTGAGTGCGCATACGGACGCGACGCGAGGCCCCCGGCCCTCATGCCTACACATGCTCTGCTGGGCCGCGAGCCCGCACACCATCCCGCCCCGCATGTCCGCCGCCCTGCCCTGCGCGCTCCGAGCTTTTAATAGATCTCGCGGGTCTTCACTCACCGCCGCACTACCCTACTCTCTACCCTGCGGCCCGCCCCGCCCCGCCACGCCACGCACCGCATCACGGGCCGCTCACATGCGTTACCCTGCCGCGCGCGCTTATCTTCTGCGAAAGGCGTGTAATCTCGCCCCCCACTGTGTGTTCCGACAGTGTAAAGTTTGAGGCTGCCGCCGCTGCGCCGTTGCCTAGCCGCCCCGGCCCGCCACGCCCCGCCCTGCACCCGCCCGGATTGATGTGAGCGCCACACACCGCGCGACGTTAAGGCGCAGGGCGGGGCAGGGCAGGCAGGGCGGGGCGGGGCGGCCGCTTTGTTTTCACAGCGGTGGCGTCAATATTGGGCGGATTCGAACGAGGCTAGGGCGGCGGGCGAGTGTGTGTACCGACCGACCCGGGAGGGTGGGGGGGGGGAGGGGACTTCCCCGCGCGCTTACGACGCGCGAATGAAAGAGAGAGAGAGAGATAGCTACTCTTTGGGGACTCTGCGTGTTGGCACAGGTACTGGGTGCACGGTGAAGTGGTAAAAGAAATAAGCATTTTTGCACACTATGAGCGTGCATTTTACGACTTTGAACACAACAGTTTGGTGTCGAACATTTTTGCACGCTTGCGTAGTGTGCAAAATTTAAAAGTTTGGCAAGTGTGCAAATATTTCACTCCTGATGGTCACGTACTGGGTGTTTCTTCGAATGCGTAACAGTGTTGCGGGATAGTATACTCGCACTCGCCATGGCGCCTTACGGGTGAATAGTGTAGGCAAACCGGCAACTCTGTTACGCGCATTCAAAGAAACATCCGGTACATAGTTTGGGGAGAGGGTGTACTAAGTGTCAAAAGTTGCACACCAATTCGTGTACAGTGGCCCGCCGCGGACGTTCGCGAAATGTCCAAAATTTGCATCGTCTTGTGAAGCACTCCAATTTGGGTGCAACTTTGTGCTTTCCTGCCGTCGCGTCGTGTCGTGCTGACTGTTTGTGGTGTGTCGTGATCGAGAAGGATGATAATCAAGAGGTGGTTCAGAGAGTTACCGATACCAGAGAGACACTCTGGCGCGGTGCAGTGCTCGCTGACGCATTGCGCGTGGCGTGGCGTGGCGGGGCGTGGCGTGGCGGGGCGGGGCGGGGCGGGGCGGGGCGTGGCGGGGCGGGGCGGGGCGGGGCGGGGCGGGGCGGGGCGCGGTGCGTCCTGTCCCGGTGGCCTTACGCCAATGTCAAGGTGCGGCGGAGCGGCGCGGGCGCGGCGGGCGCGGCGGGCGCGGCTCTCAGTCAGCTGAGCGGACGTTCGGCGGGGCCGCGCCGGCCCGGGACTGTCAGGTGTTGGGCAGGACCCTCTTCTTCTTCTTCTCCTCCCCGACTCTCAGGCCAGGCAGGCCGCAGTGACTGGCATTACGCTATTACGTGAGCCGGTGCGGCGCTGCGGCGCGCTGCTGCAGTGTGTAGGCCTACGCGCGGCCCCTGTGTGCGGCGCGTGCACTCAGCAGCTCTCTGGCGCGGGCAGCCCAATGTCAAGGTCGCCTGTGCTCGGCTGCTCGTTGCGTTGCTGAGAGCCGAGCCGAGCCGACTGCAGCGGGCGGGGCGGGGCGGGGCGGGCGGGGCGGGGTGGGGCGGGGTGGGCCGAGCCGGCGGGCCGCGTCGCGCACCGGCAACTGCAGCCGCGCGGCGCGGCGGCCGGGCCTCCTTGCCAGGCCCCTCGCGGGCCCCGCCCCACCCCGCCCCGCCCCACCCCGCCCCATGTACCGGCCACGCACTGTACGCGGCGGTCGCTAAGGCAGCCTCGCGAATTCGCGCTGCGGCGTTGCGGGGCGTTGCGGGTGCGGGGCGGGGCGGGGCGGGGCGGGGCGGGGTGTGGTGGGGCCCCACGAGGCGGACCCCGTGCGGACGGCTGGGTGCCGCGTCGCGCGGGCTTGGCCGGTCTCAACGCGCTCTCTAACGTACGTACGTCATGTGACCTACTGCGGCAGAGGAAAAAAAGTTGCAACAAAGTATTAATTTATGCCTTATTTTTATTTTCAATTTTTTTCGTTGGTCTCTGTGCGTTTACAGCGGCTACCAGAAGTCCTCAGGGCTCGTCGGTGCTGGGAGGGGGAGATGCCACCTGCGAGCTCTGATATCACCCTCACACCGTCAACAAAAGTTGTCTCGTCCGTGTAGTTAGTCGCAGTGCCGGTTGTCTTATCGCAATTTTCGAGTGCCTCTGTGTACACGTCTACCTCTAATGCGAGCGGCCGGGCCGACCCGCGGCCCCGCGCTGGTGCGTTCCTGTTTGGAGTGCCTATGGTCTGCGTTTTTCGCTTCGCGGAAGTGAGCCAACGCGGTGACGGCGCGTAAGTGTATCTGGTTGATAAGGTGGAGGGGGAAAAAAAAGGAGCTATCAGAGATAGTAGCATTAAGGTAGATGGCGGCTTTTTGAGACGTCATCCTGTTTGTCAGGTGTCAAAGTCAACTGTTCCACAGCTCACTTGTAATTTTAGTTATGACACAAAATAAGTTTGTCAAGCTCGTACCCAAAGTGAAATAAAAAAGTACCTTTGTTTAAAACATAAATTATCCTCATATTTTTTTATTTTTTTTTGCTTTGCGAAAATTTGTTGGACGAGTTTGACCCTCATCACTGAACACACTTACGCTCGCACTGACAGGGGGGGCCCGTGTCCCGCAGATGAAGTTATCACATTCCAATCTTTACACACTGATTAATTAAGCCCCACACTCGCTGCCCCATAAAAGTGACGTCGGTATGCGAGCCGCGTGTTTAACGCGCACACACACACACACACTCACACCCACGCACTTAGCCAAGGCGCTTTATAATGCTCGCTTCCAACATTTTTAACAAGCTGCGCCTCGGCTTGGGCTCTCGGCATCTCGCCCGCACCGCACGCCGTCCCGTACCGCGCTCGTTAAAGTGCGTACGCGAATAGCTAACCCGCGCTAAACCCGGCTGCTTGAGAAACTCTCAGTCACGCGTTCACAGCCCCGGGCAGGGCAGGGCCCGCGGCCCCGGGCCCCGCGGGACCGGGAAGAGCCAGGCCAGGCCGGCCGCGCACGCACCATTTTTGCCTCTTCACGGTCACAGACAATGTCTCATTCTTTAATCATTTTAATTCTTTTTGTGTGCGTGAACAATGGAAAATTTTGAGGATTATTTTTACTGTGGGACAACCTTTAGGTTTTTGGGCGCAGTCTCCTTTTTGAAAAAAGAGGGAAGTTCCCGTGACTTTCCCGGAAACTTTCTCTAAACCTGGGAAATTTTCCTGAGAGTAAAGTGGTTTATCTTAGTTCCTTCTTTTCCCTTTGAAAAGGCCGGCATTGTTTTTACCGTGCTCTTATCTCTCCCTCTCTCATCGTCTCTTCTCTGCCTCCTCCTTTATCCCCCAGTCTTTCAGCCGTCTCGGAGCGACCGCAAATAAGACGAGGATAAGTAACCGATTGACGGAAATTGTTGTAAGACGTAAGAAAAATTAATCTACTTCATGCACCAAAAAAAAGACACAGCGGTGCGAACGAGACTTTTGGCCTCCGGTTCGTGGCGCGGGCGATGAAGATGTGAGGGGGAAACTACTCTGAATTTTGGTGTCCATTATTTGTGAATTTTGGTAATTTTTTGTGAATTTTTATTGAATTTTTGTGAAAATTTGCTTAAAATTTCATTATTTGATTTTTTTCTAATTTTTTTCTGTTTTTTTTTTTTAATTTTTTAGAATTTATCTAAATTACGAGGTGTGCCTATAAATTTCAGAGTTGTTTCCCCCTCGTGAAGATGTCTGGCTACACGACTCGCTCCACCTCCTGTGGACGAGTGGGAGCCGAGCGTGCTGCTGCGGCGTGCGAGCCCCGCGCCGGGTAGGCAGCCCGCCCGCACGCGCGCGCTGCGGCCCGGCCCGCTGCGCCTGCTCAGCTCTCCTCGCTCTGTCTCTCTCGCACCTGTACGGCGCAACCACATGAGTGCAAGAGAGACACTCTCACTCTCCCGCTGCACTAAAAGACCGCCGCCGTGTCTCGCCGACGGAGATTTTTTTTTCTTTTTTCAAATGATGAATAGCAGGCTGTTAAAAAGTGTTTTACTGTAATTTTTATTGTTCAAGTGTTTTGGGCTGCGGGCGCCGGCGCTGGTAGGTGCGCGCGCACACAGTGTGTACACTTTGAATGCACACCGGCGGCTCTGATTGGTCGGTTTGATCTGTTTCCGACCGCGCATCCAAAAGCCACATTCTGCGGTCGGGGCGTCTCTGGTTCTCTGCTCCCCGCAGCGCCAGCACGCCGGGACGGCCTCAAACTCGTGTCGACCGAATGGCCACGCCACGTCGCGCAGCCGCGCCACGCAAAGCTCGTACAAATACGGCATGATGATGCCACACGATTAATTATCGTACCCTGCCGGGGAAAACTACGGAGTGCGCCCACTGAATCATCGATCTATGAAAAGTACGTCGTGTGAAGTGTGGAGAAGGAGGTGCGTGGAAAACTATGCACATGCGTAATCATCAATTAAATAATTAATGAATGATAATTTATATAAAAAATTAAATAAGTAATAAAAGAAATAAATGTCAGTTTGGCATGATGGCTGTGACATTCAATGGTTACTATTTTAGAATGTACATTTGGGGTTTCACGTGAAACTCAACCGCGCCGAAATTTTCCATCCGCCAGGCCTGTAGTGTCGCTACTATTGGACGAGCGCACTCACTCACGCACACCCACCTGTGTGTTCACCTGTCGTCTGCTATCGCTGCTGACGTTAAGGAAATTAATGAGCCGTTGCCAGTCTGCCTATTGCGACTGATGATAAGCTAGAAAAGAGATGTGACTTTGCACGCGTTCGTACACGAATAATGCTTTCAGGGGAATTTCGCTGTGGGTTACAGTATGGAGCCTACAGTGTTAAAAATATTTGTAAGGACTTACGGGAAGATTTTCATGATAAGTGGAAAGTTACAACCTCTAGTTTTCAGTTGTATTGTTACGATAATTTTTTACACCATGTGTCGTGTCGACTTAATTTTCTTTGACGAATGAGAATTTCCTGTCGTAAATTTACGAATATTTTTTTTTTCACAGTGTTGTGGCTTACCGTGAAATTTCCACGTTAAGATTACCATGGTGCACTCCTGATTCACCGTGAGCTTATTGTGACATTCAAACGTAAACTACTTGAGCTTCAGTAACTCGGGTTATATATCGGCAGCAAATAACTCTCAGTGAGGGCGCGCAGCGCGCAGTGGCCCTGCGGACACACCCCGGCCCGGCCCGAGCGGAGCCCGGGAGTGAGTGTGTTGTGCCAGTGCGAGTGAGTGCGGAACAGAGTTCAGTGCCGGCCGGGCCGGAGCCGGAAGGGGATGGAGCAGCGCGAGCCGCGCGGGCGGGCGGGTGTATATATGTTAATTAAGAGGAATGCCCGCCCCGCTATCCGCCTCGCTCTGCCCCACTCCGCCCCGCCACCACACGGCCCACTGCACCCGCGCATATTAGCCCGCACTCGCCAGCCCATCCGCGAGTTCAAACTTTTTATTTCAAATTTGTTTGACTTTTTTCTTGCCCACGCTCTCTCTCTCTCCCCCCCCTCTCTCTCTCTCTGTCTCTCTCTCTCTCTCTCCCTCCCTCCCTCCCTCCCTCCCTCCCTCCCTCTCTCCCCCCCTCCGTACACCTACCCCCTTCAGCGTTGCGGGTATGAAAAGAGTATCGGGCCGGCGGCCGCAGCACCACCACCATGCAACGCCACACCGTGCGTAAATGGAAAGCAAACAGATATCCATTATTTCGGCGTGCGCTGGCCGCGGCCGGCTCCCGGTCACGCAGGTCTTTACGGGGAGAGGGATGGCGCGCCGTGGCGAGGCGGCTCGTAATTACGGTGCGTTATGAGTGATAAACTGTTATCAGCGCGGGCTGCGCCTGCCTGCCTGCCTTCCTGGCCGGGTGCTTCGGCTCGGCTCGGCTCGGGGTCGGGTAGCCGCGCCGCCCACTCATCGGCCTCGAGCCGTCCCCTGGTAACGAGGGAACTTGTTAGATATTCACAGAGCAGAAGTATGGTACAGTACTTTACTGATGTAGAAACCTTTAAGTGTGCGAGGTATACATGCAGGTAAGAGAGTTTTCATTCGCGCCCGCTTTTTCAAGTGTGTGAAATTCTGTGGAAACTCACACGTTTGCATGTTAAGGGTGAGGAATTAAGCGTACTGCATCTACGCTGCCATTAGTTACTTATTATTGAAGAGTACAAATTTGGCATGGGTATTGGGTATCCCGCGATAGGTCCTGAGCTACAGTCGTACCTCCAATCGCAACAGATTTTTCATACTCAATCCCGTGTCCACGCACCAGAGGAAGAATGGCTAAATTTGTTCGAAGTTAGGTCATCTGACTGTACGTCCCACGAGTAGTAACGACCCCAACTCAAAACCCGGATTTGCTTCGCCTACTTGTCTACCAGCTAGGCTAAACGGGTGCTGGGCGGGGGTGGGGGGTTGGGGGGGACAGACGTCTCGACCGCGTGGCGCAGGGCGGGCGGGGCAGGGGCAGGCCGAGTGGAGGGGGGGGGGCTATCGGGGCTCCTCCGGCCTGGCCCGCTGCATCGCTGCACTCGGGAGGTATCGATTGGGGCGAGGCCGTGGGGGGCGGGTGAGGGTGAGGGCGAGGCCGCCGTGGGCTTTGCTTGCGTGAGGAGGGCGCCGCGCCGAGGCCAGAGGGCCCCCGCCGAGCCTGCTCCCCCGTCCCCGCCCCGCCCCGCGCCCCCCACGCGCGTCCTAAATGTGTCAGCACTGCTGCATCCTGCCCAGCCCAGCTCCCGCC
This sequence comes from Frankliniella fusca, assembly GCA_029379305.1. Classification (NCBI taxonomy): domain Eukaryota; kingdom Metazoa; phylum Arthropoda; class Insecta; order Thysanoptera; family Thripidae; genus Frankliniella; species Frankliniella fusca. The sequence goes on along the minus strand of JAHWGI010000516.1, from coordinate 397,893 downwards.
GCTGCCCTGCGCTACCCCTTCGCTACCCTTGAGCTACCCTTGAGCTACCCTTGGTCTGCGTCTGATCTACCCCTGGTCGCCCCAACCCCTATGGTCTACCCGGTGGTCTACCCCTAAGCTACCCCTTTCTGGCCTGTGCCTCTGCCAAGGGGGAAACACATCTGAAATTTTTGTACACCTCGTCATCCAGAAAAATTTAGAAAAATTACAAAGAATCATTAAAATGCAAAAAAATTTAGGCAAAATTTAAATGAACTTTCACAAAATTTCTATAAGAATTAAAAAAAATATCACAAAATTTGTACATTAAAAGTCAGAGTCGTTCCCCCTGGCCTCTGCCTTGTCTCAGCGTTATCCTTGCCCTCCCTGCCTTACCAGTGCTCCACCCCTACCTACCCCGCCCTACCGCTGCCTCTGGGGCTGGTGATGATGAGTGAACGCCGCGGAGGGTTGGGGTATATATAGGCGGTCCCCTTGCCGCCGCCATCGGTGGTGGGGGAGATTGACTTGGCGCTTCGCTTGCTGCGATTGATTTCAAAGTTTGGCGACACGACGCCGCCCTGCTCTGCATACATCCGGATGCGCTCGGGGCCAAAGGCGTGGCGGGGCGGGGCGGGGCGGGGCGGGGCGTGGGGCAAGCCGATAGCTAGACCGCGCTCCTGTCTCACTCCAGACCCGTGGCGGGCGGTCGGGTAAGTCAACGGTGCGGTGCGCCTCTGCCCGCTGCTGTCGCTGCTCCTGCTGATGATGATGCTCGCCGTGCTGCTCCTGCGGCAGCTGCACCGCGGAGGTGCGAGGCGGTGATAATGTGCGGTGGGCCGAGGGTGAGGTGTGGTGTCGTCGCCGTCACCCACATCCTGCTGCTTGCATGGGAAGTTAACTGTCGCATCGGGCGGGGCGGGGCGGGCAGGCAGGGCAGGGCAGGGGAGGGCGGGGCGGGGCGAGACGGGTTTGCCTGCTGCTGGGGGTGAGCGATGAGAGAGGGTAGCAGGGTGCAGGCCGGGGAGATCTTGACCACCCTCAATATCTCTGCCCTCGGATCTCTGCTGTGCGCCGCGCACCCCTCCTACTCTTCCCTGCCCGCCTACCCCTCCTCCCTCCACGCGCGCGCAGGTCGAGGGGTCGCGCACCCTCCCGTCCTGGAGCGCCTGGTGCATGCGGACCCGGCGGGGCACACAGCGCAGACTGATTCAGAGGCTCACGTGCTCCTGTCGTGTATATACCTTCTTGTCGCACGCATACTCATGCGCGGCTTGTCAGCAGTGTCCTGTGAGTGCGACAAGGACGGAGGAGGTGCGAGAGCGATCGTCTGAATAATCCATGTCGACGGCAGGTGGAGGGTGGTAGGCATGTGAGTTTTGAGTTGCACTCGGCGTAATGAATGAGCCCTCGTCGCTCACGAGCCCGTTTGCGTTGGTGCGTAGAAACAAGAACGCAACCCCCCGTATGGTACGCACCCCCCTCCCCTCTTCCCCCGCGCGCTCTTGCAAACTTTGCCGCCGCCGGTGTTCACATTTTTGTTTGGCTTTGCGTGAGGAACAACGCGGGCTGATTCGCCCTTTCTCGCGCCAAAGTACTCCCTGGCGCCCCCTCGCCGGTGTGGGGGAGTTCACTCCCCTGTGATCTGCAAAGGGCGTAAGCACCGTGTCGTGCATGGGAGGCCACTGACCTGGGGCACTCATCTGCCTGTCCCTTATTCATCGTTTAAACGACCGTCGTATTATTGAGCTCGTCGTTGTATCCGGCTATTGCTCCAATGGCATGTTGCCGCTAATCCAATGACAACTGCGGTTGCACCACAATCGCATATCACTGTGTCAGCAACTAACATTCCCGAAGCGTAAGAACGAAATGTTGTTAGACACGTACAAGGACGGTCGTTGATACACCGACTTTTCTTCCTCCCTTTTTTTTTTCGGGTAGACTGTGAAAGCTGGCGCTAAAGGAGTGAGTTATAGTGGTGGGGGCGGGGGAGACGGTATCGGTGCGCGCTGGACGGGCATTCTTGCATTATTGCCTTTAATCGCGAGAGTGGTCGTGTGGCGTGGCATGGCGCGGTGTGGTGAAGGGGAGTGCAAAACAAATGCCACTCCAACGTCACGGTAAGTTATTCGCTGCAGTTGCACCCCTGCCGCGGCAGGTGGAGAGGGTTGCGCACGCAGGGGGTGCATCAAACACCCCGCGCCACGCCACGCCCCGCCACGCCCGCCTCGCTCTTGCCGTCTTCGACCACAGCCGCGAGCGCACCCCTTGAGCACGGCATGTTCGGGCTGTGCCAGCGCGTGGGTCGGGCGTGGCAGAGGGGGAAGGAACAACTCTGAAATTTTTGTGCACCTCATTATTTTCAAAAATTCAGAAAAAATAATAAAGTTTCAGAAAAATTTACATAAATTCACAAAAATTTAGGAAAATTTGGAGAAAATTCAGGAAAATATATCAAAAATTTTGTTAAAATTGTAGTGAAAATTCTCAAAAAATTCACAAACTGTGTACACCAAAATTCAGAGTTGATGCCCCTCGGGCGTGGCACGGTCTCCCCAACCCCACCTCTCCCCGCCGATACTGTGCCGTTAGGCTTCGCCGAACCTAGACGATGAGGAAAACTCGTAGCTTTATCAGGAAATTGTAAATGTACGCTCTCAATCCGAGCGGCCGATGTTTTTCTCTTGCTTTTGACGTTATTCCGAATTCGCTTTATTCTGTGTTTCAGCAAACTCGGGTTTGGCGGTGCATGGCGGACCGGAAGGAAAGAGAGGTAAGTTTGCGCCGTGACGGCGTGTGCTGAGGAACCGCTGCTTGGAAGAGCTTCCGGTGGTGCTCAGCGTGCGAGAGAGAGAGAGAGAGAGAGAGAGAGAGAGAGAGAGAGAGAGAGAGAGAGAGAGAGAGAGAGAGAGAGAGAGGAGCAGGCTTGCCGGTCAAAGGTCACACGAGCTCCGAGGTAGCAGGCGAAGGGGAGGGGAAGAAGGCAAACCCCTACCCCTGCTACAGCTGCGGTCGGTCTAGGGTAGGGGATGGAAACGGGGAGGTGAGGTGAGGGGAAAGCACCTGCGTGGGTCTGCGTGCCCCGGAGCGTGGGAGCGATCAGAGCCGCCCCCAATACCCCCCCCCCTCCTCGAGCCCCTCCTGCTACCGGCCCTGCCACTACCAACCCCCATCGACCTCCTCACCCCCACCCCCCTAACCAACCCCTCCTTCTCCCCCGCGGACTCGGGGGCTCAGCCGCCACGCAAACAAATTGCATTTCGCCTTGACGTCGTCGCACGGTATGGCCTACGAGCGATACGTCGATTCTCCTGACGGGAACACTTAGCTCACGGAAAAGCCAAATGGGGTTGTTTCTGGTTGTGGTCTCTTAGTCAACTGTTACACATTAAATTCATCTGTTTTTTTTTATGGGCCGCTACAGATTTCTGTTTTGAACAAAATTGTCGAAAGTCAGCTTATTTTGTTCATAGTTGGGCACAAAATTATGCGTAAGTAGAGCATGTTTTCAGAAATCTGTTTTTTTAGTCCCTGTATCTTACTAGATTAACTCTCTCTCAAGTCAAGTCTGCCTTTACCTTCACAGCAGCACTGCTGGCTAGCTGACTTACTTCCTGCTCGCCTAGAGATCTTTCCTGTGCGGTACTAGTAGCGAGATGCTTGGTTTATCATCTGTCTTTTATCAGCAAGTTTCAGGAGGACGGTTTACGTGTAGCAGGATGTCTTGTCCGACTGCATGGAGAAGGGTATTGTTGCGGGGGCGTGTAGCTAAAAGTGTGCGCGCGGACGTCGTCGTTTCACGAAGTATTTTCTTCTTTTTCTCGATGATCGTTTCCACTTCTCTCGCTGGCTTTGGTGCCTGGCTGGTGGGCCGAGCCCCGCCCCGCCCCTCTCTGAATGGCAGCGAGGCCTAATGGCTGTGGGTGAAGGTCGATGGGGTGCGTTCCTATCGGTGCGGTGAATAAAATAGCGGCCCCGCTGCCGCCGCCGCCCATTGCATGCTGCTGGTGGTGCCGCTGCTCTGCTCACAGCGGGGTGACGCGGTCAGGCCCGGGCCAGGCCGATCACTCAGGCCACTTCCGGATGTGGCGCGGGGCGTGTGCGTTTGTCACGGCGCGGCTTGGGAGGGCGGGGCACACCCGCCACAACGCCGAGGGGGAAACAGCTCTGAATTTTGGTGTACAAATTTTGTGGATTTTTGTGAATTTTTAGTTTTTATTTCGTGTGTGTATTATCGTGATTTTTTGTGAATTTTTATTAAGTTTTTCTGAACTTTTGCATGAATTTTACTCAACTTTTGTAATTTGTCCTGAATTTTTCTTGTCTTTATTGAATTTTCTTGAATTACGAGGTGTACACAAATTTCAGAGTTGTTTCTCCCTCGCACAACGCCCTCCGAAATACCTTATTTTAAACCCTTATTTACCCACATTTACCTTTCAGTACATAAAAGTATGCTCAAGATTGTGCTGTCTGAAGTTGAATCTTAATTTGACGAAAAGGTTTCCAGTCAATGTTTCTGTGCAAGCAGTTAGTTACTTTAATGCATACTTTTTAATGCAGAATTTCTCGCTTTGATTTTTTTCCCCCGAACGTTTACTGTGAATGCGAAAGTCGTTTTTCGACGCCACCTGAGCTCGATTTTGTTCAAAGGCAATTTTCAAACGTCTCTATTGCTAGGAATTGGCAGTTCCAAAATTCGTTTTGAGTCTGAATGAATGTAGCGTCGAAAAACGGCTTACGTATTTACAGTGTCGGCAATACCACGACAAATAGTTCTTTAAAAAAATAACAAAAAAAAAAAATTAATAATTTTTGTCATGTTCTGCCATTACACTAACCGTGAGAATTTTTATCGTGAAACAACGAAATGAAATCCATTTACAGCGTGGTGTGCAAAAAAATTATTAAAATGTGATAAACTTTAAATTTTCACAAAAATTGGTAAAAACTCTGACGTGCTGTTACTCGGTCGGGTTGGCCGTTGGCCTACTGTGTCGCAGTGTGCAGTGCAGCCTGCAGTGTATAGTGTAGTGTTGCCGCGGGGTGCGCACGGTGGCAACGCCTTGGCCACGACCTTGTTGCCGCCAGGCCGGCCCAGCCCAGCCCAGCCCGGGCCGAAAGTGACAATCGCACACAGCACACATACACACACACAAACGCACACACAGATACATGCACGCTCACGCGGTCGCGTACGTCACTGCGCGGCCTCTGCTGGCCTGCAGGCTGATTCCGAATAGCGTTCCGTTTGTGCCCTCTCTCTCTCTCTCTCTCTCTCTCTCTCTCTCTCTCTCTCTCTCTCTCTCTCTCTCTTGCTCTTAATTGACGAGTTACATGAGTGCGACCAGGACAGAGAGACGAAATCACTGTGCGGAATCACCCTACAGGCCAGGCCGGTCGCGCCAAGCCACTCGGGTGGAACGACGCGCCGCAGCAGCAGGCATGGCGCCAGCGGCGGGCCCAGCGCGCGCACACACACACACACACACACACACACACACACACACTCACAAGCACCTACGCACATGCGTATTTTCGTGGGGAGACGGGGAATTGCGAGTGTCATAATAATTGTCTCGAGAGCGAATGCGAGCGAATGAGTCTTGTCTCGCGCGTGCCTCATCTTCTTGACCCCAGAGACGCGCTCCTTGAAGGCGCTATACTTCTTCGCGCAGTTATTTCCCTTATTGGGCGCGCCTCGCATCCCACATTTGACGGGAATGTGTATAGGTATGTAATGCACACGTTTGTGCCCATGTGGGCTTTGCGACAGAGAGCGTCCAGAGCGTCAACACTTCTTGTAGTAGACTGTCCCAGTTGAGTAACAACAATTTTCACGGCAGTATTATGTGTTTGAAAGGCAGGAGTCGCAACGACTGAGATTTTACTCGTCTTACACTGAGAAAAAGAGTATCGCTGGACACTAAAACGTTTATTCCTCCTCAGGCCCATAAGATTTGTAGCCTTTCATCTTTTTTGCTCCAGGAACTTAACATTCTTAGCCAGGCAAAAATGTTTTATTGCCTTGCCACGAAAATCTTATTGGTGAGAACCAAATCAATTAATGTCAGGATTATGTCGGTCGGTAGCATTGAACAACTGTTTAGTGCCAGGCAGTAGTTTTTTTTCTCAGTGTGCGTTGATCTGTCGGCAGCGTTAAAAATCCAGGCCTAGAAAATACAGAATAAATACAAATCAGAGTGTATCCAGACAGACATACACAAGTAATGCCCCCCTCCCCCCCTTTTGAGATACGCTGCACCGCGCCTTAGACGAGGTGAAACCACACCACCGGGTCTGTGAGGCAGGCCCAGGCACGCCTAGGCACGCCGCCGTGGACTAGGTGAGCCTAGGCGCATCGACCCCCAAATGAGCTAGGGCAGTGCTGGCCGCCCCGCCCTGCCCCGACCCGGCCTCCTGCTATCGACGCCGCGCGTTTTCCAGGCATTATTCAGCGGCTCGAGTGCATAGCAGTCCATTAGCATGCATTTTCGATGGCGCCCAATGCCGGTGGACACGGAGGGGACCCGGGCCGGGACCCGGCCGGGCCCGCCCCGCTGGACAGGACATAGTCTATGGTGCCGCAGGTCCGCGACCCGACCGGAACCGGAACCGACCTGACGCAGAGGAGCTGAAGATGAGCAGAGGGAAGTTAGGGCCCTCGATGTCGAAAGTGTGGGGTGCCGTCCGATAGCGGGGCGGGACGAGGTGCGATGGTGTTCCCCTGGCGGCGCGCCACGCTGCCCTCTCTGCCCATCACTCGCGCCGGCGGGGCGGGGCGGGGCGGGGCGGGGCGGGGCGGCCACAGCAAAGCGCCCCGCCAAAAACCGCTTAGCTGGGAGCGTCGTGGTCTCGTGGTGGATCATTCCGTACGTCTCGAACCCAAACGTTATGGACATTGCGCGGTGTTTTCTAGAGTAAGATTTAATACGAAATAAAATATTTTTTTTTGAATGTCCATTTTATATATTGTGTTTGGCCTATTTTTGGTCGTGACGACTAGCGTCGAATGATCGTCCCCGCACCCCGCCCCGCCCTGCTGCTCGGCGCACGCAAGATTCTCATGCGCGCGTATGAAGCGTCTTTGCCGCGTGCTGCGGCTGCGCGAGGCGCCAACTTGGCCTTGGGTGGGTTCGCCCATGTCGTTCATCTATAAAAGTATCTCTGTCTCTGCCTCCTCCCCCCCTCCCCCCCGCCTCTCTCTCTCTCTCACTCACTCACTCACTCTCTCTCTCTTTCTCCCTCTCTCCCCCCTTCACTCTTCTCGTTCTCATGAGCTGTACGGTACGCGGCCCGGCATGGCGTGGCATAGCGTGGCGGTGCCCATCTGCAGGCAGCTGCCCGCCCCGCCCCGCCCCGCCCCGCCCCGCCCCGCCGGCTGCGAGTCGCATGCGCTTGTTAATTATTTTTGAACTGGATCGATGTGGCTCCCGGCCCGGCCCGGCCCGGCCCGGCGGCCTGGGCGCTCGCGCGCTCCTGTGCATCACGCCATCATGCGCGCACGCGGGGCCGCCGGGGCCGCCGGGGCCGCCGTGCGTACACGTCCTCATCCCCCCCCCCCCTCCGCCTCGCCCCGCCTCGCCGCGGGGCTGCTTGGCTCGGAGCTTGACCCAGATACTTTGACTTATTGCACACGGAAAGTCGCCGGCGGTGCATCGATCCGGGCGAGGCGGGGCGGGGCGGGCGGGACCAGCGCAGCCGCAGCATGGGCATCATTTATTTCTTTACGCGCCGCCCCCGCCCCGCCCCGCCCCGCCCCGCCCCGCCCCGCCCCGCCCCGCCCCGTGGCGGTCGGGCTTGAAGCCTGCTGCTGCTACGCCTCGCCGCGACGCGACGGCCGGACGGCCGACGGTCGGCCCCGCGCTCCGCTCGCCGCCGCGGCACCGTGGTGTTTCTCCGCTCGGCTGGAGCCGAGACGTCATCCAAGAAGAAGGCGGCTCTCTTGGCCTGCGGGGTGGTTCGCCGATCATCGCGGCGTTCCGTAGTGTCCTCTGTCTTGTTCCTCTCGGCTTCGGCCCTCCTCATGAGTGCAACAAGGAAAGAGGGACGGAACCACAGTGCGGAATATCACCCTGCTGCAGGTTATCGGCCGGCCTCTGCTGCCGGCTGGCTGGTTGTGCCGTCTGATTCCGAAGATCGCTCCCGCACCTCCGTCCTTTTCGCACTCATGGGGCCCAGCCATCCTCATCATAGACCGCTCCGCCATAGGAGCGACAAGGACAAAGGCACGAGAGCGATCTTCGGAATGAGACGGCGGCGGCGCGTCTCTTCGGCCACCTGGAATTGACAGATTGGGGTTGGACGGGGCCGGGGAAGGCCGCAGGGTCTAATAACGCGGAGACAGATATCGAGTGAACTGGAGGACGGCGGCGGGTGGGGCCAGGCGCCAGGCCGATAGGGAATGGGCTCGCAAACGAATCAAAGACTGCGGGCGGATAGTCTTGGAATTCCCTGACGACTTATTCGCTCTGTCTATCCAAGTCCAAGTCCGCTGCCGCGCAGCTTGGTTCACTGCTAAAACTAAGGCGTAGCCTTACGCCCGGTTTCCAAGCGTACTGAAATTTCGCTTGAAACCAAGCGTAACAACAGGTCTATTCGCTCCTATTCGGCCTATCCAAATGCATGGGATAATTTCTTTCCTATACTCCTCACATTTCAACCGTAACGACTGCGAGCGTAACTGTATGCTTCATATTGGCTTTATTCAAGCGTACAGTTACGCCTTAGTTTTACCAGTGTTGTTGTCCCGCAGCCGCCGTCCATCCCCTAGCTGCGTGTCACCTCACCCCGTCAGTCCGCCCCGCCCACCCTCCCGGCCCGTCGAATCGAAAAGGTTAAAAGGCAGGCAGCCTGTCTCGTTTAAGCTTTGCGCTCATCGCGACACGAGCACGGGCTGGCCAGCGCAGCGGCGGTCGCAACGAGGCGGGGCCGCGGGCGTGAGTATGCTCTGCGTCCGCCAAATAATGCCGCTCACCACGCCCCGCCACGCCCCGCCACGCCGCGCGCGCCCCGCGTTGAGTCACGGCCAAGGCAACGACGGTGGGCAAAGCCAAGGTAGCCCTGTAGCGGGCCCCGGCCAGGGGCAGGGCCGCGCCCCGGCCCCGGCCGCCGGTCGGCTGCGCAGGAGGACATGCCGCGCGAGTTTCACGCCCCGCCCCACCCCGCCCCGCCCCACCCCACCCCGCCCCGGAAGGAGATGAGCAGGCGACTTTCGCCACCCCTTATTGCTGCTCCTCTACGTCGTGGGGTTGCGACTGCGCGCGCGCAGGGCCCTCGTTGCCGAACAACACTCCCGCGCGCAGTTTATTCAGAGGGGGGGGGGACTACGAATACAAAATGAGTATAATAATGTTTTTTCGTGTTTTTCACTTAAAATATTTTATTTGGCTTTTAATTTTTGAGAGAAAAAAAAAATGAAAATTTCTATCTCTTTTTGATACATTTTGATCTTATTTTCTTCTGGAATCTGCTCTTTTTCATTATTTCGGTTTTCGATTTTGTCTTTGATCTTTAAAGAATGTTTTTTTGATATTTTGATTTCTTTTTTTTTGGCGAGGGCGTACAATGATTTTTCGAAGAAGTTCTCCCCCCCCCCTCCCCCTCGATCCGGAGACGATCGCGCGTCTGCTCGTGAGTGCGTATGAGATGGGGCGCTCGCGACACTCGCCGCCGCTCGCGGAGACAGCCCCGCCAGTGAGTCAAGGTGCCACGCGGGCTGCGCCTCGCCGCCGCGCCGCCGCAGTGAGGGAGGTGGGGGCGGCGAGCCGGCAGGCTGGCAGCGTCTCGGGCTCATTGCTTGTGACCCGCAGCCGTCGGGCTGGAAGTGAATAAGTATTCATCGTTATTCGCGCCATAGAGCACGCGGTACACTGTGAGAAAATACTACGGTAAATACCTACGGTACGCGTCGTTAATTTGTCACCAGGTCCCGGACCGTAATTTTCGTCTACGGTCTGAATCTTACGGTACACACCGTAGCCTACAAATGTGTTGGGGAAGTTCAATGGGGCACATTCTATCCACAATGAAATACAGTCCGTACCGTAATAATAAGCTACGGTCTGACCGTACACGAAAACTACGGTACAGACCGTAGGCGTACCGTAACTCCCTACGGTATTTTTAACAGTGTATAGACGCGCTGCGCCTGAAGCTGATGAGCTAAAAGTGCGTCCACCTCCGCCGAGCGCGCGCGCGCCCTTTGCCAACAACATGTTGCGGCCAAATCTCACGTCACGCCGCAATCCTCCTCCCCTGCGGCGCGCTCTGACGCAGGGCTGATGAGCATTTCAAATTTAAACTCAAATTCAAAAAGTACCCTTATCCCGCTCGCCAAGTTCGAAAAAAAGTATAAGTCGCGTATTTCTGCAGTAAGTGCAAGAAATAACGGCTCGCGAGCGCGCGTGGGTCTGAGAAAAATGTTGCCGTGTGGCCGGGACGAGAGGGGTGTCTTTCTTTTTCCGGGCCCCGCGGCGCGTCGAGTCAGCAGCAGCAGCCGCAGCGGCGGCACGTTAAGTTCAACTTTTTCTCGCGCCGCCATTACCTTTATTTTTCTTGACTCGGATTTGCTTTGCCCCGTAAAGGCGATGGCCGGGGCTATGCGGGCGGCTCGCAGGGGAGGATTAATTATTGCGTAACGCGCAGCAAGAAAAATGAATGCGCCGCGTGCCGCGTGCACGGGCGGCAGAGAGCCGGGCCGGGCTGGGGGCGCTGGGTCGGGCTGCACGCTACGCGCCGCCACGCCGGTCATTATGAGGTTAGGGAGAGCGAAGGGCGTATAGCGGCGTAGCGCAGGAGGAACAGCGAGACGTCAGCTACACGCTTTGCACGACGTTATTGTTTCTTTCCTTACCGACCGCCTTTACCCTTATACCTCTCCCGCTCTCGCTCTCGATACACTGGTAAAACAAATGTTTAGTTCTATACACCAATTGGTGTATAAAACTTAACTTTTGTTTTACAAGTGTACCGCGCGGAGCTCACTGCGGTACACTCGCGGCAATTCCCTTCGAATTTAAGTTGCCCAAAACTAACCTAAATTTTGGATCATTTTTTTCTCGAAGAAAATGGGAATTGTACCCGGCCAGTATGTCGCTCGTGGCCGGGGTGGTGTGTGTGGTGTGTGCGCGCGTATACGTACGCGCCTGCCTGGCTGCTGGAAGGGCTGGTGCTTGTGCCTCTCTCTCTCTCTCTCTCTCTCTCTCTCTCTCTCTCTCTCTCTCTCTCTCTCTCTCTCTCTCTCTCTCTCTCTCTCTCTCTCTCTCTCCCTCCCCCTCTCTCTCTCACACGCACGCACCGGACCGGGTTGGGCCATAGGACGCCTGCCGCTGTCGCTGCCAGCGCCGCGCATTCCTACCCTTTTCCTCGTGTGTTAATTGAATCGCAAGTCGCACAAAAACGTAATAAGATTGAGCTCGTTGGCACGCTGCTGCCGAGCGTAATGCCCCAACACCTCCACCTCTGCGCTCTCGGCACGTGAGCGCGAGCCGCCGCTGCTGCTGCATGTCGTCTGCACTTGCTCATTTTCGCTGTCCAAATGGAACATTTTTTCTTTGGACTGGTTTGCCCTCGGCAGGCTGCAAGCTGGTTGACTGACTAGCTCGCCCGGCTGGGGCCGCTAACACTTTTCGTATGGTTTTGGTATGGAGAAAGAGTTTGCACGGGGTCGGTAGTCGCGGTGACCTAGTAGTATGGGGAAGAGCAAAATCACTCTCGCCGAGACAACGAATTAAAAACATGCCCTTTTATTCTTGTCTTTGCGAGACTGCTCCGACCCAGCAGCATGGTCGGACTGATGACGATTTGGCGGTCCTAATCACCTACTGCCAATGCGGAATGAATTTTTTTTCTTTTTAAATAAAAATGTTAGTCTGTTTGATGACGCTATTAATGCACTCTGCTGCTGCGCGTTTGCCCTTTTTGTTCTGACCTATAACTTTGTGCGGTACTCCTCCGCCTCCCGCCTTCCCTTCCCGTTCGCCCCCTCCCCTTCCCGCCCCTAGCTTTCTCGTCCCTGCTCGGCCCGCTCACTCCCGTGTGACCCCATCGAACTACATGCCCCGCGCGAGACCGCGCGTCCTCAGCCCCCCCCCCCCCTCCCCGTATTCCCTCCCGCTATATAACCTTCTTCCCTCATTCAAAATTCCCCAGATTGTTCGCGCAATCCCCCCCTTTTCCCTCCGTCCTTCCCGAGGGGTAAATAACTCCGAATTTTGATGTACACCACTAATTCAAAATTCACACTAATTCAAACTAATTAACGCGAATTCAAAACTAATTCACGCGAATTCAAAACGAATCCAAAACAAATTCAAGCGAATTTAAGGAATGACCTCAGAAAATACACACATATCTGATCCAACTTATTCTCTCAATTACATGATGAAATAGGATTTTAAGTAAATTATTGTGAATGATTTCTATTTATTCCAAATTATTGGAAATTAACTTGCAACTGCGCAAAATAATCACAATTATTTCATTTTATTTTATTTCAATTATTTTTTCAGAAACAAATTTCAGAAACAAATTTCGCTCTGCAATTGAAAGGGTGGCGTGAAAACATGGAAAATTTTTGCGGCAGTAAACCTCCCGAAGGAGGTTGCGGTTCCCGCCAGGCACAGGGCTTTTACCCCCTGTGGCAGCCAACTGCTTCGGTGTTCCATGGGAACCGGCGCTTTGCTGACTGCGATCCTATCGCGCAATTCGACAGATTTGATCCCCGTACCACCATTGGCCTACCCCTAGAGGTACGAGCGGTGTCAAGGGCGTTAGACTTCCTGATCCCAGTTTCAGAGGCCTTACCTCAGAGGGGTACGCGGGATTCGAACCCACAACCCCGAGTGCCGACACGTAGCCAGAACAGGAAGCGACCCAACGCCCAGAGCCACCGAGCCAACGGCGGTGAGACGTGTTTAACTTCTATTTGACCTGCCATCCAGCTGCGGCCAAAGGGAATGTCAAGCGCGAAAAACACTTTCCCGAGTGGGAGTCGAACTTCGGACCACTCAGTTCGGTGTTGCGCGCTCTACCAACTGAGCCGCCACGATGACTGTACAGTGCGACGGGTTCGAGTTGTATTTGCCCTGTCCTCCTGGCTGGAGGCTGCAGGATACGCGGCAAATACGGCTCGAACCCGTCGCACTGTTCAGTCATCGTGGCGTCGTGGCTCAGTTGGTAGAGCGCGCAACACCGAACTGATTGGTCCGAAGTTCGACTCCCACTCGGGAAAGTGTTTTTCGCGCTTGACATTCCCTTTGGCCGCAGCTGGATGGCAGGTCAAATAGAAGTTAAACACGTCTCACCGCCGTTGGCTCGGTGGCTCTGGGCGTTGGGTCGCTTCCTGTTCTGGCTACGTGTCGGCACTCGGGGTTGTGGGTTCGAATCCCGCGTACCCCTCTGAGGTAAGGCCTCTGAAACTGGGATCAGGAAGTCTAACGCCCTTGACACCGCTCGTACCTCTAGGGGTAGGCCAATGGTGGTACGGGGATCAAATCTGTCGAATTGCGCGATAGGATCGCAGTCAGCAAAGCGCCGGTTCCCATGGAACACCGAAGCAGTTGGCTGCCACAGGGGGTAAAAGCCCTGTGCCTGGCGGGAACCGCAACCTCCTTCGGGAGGTTTACTGCCGCAAAAATTTTCCATGTTTTCACGCCACCCTTTCAATTGCAGAGCAAAATTTGTTTCTGAAAAGTTTTAAAAAATAATTGAAATAATTGTGATTATTTTGCGCAGTTGCAAGTTAATTTCCAATAATTTGGAATAAATAGAAATCATTCACAATAATTTACTAAAAATCCTATTTAATCATGTAATTGAGAGAATAATTTGGATCAGATGTGCGTGTATTTTCTGGGGCATCTCCGAATTTAAAAAGAATTCAAGTAAATTCACAAAAAGATCACAATAATTTCAAAAAAAACTTCGCAATAAATTCAAAAAATTCAAAGCTAATTCAAAACGAATTCAATTCAATTCAGACAAATTCAATTCAAATTCACGAAATTTGTACACCGAATTCAGAGTTGTTTACCCCTCGGTCCTTCCCCATAGCCCAGCAGCGCCCAGCTGCTTTCTCCCGGTATATTTTGCCTCCTCCTTGCGCCCTGGACTACTAGGCAGGCTTGCAGCGCACACGCGGGAGGGACATTGTCACACACACAGAGACACACACACACACACATACACACACGGCGCATACTAGGGTGACGGCAATCACCTCACCTCAGCCCGGCCGACCTGGTGTAATTTAAGCGAAGTACACAGCGCCTTTGTCACGTCTTGAGCCGCGGCCAGCAGCTCTGGGGGGCTTGGGGGGGGGGGGGGCGGGGGTGCAGAGGGACAGCTTGAGCCAGTAGCCGCACCGCGCTCATCACCGCGGCCACGCACGCCCGCCACCGGCTTGAGAAACAGCTGATCTCTCTCTCTCTCTCTCTCTCTCTCTCTCTCTCTCTCTCTCTCTCTCTCTCTCTCTCTCTCTCTCTCTCTCTCTCTCTGTTTGGCCGCTGGCTGTGCTTTTGCTTTGCATACGCACTCTGGTGCGGTAGGAAGAGGAAGGTTGGGGGGTGGGGTACCCTACACACACCCCTGACCCTGGTCCTGGTATAGGCCGTTGGCGGCTTGCCGAGAGGCATAGCGTGGCGGGGCGGCAGGGGGCGATGGAGGGGCTTGAAAAGCGTCCACACACACACACACACATTCACACACACACTCACTCACTCACAGAGACAGAGGCTCACACCGTCACTCTTGCCGCAAAGACGCACCGACGTCACTCATCCTGTTTTACAGCAGCCGCCGCAGGTGAGGCGAGGCCACCACCTTCGTCTGTTTTAGCGCCACATTTACTTATGTTTTCTTGCGCTGCGGGAGTTCGCCCCCAAAGTGATGTTATTTAACCTATTCCTGATATGGGGGAGAAGACACAACGGCACCACGGTGTTTCATAGTTTTTAAAACAAGGGGGAAACAACTCTGTATTTTGGTGTACAAATTTTGTGAATTTTCGTGATTTTTAATTGAATGTTTGTTAATTTTTTCTTGAATTTTCCTTTTTTTTAAAAAATTTAATTTTCCTGATTTTTGTCTGATTCTTCTTCTGATCTTGTGAATTTTTCTGACTTTTTATATGATTTACGAGGTGTTTCAAAAATTCAGATTTGTTTTCCCCTCGTTTTAAAATCATTGCAACATGTGCAAAATTTTGGGGGGATGCATATGGCTTATCAGACAGGTTTGCTGCTGAAAAACTGAGCAGAGGACAATCGCTTTGCACCACTCCGCCCCATTGCGCCGCGCCAGGCCGACACCTGGACGCTGAGAGCGTGTGCATGTCGCCGTCGGCACGCCCGTCACACACATCGCCGCCCACCGCCGCGGGCCCCGCCCCGCCCCGCCCCGCCCCACCTCACCACGCCCCGCCTCGCCGTGCCCCACCTCGCCACGCCCCGCCCCGCCACGCGGACCACGCCGCCGCGCGGGAGTGGAGTCCTCTGTCGGTGTCATCCTCGCGAGCGTGCGCTCGCGTCAAAAATGGCACCGAAACGATCCCGCGCGGCTAAGAGGGGAAAAAATAATAGCTTAATAAAATAAAAAGGTGTGCCATATACGAAAGGAAAAAAAAAATAAAGTGAAAAGGAAAAGGTTGGCGCGCGTGGCGTGCGTTGTGGCGTGGGATCGATATGAAGTACCCGCTGGTCCCCGCAGTACCGTTCTGTTCAGCCGCTGCGTGACTGCCCTGGCCGCCACGCACCAGGTTCAAATACCACACAGGAAATTATCGGTATAGTGCTATTTTTTTAAACCCTTTTTTCGCGTGCGTCTAAATGTATTTTTTTCTGAAGCGGATACGTCGCCTGCGGCCCTGCGCGGGGAGCCAGGCCTCGAGTGGAGCGTATATACTGACGACTGCTCACTGTACGGGGAGGGGGGGGGACAACTGTGAATTTTGGTGTACAAATTTTCTCAATTCTTGTGAATTTTTGTGAATTTTTGCTTGAGTTTTATTTAAAATTCCGTGAATTTTAGTAAATTTTTGTAAATTTTCTATTTTTTCAGAAATTTTCCAAATTTTTCTAAAATGATCTGAAATTTTTCTTGAATTTTTCTGATTTTTTTCAGAATTACGAGGTGTGCAAAAATTTCTGAATTTTTCCCCGCTCGTCACTGTACTACCCGTGGCAGGCCTGGGTGCATCTGCTGCCTCGAGCCGAGGCCGCGCCCGGTCAATGTCAGATGCAAATAGGCTCGTCGGTGTAGGGGTGAGGGGAAGAAGTGTGAGCGCTTTCACTTGCACCCGTCTCGACGTACACACACACACACGTGCACTGCTCGCGCGCGTCAGCGTGTGTGTGTGTGGTGACGAGCGACTCATCATCATGTCACACGTATATGTGTCTTTCCTTTATGGCTTATCGTTTTGCATACACGCGTTATCTCCTCGGGAGGATGAGGGCCAAACTGATAATCTCTGTTTCGTCGTATCCGTGCCCTGTGCGTGCGTATGTGTAGTATTGCATGGCGCTCTACGCGCCTTTCATCTGCCTTGACTTCAAGCTCATGCGCACTAACTCAGTCTCACATACACACGCACGCACGCGCACGACACGCATCTGGTACGGAACGCATTGCAGTCGTGACTCGCTAAGGGGCAGGTTATCGGGCCGCCCCGCGCGAAAGGAGTCACGGCTTTTAGCGAGAGGCGTTCTGCAAGCAGCGGGCGGGGCGGGTAGAAGGCCGCGCGCGCGCGAGAGAGAGAGAGAGAGAGAGGTGTTCCAAAGGTGTGTGTGTGTGTTCTGTCCCCGCTCGCCACAGTAAGCCTTAATCGAAGGCTCGACTCAAATAGCAGACGCATCGAAACAGTTTGGAGTAATTGGAAATAGCCGGCGGGAGAAATAAGGGGTGTCTCTATAACACGCGTTATTATCTCTGCGAATCAAACATTTACCTCTCTATGAACTATCGATTCGGAATTGATTTCCCCCGGCTGCCGGGCGTGTCATTGCGCCGGGCGTTCCTGCTGCGTGCGCCCCGGTGACGCCGGGAGGAAGGGGCTCGCCCCGCCCCGCCCCGCCACGCCCCGCCCCGCCCCGCCCCGCCCCGCTCTGCCTCGGCTGCATGCGTTCACGCGATTCTCACGAACCCCAACATGAAAGGTCATGTCTCCCTGCCGGCCCGGCTCAGCCCAGCTCAGCGCTGCACAGGATGACGACGACTTCCCACCCCGCCGCGCCGAGCCGAGCCCTTTCCCCTCTCGCCTCCCTTCTGTTTAGGCGTCAGTAAAGGGACAAAAAAGGAAAAAAAAAATCTCAAGACCGTGATTGAAAGCAGCTGATACTACACGTAACATCCTCTTCTCTCTAGTGCGTTTTGTGTCGGGCTGTAGAAGGTATTAAGGCATCATCTGCCAAAAGTTAAGCCCTGAAGCATGAGTCATTTCGAGCACCGATCAAGTGTGGCTTTAGTTTCTTGGGCTGAGGCGCACGGAGGAGTTGCAACAACTGAGGTAATCATCCTTGCTAATCCTGGCAGCGAAGTCAAGAATTGGCATCTATAGAGGGCTCGCGGAACGGCGGCTGAAGGGCTGGCCGCTGCTTTAGCTCGCAACCCGTTAGTCTTGTCCTTGATATTGGCGGTTTTGGACCGAATAGGCTAGCTGTAACGATTTTTGTACAACTAGGAAAACTGGGGCGAATAGAGTAATATACGAGTAGTTTCTTTTAATAAAATATTTTAATTTTATTTTAAATCAGAACATGTTTAATTTTTTGATGGCTCTTGTGTTTCTTTTAATTTTTGTCGAAAATCTTCTTCATCCTCTTTTTGTTCGTGTCGCTGTTCTTCTCCTCTCTGGCTGTCTCTTACTGCCTTCACCATCCCCCGACGCCACAACAATGACGGATGGATCACTGGGGCGGCACTGACTGGGTGGAGTTGGCAAAAGTGCGACAGCTGCCATCTCTTTCTTTTTCGTGCGTCCCGCTGCTGGCAGCCCACCCCACCCCCTCTGCCAGCGATGCTTGTGGGCGAGAATGGCAAGGAACCGAACCAAAATCTCGGTACCTCGCTCCTTCTCTCTCCTCCTCCCCGTCCAGTTGTCCTATCCCTCTCCACCTCGCTAGTGAACATTGCTGATCTCTGCCCCCCCCCCCCCTTTTTCCCCTCATTAGGTGGCTTAGAGTTGCGGCAACTTCTACCACCCGTGTTTATACTCTTTCCTTGCTAGCGCTTTGCTTTGTTTTCTGCCCCAACAAATTTGGTTGCAAATTTTGTTTTGTTGCCGAGCACTAGCAGGGCAGCGCATCAGTGATCAGTGTCGCCGGACAGAAGGGGCAGAGAGCACAAGTCACTCGACATAGGGTACGACATTACGACACGTGCTGTGTCCTCCTCACGTTGCAGCCTGACCCACCCGCGGGTGTGCCCCAACCGGAGAGAGGGATGGGGGAGAGGGGAAAAAAAAACTCTGAAATTTTTGTACACCTCGTAATTCAAAAAAAGATTAGAAAAATTCAATGAATGTCAGGAAAATTCAGGGAAATTAAGAAAAACTCAGAGAAATTCAGGGAAATCCAGAGATATTATTCAGAAAAACTCAGAGAAATCCAGGAAAATTCATGTATTCTCAAAAATTTAAGTGAAATTCGAGCAAAAATTCAATAAAAATTCTCGCAAATTCACAAAATTTCCATAGCAAAATTCAGAGTTGGTTCCCCGTCTGAGACAGTACTCTCTGCTCTTCAGCTCTTCATAATCCTCTTTTTGCTGGTGAACTTTCATGTGCAAGCCTAATACTGACGAAAAGTTTCCTGGAAGTTGTGCGTGGCTGTTGGGTGCTGTTTGACGAGCTTTGAACCTTTTTTCGATGAGTGTGTAAAAAACCCTACGGGCACATGTGGCCATGGCCCTGCAGGGCTCTCCATCACACCCGCATATGTATTGCTGTTATACGTGTGAGTGAGAAATCGCTCTTATCCTAGCACCAGCAGGGCCGCACGCGCGCTATGGCGAAAAAAGGAAATGGAGATAAAAAGCTTTAAGAACTTTGAGCTTGATCTTCCTGTGGGAGTGAAAGCTGTGCACGCCTCGCCACATGGCGAGGAAAAGAACTAGGCGAACGAGAGGCCTTCCTTACGACGCGTTTTCTGAAATATTACGCGCCTTATCGCGTACCGAATCTCTTGCTCGGCGGCAGAGCGATATTCGTGAGAACGGTCAGGTCTTATTGTAATGCGCGCTCACTCACTCACCTCACTCACTCGCTCTCTCACTCACTCGCTCACACTCGCTCTCTCACTCGCTGCAGCTCCTCCCCCCGCCACGCAATGCGCCGTGCACGCCAATGGCTGGTGGTGCGCCGCCGTCCCGATCGAAAAAGAAGAAAAAAACGACAACTGAAACGGATGAAAAAAAAATTATAAACAAAAAAAGAGCTACCACTGCAGTATTGCTAAAAAGTTTTGTCATTTCTTGCCGTGTATGTGGCAGGCAGTCCCGACGAACAGGTCCGCCGGCCGGGCTGCCTATCTATTAGGCGTGACTAGGATGAAGCAGACCCGAATGCAATATTTATCAAACAAAAAAGAAAAGAAAGAGACAAAAAACAGCATGGACGTCGGGATGTTCTGAAACAGATTTGTGCAGCACAGCGGGACGCGGGATATTATTTCCAATGATCGCACTGCGCCGCGCGCTGCGGTCAGCGGCGCGTTACGTAAACCGCTCGTGTAAATGGTAATGGATGCGGGGTAATAGTTTGCGATGAGCTCCACTTGACCGTGGGGTAATTCGATTTGGGACAACTAACTCTGCTGCTGCCGCGGCCTCGTGTACGGTGCGCGACGCGCGTGCGGCTGTACGCCGAAGGGCCCTCCACTATAATTTTGCAATCACACACCGATTTTTCTAATTTTTCGTGTTTTTTTCTTGATCTTTTTTCTGATTTTTTTTCCTGATCTTTTACTGATTTTATTTTAGGGTGCACATTGATTTTTTTTTTAGTGAATGACCTCTCTGTAAACGCCCCTGCTTCCGCCTGACGTGGGCGATACTGAAATCCCGCGCAGTTGCTCATGTGCTGGTGTGTGATTTAGCTGACACACTTGGAAAATGAGTAAATGGGTGTATTGCGTATGAGGTCTGCAATAGTGTGCAAAATGCGTATTCGTTCGCCTGCTAGTGTTTTAGTGATACGTTTGAATACTGACATTATGAATTCAAAAGTGTTCAACTGACACTTTTTCATACGTGTTGAAGACTTTTTAGATGCTAAGTTTAAAAAAACTCCCTGGGACGAAAGTGTTCAATACCTCAGTTGGACCCATTCGAATGTGCAGCAGATCTTCTGGTCAACAACATATCGGTCTAACACTTAATGCCACAGAAAGACACATGGGCTTTTTATGATCAAGCATATAAAAGTATTCAACACATTGCGTTCAACACTTAAGTGTACGAGTTAAATACTTTTGATTTCCGTGAAGTTAGTTAAGACATTTTCTCACATGAGCGACATGCGTTGCGTAGATATGTGTGCGCTGTGTTCTGCACTGCACCCGCCCGCCTGCTGCGGGACTCATACCCGTGGCTGCAGCTTCACCGGCCACACCAGATTTTCCTCATTTTTCCCGAGAAGAAAAAAAAATGAGCTGCTTTCGGCGGTGCGAGCTCTGGTGTGTACTCATACGCGCACGGTCAACTTTTTCATTTGAGCGTGTGTGCTCAATGAGCTTTGTGATAGTCGTGATTATGTGGGATGTAATTCATACCCCCCCCCCTCTCTCTCTCTTTCTCCCTCCCTCTCACGCACTGCTATACCGCGCTGATGGTCCATGGCTGTCCATGGTGTTTCCGCACACCGACCGACCAGCTCTGGTGTTCTTTCGACTCGAGGTGCCTCTGCGAAGTAGAGTGGAAGAGAGAGAGAGCGGCGGGAATATAGAGACGATATAGAGCGAGAGAGAGAAAGGTAGAGAAGTATAGAGGCATGTAAAAATGGGAGAGGGCGTGTTATTTAATTTCCTTTTGTGCGTCGGGAAGAAACGGTAGTAGGAATTAAAGATGTAAGAGAGAGGGAGGCAGAGAAGAAGAGAGGGAAAAAATGAAATAAATGAAGAGAGTGAGTATGGAGGTGCACATAAACGACGCTGGCACTGATGACGTGAAAAAAGGTGCATTTGTATTGGAGTGCTCATCAGGTGGAGCCGCCAGGGGCGGGTGGAGTCGTTATCCGCGCTGATTGGTCCAATTTGTAAAGCGCGCCTCTCTGCTTAATAACCCGCGGCGCAGCGCGGGTCATGGCGCGGGAGGGATTTGAATTTTCCGACCGGAAGAATTTCCCATGCTCGCCCATACGCACATATCAGCAGCGGACGCGTGCGTGTTATTTCTGTCAATAAAATCGAATTCGAAAGATGAACACGGGTGGGGCGGGGTGTGGTGTGGCGGGGCGGGGCGGGGCGGGGCACGGCTCCCGCTGCGATGCCTCATTTCAATATAATGTTTACCTGAATGCTGCTGCCGCCGCCACCGCCTCGCGCGACAAAGTTTGAGTTTTAATTAAGAGACGTTACTTTTACGAATTAAAGAGTTTTGCTCGCTCGCTCCTCCTCTCTCTCCTTTTGCTCGCTCTCGCTTGCTCTGTGTGACTTCGCGCACACATTACACAGCGTATTCGAGGCACGTCCGCCCTGGTCCCCCTGCCCCCCCCCCCCCCTTTTCCTACTCCTCCCCGCTAGGTCCTTTTCCCCTTCACTGCAGCCAGCAGCTTGCCCATACGAAAAGGGTAATTGAGGTTCCTTTTTGCGCTGGGCGTCGAAAATTTTTATTAAATCTCACGCCATTTCCGCGTTGGCCGCGCCTTTAGCCCGGCCGGCCACGGCGCTATGCGTGTCCGCTATCCCAGACGGTCGCCTCGCCGCCGCTGCGCCGCTGTTCTCACAGCGAGTTTTTGTTGTGTCCGTGCCTCGGCCGCCCCCTCCACCCCTCCCCCCCCCCACAGCCCCCGCGCCCCAAGCGCGCGAGTTAGGCCCCGCGCGCAAAATAATTGCGCGGGTAAAGTGTGGCTGCTGCCGCTTTGCCGTTGTGTACGCACACGACTCGCACAAGTGGTGTGTCGTATCCCTTTCGACCTCTCTTTCTCTCAGCTCAACGAATTCTCTCTTTCTCCCTCTCTCTCTCTTAGGTCTGCGAAACATCTCTTTCTATACTTCTCTCTCTCTCTCTCTCTCAGCTCCACGACCCTTCCCTTTTCTCTCTCTCTCTCTGGTTCGCTCTTTCTTGGCCTCAGCAGGCAGAAGCCTTGCGGCGGCCAAGCTACTTGTACAGGCCCGTGGTGGTGGCGTGGCTGGCGTACCGCTGCCCTGCCCTATTGCACACAGGTTCTCTGGCGCGCCCCGCCCCGCCTGCCGCCGCGCAGCCATCGTAGAGTGCGCGGGGCGGGGCGGGGAGGGAAAGCCTTAGTACTTTTGCCGGTTTTATTTTATTTAAACAATCGGATCCTTGTGTGTGTTTTTATTTTGCACAACCTTTTATTGTTTGTTTTCCGGAGTGTATATATTTTTAGCAGATGATACGAAGGTATCAGCCTGCTTGTACTGTCATACAGCGAGCAGTTTGCAGAGAGCAGCGCAGCGAGCAGAGAGCAGCTAGTGTGGCATTATATTATATACAGGGGGGAAAATTTCGCGCGGCGCGCTGCGCGCGCTCGGCGCGCGCCCCTCACTACTCCACGCCACCTCTCGGGACGCTGTGCTGCCGGGCCGCCGGGCCGGTGCCCCCTCCCGCCCCGCGCCTCCCCCCTCCTAGCCCAGCGCGACAGCGCTCCGCTTCCCTGCAGCCTGCGACGCGTAGGGACATCTACCATACGTATCATCTGCTTTCAAGTTCCGGCGCTCCGGAACTTTTTGGTCACGGTCGCGTGGTCTGTTTTTAGCAGATGATACGAAGGTATCAGCCTGCTTGTACTGTCATACAGCAAGCAGTATGCAGAGAGCAGCGCAGCCAGCAGAGAGCAACCGGTAGAGCGAGCAGCCAGTGTGGCATAATATTATACGTAGGGGGGAAAATTTCGCGCGGCGCACGGCGCGCGCCCCTCACTACTCCACGCCACCTCTCGGGACGCTGTGCTGCCGGGCCGCCGGGCCGGTGCCCCCTCCCGCCCCGCGCCTCCCCCCTCCTAGCCCAGCGCGACAGCGCTCCGCTTCCCTGCAGCCTGCGACGCGCAGGGACATCTACCATACGTATCAACTGCTTTCAAGTTCCGGCGCTCCTGAACTTTTTGGTCACGGTCGCGTGGTCTGTTTTTTTACTCGTTCTTTACACACCTCTAAATGAAAAGTCAAAGTGGAGAGAACGAGTATTGTGCTCAAAAATGACTTTTGGGGGGGGTATCGTACATCTAAGAACTGACAGAATGTAGAGAAAAACCAATGGTACCATGTTAAAGCGCAGAATTCAGTCGCTAGAACGTAAATGAGGCTTTTTTCGACTTACAATGAACAATTTTGAGAAAATCAAACTGAAAGAAACTGGGTTTGAGCATGTTTTGCGAAATTAACCCCCTTTCAACTCTTTATATAATCAGAACAAGAACGTTCAGAAAGACCTCAATGCAACAAAAATGACAACCGGTTTTCAGTTAGCAAAAAAGGTGGATGGTTTTTTATTACTCACAATGTAAAATTTAGAGGAATCTTTCTCAAAAGAAGCACCCACGCACGTCAAAGTCGAGGATATGTTCATTTTTCCGGGCCGAAAAAAATTAACTGAAATATTGAGTGCAAGTGCAATTTATTTTATCATATACAGCAGCAACAATGACCTAATTTTCATTTCATGTAATTAGGCTGAAATTATGTTTTAATAGGAGATTTCTGTCTTTAAAATGAGGGTTATTATACTGAACAGAAAGCTGGACATCGGTCGTCCGTCTATGGTCGGCAAGAGGTACCAGTGTTGTACCGGGAGCCGGTTCGGAACACTTCTTACGCGATTGTTGAAAGGCGGTAGTGGAGGCTTTCTATAGTCTACCTGAGCTAATACTCTGCGGTCGAGGTACAGACGGCACTACCCGGCCCGACCCGCGCCCAAAGGCATTCCCCCGCTTGCGAGCGCACGATAGCCTACCTCCCAGGCCGCCAGCGGCATATGGGTGGAGCGCGGTTTTCGGCTCCTATCTCGCTCGCCTTCAGGTTTAGAATGGTAGTGTTAGCGGGACACTTTTAAGTAAATGACCTGATCTTCCAGTTTCCATTGAATTTTTGTTTTGACGACCCGATTACTGTCCACCAAGTTTTTGCGAAAAATTAAAACTTTACAAAACACATTCATATGCCTGTGATTGGTAAAGAACGAGTCTGTTCCCTTTGATATCAATTTATTGATGTTTTTCCCACTTGTTTTTCTTATAGACACGCGGCGTGTGGCGTGTCTATATAACCACTTGGATATAAGAAAAGTATGTAAGTGTACACATTGGGGATCTTTTTTAAGCGGTCTTTTTTTTAAAAAAAATATTTTTTTAAAAAAGAGAAGCATGTTCCAGACTTTTTTTTTCCTAATTTCCGCAAAAAATTCGTTATGCTTAAAATAAGGCGAGATAGTGAGGAGTGTCCCCAGCTCCTGGCTCGATTCTGACCGCCGCGGTCGACCTGTTCGTTTCTACCGCCGCTGCCTGGCTCGGCCCGGCCCGCGCTGCATTCTTGCGATTGTCGGCCTCATCGCTCGCACTGGTGCACCCGGGGTCATGGAGGTGTCGGGTTGCAGTGGCCGTGTCGCGGCCGGGGCCCGGGGCGGGGCGGGGGGGAGGGACGTTTGGAGGTCAGGGACAGAGAGTGAGAGACAGGGCAGGGCAGGGCAGCAGGCCCAGCCCAGGCGCCCAGGCCCAGGCCTCTGGCAGTGTGTTGGTAGTCGTTGCAAAGGTCGCGTCAAGGCGAAAGGCGACCACCACCACTACCACCACCACTGCCGCGCGGACCAGAGTACACTGCTACACTGGGTATTACGCGCCGCGGAGCACTCGGGGTCGCCATACGACATCAAAGTCGCCTTGGAGCTGGGCAGGGCAGGGCAGGGCAGGCGAGGGGCTACACCATCGGAGACGTGTGGAGTGGGGGCGCTAAATGCAGCCCAGGTGAGCCCGCGGTACTCCCCCCCCCCTCTCCCTCTCCCCCCACACACACACCCTCCTACCCTACCCGCGCGGGTGCAGCCCTGCAGGCGCGGGCCGGGGCGCGAGGGGGGCCTGTTACAACGGTGACCTCTAGCCCTTCGTCCTCCCCTCCCTTCCTCCCTCCGCCCTCGGCGAGTAGCATGCTAGAGCTGCTGCTGCTGCGCACAACGGCGGCGGTAGATGGGGTGGGAGCGAGACACCAGCGTATCAGCGCGTGTGTGCGAGAGAGAGAGAGATACTCGGACACGCGAATAATGTATACATGACCTAATTCCTTGTTGTGACACACGTTGTCTGTCTCTGTCTCTCTCTCACACACACGCACGCGCGCGCGCGCGCGCTCTCTCGCTCACCCCTTTCTCGCTAGACACGCCTCCCCTCTTTTCCAACCCCTCGTCCGTAGTCAGTCAGTCACCTCTCTCTCTCTCTCTCCTCTCTCTCTCTCTCTCTCTCTCTCTCTCTCTCTCTCTCTCTCTCTCGCTCTCCACCCCTCTCTCTTTCTCTCTCCGCGGTTTGCGAGACCTGTTCGCAAGACTGGCAGCGCGTACGGTACGCAGCAGTGCGCGGCGAGGTTGGATGGCACTCGAGCCGTGCGGGGCGGGGCGGGGCGGGGCGGGGCGGGGAAGTTTCTGCCGTCGTGTTCCACTGCGGGCCGTGTTGTGGTTGCAGCCCGGGTGGCGGGGCGGGGGGCGGGGCGGGGTGAGAGCGCGAGGGCGTTATGGGGAAGGGCCACGCGCAATTGGACTGCCGCGCACTGCCGCGTTCCCTGGGAGGCTTCTCGTTTCAATTTATTATATTATTTCATTTTCATTCCGCGCGGGAGTATTGATGGGGCGAAGCGTTTCTCTGTTTCTGTGTTTTATCATTATTTCCCTTCTCTTCTCGAATAACTGCTGAGTGCGCAGCGTGCTTTTTACTCTACCTATTTTTATTTTTTTCGAACACCTCGTAGCCGAGGCGTTGTTTGTGCTTTTTGAAACTTTTCATTCGTATTCTTATATTTTTTTCTGTTCCGCCCTTTGCGTTCTATTTTCTGCGCTGAACTTGTGTTCGCCTCCTCAATTCTGACAGCCCTTGGAACGATTTCGGGAAAAAAGAACCCAATTAGGTAGGGGGGAGAGGAGGGGACTGAAGACTGTAATGACTCTAGGAGCAGAGGGAGGACCATCACGATGATTAATTCGCCTCTCTTTTCGCTCATCAGCCTAAACTTTGTTTCCTCCCCGTGCTTGTGTGTTTCCAGGGCCGGGCCGACACGGTGGTGGGGGGGGGGGGGGGGTCGTGTCGCGGGGCGGGAGTGGGGCGCGGTGAGGTGGAGCGGGGTGGGAATCAAGGCCACCTTTCTGAAGACTGCAGGTTTATTGGACCGTGGCGCCGCGTGGCGCGGGGCGGGATGGCGCCGGGGCCGCGTGGGCGGGCCGCGGGATGGGGGCTGGGTGGGGCTGCGTGTGGTTGGGTGGGGTGGGGCGGGGCGTCGCGGGGCGGGGCGGGGCGGGGCGTGCGGTAGGAGGAGGGCCCAGCTTTTAGTTTATGGGGAGGGATGCTGCTGCGGACCGGGTCCCTGCGCGCGCCATGCGTCGGCCCTGGAAAGAGCGGCCTCGCTCGGCCCCACCCCGCCCCAGCCCGCCCCACCCGACCCCAGACCCCACCCCACTCCACCCCACCCTACGCCGCTCCGCCCCTGGAGACTGATATGGGTTGCGGCCCCATTAGTGAAGAGAAACAGGATATCAAAAGTCTCCGTAGCGCCATAGGTTTACCCCAGCAGCCCGGCAGCAAGAGAGAAAGAGATGAAAAAAGGCGTCTTTTCTAAATTAAAGGGGGGTGCAGGCAGGGTGGGCGGCGTGGTGAGGGCTGCAGCGTGGAGGGCAAGGACGGCGTGATTTGTGGACAATAAGGGCGTGCTGCTGGCTGGACCCGACGAGAATGCCGAGGCCAAAAACTGGAGGAAGAGGAGGTGGCGGCGGAACGGAGGCAGCGTTGGCTGTGCGGGGCAGCCCTCCGAGGCCCCTCAAACCCCCTCCCCCCCCCTCCATCCCCAACCCCTTGCGCCCCCAGGCCGCTCTGCCCCACCCCGCCCCGCCCCGCCTCGCCCCGCCCCACCTCGGCACAAGCGTGCTAGGCGCCACGAAGTCGGCCAAATTCCAGCGCCCGACCCGGCCCAGCCCCAGCCCAGCCCGGCTCTCCGCCCCAAACTTTGCTGGCCGGCGGAACATCGGTATGTGGCACTGTATCTCCCCCGCCGGCATCGGATTGCCCGGCCCAGACCGGAGGATCTACCAGGGGAAGAGGGAGCGGGCCAGGCGACCCGAAATACACTGTTAATCATTTTATTAATATTTATCCTTTTTCTTTGGCTGTGCGGGTGCGGGTGTCGGTGAACGAAGAGTCGATGTTACGATACATTCGCGTCCCGCATCGCAGGAAAGTTTCCATCATCTTACATGGCCCTGTAGAATAGTTGCCTTGCAATAGGGTGGACTTTTTTTTCTCGTGGTTCCGTTGCTTCTCCAGGAGGCGTTTGGTTTGGTCTGGACCCGCCTGCTAGCCTCTCACCGGCTCCGCCCCGCCGGCCTCTCTCTTCCGCCCTGCAGTCTCCGTGACTTATTAACGAACAAAACGCAGTATCGACCGATCTGGTCCGCCGACCCGCGGGGTGAGGGTGGAGCCAGCCCGCCCCGCCCCGCCCCGCCCCGCCTCGCCTCACCGCACCCCGCCCCACCCCACCACGTCCCGAGGCGCCCCCTGGGCCTCCAGCCCGGCCCGCACCACACACATGCCCTACATGTCGTCGCCTCTGGGGTGTTGGCACGGGCGGCGGCGGCAGCAGCAGTACCGGCGGCACCCATCTCCTCCCTCCCTCTCTCTCTCTCTCTCTCTCTCTCTCTCTCTCTCTCTCTCTCTCTCTCTCTCTCTCTCTCTGCTCTCTCTTCCTTCTGTCTGTCCTCGAGGAGCACGAGCAGGGAGAAGAAAGGGACGCTGCCCATCCTACTTGCAAGAGGGCATATGTTGTGGCGCGCCCAGTTTACACTGATACTTTCTCTCTCTCGCGAGGGCGAGAAAGAGTGTGACGTAACAAAGCGGCAAGGGGGAGATTAGGGGTCCAATTTTTATGATCGCCACGTCAAATCAGTAATGGAAATTAGAAAAAAATAGCAATAAGTGCAGAAATAATTTAAAGTAAAATAAGTGGGCGGCCACTTTGTGAAGGTCGCCGCCGAAATGGGAGAGCAGGGTGTGACGCAGTTGGCCGCCGCTACGCCCCGCCCCGCCCGGCGCTTCCCGGCCTGCCTCGCCCCGCCGTTGGCCCGCCACTCCTATACCCTCCGCACAGCCTCCCTCTCTCTGCCCCAGCCTGCGTAGCTCGCCCAAAAGTCCTTGGAATATAGAGCCCTGCTAGAGGGCCCCCCTGCGAGCGGGCTGGGCGGCGCGGCGGCGCGGCGGCGCGGCGGCGGTGGGGAGTGGGGGCGCGTACAGTAGGGCCACGCCCCCCTCCACTGCTCCACTGGAGCCCCCGCCGCGGGGTGGTGGGGGGCGGGAGCGGGTCAGCGGGGCACTGGGACGGAACTGCGTGCCCGTGCCGCGCCGGGCTGGGCTGGGCCCCTCCCTCCCCGCTGCGCCGCGCGCCGCCATTCGGGAGGGAGGCGGAGGCGCCGGGTGGGCCGGCTGCTGCGGGCAGGGAGGGTGGTGGGGTGGCTGGGCCGGGGGCGGGCCGGGGGCGGGCCGGGGGCGGGCCGGGGACGGGCCGGGGGCGGACGTCCCTGGGACGAACGGCACGGGCGGGAGCAGCACGGCGGCGGCGGGTGGCGGGTCGTCCCTCGGTCGTCCCTGCTGGAACTGCCCGGCCCGGCCCGGACGCACCGCCCTGGTGCTGCTGCTGGGGAATGTGCGCCGCCACGCCGCGCCACGCCGGGTCAGCACGCGCCCGTTGTAAAATGTGGGCGGGGCCAACGGCGGAGGCGCGACGCGGCGGGGGCGTGGCGTGGCATGGCGGGCCGTCGCGCGGGGCCGTGGCGCGCGCTGCTGCCCCCGACTGACCCACTTTTGAGAATTGGAACATGCGAAGCGTTGCAGGGGTGCAGCGCGCGGAGGCCGCCGGGCCCGGGGGTGGCGCGGCTGCGCTCGCTTGTGGGATGGGAGGAAATTGTGACAAACAGGCGATTTTTAGCAGATGATACGAATTATATAATGTTTGTGAGTTTTCACTTAATTTTACCAAAGTTTTTTTTCTTTTTTTTTTTTTTTTTTTTTTTTTTTATTTGTTGATTTGTGTGTGTGTGTGTGTGTGATTTTGGAATTTTTCTGAATTACGAGGTGTATAAAAATTTTAGAGCTGTTTACCCATAGCAAAATCATTATTTGATCCAACTCACTTGTAGATTGAAAACTTCTTATCTAACAGTTCGCTAATGCAACGCAAAATTAGTTGGAGCAGCGAACGCATCGCTGAGAGAGCAGAGGCGATAGTTGATTGAACTAAAACGGCGTTGGTGTCAGCAATTAGATAAATTCGCTTCCTCAACGATTTATTCGCTTTATTAAATAACAGCAAATATTTCGTTTTCACAACGAATTATTTTAGTTTGCTCCATATCAACTCAAACATGACAAATTGAAGCAACGGATACTTCCTTTCCGTGTGTCACGTCCCCGCGGCCCAAGTCTGTAACATGTTTTCGAAGAGCAGAGTTACGATCGAGTGTCGCGGGCGCCTTTGCGCGGGAAAGAGAAGGGTCGGTGCATCCTTTCTGTTGGAGAGAGATGCGCGACGCGCGGAGCAGGGGACGGCGGAGGGAACGACGAAGAAGGGGAAGCATGCAGCGCGCGGCGTCGAGACGGACTGACGTCACAAAATGCCCTCTTCGTAGGCCGCGCCGCCGGGCCGGGCCGGGGGATGGGAGGTCCGCCACCCCGGGGCCTCCCCTGCTGCACTTTAGCCCCACACCCACCCCCGCGGCCCCACCCTCGCCGCGCGCAGCCTGTGTTCCGCATTCTCCCCTCGCCGCCCCGCTCCTACTCGGCCCAGAATCTATACCCCTCTGCTAGCTAACCTAAAAGTGCAATGGCGCGCACCGCCCCGAGCCCCGCCCCTCTCCGCCCCACCCCACCCCGCCCCGCCCAGCCCTGCCTGCAGCGGCACAAGCGACCCAAAAGGGCCGCACTGCGTATTAGGGCGGGATGGAGGGCGCGCAGTTGCTGGGGCTTCAAACGGGCTCGTCGAGGCCGATCGCCCCATGAGGGTTGCACCGCTGCGCCCCCCCGGGCCGCCACGCCCCGCGCGCCGCCTAACCCTGAGCACCGCGTGTTGCAGCTCCGCGCGCGCCCCGGGGCAGAGCAGGGGGCGGGGTAAAGCCGTGAGAAATGAGAAGGACCACATAGGACGCGCGCGCTCGGGCCAAAAAGCAACTTACTCCCTCCCCTCTCTCCTTGACCGCGACGCCCGATCCCCCGCCAGGGCCGCGGGCGGTGGTATGTGCACCACGGAGGTCCTCCAGGGTCGCCCCCTTCCCCTCCACCCGCTCCCGGCCTCGCCCTCCCATTGGCTGGAGATGCCACCCCATCAGCGGCCCCATTACCGACGTGCTGCTGGACCACGTGGCCCGGCCCTCGCCCGATGGCGCCATCAACACCATAGCGGCCAAGCTGGGGTCCCGATGCCGTGCCGGGGCCGTGCCGGGGCCGTGCCGGGGCCTCGCGCCGGGCACCGAACCGCCTTCCTCCACCACGGCCTCTGCTCTTCGCTATTACGCCCCACTTGGCCTCCATTCAATCATCCTTACCTTTCTCCTGTCCACATTCACCGTGTCTTCCTTGCGCGCACGCCTCGCTCTTTCCCTCCTCTCTGACGACGCGACAGAGTTGACCTGCCGCCCGATTCAGAAGGCCTCCGTCCTTTTCGCACGTATGGCGGCGCCTTATGATGGATTGGATTTGGCGGGGCCCTCTGAGTGCGACGATGTACGATCCTCGGAATCAAACGGCCTCCCCTCGTCGCCAGAACCCTCTCCCCTCCCTCCCCGCCTGGACGACGAAAACGGCGACTCCTGCGCTGCAATCACACTCGCGTCGACGTGAATTTGTCTTTTCTTCCTCGTTCCTCCTTACCCCCCGGCCTTCCTCAGCTCCACCACCCACTCGAAGCGTCTCCGCCGGTCGGTGCGCCCCGCACCCGCACCCGCCCCGCCCCACACCCGAGCTGCTCCCGTAAAACTTGGCTGATGAGCAAACACTGCGGGACCTGGGCTCGGGTCCGGGCCGGGCCGCGACCAGTGTGGCAGCGGCGACTGCAGCGGCGGCAGTAGCCTTTCCAAACTTATAATGACGCGGAAGTGTATTGTAGGGGCGATCGCCGGCGCGGGTGATAGGCGCCCCGCCCCGCTGCCGCCGCCGCTAAGGGTTCCACCCCTAACGACCTTGCCGGGTCGCGGTAGGGACGATGTTCTCTTTCCCCACCTCTTTCCCTCTCTCTCCTTCGTCTCAACCTTATCCGAATCCTCTCTGAGCTTGCTGCAGCACCATCCAATTTAGGGGGTTATAGGGAGGGGGTGGTGGTGGTGGTGGTGGCAAAGGGGCAAGCGTGGGCTTTTATTTTCGCGATTTTTATTAATTGGCACCCGCGCTGCTCTGGTTCCGGCTGAACCGGGTCGCACTTTACTGCAGGCGCCACAGCGGCTAAGCTCGCGGCCCGGCCCGAGGGGGTAATCACTCTAACAAAATGTGCACAGTAATTGGAAAAAAAAGAAAGAAAAAAAAACCTTCTATTTTAATTTTTTTATTTGACTCTTCAATGGAAATTTCTTTCTGTCTTTTTTAGGGTTTCGGGGTTGGAAATATTTCCCGGAAAAATTGGAAATATTTCGGGAATATTTCGGAAATATTTCCGAGGAGTCCGAAATATTGGAAATATTGGAAATATTGAAATTCCTCAGCAAAGGGCATTTGCATGAAAATATAGCGTAACTTTGCATTAAAATCGTAATTTCCCGTGTTTGTCGGATACCAATTGTTTGTGACGAGTCGTTGTGACGGGTCGTTTCAAAAACCACTCGGGGGCGGTGAGGGCCGCCGCCGCCGCGGCGCGCCGCCTAACCTTACTTTCACATGTGCGACGATCCGATCCGACGGACGCTTCAAGACGAGAATTTGTTTGTACTTGTAAATTGCAATTAAACGATGTAATTCAACATAAGTTTACGTGTTGAAAGTTCTTCTACGTCATTTCCCTACCCTCTTCAAAAAAAAAATTGCGGCTCTTTTCAAAAATACAATAAAAACTACTTTTTTTTTTCAATATTTCCAGTTTTTCCGAAATATTTCCGAAATATTCCCGAAATATTTCCAATTTTTATATTTCCGGAAAAATAGAAACCCTAGTCTTTTTTGATAAGTTTTGATCTTTTACCCCGATTTCTGCCTTTTGCGGGGGTGTATTTTTTCTTGATTTTTCTGTAGTTTTCTTCTTGATTTCATTTTGGATTTTAAATTATTTAGAGGGGCCGTACAATGATTTTTCGACGGCCCTGGCCCTGCCCTCCTGCACCACCACCCTCACAGTGCACTGTGGCCTCGCGACAGCGCTATAGCGCCTTGTTAGCGGCAACACTCCACCTTCTCGCCCCGCCCCCGCCCCGCTCCGGCTTCACGTCGGTGCTCATCCGCAACCAAATGCCTGCGGGGGATGCACTGCATGTGGAGGACGGGGGGCGCGGGGGTGAGACCGCCGCTCCTTGGGCTGGGCTCGGCGCTGCTGCTGCTGCTGCTGCTGCTGCTGCTGCTGCTGCTGCTGCTGCTGCTGCTGCTGCTGCTGCTGCTGCTGCCGCTCCACTCCGCCACTGCTCGCCGCAGCGCACCCTCTGCATCTTATGGGCCCCGCCCCGCCACGCCTCGCCCCGCCCCGCCCGGGAGGCTGCGCCAGCGGACAACGAGGCGGGGCGTGGCGGGACGTGGAGCGGCGTTGGCAGCGTCCGAAAAGGGGTAGTGGTTGTAGGAGGACGAGGAGGAGTAGGAAGAGCAGCACCAGCAGAGGCGGAGGGTCGGCTGAGTGCTCTGCTAGCTCGGCGAAAAGGAGGAGGAAGAAAAGAGTGATAAAAGGAGTAAAAAAAAGGGGGGGGAAGAAAAGGGCGGGATGGAGTGAGACAGGCGAGGTGACGGTGCGTGGGGCGTGAGAGAGGGAGGGAGAGAGAGGAGAGAGAGAGAGAGAGAGAGAGAGAGAGAGAGAGAGAGGAGAGCAGGGCTGCTGTGATAGAGGGCGGCGGGTAGGGGGCCTATCTGCCCGGCTTGGCTCCACTGCAAGTGGGTCAGGCGGAAGCGCATGCCCGCGCATCCCCCGTCCCGTCCGTGCGCGGCGCACAGCGGCGCAGCAGCGAGCGCAGCGCACTTCCGAGAATTCCTTAATGAACCATTACCGTTCGCCCCCCCTTCCCCTCTCCCATCTTTAGGACGGCCTTCGCTCCGTCCGGACGGAGAGAGAGAGAGAGAGAGAGAGGCGGGCAGCCTCGCCTCACGCCTCGATACCCTGATCAGACACCCCCTCGCCCTCCCTCCCTGGCCCTGGCCGCCCCCTTCAATGCCTGCTCCTTCTTGCCACGGCTCCCTCTCCCCGCACCAAAATATTCAACCCCCCCCCCACCACCACCACGACCACCCCCTGCACGCTCGGTACCCTAACCCAGCTTGAGGGAGGGGGTTGGGGAGCAGGGGAGGCCGACAGTTATGGTCGGGGCCCAAATTTAAGGCAGGAGCCGGATCTGCCAAATGAAGCCGCGCTGGTCCCTCGGGGGCGGCAGCAGCCTCGGCAGCAGCAGCGGCGGCGGCGGTATGAGAAAGTCGGTGGCGGCGGTTGTGGTCGATGTAGAGCTCTGAATTTTATTTCACAAATGTTTATTACCTGAACTGTTGTGATTTGTTATTGTTTTAGAAACATAGGCCGTAAAATGTTCTTGAAAATTTGAATTTTTCTTATTTTTTTTTTAAAAATGTTGCTAAAATTAAACTTTTCCTTTTCCTTTTTTTTTTAAATGGATCGCTCTGATTTTAATTTGAATCCCGGGGTTTAATTATGTCAGAGTATTGTCCCGGAAATACGGCGAGGGGGAAATAACCGTGAAATTTTTGTACACCACGCAATTCAAAAAAAGAAGAAGACGAAAAAAGGGGGAAATCCCCAATAAATTAATAAATTTAAAAATTTAAAAAATAGCAAAAAAATACTGTTCTCCGAAATTCTGAGTTTGTTACCCCCTGGAGCTGCGGTGCGTACGAGCGGGAGCAGTGAGTGGTGGGGCGAGGGTTGTTCTGCGTATAGTGAGAACGCGGGCGGTGCGTATAGTGCGTTAACCAGGCCCGGCCAGACGTTGGCGCTGCCGCCCTGCTGTGGGGTGGCGGGCCGGCGCCAGACGAGGAGCTCGCTGGATAACGAGGTACGGGGCGGGTACGCGTGGCGGGGCGGTAGGCGAGACGGACCCCCGCGGGGGGGGTGGGGGAGGTGGCGGCCCAGGCGCGCGGGTGGGAGGAGGAGGAGGGGAGGGGGGTCGCGTTCAAAAATCGATCGGGTCGGCTCGGCGTGTTCGGCTTAGCTGGTAGCTTGGCGCCGGGGCGGGTAGAGGAGGGCCGCTGCTCTGTCTCTCTTCCTCCCCCTACATCCCCCTCCCCCTCCCCTCATCTCTCTTGATCTCTCTTTCTTCCTCTCCCGCTCAAGCCCTTATTCTCTCCCGCTCGACGACAACATCGGCTCAAAGCCTCTATAGCTCTCTCTGTCTCTCTCCCGCGCACTCGCTCTCTCCCTCGAATCGTGCGCTCACCTAGCGACCCGTGCTGCTGTTTGATTATGATGACAACGGCCTGCCCCTGTCATTTGGACCAGGTCATTGGGCGTGGCGCGGCGTGGCGTGGCGAGGTGCGACACACGCAATGGGCTGATTAGCCCACGCGCAGCCCGAGCCGAGGTCACCGGCAGCTGCTAGCGCGGAGCGCGGCTCGGCGCCGAGGCCTCGCGGACCTGATGATGTGACCTCGCGGCCGGGCCGGGTCCTGCTGGACTCAGGGCCTCGGTGCCCCGTGAGTGCGACAGAGACGACTGCACCTGCGCGCATCTGTACGCGCCCCTGCTTTCCTGTAAGTGCGATAGAGACGACTGCAGCTGCGCGCATATCTCTGTACGCGCCCCTGCTTTCCTGCTTTTCTTCGACGCGCCACGTGGCGCTACGATTGTCCCCCACTGCTCGCCTCGATTCCTTGCAAACTGTCGCAGCAACCAATTAAAGCGTTTATAGTTTGACGCGTGTCCCACCCCACCACGTGCGGCGCGCGCGGGACGCTCGAGCGCTGTGCGTTTCTTCTGCAGGCGGCGTACAGTATTGCCGGCAGTAAGGCGAGGGTTGTGGCAGGGGGTCATCATGGCGGGGGTGAGGAAATCGAGGACATTAAAGGGGGAGCAAATCCTTTCGCAACTTGGGTAAGCTGTCGAGAGAGCTTTGGAAGTGCTTTTGTTCTCGTCGGCAGGAGGTACGCCCCTGGACGGGGCGGTCTTGTGCAGGGGGTGTGTGCGTAGGGGTGTCACCCGCTCGCCTGCACGGGCCCTGTGGCGCCACAGCCTGATTTAGAAAGACCATTTGCATAAACCAGTCAGTCAGTCGCAGCCAGTCTGGGGGAAGTGCCACGCCCGCCCACGGTCCCGGGCCCTGCCCCCTCCTCACTTTGAGTGCGGCGACGTCCTTCAGCCCCCGGGGCGCTTCTCTCTCTCTCTCTCTCTCTCTCTCTCTCTCTCTCTCTCTCTCTCTCTCTCTCCCTCTCTCTCTCTCTCTCTCTCTCTCTCTCTCTCTCTCTCTCTCTCTCTCTCTCTCTCTCTCTCTCTCTCTCCCTCTCTCTCCCTCTCCCTCTCCCCTCCCTGTTCCAGTTGCCCTTCCCTCGTTACTTAGGGCGTTAGTAACTGGTGTCGAGTTGCCGACGCGCCTGTTGTCCAGGGTAGTTTTGCGCGGCCCTCTACTTGTCTCTCGCTTGCCACTATGCCCACCTCCCGCAGGCGAGCTCTGCCAAAACGTGTCATAGCTTCATTTTTAAGTTTCACATTGGAAATAATGCCTGTGAATAGCAAAACTACGGGCAAGAGTTTCTGTCGACTGTATCTATTTCCCCATAACGCATCAGCCAGCAAATTTCGTCACTTTCTGACGTAACCTGGTACATAGTCCGTTTGCTGTAACGCTGATCGGCGTGTGATGTGCACAGTAGTCGTTACAATGGCACAGTATACCCTGACTGCGGCGCAGCACGCAGGCGTACGTGCAGGCCGCCGCTTCCGCGCCATTCAAAAAGGCTGACGTTAAATATGAAGCAACTCTTTTACTCTTGAAAAAAGGAAATAACCAGCTCTTGACACCTTTATAAGAAAAAGTATGTCCATGGTTCTGACAGTTAACTTTGCATTGTTATCTTGATCGCGACGAGTACTGTACAAATACTTTCTGACGGTTGCCTTTTTATTTGTCGCTGGTTCTCTAAACTTCGTTTGAAGCAAATTTGCACAAATAAAATCGAGAACAAATGAGAAAGACGTAAAAAATTCAGAAATAGGAGGAAAATATCAAAATTTATCAAAAATTGACTGAAATATTCATTGAAATATCAAAAGAAAAATCCAAAAAATCAGGAGGGGAATGCACTCGCGTAATAGTCACTCTTCTGTCCGTAATAAAGGCGTAATAGTTTGCGTAATAGAAGCATAATAGGGGCATAATGTCCAAAATTATCCATACTCAATTTTGGGTCGTTTTGAGCTGTTTCTATACCATTTAAGAAGTCCAATACAGAGCAATGGACGTAATAGTCAGGTCACCAAATTTAAGATTAAATTCCCCCTCTCAAAATCAAAAGTAATAACAAAATCATAGTACACATTTTGTGTCCTCGTTCTAAAACTAGAAGCAAATAGCGACCCTGCCGCATCAGAGCGGTACGTGTTACGCCGCCCGTCCAGCTCCTACCCACTCACCGCCTTCTAGACCCTGCAGCCACTGCTGCTGCCCCTCCGTCAAGTTTGCACTCTGTGATAGCAGGGGGGTGGGTGAGGGAGGGGCTGAAAGGCTGAAAGTAGGGGAGAACGATTACTGCAATCCATCGTCCCGAGTCCCGAGAAGTGGTGCGGGAAAACGGCTAGAGCCGCTCCACCCCGGCCTGCCCCGCTGCCCCGCCCCGAGCCTGACGGGGCAGTGTGGTCAAAGTGGTTCCAAATCCTCCTCGCAGCGTCGCCTCTTCTCTTGTAAACTTGCAGGACTTAACTTATAACCGCAAAGTTTGGCGCGGTTTGGCGCGCAGAGCGCAGCGCACGGCTCATCCCCGCCGCGCCGCTCGCCTCGTCATTCCAACGCATTTACTTATTTCAGCGCGTCGGCCGGCCTCTATTTTCAACTTTTATCGTTAGGTGGGAACCTTCCTTTTTGTCGACCGCGGCAGGACAGTTTCTGTAGATACGCAGATTTTCGCAGACTTCGGGTCGGGGTGTGTAAAATTCAAGTGTCGTACACTTGTCCCTGTACTTTAAGTGTTGAAAAATATGTAAATATACATATTTCTAGAAAATTCACACTTTTACTCTGCAACACAGCTGCAGCTGGCGAGACTTGACACAAAATTTAGGCGTGACGATTTTGCATCGCCATCTTAAACCAAGACAGGTTTGTATTCAAAATGAGGAGAAACAATTTTATCTTTTGCTTTGTAACGAAACAAATCTGTTATTCCGCCGAAAGATCCGGGTGGAAGGATTAGTTAAAAATGCAGTGGGCGAACTTAGATTTCAGGTACTGCAGTACTTTTTCTACAGTTGAACTAGTTTTCAGTAGTGAAAATGCAGTTTGAATACAGTTTTACCTCTAAGTTAAAACTGAAGACCCCTCCTCCCGGGGATGGCGATTGGCGATATACGAACTCACCCACTTGTGTTTCCCGGGCGAGGCCGGCGAGGCGGCGGCGCGCTCGGCTCGGCGTTACGTGCGGTAGAGGCCCCGGGCCGGGCCGGGTCCCGGATTGGGATCTGCCACCAGCGCCGCCCGCCGCTGCAGCGCGCTGTGACCCAGATGATCACGCACGCACCGCGCGGCCGCGCACGCGCAGCGGCGGCCGAGGACGCTCGAGTAAAGCATCATCGCCTATGGGGAAAATGCTACGCGCGCGGCTTTGATTTCGTATCGAAAATAAATGGAACACATATAGCGAAAGCCGAGCCGGGATGTGGGTGGTCACATCGAAAGATCACTGTAGGCAGGCACCCCTAAAAAGTCATTTAAAAAGTAAAACTTTAAAAAAAATCAAAATAGAGTAAAGAATAAAGATACGGAAAAATCTACAAATTTGATAACAAATGAATAAAAAACTGAAATAAAAATTGAAAAAATAAATTTAAAACTCACAGGCAAGAGCAATTGGCTCCCCTAAGGGGATCCTAAAATGTTAAAAAGAGAGGGAGATAAAATCTATTAAAAAGTAGCATTTTTCTTTTTTTTAAAAAATTAATCATTGTGCACATTTAGTATGAGTAATCTCCCTCTCGACGAAAGCATTGAGGTTATGGTGGAACGAGCAGCAGCCTCTGCCTCCTGGCAAAGTAAAAGTTTAGGGTTGAAACAGCAGGTCGTCGGGGGCGGTTGAGGGGAGCAGGGGGCTCACGGCACGGCTCGGGCTGGTGCAGAGGCCAGGGAGGTGGGGCTGCAGGCAGTCAGGGGCTAATGGACATGACGACACCCCCTGACAGCCAAGTGCCCTTTGGAATGGTGTGGTGGCCGCCCCGCCTCACCCCGCCCCGCCCCGTCGCACCGACCACCACGCCCGGCCACGCCCCGACCTGGTGACGCAGGCTGCGGGCTGATGTGCTAGGCGTTGGGCGGGGAGGGCCGGCGCACGGGGCCTAGCCCCGCCGGGACCGGACCCAGGTCGCGGGGACGATAGTGGATAACTCTGTCCGACAGCGCTGCGCGCCGGCGGCGAGGCCCCCGCCCCGCCCCACCCCGCCCTGCCCCGCCCCGCCCTGCCATTGGGCTTCCCTTCTCCCTCTCCTGCCCTCCCAGACTGCGAATGAAACATGTATCTCCGTGTGTCAGCGCCATGCATGGACGCCACACGATGTGAGTGCAGAGTTTGTTACAGAAGGGATGGGATGGCGCTGCTGCCGGCCCGGCGGGATGGAGGTTTTTGTCTCTCTCTCTCTCTCTCTTTCGCTCGCTCGCACTGTCCGTTTCCCTAACGCGGGAGAGCCATTTCGGACAACTTCCTGAACTCTCGGATCTCTCACGCGCTCGTGGTTTTGCGTGGTGGCGACCTGCTAGCCTTTCACCCCCAGGCCTCTTTGCACAGGAAAAAAAATATATATAATAATAAAAGAAACCTAAGTCAGCATAGCCCAGCAGATGTGTTTGCTAAACAACAAACTTTTTTCTCTAGTAGCTAAAATAATTTTTTTGTTACAACCGAATCCGTGTAAAATATTATCTAATCCTTCTTACACTAAAAGAAATACAGTTTTATTATTATTATTATTATTATTTTCCGTGAGCCTCCCCCCCCCCCAAAAAAAAAAAACAAAGCAACGGCTGCCGACCTCCCTCGTGGCCCGGCGCCGTGGCGTGTGTCCTTGCGGGTGCAGTTGGAGGCGAGCAGGCGTGTGTTCTGGGGCAAGGCAAGGGCTTGGCAGGCGTGGCGTGGCGTGGTGCTAGAGCCACGTCCCGGCCCGTCGCGTCCCGAGCCTCTCTCTAGACAGTGCTGCCCTGAGAGGCTTCGCTCCGTGCTGCACACTGCATTCTGCCGAGCGTGCGGGGCCGGGGCTGAGGCGGGGCGGGGGCGCGGGGGCCTATAGGGGGCTCTCTCTGTCCTCGTTCCCCACCTCACCCCACCCCCCGGGGGGCACCCGCCCCCGAGCAACCCCCTTTTACCATGCGCCCCCCCCCTCCCCCTCGCGGTCCCTCCAGGACCTCGCTTCCCCGCGCCTTGCCTTTCCCGATCCCCTTCCTCTCTATGCTCTTTCTCTCTGTCTCCCCCACATGTCTCTCTGTGTCTCTGTCCCTTTTCAGCCCCAATATCACGTCCCGTCGCCCTCCTCTTTTTCTACTCCGTCCCGACCAGATCCTCAATGTACAGCTTACCCCTCCTCGTTGCGCCCCGCGCCGGGCTCCCTCTTCCGTTTCGCTGCGTTCCGTTGCGACCCGTTTGCGACGCTCGTCCCTTACCCCCACCCCCACCCTCCACCCCGCACCCCTACGCGTACCAGCGGGGCAGTGAGCCCCACAGCCGGGGCTCGCAGGGCTCAGGGCCCAGGGCCAGCCCCTCGGAGCCTACACAGCCAGCTGCAGAGGCAGACGAAGGTCCCCCTCCCGCTGCTGCTGCTGCTGCCGCCAGAGTTTCGTAATGTCCTCGCCAAGCTCGAGTCGTGTTCGTCGTAATTAGAATGTTGTCCCGAGTCCTCCGCGCTTCCCTCCCTTCACGCAGCGCACACGAGGCGGGCGGGGGCGACTTTTCGCGCCCGCCGCGCCGTGCTCCCCGCGACGCACATTGGCATCGTCCTCCTGTTTCTCATCATCCTCGTCTCTCTCAATCTGCATTCAGCTCAGCGCGCGTGGCTCGCATTTCTCGCCTCTTCTCCTTTCTCTTCCTCCTCCTCCTCCTTCTCGGTCTTCTTTCTCCCATACCCGCCGTTATGTACCCTAGTGCGTTCCAGCCCCGCCCCCGCCGAGCCCGGCCCGTGCGGGGGTTCTGCCCTGCCCCGCGTGCCGAGGGAGGACCGTCACGTATTGGGGCCACGGCGGGGCCGCGCGGGGCCGGGCGGGGGCGCGGCGGGGGCGCGGCGGCGGGGCTGCGCGCCGATGAACCGTGGATATTACGCTCCCGTGCCTTGCGACGCAGTCCCGGGGCCCCGGGGCCCGGGCCTGGCCGCCCGGACGCACTCTGGCCTGCGCCCCATTTCCCCTTTACCCTCGTAACTACCTTCTAGCTCCTCTTCCTCCTCCTCCTCCTCCTCATCCTCCTCTACCCTCCGACCATGCAGCGCGGGCGCGCGCGCGGCGGCCCCGGACACGGACCTGCTTCCAGGGCGAAATAACGAAAGTAGGTTAGGAGTGGTGGTGCGCATGCGGTGGGGGAGGCGCAGAGGGGAGGGGCCGGGGTGGGTTTGGGCTCGGGTCCGGGTGAGTGGGCAGAATCCGGCCAAATAGGCGAGCAGGCAGGGCGAGCCAGGAGAGCAGAGCGCGTTTGGGGCGGGGCGGGGCGGGGCGAGGCGCGGAGCCAAGCAGGGAAGGACGATGGGGCCGTGGGGGCGGGGCGCCGGGCAGGGCCGGGGCGCGGGGTGTCGGATGTGGGCGGCGCGGACGGGGGC
Source organism: Frankliniella fusca (assembly GCA_029379305.1). NCBI lineage: Eukaryota > Metazoa > Arthropoda > Insecta > Thysanoptera > Thripidae > Frankliniella > Frankliniella fusca. The sequence continues at coordinate 356,383 of JAHWGI010000516.1, read as the reverse complement.
GTGGCGGGACGAGACGGGCGGGGTGGGGCTATGGGGTAGGGGGTGCGGCAGGCTGTGGGGTGGTGGTGGGGAGTCGGGGAAAAGTGTGCGGCTTCCGTGCGCGGCGCGCAAGCTTCGGCTAATACAGGTGCACGTGCAGTGCACGGAGGAACCATGCATATCTAGCTAGGGGCTAGCTACGAAGGGTCGTTCACTCAAAAGAATCAGTGGACACCCTTTAAAAAATCCGTAAAAAAATCAGGAAAGCAAACAACTAGAATTTTTTTTTTAAAAAAAATCAGTTTAAAAAAAATTACTAAAATCAGAAAAATGAGAAAAATTTGGGTTGGAAGCCTGAATTTAAAGTGAAGTACCCCTCGGCTAGCCCGCTATGCACATTGCACATGTGTCATTATTTTTGTGCTGCGTTCAGCTGGTCGCGCCCCCGCCCCGCACCGCCCCGGCGCCACACCCCGCGTTACCGACTTTGTTTTCTTCGGTATTCTTTTTGTCGCTTCTCAGTCCGACCCCGAGCCTAAACCCCGCGAGGCCTGGTCCAGGCTCATGCTCGCCCTATTGCTGCTGCTCCTATTCGAGCGCGGCACCGTCTCCTTCCACCCGTTCATCGGGGGCTGAGCTCCCGCGCCCCCTCGCCTCCGCAGCATCCACGTCCGCGTCGTTGTCCCCAATCTCTTTCTCTCTCTCTCTCACTCTCATCCGATAACTCCCTTTTCTCTCTTACACATTGTATCTCTTTATCTCTTTTCCTCGCTTTTCGCCGCTCTCTTTCTCTCTCTGTTTTCCTCATCACCATCGCGGCGCGCGCGAAGGGAAACAAAAGGGATAAAAATAAGGGATCAGCGGCGTGGTTGCACGCAATCTGGTGCTCCGACCGACATAGCCCTGCCCCGCCCCGCCCCGCCACGCTAGGCCACGCCACGCCACGCCACGCCAGGCTCAGCATCGCACCGCTGACCCCGCTTTGCACCGCTCTTGGTGGCGCGTGGTGCAGCAGGCACTCCCCTCTTCCTCGTGCTCTAGTCGCGCGTCTCTCTCTCTCTCTCCCCCTCCCCCTCTCTCTCTCCTTCTCTCTCTCTCTCTCTCTCTCTCTCTCTCTCTCTCTCTCTCTCTCTCTCTCTTTCTGCCCACACCTGTGCTCACCTGTCTCGCTATCTCTGTCTCTCTCGCACGACCACGACCCCTCGCGCACAGCAGCGCCTGGGGAGCGTCGAGGCGTCATGTGCGGCGCCATAAGTATACTATACATGAAGCGTGCCTGCCGCCCCCCTCAGCGGGGGCGTGGCGGGGCGTGGTGGGGCGTGGCTCGGCGCCGTATTGAGGTCAAGGTGTGTGCGCTGCACCCCGCCGGAGGGGTGCGGCCCCACGGGGGCGTCGCGTTGCACCGGGGATGGGAGGGGAGGGACATGAAGGGCTGAGTGAGGACAGGTCGCGTTGAATGGCAGCGCCTCCCCCCCCTCCCCTCCCCGCGGGGCGGGGGCCGCCAGCCGATGGCGGGTTCGTGCACTATCTCTGCCGCTGCTGAGTAGTATGACGCCGCGCCGCCGCGCTGCTCTGCGGGTCTGGAAGTTTGGCCCAGAGTTCTGTCTCTCTCTCTCTCTCGTCATTATTTCTCTGCGTCTCTCGGTCTTTCTCTCGTTGTGTTGTGTGTGTGTGTATGCGCCTATTTGTTTTAGTCCATACATATACTTGTATTTGTGTGTAAGAATAAAATAAAGGCCATTGTTTTGTTCTTTATTTTTTATAAAAATCGATGAACGTGTAGGGGACTTCCTTAGGCAGGTGGCCGGGTGACATTGGGTGACTTTGGTCGTCGAGAAGACTTCTCTTGGCCTCTCCTGCTGCGGCGCTGGCCGGCCCGGCTGGTGTCGCAGCAGCTGCGGGGTCACGGGGTGCAGTATGGAAATCATTACGCTTATAATTCTGCGGGGCGGGGGGCGTGCCGGGCCGCGCAAGGGTTGTTAATAACCGGCCAGGTTGTTGCAAAAGTTCGTGCCGGGACTCCTTTATAACAAGTCCCCGCCCCGCCCCGCGCTCTGCTGCCGTCTTACGAAAGGCGGAAAGGACCAGAGCAGGCGGGAGCCGAGCAGAGGGTAGGAAGAGGTGTGCGAATGAAGGGGATCGAGAGAGAGAGAGAGACGAAACGGGATGTTCTGAAATAAGGAGAGAGAGAGAGGTGTAGGAAGGAAATGCACGAGGCTTGACCTGTCGACACTTATCACGTTGCGGGCGCGGAGGGAGGGATGGGGGACTATGAAGGGGCCGCGCATCTCGCATTTATATCGCCGGGGATGCACTGCTCGAGTACACTGTGGCGGGGGCGGCGCGGGTGGCGGGGTGGGGGCAGAGGTGCGTGACCGCTCACGGGGGCGGCGGACGGCAGGCGGCGGCCCAGTGTGGATGGCGTGGAGAGAGAGAGAGAGAGAGAGAGAGAGAGAGAGAGAGAGAGAGAGAGAGAGAGAGAGAGAGAGAGAGAGAGAGAAGGAGAGAGAGAGAGAGAGAGAGAGAGGAGGGAATAGAACGGCAAATAATTGGGCGGGCTATATTCCGTGCCACTGCGGGGCCGGCGGCGGCGGCGACGGAAGTCCATGCGCTGGCTCTACCAGCTCTACTGGCCGGGCGAAGCCGGGTGGGGCCGTACCCGTCCTACCTTATTACATGCGAGCGGCAGGGCGCGGTTGGGTAGGGTGGGGGCGAGCAGGGCGGGAGGGAGGAGACGGACTTCTGCGCGGCACACACGATAAAGGTGAGGGTGGCCCGCACCAATGGGAGGATCATTTAATTCAAATTGTATGCAAAGATTATTTTAATTTTTTTTTGCGTTTTGGATTTTTTCCTTTGATTAATTTTTTTTAGGTATATTTGGAAAATTTCTGTCTCTTGATAAATTTTGATCTTTTACCCGCATTTCTGAATGTTTTAAATTTTAAATTTCGGTTTTTGGTTTATTTTTCTTCGATTTTTCTGATTTTTTGTATTTTCTTGCAGTTATGTTGATTTTCTTTTCATATGATTTTTTGGGCTGTACAATGATTTTCGATGTGACCCCCCCTCCCCCCCCCCCCAATCGCCCCTCCCGGCTGAGACCCGTGGGGCGAGCACCTTGGGCCCCGCATGGGCCCCACCAACAGCGCCGCAACCGACCCTTAGGAAATGGGGACTGACGGTGACGATACTTCCTTTCCGATAGCGGAAAAGAAGTAGGTCTGTAAAGGGCGAAAGAGGTCGGGACACGAGATGCGGCGCGGCGAGTCTGTTGCCGGGTCGGGTTGTCCGCGCCTGCTCGTGCTGTAGTGTGGTGCTGCGGGCCCTGTCCTTTCGCCCATACTTGCCCAATAAATGCGTTTCGTCAGTTTTTATTGCCGAGCTCGCTAAGAGAGCGAAGCCCAGGGGCAGGAATCCAGTCGTCAATTCCGGTCACCGCTAGGGATTCGCTAATACCTATAACTCAAAATATGTTAGCAATAGTTTCAGATATAGCAAAAACGATGATCTATAGCAAATACTATCATCATTGACAGTCCGATAAGCTTACCAAGGTCCTAATGCTAAGCTCGCGAAATTGATCCCATATTATTTGGCAGCACAGCACGTATCAGTAAGTGTTGTATCGAGGGTAAGGGTGGAGTGGATTATACCCAGCCAGAGCATTTTTACTCCCCCGGGCCGAGTAGGAGTACATTATCCCTAACCAGGGAATTTATACTACCCCGGGCCGTGGGGAGTACGTTATCGCCAGCCAGGTATTTTCCACTCTATCCTAGGACGGGGTGGAGAACAATATCCCCAGCCAGGGATATTTTTACTCCCGGGAAACGGGGTGCCCGAGACATCATCACGGGGTTCTGTGAAATTGTTCAAAATGGAAACGAAAGTCAAAGTAGTGCGCTTAATGGTTTTGTGTGCCTAGTTTCTCGGGTTCTCGCTCAGTCAACCCAAAGCACGAAAAGTGTTGCAAACCTCGGGTTCCTAAGTCGTTCTTTATCTCTACTTGATGCTGGTACATCATCTGTTGGCATGGTGCTGGGGTACTGGTACTGCGGCTTGGCCGGCCGGGGGTGCTCGAGCCTTGCGCTGCGGGTATACTGCGTGTGCGGGGGGGTACTATACAGGATGTGCGTGGCTCGGCCGGCAGCTCGGTCGGGCCTGGCGGTGCCCCCCGCCCGGTCCACCCCACCCCGCCCCGCGCGGCCCACTGAGTGCAGGTACTGTACATGGATCAATACTCGGTAGCGGCCCGTTTCGGCCAGTGCAGCGCCTCCTCCGCCCCGCGCGCGCCCCTGTCTGCTGCCCGTCTCGGACCCCCCGCCCCGCCCCGCCCCGCGCCGCCAGACTCGTGTCTCCACCCGCGCCGCGCGCACCCCACCCGCCCCCTGCCCCGGAGCCTGCCGCGCCCGCGCCCCCGGCCCCCACACTCCCCCCGCCGGGACGCCGCGCCGACCCCGCCAGCTCCGCCCCGCCCCGCCCCGCCCCGCCCTACGGAGGCCTGGCGGCCTGGCAGCGCGGCCGCCCGCACCTCCGCGCCTCCTCCTCCACCGTGCGTCCCCCCCTTTGCGTACCGACCCCTCGCCTCGCCTCGCCTGGCCGCGAGGAGCGGCTGCCTCCTCCCGAGCTGCAGGCGCAGGCCCCCTCGCCCCGTGCGCCCCGCCCCGCCCGGTCCGCACGGCGGCGGGCAGCTAGGGTGCTTCTTGTCTCGCCCATAACCTACCCCAAGGCCCGAGCCGGGTCCCCCTCGGGTCACGCAGGGCTCAGGGCTCTGTGCCCCTTACTCCAGCGCAGCCGAGCCCTGCGCCGCCCCGCCTGACCCGACCCGACTGGCCATGGCCGGCGCCTAACTGGCACGCATAGGGCTAGCTCATGATAATCATTGTCTGGGTCCCACCCCGCCCCGCCCCGCCCCGCCCCGCCCCGTACCTCCCCGTCACAGACTAGCGTGTGTTCGCCCGGCCTGGCGCCTGGTCTGGCCCGGGCCCGGCTGTGTCAGAGCTTTAGGGGAGAGAGGCAAAGGCGGACCGTATTCAAATTACTAACGTACACATCATCAGTGTGGGTGTGCACACCGCCGCTGTGCGAGCGGGCGGGGCGGGGCGGGGCGGGGCAATACGGGTGAGATTCACAACCTCCCTCTCTCCTGCTCTCCTCTCTCGGCGCGCCCTGATTCAGAAGAGCGCTCTCCTCGCTTTGTCTCTCTTGCACCGACGAGGTGCGCCATACGACGAGAGAGAAAGAGCGAGGAAAGGCGGGAAAGGCCCTATCTTCGGAATCATTCTGCCCGTCCCCAACGAGGGCTCAAAGCGACGCTCACTCGCGCTGCGCTGCGGGGGGGCCTCGCGGGGCAGGGCGGGGATAGATAGGCAGGGCAGGACTAGCCCGTGCCGCCCTCCGTGCCGCCGCGTGGTCGTTGCACTTTATACACGACGACTGTTACTTACCTCGTTGTAGCTCGTCGTCGCTTTATTTATCGTGATGGTAGTGTTCTGTCACTTTTTTTTTTATCGTCGTCCTTTGTGTACTAGCTTAAATGGCAAACTTTTTCTTTGCTTGGATGGGTGGCTATGTATCTCAGTCGGATCTCTCATTCAAAATAAAGTCGTACTAAAATATGATTGTTTTAAATTTGTAAAATTGATTGAAACGGAAACTGATAAGAAATGAATGATTGTGAAACTTAGGTAATGCAGATAGAATAAATTGCTGCTGCAGCCATATTCAATTGATGCGGGCTTTAAATCTTGTGATTCCGCCCCCTTCTTTTTTCCCCTCCAGCATGATGCTTTCTGGATTAACTTGTTGTTTTTGCTGTGTATAGTCCTGGACGGATAGGTTTACCCCGTGTTTGCTGGTCCGTGGCCGCTGAGCCGTGCAGTCCCCCCGGGGCACGGCTGTGCGCGCCGGGCCGTGCGGGGCCGCGGGCGGGCCCAGGGCAGCAGGGCTATGGCGCTGCGCTCGTGCGCCCGCCCCGCCCCGCCCCGCCCCGCCCCGCCCCGCCCCGCCCCACCCTGTCCCGACGTGAGTTCTTACCCCGCTCTGCTCGGCTCTGCTCGGCTCGGCTCATCGGTATCAGTTGAGCTGGTCCTGGTCCGGTGCAGCAGGCGTGTCGCGTCGTGCCCGCCGTGTTTGAGCCCCGCGGTGTGGTCGGGTCGGGCACGGCTGCGCTGCACGGCGCGCAAGGCCCCGCCGACCCGACCCGACCCGTGCAGCGGACGTCCACCGGGCCGTGACTCGGGGTCTCGCCCCGCCCCGCCCCGGGGCCCCCGCCGCCCCGCCCCCGCCCTGCTCTGCCCTGCCCTGCCCTGCCGCACTCCTCGTCATATCGGCGTCACGCAACCCGCACCACCTGGAATCGATCCTCGCGCGGCGCGACCCGACCCGACACGACCCGACCTCCGACCCCGCGGGGCGCGGCGGGGCGGGGCGGGCCTACCCGTCTGGGTACCGGGCGGGGCACGGACGGCGCGGGCGCGGGCCTACCCGACCCGTCACCCGCCCCCGCCCCCTCCTGACACCCGCTCGTAATATGCAAAATGCAACGGCCTTGCGCTGCGCTGCACAGAAGCACCGGGGCCGGCCCGGCCGGGGTGGACGATCAAAGTCGTTATTCGAGACGGTATATTCCGCCTCTCTGTATATCTCTCGACCTCTGCGCTGCGCTGCGGCGGCACGGCGCCCGCCGGGGCGGGGTGGGGCGGTGCGGGGCGGGGCGGGGCGGGGCGGGGCGAGGTGCTGGTCATGATGGGCTGCGGTGTCAGCTCTTGAATGTTTGAAGCGCGAAGGCGCCGCGCCGCCGCTACTGCAGCGCCCAGCCGGCCGGGCCGGGCCGGGCCGGCGCGCGGGGGAGGAGAGGTAATTGCAGCCGTGCTCTGCCGTGCCGTGCCGGGCCCTGCCGGGCCCCCGACCGACCCAACCCGACCTGCTAATAATTAGAGCACACTCAACCGCGCGGCCGCGCCTCGGCATGTGATGCAATAATTATCTCACTCCTTCTCTCTCTCTCTCTCTCTCTCTCTCTCTCTCTCTCTCTCTCTCTCTCTCTCTCTCTCTCCCCCCCCCCTCTCTCTCTCTCTCTCTCTCTCTCCCCCTCTCTCTCTCTCTCTCTCCCCCTCTCTCCCTCCCCATGAGCGTATATGAAAGATATACGAAAGTGTCTCTGAACTACTTTAGTTTTTCATTACTTTTACGTCCCCCTCTTGTTGACACCACCCTGGGCCCTCCAGTGCTCCCGACCCACGCGCGCTCGCACACACTCACACAGAGTCGCGCGCGTATCTCAATCGCCTGGCACTCGTAATTAAAGGCGTAATGAGCCCAGCGCGATTCCCAATAAAAGGAGGAAAGGAGTGAATCACGACGCGCGCCCGCGTCCCTCGTCATTTAGAAGAGCTCTGCCACTGCCTCACGCCTCGCTCTCTCTCTCTCTCTGTCGCTCTCCCTCTCCCACTCTTTCTGTTTTCCTCTCCCTCTGCCCTCTTCCTACTTTACTCTCTCTCTCTCTCTCTCTCTCTCTCTCTCTCTCTCTCTCTCCCCCCCCCTCTGTACTTGTCTCCTTTCCCGCGGTCACTCGAGCTTATGCGCACGAATTTTGTTTGGAGTAAGTAAAGGGCGGGTTTGTAGTTAGGTTTGAAGTAATCTCCTTTTGATAACTTGAAGTGTAACGCTCGTATAGGCAGGCACAGGATGATGCCGTGTAAGAATATTTTTTTTAAAAAAAAAAGATAATAGTGTTTGCGCGCGAGCGAAGTGTCTTCCACCCGTCGCCTCTCCTGTCCCAGCTGGGCCCTGCAGGCAGGCTCACTCGAGGACGCGCACGGATAGTGAGCCCTCATGCGCCGGCCGGGCGTCGATGCGTACGAAAGTAGCAAGAAGTGGGTGTAAGCGAGAGGGAAACAACTCTGAAATTTTTGTGCACCTCAATTCAGAAAATTTCAGGAAAATTCAGAGATGTTCAGAAAAATTTAGAAAAAAAATCAGAAAATTTTTTTAAAAGGAAAATTCACAAAAAGTTTAAAAAAACAACCAAAAATCTGTGAAATTAGAGCTAAAATTCACAAATTAATAAAAATTCCAAAAAAAATCGCGAATTTTGTACACCTTGAATTCAGAGTTGTTTCCCCCTTGGCGTGAGACACACGCTCCAGGCTAGAGCTCACTCACACTCCCGCTCATTTTCGGACGCCATGCCCACTTATAGGTGCAGCGCTCTGGTGCAGTTGTTACAAGTCGAGACGGGGAGCCCCTGACGGGTATACTGTACCGCAGCGCTCTCGTGCGGGCGTGTTGCTAGCCTATGCGACTGCATAAATAACCATTACGTGAACGCTTATAGCTGCCCGTGATTGTCCAATGCTCTCTCGCCGTTTATCAATCCTGAATTTTTGTTTGTCGGAGTGGGCTTACGCGCGTTCGTGACGGACGTAAGTTAGCGCAGCGCCAGAGGGTGCATGCCGCGCGGCGGCCGTGTCTGTTTTTAAAGATCACCCTCACGCGCCTCTCTGTCCTTGTCGCACTTATGGGGCCCTGCCATCCTCAACATAGGGCACCGCCGTAGGTGCGACAAGGCCGGAGAGGTACGAGAGCGATCTGCGGAATCAGACGGCAGTCCAGGGGCCGCAGGGCGCTGCGCGCGGAGCCGGAGCAAGGCGAACGGCACGGAGGGGGCGATTGACGTCGTCGTGGCCACGACGGTGTGTCCCAAAGCGCCGCGCCCCTGCCCGCCGCCCCGCGCCCCTCCCCGCCACGCCACGCACACAATGGTCGGAGCAACACTAATGATCCACTTGAGCCCGCGGGGCGCGGCGGGGCGAGGCGGCAGGCGGCGTCTTCCACGCGGTGCGTGCACATTCCTGTTCACCTCCAATAATGCTCTTATTTTATTACTCGAGTCGTGAGTGGGGAATATGCCATGGTGGGGCTGGGATGTCTCTCTCTCTCTCTCTCTCTCTCTCTCTCTCTCTTTCGCTTTCTCTCTCTCTCTCTTTCGCTTTCTCTCTCTCTCTCTCTTTCGCTTTCTCTCTCTCTCTCTTTCGCTTTCTCTCTCTCTCTCTCTCTCTCTCTCTCTCTCTCTCTCTCTCTCTCTCTCTCTCTCTCCCTCTCTCCCTCGCTACCCCGCCACCTCACTCTCACTCGCTCTGCCTGATGCCGCCCACTCTTTACGCCTGATGACCGGTGGGGACCGTGGTCGGCAGGCCCAGCCCAGCCCGCGGGCCCGCCCGCCCCGCCTCGCCCCGCCTCGCCCCGCCCCGCCCCGCCCCGCCTCGCCCCGCCTCGCCCCGCCCCGCCTGCTTACGCATGAATTGCGAAAATTCGAAGATCGTGACTCCGGTCCTGTTCGGTCCGAGACGTCCGTCCGGACGTGGAGGTGAACGACGACGCGCGGCGGCTGTCCTGTCGGCGACGACATTCTTGTGGATGTCTCTCCTCCTCTCCCTCGCACCCCCGCGCCAGCTGCTCCAGCTCTGCGTGCGTGCTCCCTCCCTCTCGCTCTGGCGCCACCGGCCCCGCCCCGCGCGTCCACGACAAGACAAGTCATGCTTTATTATGATTTTTATGATTTGGGCCAGCAGAGGCTGGCTGGACGCCCGACGGGGATGTGTGTGTGTGTGTGAGTATGGTGTGTGTGTGAAGAAGAGGAAAGGGATGGAGAAAGAGTGAGTGAGTGAGTGAGTGAGTGAGTGAGAGCGTGAATATCCCAGAGCAGGTGGCTGGTCCATTGTTCGGTGCACTCTAAATTCTTAAAAATGTTTTTTATTCACTATGATTTTTATTTCCACATGCTCAGCTTGTGTGTTTTTTGAATGTGCAATTATGAACAATTTTTCTCAATTTCGCACAAAGTATGCAATTTGTTCATTGTTGTGTATTTATAAAATGCATAAATAGAGCATGTGCAAAAAAAATTCATAGGTACGAATAAAGAAACGCTCATTCAAGAATTTAGTGTGTGCGGGAGCGACGAAGCGCTAACGGATAAGAATGGACCCGGAATTGACTCATTGATTCCCTTGCGGTGCTACACAACTCTCTCTGATTGAGCGGCTCTGCAGCTGGCGCCGTGCTGCTGTATCAGTCCCGGTCAGTCCCAACGTCCCACACATCACTCATACAAAATGTATACAAATATTTTGTTGACTTTTGATCTTTTTGAATTTTTGATTTGATTTTTCTTTTGACTTTTCAAGGAAAATTGCTGTCACTTTTTTTAAATTTTGGTCTTTTAGCCCCTTATCTAACTTTTTTTTTCAATTTTATTTCGGTGTTTGGTTCACTTTTACTCGATTTTCCGGATTTCTTTTTAGGCTGATTTTGATTTTTTTCTTTGATTTTAAAAATGTTTTTTTTTTTACTCGTTCTTTACCACCACCTCTCTCCTGAGTGGTGAAAAGAACGAGTATTGTTCTCAGTCGGGTGTAACGCTTAACTGTCCACACTTTCATCTCAGATCTCACAATACCTACAGGCATAATAGTTATACCATTCTAAACTGGAAACGCTGGTCATTATTCCAACAATGAACTATTTTTCAAGTTTAATAGTATTATTTTGAGAACACTTAACAAATTTTGCGTGTTTTCATTCTAAGTCCCATAACCCAACTATATGAGTGGAGTTTTCAATCTCATCAAGCACAATACCCACAGACATGAAACTTGCGCTGATCTCAGCTTGAAGCCTTCTTCTGCATTGCAGCAATGAACCTTTTTTAACGTTTAATAGTATTATTTTGAGAACTCTTAACAAATTTTGTGCGAGTTTTCATTCTAAGTCCCCGAGTCTAGTCCTAGCCCGAGTCGGCTCGCGCCAGCTCGCGCTCCTTTATGCGCCCCAACAATCGGACCCGAGCGGGAGGGCCGAAGAAGGCCCGAGCACCCCGAGACGAGCAAGGGCGAGTGTCCCGGGAAAAACTTCCCCTGCACACACGAACTGTGATGAAATCTGAGATGAAAATGTCTTCACTCGACTCACATCATGTTTTACACTCCTACCTCTGTAGCACATAATTATGTAAAGAACGAGTTCCATACTTATCACAAAATTCATTTTGTGTTCTATTTGGCCCTTGTTTTTGAACTGTACATAATGATTTTTCTAAGTGACTCCACCCCCCCTCCTCGCCTCACCCCACCTTGGCGCACCTACCCCTTTCACCTCGCACCGGCTTACGGCCCATACCCTGGCCGGAAGAAACTTGCATAGTGTTCTAAGTGCCGCGGCTGGCTCCGGCAGCGCGGGGGCCTTGAGGGGCTGCTCCGCGAAGACGGAAAGGGCCGGCCGGCCGACGACGGCCTCCTCTGCTACTGCAGGGCAGCGCCGCAGCGCAGCGGCAGACAAAGTTGTGATGATTACGGATCGGATCGGAGCGCGGGGCCGGGCGGGGCGGGGCGGGGCGGGGCGGGGCGGGGCGGGGCGGGGCGGGGCGGGGCTGAGGATTGCCGCAGAGCCGCTTCCGTTTTCTTCAATCAAAACCGCCTCGGTCGGCCGGACGACCACGTCTGATTGAAGAGGAGCGGGCGGGGCGGGGTTGGTAAATGTGAGGCAGGCCGGGCCGGGCCGGTCGGGCGGCCGTTCTGTTCTCACACAAAATGCAGATGAAGGTGCATGGATTTTGCGCAACGATTGCGACGTTGCGTCTCCCGCACCAGCAGCAGCAGCAGCAGCAGCAGCAGCGCGGCGTGCCTCGATGCCTTTCAATTTCCAATTCCCGGCTGGCTCCTCTTCTCTCCCCGCTCCGCCCCGCAGCTCCAAATGTGCCTCCCACGCCTGCTGATGAGCGCTCCCCCCCCCCCCCCCCACTGCTCCTCGCCGCTCGGCTCTTCATGTCTATCGCTGTTTTTCGGGTATCACATCGCATGAGCAGACCTCGGGCGGAGTGGGGCGGGGCGGGGCGCGGTGGTACTCGCAGCAGTGTCATTTCCCGTGTGCGTGCGCCCCGAGCCCAGCCCCAGCCAGCCCCACCCGTTGCGCCCGCCGCCCGCGCCCGCGCCACCACCCCCGCCTCCTTGTCAACCCGCTGGCGGAGCACGAATCGATTGAAGCGTCAAGTTGATACCCGGGCGCACCAGACAAAAATAGACCGCCGCGCCGCAGCTCAGCGCTCCGGCCGCGTCTTTGCCGAACTTTTATACGAGTTTGTGAATACGCTTCGAGAACTCCCCCCTGCTCGGCTCGGCTCGGCTCGGCTCGGCTTGGGGGTGGAACAACTGGAACTTGTTAGTCGGAATGACGCAGTCTCATTGCCCCACCTACTCCGCAACCCCAACCCTCCCCGCGCGGCCCGGCCCGGCCCGGCCCGGCCCGGCCGGGTTAAGCAGCAGTATCTTGCGACCGGGCCGGGCCGGCTGAACCGAGCGGCTCGAGGGAGCGGAGAGACTTTTCGTCCAGCTTCGGAACGGTAATGTTTGACTTGGTGTAGCGCGCGTCGTGCGCGGACCCTCCGCGCAGCTCACCGTGACCACACCGTGGTCTTGGCCCTCGAGGCACTCGGTCGCGCAGAAGGGTTATTCGCGAGGGGCTGGTCGACAGTGTTGCCAGAAAATTTAGGCTAAAAAATAAAATAAAAATAAAAGAAACTTGCAAATACACCTATGTGCAGGTGGCGGTATCCCCTGCACTAGTGCACAGATGTTGCCTAGTAGGCAGGCGGAGATACAGTCCCGTTACGCACAGGTGTATAGCTCGGTTGTTTTTGGCCTAACTTTCTGGCAGCACTGCTGGTCGGCTCGTCCCGCCCGTCCCCGCGGAACTTTATGGTTCCGAGTCATTATCCGCTCTCTGGACGGATACCGTGCGTTGCGTGCGAGCGTGGCGCCCTCGCGTAGCGCAGCACGCCGCCGCCGCGTCGCATGTTGCCGTGCGGGGCTGGGCCGCGGCGGGCCGCGCCGCGCGCCGCGGGCCACGCGGGGTGCTGCATCCTCTCCTCCTCCTCCTCCTCCTGCATCTCCTCCTCTACCGCCTCTCTCTCTCCTCCTCCTCAGCCGCCGCCGACGACGCCGCCGCCGCCGCCGCCGCCGCCCCCGCCCCCCACCTGCGTGCCCGCCCGCGCCCACCCGCACCCCGCGAAGTCCCCCCCACCGCGCTCACGATTCGCTCCCGGCGTCCCCACCCACCGCTCCCCCCACCACGGCCGCGACGGCCACCGCGCGAGTCAAGCGAGCCGCCGAAATCCTCCCGTGGTAGGCTCGGCTCGAATCCGGTTCCGAGCCGCGAGATAACGTCTTTCGCCCTCCTAAAATCGGGTGACGATTTTCGGCCGCAGCCTCACACGTCCACGCATCCTTCGAGGAGACGCACGGTCGCCAGCTTGACTTATGCGGGCGTGAGCGCCGCGTGAGCGCGACTATCAACTGACTGCTTTACTGCGCTGGTGAGCCGCGCCGTGCCGCGCCGGGCCGAGCCGAGCCGAGCCGGGCCCAGCCGAGCCGGGCCCAGCCGAGCCGAGCCGAGCCTAGCCGAGCCGAGCGCCACCGCGGGCCGCGCCTGGGCCTGGGCCCCACGCTGTAGTGCTGGGCGGCTCAGTCGGCCGGCAACGTCACTGGGGGCCGGACGCGCCTGTGTGTGCTGTTGCCGAGGGAGAACCACTATTCTATTTCATGAAGGAAGGTAAAGGCACAAGTCTAGTGTAGTGCGTGTGTGCGCGCGCCCTGCCCGCCCGCGCGCCCGTAGTGTCCTTCCCTCCGACCGCGACCCACCCGCCCCGCCCGGCCCGCCGAGGTCCACCGCTACGCCTCGCGTGTTGCGCGCCAATCGGATTGCCTACATCAAGATGCACTTCTTCTCCGTCGCCACCTGCTGCTGCTGCTGCCGCTGGTGGTGGTTGTTGTGCCGGACTCTGTAGACGGGGCGCGCGCGCGTGCTTTGCACCCCCGCTGCTGATGCCGCTGTCACCGCCGGCTCGCCCCCGTCAAACCCTAAAGTCATCGAGTGAAGTGCAGTGTGTGAAATAGGGGGTACTGCATCGTCAAGGTCACCCAAGGCTGGTGCCGTGCGTGCGTGCGTGCGTGTCTGTGTGTGTGTGTGCTAGTGCGACGAGACGGCGGGCAGAGCCGTGCCGGGCTGAGCCAGGCCGCGGCGCTCGCGGCCCGGGCCTACTGTGTCGGGTTTTTGCAAGTCCAAGGATGATGCGTTGATTGCACGTGCCGCGCCCGGCGCGGCCCGGCCCGGCTCGGCTCGGCTCGGCCGCGACTTGTCAAAGTGACTGCTGACCACGGCCGGCTCTGCTCGGCTCGTCTCGCGGCTGGCCGCGGCCGGGCCCGCCGTCCCAGGACATGACAGCAGCGGGCTTGGCCCCCGCACACTTAAACGAATCAGCTGATACGAGGAGGCGCCCCGGCCCGCCCCGGCCCGCCCCGGCCCGCCCCGGCCCGCCCCACCCCGCCTCGCCCCGGCCCCCGGCCGGCCCGCCGCGCCGCGCCTGCTCACCGCGACCCGCGCACGGCCGCGGCGCGGCACTGGGTCAACTCGCACCCCGTGTGACTGTCGGCGCGCCGCGCCACGCCACGCCACGCAACCCTCGGCAGGACGAGGATGGCGCCACCGCAGCAGCAGCAGCAGCACAAGTGTCAAGTAGTGAACGTGCAAGTGCCGGCGCCAAGACTAGTGACCATGTATATACAGTGATTCGCAAGTGCAAGTGAGACACGCCGACGGATAGGTGAAGTGGATGTGTATGCCCGTGTGTGTGCGCCAGTGGTGGATGGTGGTGAATACGCAGTGAAGTGAGGAGCGGGCGAGTGAGTGCAGGCGCCCTTCCGCCCCCGCCGCGCCGGCCCCGGCCCCGGCCCCGGCCCCGGCCCCCGCCCCCCGGTGGCGGAGCGCTGCGAGGGTACAGTAGGAGTGGGCGTGTCTCACTGTACCTTTTTCGGGGTGGGCCGTGCCCCCTGGCAACCCCAGCTGGGGCCGCGCCGCGCCGGGCCTGGCGGCTCTGGCAGCCGGCGCGCCGAAGGGCGGGGGTGAGGGTGAGGGCGAGGTAGGTAGGGCCGGGCCGCCCTAGGGAAAGGGTTGGCAGGGTCGGGAGCGGAGCGGAGCGTGCAGTGCGGAAGTGTTCGCCGCACCGATGACGATCGAAGCCGCGCGCGCGCGATTCGGCAGCAGTTTGAGAGTGCGCCCGCCCTGCCCCGCCCCGCCCCGGCGGGGCCCACGGCAACAGCCTATCCGTCTGTCTGCGGCTGACGAGCCCGCCTGCCTGCCCTGCCTGCCCTGCCTGCCTGCGTGAGTTTGTGTGTGTGAGAGTGAGCGAGTGAGTGAGTGAGTGAGTGAGTGAGTGAGTGAGTGAGTGAGTGAGTGAGTGAGTGAGTGAGTGAGTGAGTGAGTGTGCGTGTGAGTGAGTGTGTGTGTGTGTGAGTGTGCGTGTGAGTGAGCGAGCGAGTTCCTCGAGAGTTGTGTGCCGTGCCGTCCCGCCCCGCCTCGTCCTCATTGTGACGTGATGGGAGTGCAAGGACGTGGCCGTGGACACACGCACAGCGGCCCGGCTCGGCTCGGCTCGGCTCGGCTCGGCCCGGGGCTCGCGGCACGTGTGCCCCGCCGTGTCGCCCGCCCCGCCCCGCCGCGCCGCGCCGCGCCGCGTTGGTGGAGTTCGCCGAAACGTAACGACATGACACGGCACGACTGTTTGCCGAGCGGAAGACATGAAGTCGTGCGTGTGCTTAGCGCCCGCGCGAGCGCACGTGCGTATGTGTGTGTGTAGATTGTGTGGGTGAGAGACTCTACGTCGGTGTGTGTATATGTGTGCGGTGTGAGGTTGCGTGCACGAGGTTCTCCTGCCATGGCTCGTCCGTTCTGTCCGTCTGTTCAGGTCTGTCTTTGCTCGCCTGTGCGTGCGTGCGTGCACGCCTCGCCTTTGATGGAGTTCGTGCAAACAGTTAATTTGCGTGCACAGCATGGTGCCGGCCCGGCCGCGAGCGGGTACTGTGTCACTGCGCCCCGGTTTATCGATCGCGAAAACGAGCGGAAGTAGAGACGTCTGTGTGTGCGTGTGTGTATGTGTGTGTGTGGCCCCTGTCTCCGCAGCAGCGTCTATTTCATTATGGTTTCGTGTCGTGTCATTTTGTCGCGGTATCTAGTTTGATCATTTCTGCACATTACACTCTGCTGTCACATCTTTTTATTATTTTATGTCTCTCTGTCTATTTCACCCGCGGGTGCGTGCGTACGTAGAACCGTGGGGGTGAGGTACCCATCATAGGTACCCGCGCGGGACCCGCTTATCAACACGGGCCGGGCTGGGTACTTGCGCCGCGTCGTATGAAGTGTGCGCCGAGGGGGAACCACTAATACAAAATGTGTACAATGATATTTTAACTTTTGATCTCTTTTAAATTTTGTTTTATTTTTCGTTTAGATTTTTCTAGGAAAATTTCGCTGTTTGATAAATTTTGATCTTTTTCCCCCTATTTCTGGCTTTTTTCGGTTTTTATTTCAGTTTTTTGTTCACTTGTTTTCGATTTTTCTCTATCTTGCCTCTTGATTATTTTTTGGGGGTCCGTACAATGATTTTTCGAAGCGAGGCCCCCCCCCCCCCCCCTCTCAGTGTGCGCGTTGATCATACAACTCTTCCTCCTCCTCCACGCCGCGCGTTGCCGCCGCCGCGAGTCGCGAGTGTACAGTACACCGTCACTCTGGGAACACACACACACATACACACACGCCGCCCGCCAAAATCGCGTTGCACACGCAATCATGTATCCTGCGCGCCGCATGGCACGTGGACGGCAGTGTGTGCGTCAGCCTGGCCTGGCCGGGCCGGGCCGGGCGCAGCGGGCAGACGGACAGACGCCTACTAGCAGGCGGACGGGAGGGAAGGACGGATGGACGGAGGCGCTCAGGTGACACGGCACGGGGCGCGGCGCGGGGCGCGGGGCCTTCACAGCTTTATCGTACGGCCCCGCGCGCCCCGCGCGCCACCCGCGCCACCCGCGCCACACGCCCGCGAAACTTCACTCTGCCTGCCAAATTTCCTTCTTTTCGCGGTGCTAAAGACTGAGGAGGGGAGGGAGGGACGGAGAGGGAGAGGGAGAGGAGGAGGGAGAGAGAGAGAGAGAGAGAGAGAGAGAGAGAGAGAGAGAGAGAGAGAGAGCTGCTGCTGAGGTGCGTCCCCACGCTGCTGTGGGAGAGAGAAAGAGGGGTGGCCGGTTGGGGGGAGACTACGGTATTGACTTAGGTTGTGAAGAGAGTTGTTGTTCGCATATACCCGCCGCGCGCTGCGTTTTAACGCCCATTTCGTGAATGAGAGCGAACAGTAAATTTTTGACGGCGGCGTTTTCTCACTGCGCGGCTTTGATTACTCTTGTTTTTAATTGCTTGCCACTACAATAGTGGGCCGCCTGCATCCTGGGAGCAGCAACAGCGGCAGTTTCGAAGCTGCTGCTGCTGTGTGTGAGTGTGTGTGTGCGTGTGTGTGCGCGCGTGTTCAAATCTCCTGAAAGCCGCCCGCCGCCGCTGACGCTCGGGCCGGGCCGGGCCGGGCCGGCTGTACGCTATTCGCGGGCCTAAACGCGGTTTCCTCGACCGTTTCGCCCCGCCGGCTCCCAGCTCTGGCGGCGCCGCGCCGGTCGCACCTCCCACTGTGCTGAGTGCGTTCCTAATTAGCTGCCGGTGGAAGCGGGGCCGCACGGACGATGCCAATACACGGATTCGCAAACATGAGATTGAATCACCATCGGGATTTCTTGAAGAATCGCCAACCCTTTGACCAAACCGTGTCTTTCAGCCCTGGTTTGCCTTTTTCTGTAGTGCGATGTGTACGAATGTGGCCCACTTGCATGTGATTGATGTTTTGCCGACACTTCCTGAAAAGGATGTGCGAATGAGTATATTAACTCATCATCTTTCTTGTGAATGAATGTTCGCATTCACACAAGTTGTGTAAAAAAATATATATCTTGACCGCTAAGCTTCTTGTGTGTGTTTCGACTGCTTATTTTCTGACGGTGCACAAGTGTAACGCTCGCGCCCCTCTCTGTGTTTCAGGGTGAGAAGACCAGACATGGGCAGTGGGGAGCACTACTGTCTGAGGTGGAACAATCATCAGAGCAACCTTCTCGGCGTGTTCAGTCAGCTCCTGGAGGACGGCTCGCTCGTGGACGTGACGCTGGCCTGCGCCGAGGAGGGCCACTCGATCCGCGCGCACAAGGTGGTGCTCTCGGCGTGCTCGTCCTACTTCCAGACACTCTTCATCGCCCACCCCGCCCGCCACCCCATCGTCATCCTCAAGGACGTGTGCTTCCGCGAGCTGCGGACGCTCGTCGAGTTCATGTACAAAGGGGAGGTGAATGTGGAGTACTGCCGCCTGTCCGCGCTCCTCAAGACGGCCGAGAGCCTCAAGGTGAAGGGGCTGGCCGAGATGACCAACCTGGACAAGGCGCACGAGAAGGACGCGGCGGAGCGGGACAGGGACCGGGACCGGGATCGCGACCGGGATCGCGACAAGGAGCACGACGACAAGGACAGAGACCAAGAGAGGGAACGGGAACGGGAAAGAGAAAGAGATAGGGAAAGAGACAGAGAACGAGATAGGGAAAGAGACAGAGAAAGAGACAGAGAAAGGGACCGGGAACGGGAAAGAGAACGAGAGCGTGAGAGGGAACGTGAACGTGATAGAGACAGGGAAGACAAGGAGCGGAGACGGGACCGCAGTGATCACCAGCAGGACCGCGACGCGGACCGGGAAGCGGACGACGCGCGGCTCTCGCAGCCGCCGCCACCTCAGGAGCACCCCCAGAGCCTAGTACAAAGACACAGCAGCAGGCAGAGTCCGTCCGTCTCGTCGCCGAGCCCGCTGCCGCCGCGGCCCTCGGCCAACGGCCTCCTGGAGCCGGGCGAGCTGCTGCTGGGGCTGCACGCGGGCGTGCACCCGGGCGTGCACCCGGGCGTGCACCCGGGCGTGCCGCTGCTCGCGCACCCCATGCCGCTGCCGCTCACGCACCACCACTCGCGGCTGCTCAACAGCAGCCCGGACTCGCCGCCGCTGCCGCCGCCGCCGCGGCCGCCCTCGCACAGCCGCAGCCTCTCGCCGTCGTCCGGCATGTCGTCGGGCCCGCCGAGCAAGCGGCCGGCGCCCGGGCGGCCGCTGTCGCGGATGGACTCGCGGCCCGAGTCGCGGACCGAGTCGCGGCTCGACCACCACCACCACCACCACCACCACGGCCGCGCCGACTCGAGTCCGGACGCCGACGGCCACGACCCGGACCCCGGCGGGCCCGCGGACGCCGACTGCTCGGCGGACGAGGCCGACCTGATGGCCGGGTCACCGCTCAGCACCTGCAGCGGCGAGCCCAGCGACATGACCATGGCCACCAACCTGAGCAACCCGAGCAACAGCGGCAGCAGCAGTGCCAACATCAACAACAATAACAACAACAACAACGGCATCCCGGCCACGCTGGCGGGGTGCTCGGGCTGCCCGCCCGGCGTGTGCGGCCTGCCCTCCTCACCACTCTCACTAGTCCAACCACCCTGCTCGTCTGCCGCCAGCAGCCGCCTCACCTCTCCCCTCGGCACGCCCCTCGGCACGCCCCTGGGAACGCCCCTCGGTCTGGCAGGGAGCCCCATCCCTGGCCCGTCCGGCCTACCGCCTGTGCAGCAGGTGCCACTGGTGAGTTGGTTATTGCAGATGAGTGCCGGGGCTGCCAGCAAAGCTAGGCGAACCGAGGGGTCCTTTACTATAAATTCAAGCGTACACCGTTTTTTTCTCATTTTTCTGGTGTTTTGTGATTTTCCTTGATTTCTTCTGATTTTTTTTTCTGAATTTTTAAATTAATGTTTACACTGATTTTGTTTGAGTGAAGGACCCCTCGGGCAAACCAACAGGACAGCCGTGTGCTCCTGGTTGTATCGCCGCCTGGCGGAGGGCTGCTTAACTTTGTCGGCAACCCTTGATAACTCTTCCTGCTGTTGAAACATCGATGGGCTCATTCCGGTTTTGCATGTGCTATTTTTGTTCCGCAGTCGCTGAAGAAGGAAGTGGATTGGGATAGAGGAGACAGAGACGACAAGAGCGCCACGAGTGAGAGCCCTTCAGACTACAGCCGGCATCCTCCCGACTCGGTGAGTGACAAAGACTGTCTGCATTCCATTTCCCGAGGTAGGGATTCACGGATCACTCACCCACACACTGCCAGGTCTGGGGCGGGGAATCGGGGCGAGGCGCGTCGCGATCAGGGTTTACTTGTGCCCGCGTTGATGTCAGGAACGGTTTGATGGCTTTAGGCGTTCCAGGGAGGGTGCGGTTTGTGCGTTGTTGTTCAGGACAATTAGCGGTGCTCTTTTACATAGACATGAAGGACGTAGAAGTAGCGTCAGCACAGAATTGTACATATCTATGTTTATTTTGTTGCCACCCCTCGTAGAATTTTTAAGGAAACCTTCCAAACTAGAAGTTAAATCAAATCGACATCTAGATGCCGTTTACCTTTTGCCGATAGATAACCTCTAATATATTTTTCCTAGATCCTAGTGTCATGCTAATTAGAAAAGTTTAAAATTAACCTAGAAGTCAAATGTTACCTTTGGCTTTCTTTCCTCTCAACCATCGTACCGCATGCCTTAGAATCGCGAAAAAAATGCGAGATAACCGTTCAAGCGAAGTATACGGTCGCCTTGCGGTTTCTTTCATTCGCAATTGATACTCTCTGACACGAAGAGTGATGTCCCTGGCACATGGATGAAACCCTATTGCCTTGTTTGTTTATGTAAATCACCCCCTGTACACCACAATTTTCCCCAACTTTTCACGTTCTTTATCCATTACGACCCTTTACCATAATTTATCGTTGCATGTCTCATTTTATTCTGCATGGACATACCTACAGTAATTTATTGTCACTATTGTTGATTTTTTTTTACGTTATAGTTATTAGCTTTTTATTGACAGCCAAATGTATTCACTACTTCAGTGTATCTTGTTACTAGACGCTTTTTTCGATCGCTCCAGTATTATACCATTATATTATCATAGAGCTAGATTACTGCATTTAAAACGCTATCGGCTTTTACACTTTAGATATCAGAGATCAGACGTCCGGGACATGCGGGTGAAAAAGTAACCCACGTTCCACTGTAGAAAATTCAACATCCCCAATCGCTGTCAAAGTAGACTCAAGTCCTTCAGAAGGCAGTTTGAGGTCCGCTGTCGTCATTTTAGAGCGAGATTTTGACCAACAGATTAATTGACACATGCGATTAAATACTACTGCCCCTGCGTGACTGCCCAAATCTGTGAAATCCGTCTACAGTGCATTTTCACCTGTTTTAAATGAGCGCAACAAACGAAGGCTATTTGCCTTTCATTTTAATATAATATTGTGGTCTAGATTGATTTTTCTACATGTTATGGCAATCATGAGGGGTCAATTAAGACATTAAAGATACAGAAAAAAGAAAAAAAGGCAGTAATCACAATGTCAAAAGGATAATTAAATGCATGTGGATCCAGTGGATGTATGAGTGTATGTATATGTGATTGCACGCATGTTCTTCTTGGAAAATTAATCTGTCTTGCTTTTTTTCAAGAAGTTGACCTTCATTTTTTGGCCGTTGATTGTTTAATATTTATTTAAATTATTTTATCCTTTCTTTCTCTTTCTCTCTCTTGGCTCTTACATTTATCTTTCTCTTGTTAGTTTTTTTCTTTTGATTCATGGTTCATAGCTATGTAATCTAAATTAACGCAGAAGATTGAGAGATTTGAGAGGGGAAATGGGGTGGGGTCTTAGGAGAGCTTCCTGTTACCAGAGCAAACCTCCCCGCCTCTGCTGCCAAAACAAAATGAACGTCAACTTCTTATGCCTTTTTTAGTACTCTACTCGCTCGGGGGGTGAAATTTTGGAATTCCCTCACTTTTCCTTGCACTTACGATAGACGACCGAAAAGATGATTTACCTCCACTGTTGGTCGCAAGATACTTTGTTGCTTTGTGACAAACCGAACGTAGCTGCACCGAAAGAGTATACGCCTCTCTAAGACGGACAGTCATTGGTTCATAATCACATTAACGACCATAATAACAATGACCGATAAACGGTTAGAAAGAAAAAAGAAGTTGATGTTCCTTTTTGTTTTTGGTTGCAGGAGAGCCAGGGCCTGGGGGGACGAGGGGGTGGGGGAGTGGATGGGGACAGGGCCTCCTCGCCCCGGCCCTTCCTCTGCTCGTACTGCGGAGCCACGTTCCCCCACCAGAGCAAGTTGACGCGGCACATCTTGTCGCACAGCCTGGAGACGCTCAAGTTCCGCGAGCAGCTGGCCATGCAGCCGCCGCCGGGCCTGGGCCCCGGCCTGGGCCTGCTCAGCGCCTCGCTCGAGCCCCTCAACCTGATCGAGAACCACCTGGCGAGCGTGTCGCACTACCACGACGGCCCCATCCTGGAGCTGGACGGCGGCGCGCCCAACACGGTGCTCTGCAAGTTCTGCGGCAAGTCGTTCCCGGACGTCGGCTCGCTCATCGCCCACCTGCCCGCGCACACGGGCGACCGGCCGTTCAAGTGCGAGTACTGCGGCAAGGCGTTCAAGCTGCGGCACCACATGAAGGACCACTGTCGCGTGCACACGGGCGAGCGCCCGTTCCGGTGCACGCTGTGCGGTAAGACGTTCTCGCGCTCCACCATACTCAAGGCGCACGAGAAGACCCACTATCCAAAGTACGTCCGCAAGTTCCTATCGTCGCCCGGCAGCCCCGTCGACGCGGGCGAAGAGGCGCAAGCGCAGCCTCAATAGTAGGAACGCGCGTGCGTTTGTGTGAGTGTGTGTGTGTGTGCGCGCGCGAGTGTGTGTGTGTGTGAGGATAGACTGTGTTGGGGGCGTCAGTGCTTCTAGTATGTTGTATAGACGAAGTAAGGACAAATGTGATAGAATATTTTTAAAGATTTTTATAGCGCGGTGTTTTACGCCGCAACGTAATGTTTTAGTTTCCGTTCTCCCGTTTTGTTTTTTAATGTGTTCGTCGTAGCTTCCATGCACCGATGAATGTCGATACCAATGTATTGCACCGTCGGCTCCGGCGATAGCTACATATCGGAACGTATAGTTAGAAGGGAAAAACAAGGTGGTGGGGATGAGAGGGAGTTGATAATCTGCCAAGTAGCTTACATATACTTAGGCGTTCTCCCATGTACAAAACCTGAATTTTACCCCGCCGTGTTCACTATTTCGCATTATTTAAATTAAATTAAAACACAAACGATTCACTCGTGCATGCCACCAAAAATAGATGCTCCTCGTTAGTAATTATTTGTAAAGGTTAATTGAGCAGAATCTAGAGGACTTCTGTGTTTTGATTAACGCCTCGTCCATGTGCGATAACCCTCAAGTCTCCCTCCCCGCCTTTCCCCCCTTTGTTGTGCACGTAGAAGAGCTCGCCTCGAACCGTTTCAGCAATAAATACGCGTAGGGCTGGCTGTCTGTGTTATTTTGGCTATCGGTTTAATGTGATGAAAGGTCTCTAAATTTTACTTTTATCGGATGCATTTTACCGAAGAGTCGTATAAAAACCTTACAAGTGTATTTTGTATATTCTCTCAAAGTTTTATAATCTGAGCTCAACGATTATGATCACATATATCTGCCGTTCGATTAATAACCAAACTATCGACATTATTCAGTTTTTCTTGTGGCATATAGTTTAAATTATTGTTTTGGGGCTGAAATTGATCACAAGTAAGAGGCTTCAGTAGTTTAAAAAAAATAGTAATATGATAGGAACCAGGGTTTTCCTCACAATTTATAGGAACCATTTTATGTTCGAATGTCAATACATATTTTAAATCCAATGTGTACGTAGACTCTAGGGAAAATGCAGTACTGATAGATAAAATATTTATAAGCAGCATTTAAAACTAGTGAAGTAGTTCTATAATGCCTTGCAGTTGATTTTCTAACATTAAGGAGACGCTAAGCTAGCGCCAGATAAACAAAAAAAAAAAATTGCGGGAATTTGTTGAAATTGGTTGTTTTGTTTTAGACAAATGTTAGATGGAGGTTTGTTAACTTAATCATTGTTCTTCTAGGAGAGCTCTAAGTGTATTTCCATTCATATCTCGGACATGCGTTTTTTTTTTTTTAATAGATACAATTGACTCGATATTGTCTGTCGATCAGAAATATGTTTTCGAGTTAACCACTGGAATCTCCTTAGTATCCAAGGCGATACCTTGACGCTAGACTATCCCAAATCAGTGGCGCGCTTGTAATACTGCATCTCCGCCCTGACGAGACAATCCAGAAATAGAAATGCATTGTTTTATATTAGTTTGTATACAAAAGTACTGGCCACATTCGGAATCACGCAAATCGCGTTCAAAGGATTGTCCTCTATCGGGCTGAAAGAATAGATATTGTAACTGACGTTGCTGAGTAGGCAGAGTCTAATGTACAGGTATCGACACCTCTGTCATTAAATATGACTATACATTAAGACTGGCTGGGACATATGACTCATGCTTCAGAGCGCGGGTCGACGAAGCTGACGGTTGTCTCAAAAGACTGATGTGATGAAAAACAAACTCGCTTTTCATCTTTACGAGTGCTTTAACAAAACATTAGGATATGTTACAATGTTGTGCTAACGGTGGTGAATAGCTCACGAGCAGCTTTTGTGTACAATGGAAAAAAGAGCTGCAACTTTTATTGAGGAATTTGAAGGTTATCTAGTCCTTAACTGAGATATAGAATATTTATACTGATGGATTAAAAAAAGCATTCTTAAAAACATACATAATACATTCGTGGTTATTTATTGGTTTAGGTTTGTGTGTTTGTTTGTGGTACAAACATAGAAGGAAACTGTGTAGATGATGTATTTTGGCATAATCGTTATACTCATTTATAGTTTGTACACATTTGGCCCGAATCTAGAGCTTTGATGAAGATCCCACCATATAGGCTGCTTTTAACCATGTGAATCACAGGATCGTAGCGAGATCGCGTTGTTTAGTATTCACAGTGTGAATGGAGAGAGACCCGTACAGTAGGTAGCGCTTTATGTGATAATGTTTATACATACATATTTAATTTTTTGTAAATATGATATTTGTTTAGTTTTGAAATGAAAGAGTGCGGAGCGAGCGTGTTTTATACGTATCACGACATTTTCTGTTAAAGGACAAAATAAAGAACCGTATTTACTCAGTTCCAAGATCACTAGTTTCGTAACATTTGTCTATAGCGATGATTAAGAACACGTATCCCCTTTTTTCTAAATGCTAGATTCGGAACTAAATGAATCCCTCCCCTCCTTCGGCAGCTCTTTTTTATTTTCGTAAATAATCTACCCCGTTATTAACCCGTTTCTTCTGAAATGTACTTTTTTTAAGGGTCCACGGACTTTTAAAATGAACCATTCGAATCAGCAATCTTTCGACGCTCATTAATATTTGCGTGGTAGTTCTCCACCCTGCAGTTTCACTTTTATTCAGCCCTTTGCCTTTGCTCACATAAAATCTCGTAGTTAACAATGACCAACTATATTTGTATCTTGTTAAAGGGTAAATACGGTACAGTTAAAATTGTTTAGGAACAATATTTTGTAAATTGTGTCATTTCGAAAATCCTTGTCAAAGATGTCTTTTGTAAACAATATTTAACGTTATGGGCCCTCTCATAAACTACTTGTTTACAAATAGACTGTCCCATTAAGTGTTTCAAAGTTTTTGCTTTAGAAAATGACTGAGATTGCTGTGCATTCACTCGGATGCCTTGAGATCTATTTGTTTAAGTAATGTCGGTACAAAATTCGTGCTTTTCATGGTTGGGAAACGTACACCTGATCATATACTCAACCTGATTAGCCCAGATGATGTGTGGAGCGCATGCGGTTTGAGCAGAATGCTTCACAGATGTTTATCTGTGTGTTATAATGCCAATGTACGGGGTCACGTTCACATTTTGAAACGCGTAACTATTGTACTTCTGTTGAAATGTCATTTACTCGTTACTGTGCTCTTGCACATTTATTATGATCACTATTGAATTATTCATCCTTCATATCAATCTTATGCGTTACATAATTTGTGCGTGGCCCCTGAAGGAGGGTGTCCCTCATCGTATTCACTTGTGATAGAGGTCCCCATTACCTGTCCTATCTGGGTTTGTTTTTATTTATTTTGTTCTGTTGTAGAGATTTTTGTTAACAGTATTAGGGGCGATCGGGTGGTGGGCAGATCGTGGATGGAGAAGCTCGAGTGGAATGTGATACTACTAATAGTTTAGTGGTTAGTACTTTGCAAGCGCTGTAGCACGAAGCGAACGCGACCAAGTACATCTAATAGCCTGGAGGTCAGACCATTTGTTTAGCCACACTTCTGCATCAACAAACTCACATTCCTGTCCGCACTTCAAACTATTGCAGTCTCTTTTTTTCGTCCTGACGCTGGAAACAAAAATCTGCTTTGCAATTTAGGGTAATGTTAACAATTTTCCGTGCGTGAAGAGTTGAATTTACCTGCAACGAGATAATTCTGAAGCTGACCAATCTCATTTTTTACTTTTACGTGGACATGCCTCTTTAAACTGGCTGGCTAATGCACCAAAGACCTGTTAAAAAATTACACTTTTCTATTTGTCAAAACATTGTTCTGGTCGTGGTTTGCTCTTCTTCCAGTTGATTCTCGTTGCATTTATCTCTCCAAATGTGCCCCCACGATAGGGACCGATCATGCCCCATCACGACCCATCACATATCATAATGCGTATTTTCCGGCTCAACTCTGGTTGTAGATTATTTCCACTCTTCATTACACAATTTACGTTGCGTCGCCGCGTCCCTCCGCGTAGATGACATCAGTCGAACGACCGATCACAGCCAGTCAACGAACATTAAAAAAATATGCATTGTGTAAATTGTGTAATGAACACTCGAAATATAATCTACAACCAGAGTTGAGCCGGAAAACACGCATTATGATATGTGACGGGTCGTGATGGGGCGTGATTGGTCCCTATCGTGGGGGCACCTTAAACCGGTTCAGAGCGGTTCCACAATGGCGTACTAAGCTACGTATTTCAGGTCTAATAGCCTTCGGGTATGTAATTTATGTAATGCAGACATATCTTTTTGGTTGTGAAAGGTGATGACGAAGCGTGGTGACCACCCAGGAGCTAAGGCGTTTTGGTTGTTAAAATTCCCTCTGTTGTACAGATTTTTGTTAGGTTTAGGGAGTAATGCTAATGTACTCTTGTTGATGCTGACAGGCACCATACTGCTATGAAACAGTACGCACTACAGAATATGCATTCGTAAACCAGAAGCAATAACTATTACAATACAATATTTCATTCGTCTAAAGTATATATCTATTTTTGAAGACCCACAGTTTTGCTGTGCATTATTCGCGTCAGGTATAACGCGCATTATCTCGTTAGATGTTGTTTCGTTGTAAATGATGAGGCAGAGTATTTTTGTAGCTGCTTAACTGTTATGACGATGGACACGTTATAAGAAATCTTGTTAGCTTCTATTATTTGTTTTCAAATCTGTTGTTACCATGTTATTGTGGACAGTATGTGTTAGCTGTAGACATTCCGTAACTTAAATCCCCATGTGAAATGCTGTTATTGCTGATCGCAGATTGTGCGAGCGTAGTTTAAATTAAGGACCGATATTTTGTTAACTTTCGAATGTGACGGTTTTGTCCCTTGCTTACTTTGTCACTACCGTAAACGACCAGGATTTCTCCTAAGTAACCTGCTTATTTAAAACGCTAGGTCGGCTTGCCGAACTTGGCTGACATGAGTGTGCGTCTGGCTTTCGTTTGACTTGGATGGGTCTTCCTTTAAATGAATATGTCCCTATTGTTGCGTGCTTGCTCTTAAATTTTGTCGAACAGGGTTCTTTACTACCATGAGAATCTGATCAAATTGCGCTTTCTGTTTCAAGTGTAACCTCCTTATTCTTGCATCTAATTCGATTGACAAGTGCTACAATACATATCAAGGGACCAAGTTTCTTCTATAATTTCAGATTTAGACTCAGTATGGGGACTTAAGGATGACATTGTATTTTGATTTGTAAATTCTGTTTCTATCACCAGAGATCTATATTTCACTAGACTCATTTTTTTCGGACACAAAGGCTCAAATTCAGTACCCTTAGACGTACCGAGGTACACTTGCAGACGGGCTGTGCTCGTGCTATTAACATATGAACAGGGTAAAGCAGCCGCAACTCGCCATTGAATTATTTCTTTTTGTATAGGCTGACGCCATATCGGCGTTCTGCTTTCTTGTTATTCTTTACAACCACAGCAACCTTAAAGAACGATCCTAAACTCATGTCAAAATGAAAATTGGTGCACAATGTCTGCCGACTTCGCCTGAGAGCAATGTGGCGCCGCCGCTTGGCCTTGTTCCGCGCGGACATGAGACCCTTATAGTCGTCATGTTGCACAGCACTCCGTCGTTTTGTTGAGATGGACTTTTCTTGCCTTTGGTAATGCTGATTTCATTGTACTTTGTCTGGCAAAGGCGCTGTATTGCGAATCCTGTAGTGAATCATCAAATGTTTTGTTTAGAATCAGATTATATATCCCCCAGATTTACAAGTCTGTGAAAGAGTTACGTTGTTGTCGTTATCAGTGTTTATTTTGTGTATAAAACTAACACAAAGACTTTTTGGATACCAAAGCTTCTTATCAGTAGTGACTACAGACCTAGACATATCTCAAAATTAATTTTGATTTGGTTAGATTTGTGAGGGAACGGTTCGATCGTATGTGATCTTAAAGTCTGTGCTCAGTCTTGGTTGACAAGTACAAGAGCAATACTTCTCAAAATTAAACTCATTCCAAGTTCATCGCGACGCATCTGTGGAATTTTTTCAAACGAAAACAACGCAAACAGACTCGAACCGCGATTTTACCGATTATATTGAGGATGCTTGCCACAAAAACAAAGTTGGAGAAGGCGAAGAATTTCACCCGTTACATACTTGTTTAGCAGGTTTTCACGCCATATTATCATTGGACGAAAAGGAAAATAAAATTATCCGCTGGTCCTCTGTTTGCGTTGTTTTGAAGTTTTCCACTTACATGACGTCAAGTAAAATTAGTTGTGATGTTTATTTTTGATTATGGTTGGCTGTGTCTTGCTTGGCACTATGTTTGTGGGCATGGTGTGTCTTGTTTGTGTGTGGTTGTAATTATGATTGTTTTTTTTTCCTCCCCAAGGAGAAAGTTATGCAAGTGATTGCTGTAATGTAGAGATCTTGTGGAAGGTGTTTTGTGTTTATTTTTTAGGCAGTATGATTATTTGTCTTTTTCTTAGGTCAATGTTTGTATCTACAGATAAAATCTGTGTTGAGTCTGTGATTAATGCTTGTAAATTTCACATAATTTATTCATCACACGGAAATAATGTACAGTTGAGTGATCATGACATGTTGGTACAAATGCATGACAGAAGAACACGAGATGTGAACAGCCGGCTCATTCCCCGTCGTTCCTCTTATTTATAATGTGCAGCCACTAGGTCGCACGTATTTTGTGTTGGCTTTTGCTAATTGTATATTAATTTAAAAAGTCACTAGAAAATATTTCCCTTTATTTTTTTTATTTATTACAAAGCATGTATCATTATCTTCTGTTTGTAATGAATAAAGCTTAACTGTAAAATTGATTAAATACGGTCCTCTTTCGTTTATTACATTGAGACAGTCTTTACCGCCTCACCACCCATTCCTGACACGCCGCCGCGGAGTGCGCGGGGCTGGCGCTTGGAGCAAGTCACGCTCGAGCTCCGCCTCGCCCGTCTGTGGAGAGCGCCTGTCAACCAGAGGATAGGCAACCCAACTGGCACCCGAGCGCGCGGCGGGAGCGGTTGCCCGCCCGTACGGCGCTCCGCGGCAGCCGCGTGACGAGTGCTCCTTGAACTGACGTGCGTGCTTTCTCCCTCTGCCCTCCAGGACTCGCTGTACGTCGGGCCGTGCACCTCCAGCTCGCGCGCGCGGCCCAGCGAGTCGCAGCCCAGCAGCCGCTCCTCCACGCCGTTCCAGTTCCCTTTTCCGACGTTCGGCACCGCCTTCAGTCCGTGGGGCGGGCCCATTCCACCGCCAGGCCCGGGCCCTGGAGGCCATGGGGCTCCGGGGGCGCCCCCTGGAGCCCCTCCGGGGCCTCCCGGTCCCGGGGGGCCGATCCTGTCGCTGCTCCAGCACCCCACGCTGCTGACGTCACCGCCGCTGGACCTGCGCGGGGCGGAGGACGTGAGCGGCACGCCGGCGGGGTCGGTCGGGCCGTCGGTGCGCTGCATCATCTGCCTGGCCAACTTCCCGTCGCCGTGGCTCCTGGAGCAGCACATGGCGCTGCAGCACGCGGCCTACACCAGTAAGTACCCGTCCCTGGCGGCGCTCAGCGACAGCGGCAGCGAGGCGGGCGGCGCCGCCGAGGAGAAGCCCTTTCGCTGCGAGGTCTGCGGGCAGAGTTACCGGTACCGGTCCGCCTACCTGAAGCACCGCGAGCAGAACCACCGCGCTCGCCTGCCCGCAGACAAGCTCTTCACGTGCGAAGTGTGCGGCATGCAGTTCCGGTACCTCAAGTCGTTCAAGAAGCACCGGCTGAACCACGCGCTGGAGAAGCTGCGCTCGCGCTCGCCCAGCGCCGCCGAGTGCGACCCGCTGCCCCACCAGCGCGGCGCGCCCCTCGAGCCCATCTCCTCCACCGAGTACAGCTCCCGGGTGCTGCTCATGATGGGCGGGCACACGACGCCGCCGCACCCCAGCGGCCGCGTCACCGCCCCGCCCGCCGCCAGCCTGTCGCCCGTGGACGCCGACGCCGACCAGGTGTCCAGCTCCAACGAGGCCCTGGGCCGCAGCGTGGAGCGGGCCTCGAGCGCCCCCGTCAGCAAGACGGAGCACCAGAACTTCTACAAGTTCTCGCTGGACGACTACTACTACATGGGCAGTCGCGGCAGCGTGACGGGGGAGGCGAGGCCGGCCTCGCGCTCCGGCGCCCTGGGCGGCGGCGGGGGCGGCAGCAGCGGCGGCGGCGCCAAGTCGGACACGGAGCAGGACGACACCATCGACTCGCTGGCCTTCGCGCTCTCCATGACGGCCAACGGCGGCGCCGACGCCTTCCGCAACTCGCAGGACAACCTGTACACCATGCTGAGACAGCGGGAGGAGCGTCGCTTCGCGTGCCCGTTCTGCGGCAAGTGTGTGCGCTCCAAGGAGAACCTCAAGCTGCACGTCCGGAAACACACGGGCGAGCGGCCCTTCGTCTGCCTCTTCTGCGGCCGGGCCTTCGGCGGCAAGTCGGACCTGACGCGCCACCTGAGGATCCACACGGGCGAGCGGCCGTACCACTGCGAGATGTGCGGCAAGTGCTTCGCGCGCGCCGACTATCTCTCCAAGCACCTCACCACCCACATCCACCACTCGCAGAGGGAGCGGGGCATGCTGGCGCTGCCCCGGCCCCCGAGCAGAGCGAGCCCCGTGCCCAGCCCCGCCCCCGCCCCCGCCCCCGCGGCCGAGGTGGACGCCTCTTCGTAAGGAACGACTCGACCCGACTCGGCTCGGGACTAGCGTGACATGGATGGAGCGTCGACTTGTGGAGCAATAACAGCCACCAGAATGTTTTATTTTATTGGTACAAAGCCCGGTTTGTGTGATGTGCGATACCTCTTCCTTAAAATGATAATTTAACATGAGATTCCCGTTCCCGCCCCTATTTGTAATATCATCAGATATGTTTTTCACTATAAGCAATTTTATTGAGAACTATTTTACAAGTCTTCCTTTTATATGGTTATTTAACAGAAGCTCACAAGTGTGTAATTCCTAAGGCACACACTCACACTTTCATTTCATTACACCGTAAGATCAAGTAAATTATAGCAATGTTTTCATTGCCCAATTCATTTTTTAAATGAATAGTCTTAATATAATTTTTTCACAGTACAAATAATTGAATACTGCCGTGTAAAACAAAGATAAATGGAATTCACAGATATATCTTCTGATTTGTATGCCTCCATTGCATTTTCTGACACATTTGACAGTTAGGAGCAGAAAAGTGTCAATGGATGCAGACAATATATGGAGGTCCAAGTACATGCAGTTTCGTGCTGGTTTCTTATGATCTTACTGCGTATCTTTAAATATAATAAGCAATAGATACAAAATTATTACTTTTTATCTGGGAGCTGAAGCAGTTTTTTTGGCACTCTGGACTATTTCTTATTTTCAGACTTTACATCTCATTTTCCAGTTTTGCTCAGCTCTAGCTCACAAACATAAATACCTCATTTACTCCTTAGGAAAGTTGTGTGTTTAACTGCCTAGAAGAGGGATTCCAGATTGATGTGAAAATTGTGTGTTGTCGCCATAATAATAATGTCTGAATTTCTTGCTCAGAAGCGTTTTACCTGTTGTCAGTAATCACTAAGGGAGTGTGATATATTTATTGATCAGTTCTTTGACTTATTAGTAGTTATGAAAATCATTGAGCATTTATGTTGTATGGCATGTTTTTGCAAACTTTTGCTATGATACAACAGTCTGTTTTTTCATATATGTGATTATGTATTACTCTGGAAAGAAGCTTCCGTGGACCCTCTTCGCAATAAATACTGAGTACCTACAAATACCTCATTTTGAAATAGTTTACAATCAACAGTTTTTAATACAAAGTATGGTTATAATATATTTAGAAACCTCCAATCCTCAGAACAGAAACTTTGTTATTTTTGTGTATTGATTTTCAATGTTGCAATGATTAGTGAATGGATTTAGAGTGGATAAAGTTTCAAGGTTGTGATAGAATGTGACTTATGTAAAGGAGTAAGTAGACTGTTTTGGATTGATATTTTGATGAAATGTGTATGTGATGTTAGGAATGTGATTGGAAAGGAACTATCTGGGAGCACAGGCCTATATTTTATTTTTGGAGACATATATGGCCCAGTGGCAATGGTTGCACAGTATTTGAAATAGTGTGTTTGTTTTGTACTGGAACATTTTAAAAGTTTCTAATAGATCTGATACTTCGAATGCGATGACCAACAATTTATTGTGTTTTGAAAAATATTGTTTGTGTTAGTTGTTTATGTGAGTAGATGATCCCAATGCCAAGTTTGTGTCCTTTATGGAATCCATGAGCAGACATGATCTGTCATGGGAATCTTTGCCATGCTGGATGAATCGTGCAGTGATAATATTGAAAATAGAATGGAGGTGGTTGTGGCTTGAAGACTGAACTCAGGAATCAACTCTGATTCCCTGCAAATTTTTACTTATTGGATTTTGGATTACCTTTTACAGATATTATGGTGCAATCTAAGAGATGAGGTACATTGCAATAGACGTTCTCAGACACCGTGCAATAACTTAATGTTGTAGTTCTATACTTATGTTTCACATATATCTTTGTGTGAATATGTATGTACTTACCAATAACATATTTATTTATCTCATCTTTTTATTGTCTTTGTTGTTTTTATTTATTAATTTATTTTATTTATTTTTCTGTTGTTTTTGTGAGCTTAGCAATCACAAATGTAGAAAATGTGCTAGTTTTGTTATTTATTTGAATTGTTTTATATTTATAGTACAACAATGTGTAAACCTATTTGTAAACTGGTGAGATGAGGAACTTTTGAGATTAACAAAACTGAAATGTTCTTGACAGAAAGATTTTAGGATTTGATTTGGAGTTGTATTAACACGTTGAATGCAAAGTGGCATACATAGTGTGTCACAAGAACATAGAATTGCCTACCCCTGCCTCATTTAACGTGTTAACAGCCTTTGCTTTGAGAATTTGAAAACCAGTTGGATATGTATTAAGTTCTGTGTACTGCGCAAGACATGCTGTAAAATACTGATCAGAGATTAAGTTTATTTTGTTACTCGCTAGATCGTGTACAAATAATGATATTTGACAAGCTTCTTTTAGGATATTACTTTCTCTTACTTTCTCTTCGTTTTTGCATTGTGCAAGACTTATCGTTCCAATGAAGCTGACAGTTATCTGATGTGATTATCATTTAAACAGACTGGAAATTCCTTGACCCTGGTGGAGATTTGTTAAGGCTGATGGATTTTAGGCGTAAGGGAAACTTCATATGTGATAAGTGAAAGCAGTTTGCTCAGGGTTGTAGGAGTGTTGTTTTAGTGCGGTAAGATTGACAAATGAGCTGGATTGTTTTTTTGTTTTTTTAGCTAGATTGTGATGATGTGTCTGTGACCTACCTCTAGGTATTAGGAATATTTCCTCCCCTGATTGGTACTGACCGTCTTGGCTGTCACGTCAGAACTGGAAGCTCTTTGTGTCGACTCAAAACTGTTGTGATATACCACATGCTTGTTTTATCTATTCTTATTTCTAATTTAAAGTGTCTGATTGATAATGATTACCATTAATGTTCCTTTCCTTTTGATCATTATTATAATTTATGTTGATATTTATGCACGCAGACATTAAATATTTATGTGTTGAGCAGATAAAATATGAGCACCTAAATAGGTATGTTTTGTATGT
Source organism: Frankliniella fusca (assembly GCA_029379305.1). Classification (NCBI taxonomy): domain Eukaryota; kingdom Metazoa; phylum Arthropoda; class Insecta; order Thysanoptera; family Thripidae; genus Frankliniella; species Frankliniella fusca. The sequence continues at coordinate 321,941 of JAHWGI010000516.1, read as the reverse complement.
TGTAATGTATAAATATTCCCTTTGTAAGAGAAATGGCAGTGTAAGAATACTTCTGTGAATTTTTTTAAATGCAGATTCGTGTACCTACTATTTTTAAGTTAGTTCAATTGTACAGCAATTTTGTGATTCATTAATGCCTCGAATTTATTTCCTACCTGAGTATGATATAATTTATTTGCTTCTTATGTCCAGAGTTTCTCTGTATGGCATAGAGTTAATTGTGGTCTTCTTATAGGAATTCCAAGCATAATACCTGTCATCATTACCTAGCTCATTTCTTGGTGTTCTGCCTTGTGCCAAAGATTGTTACCAGCTCTCTCTTAAGAGTAGATATATCTATTTTGGACCAGTGCTGTTTTAAGCTACCAGCTGATAAACAGTTTCTTAGTAACATTTCTTTTCTCCTCACAGACTTTGCCAACATAATTGTTTTATTAATGGTGCTATTATTGTGTGTGTAGTTCCAGCATTGGTCCAAAAGAAAATTGTTTGAATTTTATTGTCATAAATTTGAGGCATTAAACTCCTATAATAATTTCATAAATCTCATGTCTCATTAGTCACCGTTTTAATGCCTTGAAAAGTTTTCTGCATGAAAGCCAGAAGATCTGATAGCCTTCCTGTCTTGAAACTCTTATTTATGCCTCATTAGTATTTAAAGCCATTAAATGTCTTTCATTTACTTCTATTGGATGTTGTAGTGTTCTCATCAATAACTTCCCTCCAATCTTATACAGATCTCGTTCCAAATCATTTTTGAATGTACTTAAGAGTAACATTCTTTTTTTTTTTATATATATTTTTTTTTATTGTTTTTTTTTGGGGGGGTAAGCTTTATTTTTCTGTGTAGGATCATGGCAGTGCATTGCTATTTACAAATAATTTTCAGCAGCTGTAGCTCTTATGCTGCTTCTGATTTGAAGCATGACAGTTTTATGTTTGTTGAGGGTCAATTTATGTCAATTTTTTGTGATTCATACTAGTAGTTTGTTAATATTTGTTCCTTATCAAACAATTTCAAATTAAAGTGGTAGTTTACGGTGAGTTTGAGTGGCAGATGTTCTGGTAGATTCCTATAAAAATAACATGACATGTTCCAGAATGCAGTTCAAGGATTTTTCTGTTGGCCTTGTTGTTAACTTAATGCATTCCGTTGGAGCTGTTCTGATTACGCTTTCTATTTTGTAGAATTTTGTGTGTTCATCAATTCATTATCCATTATGAAAGTTTTATTGAAAACACTGGAAACATTTTTGCTTTCTCTCATTTGATTAACGAAAGATGAGATAATCTATGACAAATGACAAACAAAGCTGCTCTTAGATGTTTTATCTCTCAGTTCAAAAATGCTATTCATTTTTCAGTAATTAAAACTACAAGCAACTCTGCTCTGCAACTCTACAAAATCTGCCAATATGCCTTTTATGTTCTCATCCATTCTGACCACGCCCCTCCCCCTCCCTCCTCCAGTATTTGTGGTTTGTTTCAGACCCTTAGATTAATAACGAATAAAACCATGGCTATTTTGTGACCTTCTTTTTCTTTGTTGTGATATTGCCCAGAATTATACAGCAACTGAAATTTTATAATTTACATTCTTAAAGGTGTAGAAATAATTTTGTGCAAGCACTGGGTTCAACAAAATAATAATGAGATCTAGACATTTAACCTTTGCTCTGAAATATTTGTTCTCAATTTTCCGTGAGCTAAACAGCATGCCCAGGTGGAATCCGTTTGTCAAAATAATGTCAAAATGACCTCACCTTGAGGTTGAAAGTCAAAATATATTGTGGCTAGGTGGTCATATTGAACTTGTTCAAGTCAAAATTGGATCCCCTTATGTTTTTGACAACCGTATTCTACCTTGGTGGCCTTCCGTAAATGATATACTTATACGGGCAGATGTCTTGCCTTTCGTCAGAGTAAAAGTTCAATGAGGTGTGTGCTGCTCAATATATTCAATTGCTATGATCACTTAAAAGTTCAGCAAATTTTATGCCTTTTGTCCCTGTTTTCTTTTCTTTTCTAGTTAATGAAAGTGTGTTCTAGTAATGTAATATTTATTATGTGCTCACAGACAGTTTTTGAGTACATTTCAGCTACCTCATATTGATCTAACTCAAACTCAATTTTGTATGACGATAATTGTAACATTATTTATGTTCTCAATATAATGTCAAGGATAATATTCTATTTGATCCATTTTGCCTGTCATTTGCCTTGCTCACAAACATCTCTTCTCTATTCCTATTTCTCTTCCTATGCACGCAAAACTCCTCTGTTGCTTGATTTTCTAGAGAACTTCTTTGTAAAAATATTATGTTGTCAATCAAAATTAAATGTGAAATTGTGAATATTTAAAAACATTAAAGCTCACCGATCGTCCAAAATCAATTTTGAAATTTTATTTGCCTCGTACCTAAACTAGCCCGTCTGTCGACGGTGGCGGTTGGCAGAGTTCACCCACATCCGATTCCTTAGACCTGTGAAGTAAGTGCCGGTGCCGCGCGTGGGCGCGAGGCAAAAGGCGTCGAGTCTGTTTTGAGGCCAGCAAAAGGGAGGAGATATCAGTCGCGGGTACCTGAAAGCCCTTCATCCCCACAGCCTGATCCCCGTCTTCCGTCTTTTTTCAGCGACTGAATAATTCAACCAAAAAATCAAAAAGGATAAAAACAAGAGGCCAAGTGGAGACTAAAATACTTTGGTTGAAGACCGAAATACTTTGATCTTAAAAATGCAGCTCGTTCTTTACCACTAAAAATTCTACATAAAACATTATTATTGAAATGCTCTAATTCTTCCCTTATTATCTTTTAATCGTTTCTACTAATTATTTTTTTACATGCTATTGTAGATAACACTTACATTCTGAAGTAAATGTTGTTCTTTTCAATTTCCATGCCTCAGTTTCGAAAGCCGTGTATTATGTGCGCGATAAACCAATAACAGGGAAATGATTGACCCCAAAATCGGGAGAGGGAAGTAGAACCCTCAGAACACGCCCGCACGCAGGCATGCTGGCGCGCACCCGAAGTACATAGCTTCCACAACAACTCAGGAGGTGGGTGGGTTGCCTGCCGTCACGGCGCTGCCGCTCCACCGCACGGGCACTCGGCCCGCTTGGAGTGGAGTGTTCGGGTCGGCGGCTCGGCTCGGCCTCGGCGGTTCGGCTTCGGCTCTGCTGCTGTCGTCTCCAGTCTTCAGTCTTCTGTCTTCTTCTTGCTGATTTTTGTTGACGTTGGAAATTGGCATTGTGTGCATTGATTTCGATGTATATCCACGTTGATGTCGAGATGAATCGGCACTCGGCCAACTAGAATCAGTTACCAGTGCTTCTAGAATGCCTTTCGCAGTGAAGACTTCGCTGAGCGTTTGCTCGGCGGTTTCTTGCCGACGCCCGGCGCGGCACGCAGTGAAGGGGATAAGGGGATCCTGCTCGCCTCGCCTGGCCGTCGAAAAAGAAGGTATTTCAAGCATAATTTCCTGGCGTAATTTTTGTTTTGTAGATTTATTTTCTTGCCCTCCATCCTTTTTTTCGATCTCTGTTGTCTGATATTCTGCTGCACATGATTTTGGTCGGTATTCTTAGCATATGGCTGCTTTGTTCTAGGTTAACAAGACAAATATCAGTGGGTGCCGAGCTGGAACCCTTATTGAAACGTTCCGCACAAACTTGCGTGGGTTACTTCTGTGCCTTTGGAGACTCCCTAAGAAAGAGGAGAACGCCTTGGCGCTTCTTTCCTCTGCCAGTCATTCATTCATTGTCATTGTTTTGAACTTGGAACATACATCTGTGGACACAACTCTAACCATGAAGGCAATACAGTGTAAGTTGTGCCCCTTGCAATTCAGTACTGTGCGTTTCTATTAGTCAATCCAACTTTATATTTATCTCTCTCCCTCTCTATTTTCTAGCTGATGGTGGTGCATTCAATTTCCATGATTATTTCTTCCTGTGAAGACAAACCTCCAGATTGATGCTCATGGCGCACCAAGAATGATTCCACTCGAGACATCCTTGTTCTCATTGCAGACCTGTGGACATCACATTACTGTTTTCTGAGTAAGTTCTATATCTGCTTTCTTTATACTGTAGTTCAATGCATATTTAGAAGTTAATAGTTAACTCTTCCGTTTCTAGCTGTCAGCCATTTCCTCTCTGGAGAATGTCATCAGTTCATGCACACGATTCGGTCCCAGTAGATACTGTCATTGAACGGTTTTTGGTTTTTGGTTGTTTTTTCTGGATACCTAGGCCAACCTCAGCAGAGCTAAAGGAGCTAATGTAAGTGTTTCTCGTTATATATTTCATGCTTTACTGCTGAATGTTTTCTTCCTAATTCATATGATCCATCTGAAATTTTAGATGATATTAATTTCCTATCATTACTTTTTGAATGCATTTTTCTTCTTTTCTGTATTGTTCATAATACCTTTTCATTCAAACTCTGAGTTTGAGGAGAATCGTGTTGTCTGTATCATTGTTATTAAAATTTGAAGCGTGCTTACAGTTACCAAATATTGTCTTGTATCGTCAAAGATGTCATAGTTGTACTTATATCTACTTTTAATTTTACAGCCTTTTTATAAAGTAGATCACTTTTTGTCTTTTTTCACAATAGTCAATGTCAAGGCTAACCAAATTTGAACAGATCTATTTTACCTCTCTATTTTCAAATGAAAGCTGTGCCAGAGCCTTCACAGTGTGAAGTGGGTTTCATTTATTGAAAACAATCCATTCAATTTCCTCACATCTTAATCTGTTCATTTTGCTCTCAAGCACAAGAACTTCATTGTAGACATTATGGGTACGAAATCGGAATTCTTCAGAATTCAATTTGCTTACTGTGTGTTACGAAATAACTGAGGCACCACTAATGCATTAATTTGTTGGGAGTTTTGAAGTTGTACCCATTTTCCTCTCACATCAAATGTAATGAAACTATTCTAATAAAAACGGTAATGGCACCTACTTTACAATACATGATTTTATTTTTTCTTTCTTTCTGTTTTTGGTAGTTGTACTTTTCATAACATGTTATGTAGTTTTCGTTGGGAAGCCTCAGTTTGCTTTTAGGTTTTTGTCTGCTCTCGACCTATCACAGCTCAGAACAAGGGCTGTTTTGTTATGCTCGTGGCCTGTCTTCCTGCTCTCCTTTACTACTCTTCAGTCCTCTATTTGGGCAGGTATTGCGAGTTCTGAGATGAAACTGTACACTTGTAAAAGGTTACACTGTGCTGAGATCAATAGTCGTTCTTTGTCCTACAAAAGTGATGAGTGGTAATAAACGCGTTCAAATATTGCAAAGATAAGTGAGAACAGATAGATGGTCAATTTATAGATTAAATATATTAATATTGTATTATCTATCTCTGTTTTAAAAATTATCATCTCATCTAATTGCACAACTTGATATGTTCACATTAAAGAACAAGACTTTCTCAGTATTGTTTCCAAATGATTTTCATGCCAGATCTACTAGCAGCATTGTATTTTGTAGCTCCAGCTCTATGCTAGGTCTTGTAAGAAGTGTGTGGACTATAAATTCAGGTGCGCTTCACAGATAAAATTATTATTCCCTATCAGTCATTGTTATTTATCGCAAAATTCCTTAAATCAAATATTTTTGATTGAGTGCTGTCCACAATTCAAGATTCTCCTATAACTGTTTAAGCCTATTGATTTGAGAAGTGGTATGAGATAGTCTTGATTCTTGTGCACGTTTAGACCCGAGATGTTTTTAGAAGAAGTCTATTGAACAGGGCAAGCCTAACCATGTGCTCATGTGTTGCTTGGTGTTGCTGCCTGGACTCATGGTTTTCACCGGACAAATGTACTTCCTCCGATTTGTCTTTGTATTGTACATAGCGTTTGAATGAGTTGGCAAGTCGCTCTAAGTGAAGTCAGAGCGGCTTTCAGGGGTTAGTAATGGATGGAAATATGCTGTTTCAGAAGCACTCGTTCTCTTTATTGATATGAATACATGTATACTACTAGAGGCTACTATTCACCATATAGCTCACCTTGCTCAAAATAATGTCAGTAAGGCGATGTGATTCCGGCATGCTGTCCCAAAGATGATCCGTCTCCAAACCTCCGTGCGGTGCTCCTGTGGCATTTTCCGCTGACCTGAAACAGCAAGGATGGAAGTTGATGTTCGACAAACTTGGCAGAAATCACTTTTTGCTGCAGATTGCAGATCATCCCTGGCTGGCAATAGGCTACACTAGTTTGAGAGCAAAATGAACTGACTCTTGCTGCATTTTTCTAACAGCAGCAGCATACTACCGATCATAATAACCTGTTGAAAAGTAGGCTTGAGGAGCCTTCTTTATGATTCTGCCCTTGGTCTGACACATGTCTAACCCTTCCACCAGCACGTGGCCAGTCGAGCTGCTGCTGCAAAATCCGCTCACTGCCATTTCCCTATAGTTTGGCCCATTTCAAACCCTCCCAACATGTGTTCAGCCTTTGTCATCTACAGAACCGTGGAATGTACTTACCTCCTCCTTGAAGTGCTTCATTTGTGTTGCTTGCAGCCCGACTCGCTTCCCTTCACCATGGAGAACGTGGCCGCGGAGAGAGGGAGAGAACCCGTGGCAGCAGATCGGCGGTGCGATGGGGCAAGCTGACAAACATGGTGATACGGCGACCACGTGGAGCGTCCTGCAATTTTCAAGATTTCGTGTTACAAACCAATGGGACGGCCTGGCGATGGGCGTCATTCTGCGGGCAGAACGACAGCACGGTACGTACCTTGTATTGTGGACGATCGCTGTGGTGCTTGGCTGGGCCGGTTCTCGTGGTTGATGTTGACGGCCAGGGCCAGGAGGGTCGGCGAGGGGCGGGCGGCCGCGCGTCGCTGCGGCTGGCGTGGTCGCGGGGCTGCTGGGACGGAGAGCCCGGGCCGGGCCGGCCTGGATCGGGGCGCTCGTCTGACTGGTCTGGCTCCGGCTGCTGCCCGCGTGGAGCGGCAGTGGAGCGCGGGCAGCAGCCGGAGACAGACCAGTCAGACGAGCGCCCCGATCCAGGCCGGCCCGGCCCGGGCTCTCCGTCCCAGCAGCCCCGCGACCACGCCAGCCGCAGCGACGCGCGGCCGCCCGCCCCTCGCCGACCCTCCTGGCCCTGGCCGTCAACAAATACCTAGGTATTTCAAGCATCTTTTTCTCGATTTCCTAGCATTACTTTCAAGTATTAAACTATCACAGTAATGGTGTGTGTTGTCTCATATTCTGCTGCACATGATTTGGGTCTCAATGTTAACAGCTTGTGCTCACTTTGTTTTAGGTTAAAGCAAGATAAATACTCACAACCTCGTGTGGGTGTTCCTGCTGTGCTTTTGGAGAAACCTTCGGATAGAAGAAGTCATTCATAGTGATTGTTTTGAACGTATTCTTGGACACGACACCAACCTTGAAGACATTGCTGTAAGTTGGGTCTCTTGCAGTTCAGTACAGTGCGTTTCAGTTTGTCAAACCGACTTTATATTTATTTTTCTCTGTCTCTCTTTTCCAGCTTATGGTGCTGTATTTTCCACATTGATGTTAGTGGCGCACTGAGAATTATTCCTGTGGAGGCATCCTTTTCATTGCAGACCTGTGGACATCACGCAACTGCTTTCTGAGTAAGTTTTATCTCTTTCATTGCATTATAAGTAATTCAGTGCACATTTTGAAGCTAATTGTGTACTTTCCATTTCCAGCTGACAGCCATTTCGGCTGATGAGAATGTCATCAGTTTGCGCAGAAATTCCCAGTAAATGCAGTTGCTGATCAGCTGTTCTTGAAGACAACATACCCCTGGTTAATTGAATTTGTTGTAGTATTTTTTACCATTTTAAAGTAGAGTTTATGTATATAGGTTTTCTCTATTGAGTCGTGATTAGTGGTAAAAGAACAAATGACATGGGCTTGCCGACTAGCCATAGGTCATTGTGTACTTGCTTTGCAAAGTTTTCAACTTCTAATGAGAGTGAAAACACTTTGCCCTGCTGGTAAAGCCCCCTTTGGCCCAGTAATCTGCTGGGCTTGTTAGCATTTTGTCTGTTTTTTCCCTTTTGAAAAATTGGAAACTTTGGGCTGGAAATGATTTTGTTCTGTCATTAGTTCATTAGCCGGCTATTTGAAGGTTGACTGTTCATTTGCTTTTGATCAATCAGTGAGATAGATTGCTCAAAGTGTGTGAATAAATGTTCACTGCACCTTCACAAACCAATGGCTTAGTGTAGTGAATGGAATTCAATTGCTCAGGAGCTAACACCGTAGGAGATTAGAAGCAGGAGAGGTAAATCTAGAATCTGTTCCAGATTGCAGTCAACTCTGTTGAGGGCACACTGCATTGTTAATGTTTTTAATTCATTTTTCTAATTCTTTTGTTACATGGCTCAATTTTCATGGCAAGGTCTTGTGGAGTGCCTATCCTGTGTTAATGTTGATAAGACGGTAAACATATTAATTTTTCTTGTTCAATCATGTTTATCATCAGCCTCTTTTATCAACAAGTACTTGCTCAGTTCTAATCTAAGTGTTTTCTTAAATGATGATTGTTTTTTAATATTTTTTTCCCTTTATTAAGGCGTTATTAGTCTTGAAAGAACAAATGAGATGGCTCGCTGTCTAGCTTTTGGTCATTGTGCATTTCCTTAACAAAGTCTTAAACTTGAGAAGGGCAGCTTCTGTCAGTGTATGTCAGTAGGAAGTTAAAGTTCTAATAAGAGTGAAAACACTTTGCCCTGCTGGTAAAGTTCCCATTGGCCTAATAATCTGCTAGGCTTGTTAGGATTTTGGCTGCACTTACCCTTTTAAAATATTGGATATCTTGGGCTGAAAATTAGTTTGTTCTGTCATTGGTTCAACTAGCTTGGTGGCTAATCGCAGTTAATTGCTTATTTGCTTTGATCAGTGTATGTCTGTAGGCTTGCCAGTATAATTGTCAGGATCAGTGAGATAGAATGCTCTAAGTGTGTACATTCAATGTCTTAGGCGCTCAAATTGTAGGAGACTAGAAGCTGGAAAAGAAAATGTTGAATTTGTTCCATGATTGCAGCTTGCTGTTGAGAGCACTCTGCATTGTTTTTGTTTGAAATTCATTTTTCTATTTCTTTTGACACATCTCTCAACATTCATGAAAAGATTCTATCAAACATTGCTAACGTGTTGTCATGTTTCTAATTTGAGGGTTGCCATTTTAAAACAGTGCCTTTCCGGCTATGATTTTGATAAAGTGGCAAACATATTAATTTTCACTTTGTTCTTTTGTGTTTATCAACAACTACTATGGTTCATAATGTCTGGTTTCGGTCAGTAAATTGTATTTATATTTAAGAATGATATATATTGTGATCTCAGTTGCAACGATGAATATTATGTCCTGTGCTTTGGTTTGATGTGTTAAATTTACTGGATAGACAACTTGTTCAGAGTGGCGAAGCGTATTGGTAAACAAAACAAAGCACTATAACCTACTCATGGAGCTGTTTTTAATCTTTGGTTTCGTTTCGATTCCATCATAGTTGAGTTCATTAAGAGGTGACTGTTACGCCTGCGCATTCTTTAAGATTACTTTGAATCATGTTTATTGCCCTTTATGTGCATTATTTGGTCAGCGCCTCCTGCTTTGTTGTCCTTACACCACACTCCGCAACTCTGGGCAAGTTTTTCGTTGTATCGTGTTAATGAAAATAAACAAACAACAAGTACATATTTTATTGTTTTGAAGTCTTCTGAAGTTTTAGTTTCTAATGATATGCAATCTTAGCCTTTTCTTTGTTGCTAGGGCTTGTGTTAGAGAATTAAAAATTTAATCTCGGTATTTGAACTTGCAAAACGCCTCGCCAGCCGAGATGATTTGGGACAGGGGGCGGGTGCTTTAACCATCTCGGCTGGCGTGACGCACGCTGATTGAACATGCGAATCGGCATCCCTATCTCCGGCCCAGAATTGGTGCCAAATGGCGACTTCAGAAAGCTTTGAAAAATCGTCGATTTTGCATCTGACCGGAACCGGAAACGAGCAATTAGTTCCGGCGGTTGCCGCCCCCGAAGCAGCACCGTCGCCGAAACGACGATTTTCGGATTTTCGGCGACGGTGCTGCTGCGGGGGCGGCAATCGCTGGAACTAGAAGTTCCGTCTTTCGCCGCCCCCGAAGCAGCACCGTCGCCAAAACGACGATTTTCGAATTTTCGGCGACGGTGCTGCTGCGGGAGCGGCGAAAGACGGAACTTCTAGTTCCAGCGATTGCCGCCCCCGCAGCAGCACCGTCGCCGAAAATCCGAAAATCGTCGTTTCGGCGACGGTGCTGCTTCGGGGGCGGCAACCGCCGGAACTAATTGCTCGTTTCCGGTTCCGGTCGAATGCAAAATCGACGATTTTTCAAAGCTTTCTGAAGTCGCCATTTGGCGCCAATTCTGGGCCGGAGATAGGGATGCCGATTCGCATGTTCAATCAGCGTGCGTCACGCCAGCCGAGATGGTTAAAGCACCCGCCCCCTGTCCCAAATCATCTCGGCTGGCGAGGCGTTTTGCAAGTTCAAATACCGAGATTTTAAATTTTTAATTCTCTAACACAAGCCCTAGCAACAAAGAAAAGGCTAAGATTGGATATCATTAGAAACTAAAACTTTAGAAGACTTCAAAACAATAAAATATGTAATTGTTGTTTGTTTATTTTCATTAACACGATACAACGAAAAACTTGCCCAGAGTTGCGGAGTGTGGTCTAAGGACAACACAGCAGGAAGAGCTGACCAAATAATGCACATAAAGGGCAATAAACATGATTCAAAGTAATCTTAAAGAATGCGCAGGCGTAACAGTCACCTCTTAATGAACTCAACTATGATGGAATCGAAACGAAACCAAAGATTAAAAACAGCTCCATGAGTAGGTTATAGTGCTTTGTTTTGTTTACCAATACGCTTCGCCACTCTGAACAAGTTGTCTATCCAGTAAATTTAACACATCAAACCAAAGCACAGGACATAATATTCATCGTTGCAACTGAGATCACAATATATATCATTCTTAAATATAAATAAAATTTACTGACCGAAGCCAGACATTATGAACCATAGTAGTTGTTGATAAACACAAAAGAACAAAGTGAAAATTAATATGTTTGCCACTTTATCAAAATCATAGCCGGAAAGGCACTGTTTTAAAATGGCAACCTCAAATTAGAAACATGACAACACGTTAGCAATGTTTGATAGAATCTTTTCATGAATGTTGAGAGATGTGTCAAAAGAAATAGAAAAATGAATTTCAAACAAAAACAATGCAGAGTGCTCTCAACAGCAAGCTGCAATCATGGAACAAATTCAACATTTTCTTTGCCAGCTTCTAGTCTCCTACAATTTGAGCGCCTAAGACATTGAATGTTCACACTTAGAGCATTCTATCTCAATGATCCTGACAATTATACTGGCAAGCGTACAGACATACACTGATCAAAGCAAATAAGTAATTAACTGCAATTAAATTAGCCACCTAGCTAGTTTAACCAATGACAGAACAAAGTTATTTCCACCCCAAGGTATCCAATTTTTTAAAAGGCAAAGTACAGCCAAAATGCTAACAAGCCCAGCAGATTACTAGGCCAAGACCAACAGGGCAGAGTGTTTTCACTCTTATTAGTACTTATACTTCCAACTGACATAAACATTCACAGAAGCTGCCCTTCTAAAGTATAAAACTTTGCAAAGGAAATACACAATGACCAAAAGCTAGATAGCAAGACTATCTCATTTGTTTTTTCAACACTAATCACAATCACGCTTCAATAAAGGGAAAAAAATATTGAAAAACAATAGTAATTAAAAAAAAAAAAAAAAACAAAACAAAACACTTAAATTAGAACTGAGCAAGTACTTGTTGATAAAAGAGGTTGATGATATACATGATTGAAAAAGTAAAATTAATATGTAAACTGTCTTATCAACATTAAAGCCGGAGAGGCACGCTTTTAAAATGGCATCCTCAAGTTCTAAACATGATAACAAATTAAAAACCCTAGACAGGATACCTTGCCATGAAATTTGAGCCATGAATTAAAAACATTAACAATGCAGTGTGCCCCTCAACAGAGCTGACTGCAATCTGGAACAGATTGCAGATTTACCTCTCCTGCTTCTAATCTCCTACAGTTTTAGCTACAGAGCAATTGAATTCCATTCACTACACTAAGCCATTGGTTTGTGAAGGTGCAGTGAACATTTATTTACACACTTTGAGCAATCTATCTCACTGATTGATTAAAGCAAATAAATAGCAGATTACTAGGCCAATGGGAACTTTACCAGCAGGGCAAAGTGTTTTCACTCTTATTAGAACTTTAACTTCCTACTGACATACACTGACAGAAGCTGCCCTTCTCAAGTTTAAGACTTTGTTAAGGAAATGCACAATGACCAAAAGCTAGACAGCGAGCCATCTCATTTGTTCTTTCAAGACTAATAACGCCTTAATAAAGGGAAAAAAATATTAAAAAACAATCATCATTTAGAAAACACTTAGATTAGAACTGAGCAAGTACTTGTTGATAAAAGAGGCTGATGATAAACATGATTGAACAAGAAAAATTAATATGTTTACCGTCTTATCAACATTAACACAGGATAGGCACTCCACAAGACCTTGCCATGAAAATTGAGCCATGTAACAAAAGAATTAGAAAAATGAATTAAAAACATTAACAATGCAGTGTGCCCTCAACAGAGTTGACTGCAATCTGGAACAGATTCTAGATTTACCTCTCCTGCTTCTAATCTCCTACGGTGTTAGCTCCTGAGCAATTGAATTCCATTCACTACACTAAGCCATTGGTTTGTGAAGGTGCAGTGAACATTTATTCACACACTTTGAGCAATCTATCTCACTGATTGATCAAAAGCAAATGAACAGTCAACCTTCAAATAGCCGGCTAATGAACTAATGACAGAACAAAATCATTTCCAGCCCAAAGTTTCCAATTTTTCAAAAGGGAAAAAACAGACAAAATGCTAACAAGCCCAGCAGATTACTGGGCCAAAGGGGGCTTTACCAGCAGGGCAAAGTGTTTTCACTCTCATTAGAAGTTGAAAACTTTGCAAAGCAAGTACACAATGACCTATGGCTAGTCGGCAAGCCCATGTCATTTGTTCTTTTACCACTAATCACGACTCAATAGAGAAAACCTATATACATAAACTCTACTTTAAAATGGTAAAAAATACTACAACAAATTCAATTAACCAGGGGTATGTTGTCTTCAAGAACAGCTGATCAGCAACTGCATTTACTGGGAATTTCTGCGCAAACTGATGACATTCTCATCAGCCGAAATGGCTGTCAGCTGGAAATGGAAAGTACACAATTAGCTTCAAAATGTGCACTGAATTACTTATAATGCAATGAAAGAGATAAAACTTACTCAGAAAGCAGTTGCGTGATGTCCACAGGTCTGCAATGAAAAGGATGCCTCCACAGGAATAATTCTCAGTGCGCCACTAACATCAATGTGGAAAATACAGCACCATAAGCTGGAAAAGAGAGACAGAGAAAAATAAATATAAAGTCGGTTTGACAAACTGAAACGCACTGTACTGAACTGCAAGAGACCCAACTTACAGCAATGTCTTCAAGGTTGGTGTCGTGTCCAAGAATACGTTCAAAACAATCACTATGAATGACTTCTTCTATCCGAAGGTTTCTCCAAAAGCACAGCAGGAACACCCACACGAGGTTGTGAGTATTTATCTTGCTTTAACCTAAAACAAAGTGAGCACAAGCTGTTAACATTGAGACCCAAATCATGTGCAGCAGAATATGAGACAACACACACCATTACTGTGATAGTTTAATACTTGAAAGTAATGCTAGGAAATCGAGAAAAAGATGCTTGAAATACCTAGGTATTTGTTGACGGCCAGGGCCAGGAGGGTCGGCGAGGGGCGGGCGGCCGCGCGTCGCTGCGGCTGGCGTGGTCGCGGGGCTGCTGGGACGGAGAGCCCGGGCCGGGCCGGCCTGGATCGGGGCGCTCGTCTGACTGGTCTGGCTCCGGCTGCTGCCCGCGTGGAGCGGCAGTGGAGCGCGGGCAGCAGCCGGAGACAGACCAGTCAGACGAGCGCCCCGATCCAGGCCGGCCCGGCCCGGGCTCTCCGTCCCAGCAGCCCCGCGACCACGCCAGCCGCAGCGACGCGCGGCCGCCCGCCCCTCGCCGACCCTCCTGGCCCTGGCCGTCAACATCAACCACGAGAACCGGCCCAGCCAAGCACCACAGCGATCGTCCACAATACAAGGTACGTACCGTGCTGTCGTTCTGCCCGCAGAATGACGCCCATCGCCAGGCCGTCCCATTGGTTTGTAACACGAAATCTTGAAAATTGCAGGACGCTCCACGTGGTCGCCGTATCACCATGTTTGTCAGCTTGCCCCATCGCACCGCCGATCTGCTGCCACGGGTTCTCTCCCTCTCTCCGCGGCCACGTTCTCCATGGTGAAGGGAAGCGAGTCGGGCTGCAAGCAACACAAATGAAGCACTTCAAGGAGGAGGTAAGTACATTCCACGGTTCTGTAGATGACAAAGGCTGAACACATGTTGGGAGGGTTTGAAATGGGCCAAACTATAGGGAAATGGCAGTGAGCGGATTTTGCAGCAGCAGCTCGACTGGCCACGTGCTGGTGGAAGGGTTAGACATGTGTCAGACCAAGGGCAGAATCATAAAGAAGGCTCCTCAAGCCTACTTTTCAACAGGTTATTATGATCGGTAGTATGCTGCTGCTGTTAGAAAAATGCAGCAAGAGTCAGTTCATTTTGCTCTCAAACTAGTGTAGCCTATTGCCAGCCAGGGATGATCTGCAATCTGCAGCAAAAAGTGATTTCTGCCAAGTTTGTCGAACATCAACTTCCATCCTTGCTGTTTCAGGTCAGCGGAAAATGCCACAGGAGCACCGCACGGAGGTTTGGAGACGGATCATCTTTGGGACAGCATGCCGGAATCACATCGCCTTACTGACATTATTTTGAGCAAGGTGAGCTATATGGTGAATAGTAGCCTCTAGTAGTATACATGTATTCATATCAATAAAGAGAACGAGTGCTTCTGAAACAGCATATTTCCATCCATTACTAACCCCTGAAAGCCGCTCTGACTTCACTTAGAGCGACTTGCCAACTCATTCAAACGCTATGTACAATACAAAGACAAATCGGAGGAAGTACATTTGTCCGGTGAAAACCATGAGTCCAGGCAGCAACACCAAGCAACACATGAGCACATGGTTAGGCTTGCCCTGTTCAATAGACTTCTTCTAAAAACATCTCGGGTCTAAACGTGCACAAGAATCAAGACTATCTCATACCACTTCTCAAATCAATAGGCTTAAACAGTTATAGGAGAATCTTGAATTGTGGACAGCACTCAATCAAAAATATTTGATTTAAGGAATTTTGCGATAAATAACAATGACTGATAGGGAATAATAATTTTATCTGTGAAGCGCACCTGAATTTATAGTCCACACACTTCTTACAAGACCTAGCATAGAGCTGGAGCTACAAAATACAATGCTGCTAGTAGATCTGGCATGAAAATCATTTGGAAACAATACTGAGAAAGTCTTGTTCTTTAATGTGAACATATCAAGTTGTGCAATTAGATGAGATGATAATTTTTAAAACAGAGATAGATAATACAATATTAATATATTTAATCTATAAATTGACCATCTATCTGTTCTCACTTATCTTTGCAATATTTGAACGCGTTTATTACCACTCATCACTTTTGTAGGACAAAGAACGACTATTGATCTCAGCACAGTGTAACCTTTTACAAGTGTACAGTTTCATCTCAGAACTCGCAATACCTGCCCAAATAGAGGACTGAAGAGTAGTAAAGGAGAGCAGGAAGACAGGCCACGAGCATAACAAAACAGCCCTTGTTCTGAGCTGTGATAGGTCGAGAGCAGACAAAAACCTAAAAGCAAACTGAGGCTTCCCAACGAAAACTACATAACATGTTATGAAAAGTACAACTACCAAAAACAGAAAGAAAGAAAAAATAAAATCATGTATTGTAAAGTAGGTGCCATTACCGTTTTTATTAGAATAGTTTCATTACATTTGATGTGAGAGGAAAATGGGTACAACTTCAAAACTCCCAACAAATTAATGCATTAGTGGTGCCTCAGTTATTTCGTAACACACAGTAAGCAAATTGAATTCTGAAGAATTCCGATTTCGTACCCATAATGTCTACAATGAAGTTCTTGTGCTTGAGAGCAAAATGAACAGATTAAGATGTGAGGAAATTGAATGGATTGTTTTCAATAAATGAAACCCACTTCACACTGTGAAGGCTCTGGCACAGCTTTCATTTGAAAATAGAGAGGTAAAATAGATCTGTTCAAATTTGGTTAGCCTTGACATTGACTATTGTGAAAAAAGACAAAAAGTGATCTACTTTATAAAAAGGCTGTAAAATTAAAAGTAGATATAAGTACAACTATGACATCTTTGACGATACAAGACAATATTTGGTAACTGTAAGCACGCTTCAAATTTTAATAACAATGATACAGACAACACGATTCTCCTCAAACTCAGAGTTTGAATGAAAAGGTATTATGAACAATACAGAAAAGAAGAAAAATGCATTCAAAAAGTAATGATAGGAAATTAATATCATCTAAAATTTCAGATGGATCATATGAATTAGGAAGAAAACATTCAGCAGTAAAGCATGAAATATATAACGAGAAACACTTACATTAGCTCCTTTAGCTCTGCTGAGGTTGGCCTAGGTATCCAGAAAAAACAACCAAAAACCAAAAACCGTTCAATGACAGTATCTACTGGGACCGAATCGTGTGCATGAACTGATGACATTCTCCAGAGAGGAAATGGCTGACAGCTAGAAACGGAAGAGTTAACTATTAACTTCTAAATATGCATTGAACTACAGTATAAAGAAAGCAGATATAGAACTTACTCAGAAAACAGTAATGTGATGTCCACAGGTCTGCAATGAGAACAAGGATGTCTCGAGTGGAATCATTCTTGGTGCGCCATGAGCATCAATCTGGAGGTTTGTCTTCACAGGAAGAAATAATCATGGAAATTGAATGCACCACCATCAGCTAGAAAATAGAGAGGGAGAGAGATAAATATAAAGTTGGATTGACTAATAGAAACGCACAGTACTGAATTGCAAGGGGCACAACTTACACTGTATTGCCTTCATGGTTAGAGTTGTGTCCACAGATGTATGTTCCAAGTTCAAAACAATGACAATGAATGAATGACTGGCAGAGGAAAGAAGCGCCAAGGCGTTCTCCTCTTTCTTAGGGAGTCTCCAAAGGCACAGAAGTAACCCACGCAAGTTTGTGCGGAACGTTTCAATAAGGGTTCCAGCTCGGCACCCACTGATATTTGTCTTGTTAACCTAGAACAAAGCAGCCATATGCTAAGAATACCGACCAAAATCATGTGCAGCAGAATATCAGACAACAGAGATCGAAAAAAAGGATGGAGGGCAAGAAAATAAATCTACAAAACAAAAATTACGCCAGGAAATTATGCTTGAAATACCTTCTTTTTCGACGGCCAGGCGAGGCGAGCAGGATCCCCTTATCCCCTTCACTGCGTGCCGCGCCGGGCGTCGGCAAGAAACCGCCGAGCAAACGCTCAGCGAAGTCTTCACTGCGAAAGGCATTCTAGAAGCACTGGTAACTGATTCTAGTTGGCCGAGTGCCGATTCATCTCGACATCAACGTGGATATACATCGAAATCAATGCACACAATGCCAATTTCCAACGTCAACAAAAATCAGCAAGAAGAAGACAGAAGACTGAAGACTGGAGACGACAGCAGCAGAGCCGAAGCCGAACCGCCGAGGCCGAGCCGAGCCGCCGACCCGAACACTCCACTCCAAGCGGGCCGAGTGCCCGTGCGGTGGAGCGGCAGCGCCGTGACGGCAGGCAACCCACCCACCTCCTGAGTTGTTGTGGAAGCTATGTACTTCGGGTGCGCGCCAGCATGCCTGCGTGCGGGCGTGTTCTGAGGGTTCTACTTCCCTCTCCCGATTTTGGGGTCAATCATTTCCCTGTTATTGGTTTATCGCGCACATAATACACGGCTTTCGAAACTGAGGCATGGAAATTGAAAAGAACAACATTTACTTCAGAATGTAAGTGTTATCTACAATAGCATGTAAAAAAATAATTAGTAGAAACGATTAAAAGATAATAAGGGAAGAATTAGAGCATTTCAATAATAATGTTTTATGTAGAATTTTTAGTGGTAAAGAACGAGCTGCATTTTCAAGATCAAAGTATTTCGGTCTTCAACCAAAGTATTTTAGTCTCCACTTGGCCTCTTGTTTTTATCCTTTTTGATTTTTTGGTTGAATTATTCAGTCGCTGAAAAAAGACGGGGATCAGGCTGTGGGGATGAAGGGCTTTCATGTACCCGCGACTGATATCTCCTCCCTTTTGCTGGCCTCAAAACAGACTCGACGCCTTTTGCCTCGCGCCCACGCGCGGCACCGGCACTTACTTCACAGGTCTAAGGAATCGGATGTGGTTGAACTCTGCCAACAGCCACCGTCGACAGACGAGCTAGTTTAGGTAAGAGCCCAGCTGAGCCGAGCGCGTTGTGATGGTGGAGCGACAGCGCCGTGACGGCAGGCAACCCACCCACCTCCTGAGTTGTTTTGGAAGCTGTGTTTACTTCTGGAGCGCGCCAGCATGCATACGTGCGGGTGTGTTCAGGGGGCTCTGCTCCCCATTTCCGGTTTTTGTGCGAATGCGCATAATATATGGCCCCTCTGGTGGAGAGAACGAGGAAAAAAAACGGCAAAAATAAGAAAGAAAAACTTGATTTCTGCGAGATTCGAGGAAAAAAGAAAGGAGCTTCTGATTTCGATCTATTTTACAGGTGACAGTTGGCCACCTTTTGGTACCATAATACTTTCCGACAAAATGCTTAGGAGAAATTCGCACATGCGAGGGGCTGGGGGCGCGCTCCTCCGTCGTATTCGAATGGCGTACCCAAAACATCCATGGAAACGAATGCTCGCCAACAGAGGGACTTCCCCGGACGGAACGGCTGAGCCAAACTATGCACAGCAGACTGCTGTGCCATGAGTACCTGTCACGGAGTCGACGGCCGACCGCGCTCGTCGAGGCCCATGGCGGCTAGAGGCGGCGGCGGCGCCGAGGCGACGCGTGGCCATGTCCCGGAGCTGGGTGGAGGCGCTTTACGACGCCGACCTGGACAGCGCCCTGCTGCTGCCGCCGCACTCCCCGCTCCTTGACCTCATCGAGACCCTCCCCCGGGCAGCCCGGGCCCGCGACGGCGGTGGCATGGACGACGACCCCTGCAGCATCACCGCAGGTGACTGTGACTGCTGGCCTCGCCGTACCGTGCGACAGGTCCCGCGCTGCAAAAGCAAATTTCTGACCCGATATTTGAGAGGAGACTACTTATTGGAGTGGCAACTTTTAACCTCACTTTCTGTTAGTGAAATATTTTTCATTTATCCTCGCTCTGAGTTAGGATTTTTTAGCCTCACTTTATTTTTGAGTACGAATCCTCTCTGTACTCGGGCGAGGTTACAAAATTCTTTCTCAAATAGAGCGAGGAAAAAATTGTCTTGCTCCGGAGAGTAAAAAGAATTGACCTCAAAATCTCGCCCATTATGACCCGTAGATTTTCCGTGCTTGCGCTGTGCACTCCGAACACGCTTGCAGCAGCTCAGATTTTGTACGCGTGCCCCGCTGCCCCGCCCGCAGGACTGCCGCTGCTCCTGCCCGACCTCAGCAGGGCGCCCTCCTCCGCGTCGTCCCTGGGTCAGACGGAGGCGGGCGCGGGCGCAGGCGCGGGCGGCTCCCCTGCGCCCTCCTCGGGGCCGCCCATGCCGCCCTTCCGGAGGGCGTACTCGCGGCCGCTGCTGCTCAACCAGGACCCGGCGCCCAGCCCGTCCTCCGGCCACGGCTTCCTGCCCGACGTGATGCCGGTCGAGCTGCGCCACGGGCTCGGCCGCCGCCCCGACCTCCACGCCGAGCTGTGCGCGGACATGAGCCTCCTGAGCGACACCCTGTCGCGGCGGGCGTCGCGCGAGCGTCTCCTCCGCCGCCAGCTCATCGGCCAGAGGATCGACAGGAACCGGTGAGGACAGCACCACCGCGTCGGCCGGGGCCGGGGCCGGGGCCGGGGATAGGGCCGGGGCTGGGGCCGGGGCCTGGGCCGAGGCCTGGGCTGAGGGCCGAGGCCGGGGCCGGGGCCGGGGCGGCGATCGATTCGTTCTTGATTCGTTTCGCCGCCGCGACCGGAAAATCGACGAATCATTCCGGCCCGTCTTCATTTCGGGTCGTGGTGGTCCCCGCGACAGCTCCCTGCAGGAGGTGGCCAGCCTGGACGACTCGAGAGGGGGGCCCAGCATGTCCCTCTCCGCCACGAGGCTGCCCGAGATCCACACACTCCACGACAGCAGCTCAGCCAGGTCCGTTGTCCGTTAAGAGTGCTTCCCCGACACGTTGTGTTATTTTCTAGCTCGCACAGCAATGCACTCTTCCCGTCCACAGAAGTTTATTAGCTCGGAAGCTCTCGTCGGAGTCGCAGGACGCGAAGGTTGCTAAGGACGACGGCGGTGAAGAGGCAGACGAAGATGTCCAGGTACAAACCTACAGATACGTACCCTTATCGACCTACCACCCAATAGACGTTCTTTTGGACGCTTCTTATCGCTTCGGCCGCCTAGCTTGGGTCGCCGCATCTAACAAGGTCGAACTTGTGCTGAGAACAACCGGGCCCTTTTTATTGGGTTTTCAAGATGTCAGAGGTAAACTAATAATTCATATTCTATCGGGGCACGGCGCGCAGGAGGCCCTCATGTCGCTGCTGGAGTGCCCGGTGTGCCGAGACTTCCTGCAGCCGCCCCTCAAGCAGTGCTCCAACGGCCACGTGGTCTGCTTCGCCTGCTGGCCGCGCCTGTCGCTGTGCCCCGCCTGCCGCGCGCCGTTCATACCAACGGCCAGGTAAAGTGAATGTTCGCCACCAGAAGCAGCACTGTGAAAATTATCTTCATAGATTTACGATATAGTTCCTAAAATACGATTTACTAAAAATGTTATAAATTTACAACAGCATACGCGAAATGAATTGAATTTGCATTCTTAAGACTAAGCGAATAGGCATTCCTATCTACCGGCCAGGCTGGGAGCTGAACGGCGTGGACGGCCAGGCGAAGACAATTTTCTCCCAAAAGAAGTCCGGTATCATGCATTTGGCGACTGATGTTATGTTCTCTCGTGCGCGATGAAGGTTCCCTGTAAATTTGAGCGCGATCGGGGACTTTCTATTATTTTCGTTTTTGAAAAGGACTTCGCATATTTTTGACTGTTGAAGAATTCTTTTTACAAAAAGTGCCGGGGGTTTCTCTGGCGGACTGTTATTTAATCCTCTGATGAGTTGGATTTTTGCTGGGCAGCCTAACCCTGGACGGCATACTACGCACGCTGAGGTTCCCCTGCCCGAACAAGGAGCACGGCTGCAGCTTGTCCCTGAGGATGGACGCCCGTCCTGCCCATGACCAGGTGTGTGTGTGTAACCCACCCCGATCACTGGGGTGGGCCCGCGGGGAGAGCACGGGCACTTCGGGAGGTTCGGGCTCGCCGTGAGGCGTGCAAAGTTTCAACTACTTTCGTCCGGGGCGGAAGTCGTGAGTAATCTCTCAGCTTCGGACCGTTTCCAATCTGCGTTGGTAGTGGAATCCGTCTGGCCTGGGCTTGGCTTCCGAAGTCTAATCACTCAGCCAGCTGCCCCGGTGGGCGCGGTCCGCCCCGCCCCGCCCCGCCCCGCCCCGCCCCGCCCCGCCCCGCCCCGCCCCGCCCCGCCCCGCCCCGCCCCGCCCCGCCCCGCCCCGCCCCGGAGTCGCATGGGTCCGCCGGAGGTGGCGGGTGGCGGGGTGGGGCTCGCGTCCGGGCCGGATGCAGGCAGGCGTGATCGGGTGGCGCCGTCGCTAGCGGGCGGGCCGGATAACGCCTCTGATCTCTCAAAGACGGGTTTCGATGCATCCGACTCAACCCGAATGACCCGCGGCTGCGGTCGGCCGGCCCGCCGGGGAATGCGGCAACTCCAACTCCCGCATTGCTTCGCCGTCACAAACGTGACGAACTGCTGCACCGCACCGCACATGACTACAGTAGCGTTACTTTGTCTGTCCGCGGCGTTGCGGCGCGCAGGTGTGCCCCTTCCGGCCCCGGGGCTGCCCCATGGCGCGCTGCGAGTGGCAGGGGCTGGCCGACGCGCTGGCGGCGCACTGTCGCGAGGCGCACGCCCCCATCCAGGTCGAGCGGCACGTCGTCGTCTGCGTCCCCTTCCAGGTGGACAGGGCCGCGTCCACGATGGACGGCGTGCCGACCATCGTGCACCACGAGCAGCGCCTCTTCAGCCTGAGCGGTGCGCGTCCAACGCTCTCTTAACTCTGTCCTTGTCGCACCCATGGCGGTGCGCTATGTCGGGGACGGCAGGCGGCCCCGTGAGTGCGAAAAGGACGGAGGCGCGAGAGCGCGATCTTCGCAATCAGAAGTGTGTAGTTCCGCGTCTCCTGCTCGCGCGCGGGCGAATGAAGCTACTGCTGGTCTGCTGCAGGGGCCCGGGCCGGGGAGGGACACATCTTCCTCTTCCAGTCCCGCTACGACCTGTGGCGGTCCAAGTTCTTCGCCGAGATGACGCGGGTGGCCGGCGAGCCCAACGACAACAAGTACATTGAACTTGGGCGTGGGGCAGAAGACGCGCGCGCGCGCGCGGGTGTGTGAGCGCTTGTGCGACGTTGCTGCTGCTGTGAGCAGGTTCTCCTGGGAGGTGGAGCTCCGCTCCCCGGAGGTGCGGTTGTGCCTGAGGGCGCCGGTGGCGGCGGCCACGTCGGCGGGGTCGGGCTGCGCTGCCTCCACGGCCCCGGGCGGCGGCGCCGTGCTCGGGACGCCCCACGGCCTGTCGCCCCTGTACTCCACCGACCTGAGGACGCCGGGCGGCGTGCAGAGTCCCGGACACCTCTCGGCCTCGGCTGCCCCGCCCACGGGGCTCAAGCTCGACCTGGACGTGTTCAACCAGTTCATGGAGGCGGGGAAGTACTCGCTGCGCATCGTGCTGCACTGAGTGAGTGAAGTAGGGCGAGTTCACTGATATCACTATTTATTTTTTAACACCATAGTGGAGGCATGCGCGTTCAAACACTATGATCTCGACAAACTGTTCTCGCTCGTGAAAAGTAAACATAAGGCTGCGGTTTGTCTTCGACCATACTGAGGTACATGCAGAATTATTTCTAAATGACGCAAAGAAAGTAATTTACAATTTATGGTTTGTCGATCGACAGAATTCCTTTGCTTCAGTACACTATAAATCAATATGATCGGCAGGCGCCCCCAAAATGTAAAAACTCTGAAGTGACGACAATTGAGCGGGATGATTGACATTTTATGTGGGCAGAAAGGCACGATGTAGTTAATGCAGTGTTGGCACAGGCCGCCTAGCGGATAGTCCCGGAAGCGGAGCGACGGCGGGTCCGCAGTTCCGTTCGCACCACTGGATCGAGCATCGATCGACTACGCCCTGGACAGACGAAGATCGCAGGCCAAGAAAACTGCAGGAAAAGCAGCATGCGAGTTTGGTGATTTTTTTTTTAACATCGCAGGAAAACCGTCTAAGAGGAAAACCACGTCAAACGTGTATAGGAGTGCGTTAGTATCGCATCGATTGTAATTTGTATAAGGAAGGTCGATCTTTGCGAGCTTTGGTGGCGTGAATGGAACTTCGAACATACCGTCGCTCTGCGATTCACCCACCTCGCTCCCGAGCGGTCGAAATGCCGACAAAGTATTAACTACGTCGTGCAGATAAGCAAGGCATGTCCAATAAATAAAGCATCGAGCCTTGTCTGGGAAACAAAGGTAGTTCTTTTCAGAACCCAACGTGTACTCGACTAAGGCCCTTTCTGCAGAAATGAATTAAAAGAAAAGTTCCTAGTTCGACTTACATTATAATATGACACAAATGTGGACTTCCTCCTCTGCAATCTCGTCTACTGTTTTGACATCATACGGTAACACTTTGATCGTGCAAGCAGAGAGTCCCTTTTGCCTGCCGAGAAGCCCTTTATGCAAAAAGGGGTGTCGCTTTGACAGGAAATCATGGGTCGCATTTTTCGACTCCCAGCACGCTCCATGCGCCATGATTCTCTCTCAAAGGAAAAAAAAAAGGTAACTTAAAACAGTGCAGATGCACACACGAGCACAGCAGCAGCAGAGGTGCCCCTCGATCATCTCGGAAACAAACGTAACATGGGCACGGTCACGGTCCTCACGGCCCGCAGTGGCGGCGGCCCGGGCCTCATAAGTCTCACTCGCTCTTCTCCAACGAACACCGCAAAGTTATCATCAATGTCCAGTACAATAAGTTTGCGGCCGACGGCGACGGCGGGGCAGAGTGGAGGCGCCGCGACGCACTGGGCTGCTCCCTGCAGGCAGGGCGCCGCGGCGCCGCGGGGGCGGCGGACGGCAGCACGTCGGACCCCCGGGGCGGGGCGGGGCGGGGCGGGGCCGAGCAGGGCGGGGCGGGGCGGGCGGGGGCAGGCTCTACGGATTGCATCGACACACGCAGCACGACGGGAACAGGAACCAGTCCATGAAGATGCCCTTGCAGTCGTTGTCCGGATCGTAGGCGAGCAGGCGGTGCCACTTGTACTTCTGCTCGCAGCCGCAGTCGCCGGTACACCGCTTCGTCTGCGGTTTCCTGCGAAAAAAAAAATACAAATAAATATCGGGAAAACCAGCGCGGTTAATTATTATTACCCAGGTTTCTCGTATCGCGACGTGACGGGCGGATTTTATTGGCAGGCCAGAGGTACGCGGCAAAACAGGCCTCTCTGTCCAAAACGTCTTATTGAAAACCAGGAAAGGTTTCCGGAAAACCTTGGTTTTCAAGTGGCTTCGCGAAAAAATGAGACTTTCTTTTTACAGCGCAGTCGCAATGCAGTGACACTTACGCGCAGACTTCCTGGTGAATGGCCTGCTCGAAGTGCTGGGTGTTCACTATGGCACGGATTTTGCCGGCTGAGTTGGACGCCCAGTACGGCGTCACGATCTCCACCTTGCTCTCGCACGCGTCCAGCCTGTGGGTAAAAACGAACGTAAGCGATAGCAACGTGAAGAAAATGGAGTGGTTACAGCAAAACGGGGCGGCAGCTAGTCGTGACAGCGAGGGGGGAATCACTCATACAAAACGTTTACACAGATTTTTTCTGACTTTTTGGGTTATTTAATTTTTATTTTTTGTTTTGAACTTTTTCAATTTTTAAGGAAAATTTCTGTCACTTTTTGAGAAATTTTGATCTTTTTCCTCTTTTTTTGGCTTTATTCATTTTTTCTCTCAGATTTTTCTTAATTTCACTGGGAAAACAAAGGTGTGACTTACCACCTTTACAGGGGTGTTCAAGGTTTAATGCCTTTGGAAAGGTGTTAAAAATTAATGCAGTCGGGCGGTTTTATTGCCTCTGCGAAACCATTAAACCTTGAACACCCCTGTAAAGGTGTTAAGTCACACCTTTGTTTTTCCAGCGTTGTTCTCAATTTTTCAAATTTTTCTGTGTCTCCTTAATTTTTAAAAAAATTTATATGATTTTTAGAGGGGCCGTACAATGATATTTCGAATAAGTGACTCCCCCCTCGCGCGACAGCCTGGGAGGTAGGCAGGCCAGGACGAGCGACGCGCAGCCGCGCCGGACGGGTTTGCCTACCCGGCAGGGCGCTCCTGCTCCTTACCTCCCGGTCTCGCTCTGCGACTGGTTATTTCTGAACGACTGCCTGGTGGAGCGGATCTTGCTGACGAAGGAGTCCCCCGCGGAGCGCACGGTGTCCTCGACGGGGTCCGGCGGCGGCGGCGGCGGCTCGGCGTCCACGGTGTCGTTGCCGGCGCCGGCCTCGCGCTTGACGAGCGACCGCCTCCGGGCGGGCGCGGCGCCGGGCACCGCTCCGGGCGGCGCTCCGGGCACGGCTCCGGGCACGCCTCCAGGTGGTCCGGTGGCTGTCGTCGAGGCAGGTGCTTCAAACACCTCGCGTGCGGGCGGGCCGTACTCGGTCGTCATTTGGAACTCACCATACATGCGCCGCATCAGGGACTTGTTGTCGTCGATGAACCGCTCTATTCTATCACTGGAACACAAAGAGAAAGCAGTTTTTGTTTCTGGACCTATTAAAATAAAAATAATAATAAAAGTAATTATTATTATTTTATTTTTTAAAAACTAGATGAAATGAGATTGCGTTTTCTTACATGGGGTAACTGTTCCCAGCAGTTGGACAGAACAGCTGGTGGAAGCGTTTGATGCATGGCACGCCTCTGATAACCTCCCCACGAATCTCCAGGCCCAGAGCTAGCGACAGAGCTGTCCAGAGGATCTGCAACAAAAGTCGAGCACGTGTAAATTACCGGGAGAAAGACTTCATCTACTGAACGTGGGAGAAATGGCGCCTTTCTAATTTCAATCTTGATGGAATCTTTAGTCACAACAAGAGAGACAGAATTTTTTTTCCTGAATGTAAATGTAGCTCCATAGTGTTATGTGTTTTCATTTTTCAATTACTGTCGGACTTGGGTAGCGCGCGCGGGGCTCGCGCAGTCACCCAAGAGACGCGGAAAACGGAAAAAAACATTAAAATGATACCGTGTGAAAAAGGGGCCCCAGTCTCCAGTAGTGGGAGGCAACGCAGACCGCAGCGCCAAGGTGGCAGCGCCGCAGCGCCGCCCAGCCGAGCGGGCTACAAAAAGTATGTTGTCTCCTGACATGGATGGCTGACCAGCACTCCATACCTCTCCTCCTCCTCCTCCTCCGCCCCTGACCCCTCCGAGCCGAACCTCACCTCCCGCATTGCAAGAAATCTTAGTCATCAGTCCCAAACGAAAATTACATCCTACGACTCAATCAGAAGAATCGGTAAATTTTACACGGAGCCAGTAGGGATATTTGTTCTTTAGCTCTTTTTCTTTCTTTCTTTTCTTTACAACGATATTCTGTTTCTGCGGCTGCTGGATCTGGCCGGACCGGGCCGGGCCGGCGCGGCGACGAGGCGCTACCGCCGGTGCCGGCCCGGCCCGGCCCGGTTTGACCCGCAATCAGATAAGCTAGGCCCGAGGTCTATGGTATCGCTCGCTGGCACGTTTCGCTGGAACGTTTCGCTGGGATAACACGCCGGAGAAACACATCTCCAGCCAGACTTGCCACGGCCCACGGCCGCTGGCTGCCGCTGCACTCTGTGCGCCTCGCCGCCAGGCCAGCCCGCCAGGCCGCTATGCCCCTCTGGCCAACCCCCCACCCCATGCCCGACCTCCTCTGGTAGAACGTGTAGAACGACTAATTATTGTACATCAGTACGAGATAATTTTTATTCTCATTAAAGTGCACGCGACCTTCTTGTCTCTGCCTGCAGCACTGTTAAAAAGAAAAATAATTATTGTGACTTGCCAGAAAACTTACTTCGACGACTCAGTTGTGATGCGACGCGACTTGTTGATAATTCAATGACAAAGTAATGACCAAGTAATGTATCTTGTGGTTACTCATTAAAATAAGACGGGTGAAAAATTATCGTCTTAAAAAACCCGCATTAAGGAGAAGAAATTTTGTAAAGCTACGCGACGATTTTCCTTACATAGTGTGAGTATTCGATGAAGAGAGCGGGCATCATAGACACAACATGAAGGCGGGAATGTCTCGTGGGCATGTCTGCGAAGTGCACACAGTTTAGTTCATAACTCTACAATTAAAAAAAAAAAAAAAAAAAAAAAAAAATATCGCAATGCTTGTGACGATATGCTACAACTAAAGTATCACACACAACTGAAACAGAGGTGGAACCAAAAAATAGTGCGTGCCGCAGCGTGCTAGAAGCCATTTCCCTTTGAGGCGGGCGTTATTCTGTGAGCCGAGCCGATCATGAGAGTGCAGCCCTCAGACATCGCGATAGAGATGTCTAGAGAAGCAAGAGGAACCCGGCGGCGGTCCGAACGGCCCGGCACTGCCTAGCCAGTGCTTCAGGTCAGGGCGTGGCGGGGCGTGGCGGGGCATACGGCGGGACGAGCTAAAGGGTTGCGTCGCGTCGTTACGCCCGCTGACTTTTGTAGTAAACGGACGCGTTTTCCTTCCGCCAGCAGACGGTTGCAAATTTTCTGAAAACACCTTTCTTTTTTTCATTCTTTTTAATACTTATCTGCTCTAAAAATTATTCCCTTATTTTAAAAAAATAAAAAAAATAAAACATTCTCTAGCAGCCAATATATTCGTCATGTAAACTCGGATCGTCTTCCAGCATACGACATTTATTTCATAACCACTTAAGAGGATGCTACATCTGCCTTTATTTTTAAATGTTATCATTTTGAAAGTCATTCACCTCTTTGTGTAAAATTATCACTTCCAGGAGTGGTTCATGATTACACTGCTATAATGAAAAAGTTACCACCGATAGGGATTTGGGGACAAAACTTTTTAGTGAGCGCTCTAAAAGTCTGACTACTTGGTGCTACATTTCAGTTGGTTTCTCCCCGAGAAAAATTGAAACTTATTAATGCTGATCTTCTGCACTGTACAATCACGCGAGATCATACTGTACAAATGGTCGATTCCTATTTTGCGAACACGTACAGATCCATCCAATAATAGTTTCACACGTGATACAATAGCAATGATGGGGAGAGGCGTTACTGTATTATGAGAAAATGACCACCGAGACTGTCGACGACGGAGTATATCTATAAAATAAAAGGCAAAAAAGAAGAAAATATACTGAATGAAATCGTTTCCCTCTCGCACGAGAAATCGCACGGTGAATGAACGCGGTAAGTGCATCACCCTTTGAGATTATGTTAGGCACTCGCTGTTTACGGACGTACACACACTGTTCTGCGAATTATTTGCTTCGCAGGGCTACAAAATGCAATACAAATTATTACATGCCAAAATTTTGAGGACTACAATCGTTAAATTTAAAATACTTTTCCAATTTTCAGACTGACGAAATAGGGGATTAGGGCGCGAGAGCACAGTTGATGTGCCCCCCTTGTACAAACTCCAGTTTCAGCCGTGCAGCCCTACTGGATGCTCTTTTAAGCACCTGACCTTGCTCTCCCCCACCCCTTTCCGAACCCTATCCCTCTCTGTCGTTTTCTCGGTGGCCTTGGTGGAGCACTCGATGGCCAGCAGGTGGAAAGCACAAACAACAACAGAGCTTCTTCATTAGTAGAATTTTGTAACGGGAATGGGAAAGACAAACCAGTGTCCACGAGTAGGGCCATATAGCAGTGCTGCAGTGAACAGGGTGCCAAGTGTGAGCGCGGCCACTCAGAGGTGAAAAAACGCAACACAGTGGAGCTGCATCTCAAGAAGCTACACAACTGACCCACGGAGACCAGTCTACAGGAGACTCACCATCACGAGGAGCGAAGCCGTGGGGCCGGAGGGAGCCATGGCGAGGGTGCGGGTCTAGAGCCGGGGCCGGGGGCGGGACGGGGCGGGGCGGGGCGGGGGCGCAGGGTCAGGGGGTTCTGAGTCCCCTCGCGCGGCGACACAGCATGGCACAAGAGCGTCCTTCGGAACCCGTGCGCCCCCCAAAAAAATAATAAAAATAAATAATAACCCGCGAAACGGCGCGCAAACCAGAGAGGATTTGAGAGGAGAAGTTCACTACTTGTGGGATGGGTCGGGTCGGCGGGACGACACGAGATGGGACTGACTGGACGGGCGCGGGTCCGGCGGGGCTCACGAGGCGCGGCAGCGGCGCGGCGGGGACAGACTAGGCGACTCCACCATCTCCGCGGGGGCACGGGCACGCGGTGCAGCCCGGCCTGGCCCGGCTGGGGCAGACAGACACCGGCAAGCCCGGGCCCGGGCCGGGCCCCCCACTCCGCGCCGCGCCAGGCGGGGAGAGGCGGGGCGGGGCGAGGCGGGGCGGGGCGGGGCCACTAGGGCCCGGGGCCCGGCAAGTTCGACCCAGTCTCATCAAGCTTACCCTCCCGGTCCGGCCCTACCGCACCCCACACACGAGGTGGTGAAAGTATTGCGGTGCCGAGGGTGAAACAACTCTGAAATTCTGTTTACACATTTAGGGAAATTTTTGTGAATTTTTATAGAATTTTTGTGAATATCAATTTAATTTTTTACCTTTTTTAAAAAAAAAATTTCCTGATTTTTTCCTAAATTTATGAATTTTGCTAATTTTTTCTGATTTTTTTTCTGAGATTTCCTAAATTACGAGGCGTACAAAAATTTCAGAGTTGTTCCCCCCTCGTGCAGTGCAATATGATCAACACGCAATATTCCGTTGCGACCCGCAATGGCCCCTAAACGCCGATTTTAATTTGCATTTTTGGAAGCGCAGCGTTGAGCGAAGCGCAGAATGAGGTAACACCAGGATGGGTTAACGTGGCGGTCTCAGCGGGATGCTGAGGATATTTGAAATAGAGAGGGAGATCGACCAGCGGTCGGTAAACGAGTTGGACTCGCGCCACTCTGCAAGCGAGTCGGTCGGCTGCGGGTTGCGGGCGGCCCGGGCCGAGAGACTGACTGACAGCCCACAAACAGAAAGGCGGATGCAGCACAGAAGGGGTAGATAGCTGTGTGCGTGTGGGGGAGAGAGAGAGAGAGAGAGAGAGAGAGAGAGAGAGAGAGAGAGAGAGAGAGAGAGAGAGAGAGAGAGAGAGAGAGAGAGGCAGTTCGAAAGAGGGGAAAATGAAAGGGTGAGGGGCGCGGGAGTAAGGTGTGAGCGGGAAGTGGGAGGGTGCGAGAGAGAGGTAGAAGCTGGTAACATGAGCGGGAAACAGCATCAGCACCCCGCCCGCCCCGAACCGCTCCGCCCAGTGGTCGGGTGGTCGGCCTTGCTCTGGTCGCAGTAGTTGGGCTGCCAAAGCCCGTTCCTACGCGCGTCGTTTTTGGTCATGTACAAGCACCGCTGTGCTGTGCTCTGTCGCCGGCTGGGCCGGGCTGACGTTCGGAGGGAGGGAGGCAGATCCACCCTCTGTCCACTCCACAACGCATCCAAGCGGACGGTCAGCCCGAGGGGTACCTCACCTCAGTGTACGCCCTGCGTTCTAATCATTTTTCAATCACTATCCAGATCCAGTCATCTTAATTTTACGGTAAAAATTGCTTTTAAGCGCCTTACAATAATTACAGAATATCGAAGTGGCGCCAAAAATGTATAGCCTTCTTGATCAAATTTTCCTTCCAACCACAATACAACCCTCCAATCAGTGCACACCCATCTAAAGAGTGAGGTGCCCCTCGGAGCAGCCCATGCGGGCTCGGGCGTGGCTCGGGCGCTCTGCTATCCCGCCCGCGTGCTGCAAAAGCTAATGGCAGGTGTCTCATAAGCAATAAGTGCATAAGTGTAACGTCCTGGGAGGTCGCAGGTGCGATGGTTGGCACCACATCACATTGTGTGACGTAAATCGAGGTCGTATGAACCCCGTGTAAGCAGAACTGGTCACATCCATTGACGTGACGCATGTCACATTTCTGTTTTTCCAGTGTAAGTGTACTGTCATGCGGTCGCATGCCGGTGGCTTACCGATGGCTGCTGGCCTCCCCTGCCCTGCCCTGCCCCGCCCTGCCCCGCCTCCGCCCCGCCTCCGCCCCGCGCCAGTCTGCACCCACCCTTGCCGTCCCACCCGGCCCCCTTCCCCGCCTCCCCCCACCCTCATCCCGTACCCGTGGCCGGACCTTGGGCTTGAGCTTGAAATGACGCGCAAAGCGGGAGCTCTATACCAGACCAGGCGCAACAAACGGCAGCTTGCTCAGCTTCCGCTTTTGGGCCTCGGTCTACCTCAAGAACACGCATCTTATATTTCACCATCTTGCATGGCATGGCAGACCACTCTGCCTTGAAAAAAAATAAATTCCTACGAAGCAGAGGAGTGTTTCCAGAAAGGTGCGACTCCTGTTATATGGGATTAGATTCAGCATTGATATGAATTTGCTTAACTTTTTTATAATAGCCGTAGACTGATTTTATCGCATGCTGGACAAAGGCATGTTACTTTTCGCTCCCTGCCATTTGCTAATAAACGCAACGGTCAAGCGCGGATTTTTGATTAAAACACATGTAAAACATGCAAAATGCTGTGCTCGAGTTTAATACCCAACAGAACTCTTTCTTCGAAATGTAACTCCTGAAAACCTTACATTCTTTATTTCTGATTCTAGGTTGCCTACAAAAGGGGTAGGAAAAAAAGAATTGACTCCTGCTGCTGTTGTAACTTTTTGAAAGTAGGAACACCCCCAGTGCACGCGGTATAATCGGGCCTGGCATTTCCAAACACGAGGAAACAAATCGGCCACTCCACACCGGACCGGACGGGGCGGGGCGGGGGCGGGGCGGGGGCGGGGCGGGGGCGGGGCGGGGCGGAGGCGGAGCGGGGATGGGATGGGCGAGCGTCGTCATTACGGCTGAGTACCGGGAGCCGCGCCACGAGCCGCCTCGCCCCGCCCCGCCCCGCGCCGCCCCGCCCCACCCCGCTCCACCCTCTACTGTTTAAACTTAGCCGCCAGACTGTCGGGCAGAGTGAGCCGCAGCTGGCGGCAGAAGCGGAAAGGGCGCGGAGTCTATATTTGGGCGCATTGCTGACGCAAAATGCATCGCCATGGAATTTATTTAAAAATAAAAAAATAAAAATAAAAAAATACAAATAGCAAGAAAGAAAGAAAGAAAGAAAGAAAGAAAGAAAGAAAGAAAGAAAGAAAGAAAGAAAGAAAGAAAGAAAGAAAGAAAGAAAGAATATTGCCTCGGCTCATCTGTCACGAGCCGTTGCAACCAACTCCATGCAAAGATAAAATATAAGTGTCGCTTGAAAGTAGTTTAATCTTGAATCACAGTTATTCTAGGAAGATTAAATAAGATGGTGCCGAAGAGCCCGGAGTAAAACCACACGATGGTGCGAAAGTGAAACAAAACTTTGGTGAAGAAACTGTCCGTAAAAGGGACAAAGCCACAACAGCAGGGTGATGCCGTGGATCAGCTGCTGAATGTGATGAGCTGACCGACATTGCACCGGAAAAATAGAGCAGCTATTATAGTAAAAGAGGCAACTGAACAAAATGTCTTTGCGGCAGGCTTCGGTCACAAAAGAGATAATTTTGGGTTCCTCATAAAGGAGGGTGTACCCGGGTTTACCGACTATACCGTGCCTACTAGAGAATATGCACGCACCTGTGCCAAAGTGCTGCCTCGTCCGCAGGCAAACACGCTATACGCCATTGGCTATATTTATTGCCTCCATTTTAAAGCAATGCTGGGCTGGGGCTGGGCCGTTGTGCTGCTCGAAGACCGCCATTCACTCCTATCCGAGTTGCTACCAGAACGCGTTCGAAAGCGCGGTGAAACCCGCCAGAAAAAAGATAGCCGGCAATGGACTCACCGCACTGAGAACAAAATTTCCTGCGTATGTATGGCAGAAATTTGGAGATGCTGTGCAAATATTTAGTCGAAATTTAGCAATATAGTTGACCGCTCTGGGTCCTTTTTTTGTCTCTTTTTTCCTGAAAAGAGTTAACTTGGTGTAAGGCTAGAAATGTAAGCTGTCCATCTATAAGATCAGTTTTATCACCACTGCACACTGTGAGAAAAAACTACAATTTAACAACAATTTTTTACCGTTATTTCGAAGTACAATAAAATATTGTACTAAAATTGTACCCAGTGTAGAGTAAATTAGTGTTGTACGGCAACGAAAAACCGTAAACCGTTAATTCAAAACCGTTGTTTAGTTGTATGAGGTACGGTTTTTCTCACAGTGCACGCACTCTTTAATTCTTACAAAAAAAATCGTGTATACCAAAGAATTCTGCACAACTGTTGTACAAAGCCAAATTTTCTTTGTAATACAAAGAAAAATCTTTGCAATACAAAGAAATCTTTTTTTTTTTTTTTTTTTTTTTTTTTGGTCATACGAGGAAATTTCCTGTATATTGTGGTTGCACAGAATTCTTTGTATGATACGAAAAAATAAATAATTGTAGAAGATTTTAGAGTGAGGTAAGTTTTCTCGCGAGAGCACAACCACGCCGAGGCCGGGGCCGGGGTGTGGTGTGCCCCGCAGCTGAGAGCGCCGCAGAACTCACAGCGCTGGAGTACGATGGGCTGCCTACCGCCACGGGGCAAGGTCGGCCGCTCGCTGACTCGCAAGGGCAGCAGCACGTAACAATGTTGCAGGCCTGCTTCATACTCTAGCGCCCTTTACGGAGAGGGGAGGGGGGGGGGCAAACTCACATTCCGAAAAGATTATGTGTTTTATTTTGCACCTCCTGGTACAATTAACAAAACAAATCATTCATGCGAGTTTGTACTACAAAAGCCAAACGTCGGACGCTGATTTGACATCGCGCCCGCTCCGCTCTGCAAATCTTAGTGTGATACTACATATCAGTTTAAACTGCGAAACTTTCGCAGTGACAACTGCAAAACTCACGTGTTCGTCAGTTTAAGCTGCAAAACTCGAAAGTGTAGAACTCGTGAGTTTTGCAGTTTAAGCTGACGAACCCGTGAAGGTTTTGCAGTTGTATTTTCGAAACTTAAGTTTCGCAGTTTAAACTGACATGTAGTATCACACTTGGATTTGCAGAGTGCGCATTGCATTGTACGCAATGAAGCAGGTTTACAAAACCAGTAGCTTCGTACAACAAAAAAACTACTCTTTGAAATTCAGAGCGCACATGGAGCATTGCGACCGCAGCTTATGAAGGAGACCGAGTCATTCATTTTTCGCTGATCAATACCCCTTCAAAAACGCGTCTCTTGAGCCAGTTTTCCCCCACTTCCTGACCGAGTCCTGCCCGCCCCGCCCCGGCCCCCACTCCGGCCCGGCCCGGCCCGGCCCCAGGTCAGCGGGGCACGCGTGCAGCAGGCTGGAGAGGAGAGAAGGCCCGGGCGGCCGGCCTGTCCTGGCCAGAGCGAAGGTCCAGGGTCCAGGCGAGGTCCAGGCCCACACCGGCCCACACCGGCCCACACCGGCCCGCCTCGGCCCGGGACCGGACCGGACCGGACGGGGACCGGACGAGGACCGGAGGCGGACACAGCTCCTCAGATCGAGTTTCACTTGCAGAGGAATTTTTGGCGGAAATCGCCCCCCTTTGCTCTGCGCCGAGCGGCAGCGCTGCGCCACCACCCTGACCCTGGCCGCCCCACCCCGCCCATCCCCTCCCCGCCCCGCCCATCCCCTCCCTACCCCGCCCATCCCCTCCCCGCCCCGGCCCATCCCCTCCCCACCCCACCCCGCCCAGGTCGGCAGGAGTTGCACGATGCGCGCGCAACAGTCAGCGGAGTTGAGTCGCGTCCGATCTGCGCGCTGTCATTAAAATAACAGGCACTTCACTAGACTACCCATTAGATGGTGCCGAAAGAACAAAATGAAAGGCTGGCGGCGACTTATGTTCTGACGATTAACGACTGTGCGACTAATACGCGCTCTGAAAAACCTCTTGACGGTCTGGAGTATGTTTTGGCAAGAATTCGAAATAAGGTGAACGCCTTCATAAATCTTTAAGGGCGAAAACGATCAGAGGCCAGCAAATCTTTTTGTCTGAGCGTGCAGCAGGCCGCGGGTTGCAGAAACGCCCCTGTTGGCCCATTCATTCATAATCAGAATGCCATTCATTCATTGAGGGGAGCCGTATGACTCAGAGGGGCCGTGTGTACATGTGTGTGTGTGTGAGAGTGTGTGCGCGTAGCGTTATGTAACTCGCGGGGGATCCTGCTTCCAGAGCCCGCTTGCTTAGCGCAGCGCCTTGATGTCAGGTAACGGTGAGGTGCGAGAGAGAAAGAGAGAGAGGCAAGGCTGCCTGAAAGAGAAGGAGTAAAAGGCGGCCGCAACGCAACTTTTGAGGGGACTCTGTCCCGACTAACGGATGGGCGGGAGGAGATCGGGCATGAGAAATTTCCGCACGGCGCGGCGCAACGCACTAATATTAAAGCTTACGGTGAACTCTGCAGCACTATAGCCTGCGGTGATTTTTTTCCCCGTACGCTACGATAATGTACCCTGGACTCACCGTAGCGTACGTTACGCTACACATTGCTGCAGGGTTTACCGTAGCTTTCAGTGAAAATCACGGTCATCTTTTTAGAGTGGGCGGTGACTTTCACTTAGCTAGTAAGTTGGCCCTTCCCCTTCCCTTCCCTCGAGAGGGAAATAACTCTGAAATTTTTGTCCACCTCGTAATTCAAAACATTATTCACAAAAATTCTCAAGAGTTCAGGAAAATTAAGGAAATTTAGGTAAAATTTAAGTGAAAATGCACATAAATTCTATAAAATTCACAAAAATTCACAAAAATTTACGAAAATTAGCAGATCTCCACAAAATGTGTACACTAGAATTCAGAGTTGTTTCCCCCTCGCCTTCCTTCCACTCATAGAACGGTGCCGACGCGACGCCTCTCCGGTGCAGTGCTAGTCCAGCCCACACGAAGAGGAGACACCTGTCCTCTCGCCTCGCGGTCCGCCCGCCGCCCGCCCGCCCCGCCCGCCCCGCCCGCCCCGCCCGCCCCGCCCGCCCCGCCCGCCCCGCCCGCCGCCCGCCCGCCCCGCCCGCCGCCCGCCCGCCCCGCCCCGCGCGCCCCTCCACGGGGTCGTCGATCTTTTTGGCGAGCAGACTGGCCGGCCTGGCCCGGCGCGGCGCGGCGCGCGGCCCGGGGTTTTACTATTGGTAACAAACGTTAACGCTGACCTTGATCTTTAGGACTTCCCGCGCGCTGGTTGGCGGGCCATGAGATTAAGGGGTTCGTTCGGAAAAGGCTGGTGAAAAAAACCTCGCGGAGGTGCAGACGCCCATTAGAAACACGATACCGTCCGGCAGAGATCTGTCTTTGAACACCGATGTGTTTTGGGGATTGGCACCACCACCACTTATCGGACCACTTTGCGTCTTTACTTTTTTCATGCGAGGCAGGAAGGGCCGCGGGAAGAGCGAAGGTCCTTCTCACACATTCATATTGAGAGACAGAGATATATACACACTTCACCCTCCCACACACACACTCGCGCGCGCGCGCGCTTCGTCCTTGTCATTGCAACGTTCATAAAGACGTGATCTAATTCCTGATCCTGATATCCCTTCCCTGCGCTAGCAGCTCCACGCCGGGACAACGGCGCGCCGCCGCCCATTCGCCACGCTCAGCCGCCGCACCGACTGAGCTAAACGCCTGCGTAGCTGTAGCTACACCCCTAAAAAATGATTTCTTGATCCAAGATCATGTGCTCGAGTTTAGTGTCTGTTGTACACGAATGAAGAAAAATATTCTTGGATTGAGAGCAGTTTGGGCTAAGATTAAGATTCAACGTGTTTTGGAGACGGTTAAGGTCAAATGGCACTAGATGAAAGCACATATTGGCCTTAATAAGCAAGAGCTCGCTTTTTTGAGTGATAGAAAAGTGGGAGCCTCTGCCGCCGCCGCAGCAGCCGCCATGGCGGCCGCGAGGCACTGCAAGGCACTGTCCAGTCGATCACATCGAGAAGACTTCCTGTCACCGCGAGCAGTGTTGCCAAGCCGCCTCTGACTTTAGCCAGCCCGGCCCAAACATCAACTCGCTCTCTCAAGTGCGCCTTTTTCGCGCCAAAACCTATTCGACAGCAAACCCGTTAAAAATTCCACCGCGCATACCCTAAGAGTTGGGAGGGCTGCAACCGCATCTGCGTACGGGGCAACATTCGGGTACTTGTGCTTAAAGTTTTGACTAGTAGGCAAGGGCAGGCGCAGCCCGCCTGACTGCACTGTGCTTCGGATACTCATTGGCTACTATACTAGCAGCACCAATACCGATAAATTGGACACAGTGCACACGCAGAGGGTGGTATACTACAGCCGTGCACTGATTTACAGACTGAATGCCGTGGCTTATCTTGCCGTTTCTCGGCGAACACAGAGAGAGGGGGAGGGGAGAGAGAGAGAGAGAGAGAGAGAGAGAGAGAGAGAGAGAGAGAGAGAGAGAGAGAGAGAGAGAGAGAGAGAGAGAGAGAGAGAGAGAGAGAGAGAGAGAGAGAGAGGTGCCCCGGTCGCCCCGACTAAGAGCCCCAACCAGCAGCACAACCCGCCAGCCTTGGTCTACTGCACGGGGTATGCGGGCAGGACAGCACCTATAGTCCCTGCCCGGCCGGCCACGCCTCGGCGAGCAGGGCCGCGCCACGCCGTGGCGCGCCCGACCCGACCCGGGCGAGGCGAGCCACGCCACGTCAGAGAGGCGCCTGCGACGTAGGCAACCAGGGACCACAGCGCACACCCCTGTGTCCCTGTTGCCTAGCCGCCGGGCTGAGACCCGCGGCCAGCCCCCCAGAGGTGACGCCCTCCTACACTTCTGATAAGACCTGCCACTTTTGCGGTCGCCGCGCGAGCCCGAGCCGGCCGGCGCCTTGCACCATTGTCAGCACTCAGTGCAGCAATGCTTTGCCCTCGCTCATACCCCTTCCCAGAGCGGCACTAGGAGGCATTTGTCAAACGCCGGGTGGGGCGCAGGGAGTGGCGCGGCGTGGCGAGGCGTGGCGTGGCGTGGCGTGGCGTGGCGTGGCGCGGCGTGGCGTGGCGTGGCGTGGCGTGGCGTGGCGAGGCGTGGCGAGGCGTGGCGCCGTGCAGGAGTGGACTGCACAGCAGGAGTGTAGCCGTAGGCGCAAAGGTCGAGCCGGCTCGGCCCATTGTGTGCGACCCCACACCAAGCACCACCACCACCACCGCCATATACCATACACACCACGCGACGCGACGAGACGCGACGCCGCGCGGACCGGCGCCGCAGTGGCACGCACTTCTGCTTTCCGTTATGGTTGAAGAGTCGTTTTGTTAGACACAAGTTAGGGATGTGCGATTAAAGGAAAAATTGTGGAAATCAACGATTTTTAAACTATTCGGTAAAAGGGAGTCACTTTGATTATTCAAGATCGTAAATCCAAAAGAAAAAGACAAAAAAAAATGCATTTAAAAAAATTGGAAATCGAAGAAATATCAAACATCGAAGAATTTGAAAATTGGGAAAGTCAACTGAAAAGTGCGAAAATTGGAAGAATCGAAGAGAGCACTTTCAATGTCAATAACGCAGAGAGTAGAAAGGGGTAAAAAATAGTAGAAGATTATACACCGTTAAGAACCGAAAGAAAGGAAATAATGGAACTCGATTTTAAAAATTTTAATACTAATGATGGAAACTTTAAAAAGAAAATTAATAATTGAAAGTACAGGGACAAAATCGAAATTTGCAATTTGTGTTTGATTTTTTATTTCAGTTATCGAAATCGACTTGACAAAAACAAATAATCCTTGATTACCGAAATAATTGAATCAAGTTTTCAATTTATCGAAAAATCGCGCCGGCCAAAACACAATGCAGTTGAAGCACTTGCGTCGGGCGGGTGCACTGTTAAAACCTTACGAAGAAAAAGTTCGTATTACAAACAAAATAGTTTGTAAGCTGCGAAGTATTTGGCTGCTTCGCAATTGCGAAGAATTTCTTCGCAACTTACAAACTATTTAGTTTGTAAGGCGTAAAAAGTTTGTAAGCTTGCGAAGCGTTGCGAACTATTTTGATTGTAATACGAACTTTTTCTTCGCAATGCGAAGCATCCAATTTCTTTGCAACGATTGTTCGCAAGGTTTAAACAGTGCGGCGCGCGCGCCTCTCCAGGAGCTGCACCTGCCACGACGAGGGCTGCGAGCTGAGCGTCGATGGAAGTATCATGATTCGCGAGACAACGAACGGCAGCAGCGCCTATTTACAACCTCCTCTCCTCGCCGCACAAGGTCTCTGTCGTTGTCGAGTTGGACCGGGCCGGGCCGGGCTCCCGCTCGGGGCGGCGCGGGGCGGCGCGGGGCGGGAAGGTAAGGTGGACCCGGTGCCGGTGGGCCAGGTCCCCCCCCCCTCCCCTCATCCCCCACGAGTCTCGCAATGAAGCTGCACCACATGACTCGATCCATATCACGCGCGTTCACCGCATCCGCCCGCCGGGAGCATGCCCACAACGACTCAGCAGAGGCGCATTGACTTGCCATGTAGTAATAATAATAATAATAATAATAATAATAATAATAATAATAATAATAATAATAATAATAATAATAATAATAGTAATAATAATAATAATCAACAATATCGGCCCTCCCCTACTGTCTTCTCTTCCTCTCGCCGTAGACAGAATAATAGTAATAAAAGGCAAACTGGGTGCTACAGCGCTACAGCAGCTGTGCCAGTGGTGTTCTCATACTCCGCCAAGGTGTTGTTGCAAAATAGCATTAATGAGTCCTTTCCCTGTTGGCCAGGCCGGGCCGGGCCGGGCCGGCCACGCAGCTGAGTGGGAATACGGGAGGCAGTCGCAAAAAGCCCACCTCTTCGGTGACTCCGGGTGCCTCCTGGTCTGCGAAACGAGTATAAGGCGCGCGGACGGGGCCCACAAGTGAAACAAAACAGGATTAAAAAAAAAAAAATTGGACTGTAACGGGAGTCGGCTACTCAATGTGTAACAGAAGCCATTGCAGAATAAAACCGCTCCGGCAGTCCACACAAAAAGAAGCAAAAGATCAGCAAAAAGAAGGGAAAAAATCCAAAGTGGACTCTGGGTTCTTTGCAAGGGAGTCATCGTCTCCTTCGAGCAGTCAAGAAGTCGACTAACTTCACCATAAAGCAGCTCTAAACTTTATGTATATTTTACAGTTTTGTTTCTCTCTCATCTCGACGTCTTCATTAATTGCGATAAACGCGTTATACACACACGACCAAAAATTGAATTATTTTGCAGAATGCCCTCGTTAAGAGAAGATTGATTGACGCCAAGGCAACGCTTTCTTCTCGCGTGCGAGAGTTAAGTCAGCTCCGATACCGAGCGCGCCGCTCTGCTCGCATGCTCGACTTGGACTGGTCTGACCCTTCCTTGCGTCACGGACATTAGTCATCCTCCGGGCGGATCCTGCGGAGGGAAGAACTCGACCTGAAATAAGTTGTCGAGTTTGTTTCTATAACACGAGAGCGAGTGACGCTTACTACATGAATAAGATTGAAATAAAGACAAAAGAGAAAAGAAACAAGCTTTCTTTCTTTCGTTATACCAACCAAGTAATTCGCACGAGTCCGGTCTCAGAGCACAGCACGGCACGGCACGCACGGCTCGTTGGCTGAGCTGGGCCAGAGGGACTTAGTGTTTGGCCTTGTCACAGGAGAGGTCCTGCAGGCATAACCAGACCGGTTGCGAGGAGCAGGAGCGAGGAATAGATAGACACGACGGGAATCTGGGGTGAACTATTTTCAGAAGCATCATTCGTGTTTGCACTCCCCCCCCCCTCCCCCCACCCCCCCAAAAGGAAAAGTTGTAGCAACCATTGCACAGTTTGCTCGGGGACAACTCTGACAACCAGAAAATCATGTTCGAGCCAGCAATATTGTTATGGTTGTGACGACTGTCAGACCACTGTTAAAACCTTGCGAA
Organism: Frankliniella fusca; assembly: GCA_029379305.1. Classification (NCBI taxonomy): domain Eukaryota; kingdom Metazoa; phylum Arthropoda; class Insecta; order Thysanoptera; family Thripidae; genus Frankliniella; species Frankliniella fusca. Next base: position 280,453 of record JAHWGI010000516.1, on the reverse strand, counting down.
CAATCTTCGCAAAGAAGCTGGATGCTTCGCATTGCGAAGAAAAAGTTCGTATTACAAAGAAAATAGTCCGCGACGCTTCGCAAGCTAACGAACTTGTTAAGCTTTACAAACTAAATGACTCGTAAGTTAAGAAGAAATTCTTCGCAATTGCGAAGCAGCCAATGCTTCGCAGCTTACGAACTTTATTTAGTTTGCAACACGAACTTTTTCTTCGCAAGTATTTAACAGTGAAAAACAAAGATGTTTTGACTTCTCCTGAGCTGCTAACACTCATGATGACTGAAACTACTTTTCATTTTTCTGTGAGAGGAATAGGACGCCTTCCCGCTCTCGATTTCGCGCCTGTCCCCCTCCCTTCCCCGTCCGTCTCGTCGGATCTCTCTCTCTCTCTCTCGCTCTCTCGCTCTCTCTCTCTCTCTCTCTCTCTCTCTCTCTCTCTCTCTCTCTCTCTGTCCGTCTCCCTCTTGCCCCGCGCCACATCCGAACACGCGACCAATAACAGGAAGGAGGCAGGAAGCGTTCCACACGCCGCGACACGTTGGTCCGGTCCGGTTTGTGACCCGGAGTGTCATCCCCTCTGCCAAACTGTTGTGCCATATTACACCTGAGCAGCCTGACCCAAAATGCAAAAGTGGGAAGGGGGGGATAAGAGGGGAAAGCAGAGATCTAGAAACTCAGCGGTAGCGGTGCTACTGAAACACGCAAGGTGTTCAACTGACACACACCTTACGAGTTTTGAACACAGTGTCGAACACTTTAAGATGCATGGCTAAGAAAGGTACACAGGAAAAAGTGTCCAACACTTCTGTTGCAAACATTCTGGTGGCGAACGTTTCTCAAATTCATGATGTCCCAGATTAAAAATGCGGGCTTTTGACCTAAGCATGTAAAAGTGTTTAATACTTTGTTAAATAGTTTAGATTACAGTGTAGAAATTTCTCACAGGGTGGTACGCGTGGGGCTGTTACCGCCCATCCACTGTGTCAACACCGCGGACTCCAGAGTGTGTGCATTGCGGACGTAATCAAAGAAAGGCGCGAGGGCGAAGTGCCGAGACACAGGAGCAAAGACGACCGCTGGTAAGAGGACCGACAGGTGCCGAAAGAACGGCAGCACGAAGTGGAAAGAGAGGGAGAGAGAGAGAGAGAGAGAGAGAGAGAGAGAGAGAGAGAGAGAGAGAGAGAGAGAGAGAGAGAGAGAGGGAGAGAGAGAGAGAGAGAGAGAGAGAGAGAGAGAGAGAGAGAGAGAGGTGGTGCTGCAGGATAGCTGGAGACACACCTTGCCGGTCCTGCCTACAGACTATACTCGAGCCGGCCGTCCAGAGTGGGGAATGAATTAAAAAAAAAAGGAATGAAAGAAAACGAGGTCAAATCTTATGTGTAGCTGCTTTTAAATCTTATTTTACTGCCGGAACGGAGCGGAGCCGTGCTCCAGCGTCGGGTCCACGTCACTTGCCTCGCCACGTTCCCGAACACAGATGTTACTTTCATCCGGCCCGGCCCGGCCTGACGACCTGACAACTACCATCAGATAAACTCGACGGTAAAGGGAAGCGACAAGACCAGTAGCAAATTCCTTATTGGTCACACTTCTCCGGTCGCACCGGGTGGGCTGGGCAGAGATCAAGGATCAAGCGCGATCTCACGTCATACACACACACACTCACCGGGATCTGCACGTAGGAGCCGTTGTTGAGGACGGGGTAGGAGAACAGGGGGACCACCGGCACACTGCCGTTCTTGGCGTAGATGGGGCCCTGGATGGGCGTGACCTGCTGCTGCTGCTGCTGCTGCTGCTGCTGCTGCTGATGGTGTTGGCGGGGCTGGCCTCGGTGCTGGGGCTGCGGCTGGGGCTGGGGCTGCGGGGGCCTGCGCGCGCCGACCCGCGCCCCCGGCTGCTGGGGCTGGTGCTGGTGCACCTCCTCGTCGTCGTAATACTCGTCAAAGTCGTCGTCATAGTCGATGACGGCGTGTAGGGTGGTCTTGGCGCTCGGCGACGACCTGGCCGCGCCGGTGTCGATGCGGGTGTACCTGGTGGCGCCGGCGGCGGCGGCGGCCGCGGCCGCGCCGGTGGTGGTCACCGCGGCGGCGCCAGCGGGCGCGGCGGCGCGCTGCCGCTGCTGCTGTAGAGGCTGTGCCTGCTGGGGCTGCGGCTGCTGGTAGTAGCGCACCGCCTTCTGCTGCTGCTGCTGCAGCTGAAGCTGCTGCTGTAAATGCTGTTGCTGCTGCTGTAACTGCTGCTGCTGCTGTAACTGCTGCTGCTGCTGCTGCTGCTGGGCGTAGCTGCGGTACGGGTCCCTGGTGTCGCGGGCCGCGGCGGCGGCGGCGCGCCGGCTGGGCGAGGAGGTGGGCGCGCCGTACTGCTGGTGCTGGCGCTGCTGCGCGAGGTAGGGGTCGTTGGTGTAGATGAAGTTGTTGGGCGCGGCGGCGTCCAGCAGCGGCCCCGGGGCGTGCGCGGCCTGCGCCGCCGACGGGTAGAAGGCGTGCGGCACGGCCGGCGGCAGCGCGTTGTACGGCAGGCTGTAGTTCACCACCGCCATGGTCGGGGCTGGAGGTGCGGCTGACGCGTCCTAACCTAACACAACCTCGTCCTTACCATGCCGAGCGGGTCCCCGCGGCGGTGGCCGGGGGCACCGGCACCTGCAAGGCGTCTATGAATACCACAGAGGTGACCACACACACGCACGCGCGAGCGCGCGCATACACACACGTGGGGCGCGGGCACGCCCACACACAGACACACGCGCGCGCCTACGAGAGCGCGCGCGCACACACACACACACGCAACAATCTCAAAACGCGAACGTCGCGAGGACGTGTGCGACCACGGCGACGTATAGACTAGAGAGCCGGGCCGGGCGTCGTGGAGCCGACACTGTCGACACTCTCGCTGTGCTGTGCGGCCGTGCGGTGCGGTGCGGTCCCGGGTCCCCCTCTCCAGGCCTGTCCAGGCCAAGCAAACGGCTCAGCAAGCTCCGCTGCGCGCCATCGACTGACTGGCCGACCTGTCCCGCCCGGCCCGGCCCGGCGCGGCGCGGCGCGGCGCGGCGCGGCGGAGCGGAGCGGTGTCACGCATTGCGCGGCGTGGCGGGGCGTGGCGCGGCGGGGCGGAGGAGAAGGCGGGGTGAGGGGCGGAGGCGACACACGCCGCCGCCGCCGCCGCCGCCGCCAAGGGGCCTTCCCTCCTCCTCCTCTCCCCTTCCTGCTGATGTGAGGCGCGCGAGATTCAAACAGGAGGGGGTATAGGGGATCAGCGTGGAGGGGAGTGGCCGTGCCGGGCCGGGCCCCGGGCTCCGGGCCTGCCGCCCCCCGCCTGTGCTCCGCGCCGTGGAGCCGGAGCCAGGGCCACGCGCGCGTTGAACTCGACGGCGAGGTGAGGCTGGGCACGGGCAGCGGCCGGCACGGCAGCAGACCCACCGCTCGTTTCCTCGCCTGCTCCCAATTAAGTAATGGAGCAGGGTTCGGGTGGGTGCCGGCCCGGCCCGCGCCCGGCCGCTGCGCGGCGCAGGAAAAGGGGGACCAGAGGGAGGCCGACGACGGCGGTGCCCTGCAGCCGTCGTATTCCGAAGATCGCTTGTCCTTATCACACTCACGGGGCCCTCCTGCTATCCCTGACAAAGGGCACCGCCACAGGTGCGACAATAAGGACGGAGGTACGAAAGCGATTTTTTGAATCAGACGACAGGATGAGGGACTTGGATTATAGGGCCTCGCGGGGACTTTATCTGCTCGGTATGTTATTCCGAGTGCAGCAGCAACAGCAGCAGCAACAGCAGCAGCAACAGTACGCTCCGACCGCCGAGAGATTTTTGTTTACCAGTGCCCGGCTGCCCGGCCCTGGCCCGGCTTGCACGCATCGAAAACAGATCTGAAACAAACAGTGACCGCGGGCAGGGCGGGGCGGGGCGGGGCGGGGCACAAGTAACGCCCTGAGCAGAGCCGTGCCGGCAGCGCCCCCCGCCAGGGAGCGACTTAAAGTCTGGCGTCGGCTTAAGAGAATCAACACGAGGGCGAGCAGAGGGTGCAAGGCCTTCACTCACCACAAAACGGAGGGAGAAAAACGTAGCCAAATAAATCCCCATCGCGTCGCGACCTCTTGTAAAGCATGGAGGGCTCCCATTTCATTGTTCCTGATATAGCCGTTCGCGCTCTCGCCTTGTTGGAGCTTGCTGCGCGCCCCGCCCCGCCCCGCGGCGGGATGCGCGGCGTTGCCCAACTTTGTTATTCCTTTTATCGACCCATTATATTGTGCAACTTCACCTTACTGCGAATTTCTTATCAATTACTTCCCGGAAAATACCCCGGCGAGTAAAGCCCCCCCCCCTCCCCCCACAACAGTAGCGCACTGTGTGGCCCCGGGCCATGTGGGCTCCGGTACGGTCTGGTCCGGTCGGGGCCGATTAGTGGCTGAGCTTTGTGGCCCCGCGGCGGGTCGCGGCGGGTCGCGGCGGGGCGGTGCGGTGCGGGGCCCCGGGCGGGGCGTTAGCTGCATGGCGTCTGTGACAGTCCGGCGGTAGGTAGGTAGCCTTGTGGTGTGTGCACTCTGCTGGGCCGGGCACGTGCACAGTATATCCACATCCACCCCATACGAGATATTTTCACAATTCCACCCATTGCTCTTCTATGGAACTCCTGGTCGGGGTCGGGGCTGCCGCTGCTGCTGCTGCCGGCGGCGGCGGTCGGCAGTCAGCTGCTGGCGGCTGCGGCACGGCACCCAACAGCAGCCAAGGCTGTGAGAGATGCCGTTCAGATAAAGTCTTCTAGTCTACGCCAAGAGCCACCGCGGGCAAGTGTTTTGGTTTCACTTTCGGCTGTCCCAGTGACGTTCCCGCGCCTATCAGGATAGTAAAAAAAATCTAAAGTAGTTCTCGCACTTCCGTGGGTCAGTTTTTTGACCAGTGTTTCTATATCCGATAAGTGTGAAGCATAGGAAAAAGAGTGGGGGAGGGGCTTGAAAAAGGCGAATAGACAGAAATACAAAGAAAATTAAAGCAGGAAAAATTCAAAGAAATACTTATGCAATACTACACAGTACCGAAAGAAAATTGGGTAACATTACAGTAAATACATCCAAAGTAGCCCCTCCCCCATTTTTTTCCTGTTCTCCAGGGCGTGCAGCTTTGACGCGTGCAGGTGGGCGAGGTGATCCACCCCCCGCGCCGGCCCGCGCGCCACATTACCGCTGCGGTGCAAGTTCGGGATTTAAGAACCCCGCCGACCTGATACATCCAACTCTCACGCCCACGACACCTTCCAACTACGACGGGGAGAAATCATTTTCCTGTCGATTTAGCGCGCTTTATCCGACGTGGCCAAGGCCATGGCCACGATGGCGTTGTGCGGCGCCCCTCGCCTTGCGGCCAAGACGCCCAGCCCGACCTGGTCCGGCACGGGCATAAGGCCGTTTATTCGGGCGACCCTTGGGGTCAAGTCAGATAGCGACCGGCGACCGAACACGGGCGGAGCTGCAATGCACGCAATGCGGAACACCGAACCATGATATGCAATGTGGGTCCGCTCTCCTCGGAGCGGGCGGGGCGTGGTGTGTTGGAGCGTGGCAGGGCGTGGCAGGGCGTGGCAGGGCGTGGTCGGGCGTGGAGCCGACGCGGGCGGCCAGAGCTTTGTCCAGGCGGAGACCTTCACCCTGGCCGTGCCCCCGCCCCTTCGCCCCCTGTTTACTGACCACCGCGCACTCCGTCGCCCCGCCCCACGCCCCGCCCCGCCTTCACGGCGGTGGCCCCTCTTTGATTGCAATCATCAGAATTCACGGGCTGCGGAGTACAATTATCCGAGTTTAAATCACGCCGATATAAACCGGAGCACGGGCCCCCCTCGTGCGTTGAGCTCGCCCCGCGCCCCGCTCCGCAGCGGCCCGAGCGCCAAGAAACGTAGGCCGCATCCCGCGTGAGGCGAGGCGAGGCGAGGCGAGGCGAGGGGGCCTGCATGCTCAGCTCGGCCGCCCGCAGAACAGAGGAGTGTTGTTGCTGCCTAACGCACAGGCGTTCGCACGCTCGCTCCAACATCTCCCGCCAGCTCGACGATACTATACTCTCCTTGCACACCAAGTGTTTGGTAGTTCGGGTAATTCGTAATTCAGAAAAAAAAATTCCCCCCCCCCAAAAAAAAATTAGGAAAGTTTGTGGAAAATTCAGAAAAATAATGAAATGCAGGAAAATTTAGGAAAAATTCAGGAAAATTCACAAAATATACATGGAAAAGTTTAAGTGACAATTCACAAAAAATCTATAAAAATTCCACAAAACGTGTACAGCAAAATTCAGAGATGTTTCTTTCTCGGCCAGGGCAAACCCAGGGTTGTTACAGAGTCGGGAATTTTTATTTCCCTGACTTTTCCATGACTTTTCCATGACTGAATTCGAGGTTTTCCATGACCTTTCCCCAGACATATATAGGACTAGGTTTTTAAAAAGAAAACGATGTAAAGCAATACTTGCACTTGCACAATTTATTTATCCATTTTAAAGCCCTCTGAGGCACTCATTCGACATAAAATAAAAGAGCAAAACCGAGGGGGTGCTGTCTCAAGTAGCAGTTGTTCAATGATTTACATTAAAAAAAAAATCAAACGGTTTTTTAGGCACGAAGTAGCCTTATGGTTTTGTGTCAGGATGCGATTTTTTTTTTTTTTTTATTAGCACGGCCCCTTACCTAAATCCAGATTTTTCTATAGGATTTTGATGAGACTTGGCAGAGAGGTAGAACTCGATCTCCTTAGTTCACTGCTGAAGTGCCAGCCCAAACTTAGCGACCAATTTTGAGAAATTTCGATCTAAAATCTCTGTTTCTATGGTAATACTCGACTTGTCTCGGGAAAACAGCGTGGAAAGGGGAGCCGAGCCGAGTCGCCATTGTCGCGGCTCCTCGACCCCTCGACGCACCGCGCAGGGAATGAGGACCGGCGGGGCCGGGGACCTGTTGATTCTACTCATGCACAGTAGTTCAAAAAATAAAACTTCGAACGACATGTTAGAATAAAAATGTAAAAGCGGTGTTTGAATGCCCATTGCACAACGAGCGTACAGTTCAAAAATCAAGCTGATCGGACAATTTTTACTGAGAGACGAACTTCTAAATCGATTGAGCTAGAAAGCTAAAATTTTGCATGTGACCCGCTGAACTAGTGACCCTGAAATGAAACAAATTCAATAACATGACCCATAAGGCTAGAATTTTTAAAGTAAATTTCTACTTAAACCATCATCTACCGAAGTATTTAGTGAAACTAAAGCATTAACGAACTTCGTGCCTACCAGGATTTCCTGAAATCGTATTTTTTTATTTTGGATTGATTTTATTGATTTCAAAATGACTTTTTTTATTTTTCTGTTGATTTTTGATCTTTTTTCTGATCTTTCGATCTTTTGATATTTTTCTTGATTGTTCGGGATGACCTCAGAAAATACACGCACATCTGATCCAAATTATTCTCTCAATTACATGATTAAATAGGATTTTTAGTAAATTACGGTGAATTATTTCGATTTATTCCAAATTATTGGAAATTAACTTGCAATAATGCAAAATAATCACAATTATTTCAAATAATTTTTAAAACTTTTCAGAAACAAATTTTGCTCTGCAATTGAAAGGGTGGCGTGAAAACATAGAAAATTTTTGCGGCAGTAAACCTCCCGAAGGAGGTTGCGGTTCCCGCCAGGCACAGGGCTTTTACCCCCTGTGGCAGCCAACTGCTTCGGTGTTCCATGGGAACCGGCGCTTTGCTGACTGCGATCCTATCGCGCAATTCGACAGATTTGATCCCCGTACCACCATTGGCCTACCCCTAGAGGTACGAGCGGTGTCAAGGGCGTTAGACTTCCTGAACCCAGTTTCAGAGGCCTTACCTCAGAGGGGTACGCGGGATTCGAACCCACAACCCCGAGTGCCGACACGTAGCCAGAACAGGAAGCGACCCAACGCCCAGAGCCACCGAGCCAACGGAGGTGAGACGTGTTTTATTTCTACTTGACCTGCCCTGGAGCAGCTGCCAAATGAAATGCCAAGCGCGAAAAACACTTTCCCGAGTGGGAGTCGAACTTGGGACCACTCGGTTCAGTATTGCGCGCTCTACCAACTGAGCCACGACGTTTCGATGACTGCTTAGTGCGACGGGTTCGCGTCGTATTTGCCCTATCCCCCAGCCTCCAGCCAGGAGGATTTCTGAGAAAACCTGTGATTTTTTTATTTTTTATCTTTTTTGATTGTGATTTTGATTTTTTTTATATTTTTTTTCGTGATTTTTTTTGGCCTTGTTCAATGATTTTAGAAGACAGCACCCCCTCGAGCAAAACCTTTGTTACGGCGCGGCAGGCAGAGAACACGGGAGATACTGCAATTTAACAAACTTCCATGACTCGGCGCTTGATTTCCCTGACTTTTTCATGACTTCCATGACTCGAATTTTTTTCCATGACTTTTCCATGACTTCCAGGTTTTCCATGACCTGTAACAACCCTGAAACCCGGCTTCGCAAATCGGAAATATGACACACGTCGCGCCTCTGCCTTGTCCGGGATGCCCCGTGGCCCCCTCCTCGAGAGGGAGAGAGATCTCCATCCGGGCCGGATCACGCGGCGGGGCGGGGCGGGGCGGCGCCTGATGCGGTGTGTCAGTGTTGATACAGCGCGCGGTCTGGTCTGCACCGCGTCCCGTCCGCCCCGTCCCGCCGCAACTGATAAAGTAATTAATGATCAGTAAATACTATGAGCTCTCCGGGCCGGGCCTGCCCTGCCCTGCCGGGCGCTGCGGGCGCGGGGGTCCCCCGGGCAGCGACCGCCGTCGCGTCGCGTCTATGGATGAGTTCACTTTGAAAAATCATTGTACGGACCCACAAAAATTATTGTAAAAATCGAAAACAGAAAAAAAAAAACGAGAGTAGCAGAACAATCCTAAAAATCGAGAACAAATAAATGAACCGAAACCCGAAAATAAACAGCCGGTACGTGGATTCAGAGAGACACACTCACACATACAGACCACCATGCATGGCGGATGTTGGATGTTGTTTCAGATTAGCTCAAGCCGTGGGGGACACAACTTTGGGGAAATCCGACTGACAAAGCCCAGTCGAATTACTGGTGGTAATCCGGTAGTTCGAGGAAATTTTAATCACATTTAGGGTGATTTTGGCAATGTTTAGATAAAAACAAATCCTCACCCGAGTGATATGTTTGCAGGTGATCAGGGCTATGTCAGGTAATCCAGCTGATAACCAAACCCTGGGTCCTTCCCTTCTTTGGCTCTAGCTTAGCCTGTCCTTCGGCCTGAAATCAGTGAGCCGCCGCAGCGGCTCCTCTCTTTGTGGAAGTATACTTGCATCGCATCGGTTTGCCCTTTACCTATCTGGGCGCCATGCACTGACTCTGCATTGTCTCCCGTGCGCACCAAATGAGAGCGGCGCGTTTCCGCCATGGTGGCCTTGCGACACAACAGCGATACGGCGCGTGCCTCGTGTCCGCCCCGCCACGCCCCACCCACCCGGCCGCGCCCTGCCACGCCCCACCCGCCCCGCCCCGCCCCGCCCCGGTCGGCTACGGGACTGCCCATTCCATGAGCCCCGCGCGACCGGCATTCAATATCTTATCACCCGGGCTGACAAATAATCACGATCGAGAGAGGGACAAAATGTGGCCGGATTGTAGAATCCGACTCAACAATAAAGGCCCCGCGCGGAGAAATTTGAAAAGGAGATATGAAGTTGCCTCGTCACAAGTGAGACTTGTGACGGCTCAATAAATCGCGCGGAGCGGCTCAGTTCTCGAAACTCGTTTACTTTCTTGGTACAGTACAACGCCATCCGAACCGACCCAGTCAATGAGCTGCTAGTGTATATAATAACGTCATCGATGTCGTCGTTAAGCACACACGTCACACACACACACACACACACCAATGAGGAGTAAGACAATGGAGGAGGATATGGCTTCTAAAGGATGTGAGCGCCATCATTGGCGAATACGGACCACATCGTAGACTCGCCCATACCAGCAACACATACTTGGCGACTCACGGAACCGCGAGGTTTTCCCTCATCCTATTGACCTCCGGGAAGACCACAAAAAGTTCTTAATATTAATTTTTTTCCCCCAGCGATATTGCTCAAATGAATATGGAAGAATGCCATATCACCACGACACTGATGATTGGTTTGATAAGTCATATGGAAAGGGTTCGCCAACAACCGCAGTAGTGATTCCGCGCATATAAAACTTGAAACTTTGTTGTGTCGCGGAGCCCTGCTACTCCACGTCTCCCCCTCCGCTATGGCCGCAAGCTTCGTATAGCAGTGCCACTCCTCCTCCTACCCTCACCCGCTGTCGCGGCCGGGAGCACGCTCTTGCTCTCGCAGAGCCACACCCGGATGCGACAGGGCGTGGAATTTCTCCTGGTTATCAGCGCACCTGTCAGTGGGGCGCGCGGCGCGCACTGATCCATTACTGATACGCAGCGGCAGCGGCGGTGGCGGCGGCGGCAGCAGCAGCAGCAGCAGCAGCAGCAGCAGCAGCAGCAGCAGCAGCAGCAGCAGCAGCAGGATATGAGAGGCCTACGCGCCACGCCACACCACGCCACGCGACGCCACGCCACGCCAGAACAAACAAGCCGCGAGGAAACGTTTCAAAAACGGGCAGCTGGCAAAACGCGAGCGCGCGCTAAGCCCTAGCTGCTGCGGGGCCTTTTTGTCAGATCCTGATCAAACAATATAATCTCTGCTCCTTCCACTGTCAGGGCTAGCCCCGGCCCGCCCCGCCCCGCCCTGCCCCGCCCCGCCCCGCCCCGCCCCGCCCCGCCCCGCCCCGCCCTGCGGTGGAGTGACGCGCTCGTAAAAAGCTTCCGTGTCTTAATGTCCATCCCCGGCACACGACTGACTCCAAGAGCTCCGCACGGACGTCGCGTCGTCTGCTTCTCGCGATATTCCTGGAATAATGTTTTACACGTCATGACACGGTCGACACGCGCCGGGCGGGGCCGGGCGGGGCCGGGCGGGGCTCATAAAGCAGAAGGCAAACTCGCGCGGTACGGGGCGCGCGGCGGGGCGGGCCTCGCGTCAGGGGAAGCAGCCCAGCAGCGCGCAGCAAATCAATTTATTTTTGCTTGTGTCCATTATTTTTTATGACATTGCGTGCAGCAGATGGCAGAGGGAACATTATACCTCCTCAGGGCTGCGATGACTTCGGTAGCGCTGAGAGTAGGGGGCGCGGGGGGGAGGGGAGGTGGTAGGGCGTGGCGGGGGGATGAAATGAGAGGACCCCGCCCCTGGTACGGGCCCCCGCAGAAGGCCCCCCCCCCTGCACCCCCGATTCCTTTTCCCTCTTTCTGACTCAGCGATTGTCCACTCAAGGGCGAACACCGCGGCAAAGCGACGTAAATGGCCAGCTCAGCTCAAAGTATGGCTCAAGGGACCCCACCGGGCCGGGCCGGGCCGGGGCTCCGATCGCGTATACGTTGAAAAATAATAATGGTAGGTGATGATGGAGATTATAATACGAGGCAGAGCGCGGGGCGGTGGCAAGGCGGCAGGAGGGTGCAATAATAAAACGTCCAATGATGCTGCGCTGCGCCGCCGCAATCAATAAAACGAAAAGAGCAACGGGGATGTATTCGCGGAAATGAGTTTGCACGCCCAGCCCAGCCCGGTCCAGCCCCGCCCCCGGATTGATCTTATTGATCCCTTCAAGTCCAGGGTCCCCCGTTTGACGGACGGGCAATTCACTCTTCCAAGAGCGTTACTTTAGAGCTCGCTTTACGCTCCCGACAAAGGCATTTAATAAGAACAAATACACGAAGTGATGTTAGAACATAAAACCGACATATCTTTGTTTTTTTTTCCCCCGTCGGTGCCAAGATTATTTCAACTTGATTGTTTCCGAAACACGAAACTAACCACACCCGCACAATGGCATGTCTGCCCCCGACACGTCACGCGGCGCGCGGCTCGGCAAGGCGAGCTAGGCCAGTAAACGTTTTACCTGCTGATGGCCATCATTTGAGCCAACAGTTATCGCCTCAGACACGCGCCTGGTCGCCGCGCCCCGCCCCGCCCCGCCGCGCCTCGCCCCACCCCGCCGCGCCCCGCCCCGCCCCGCCCCGCCCCGCCCCGCCCCGCCCCGCCCCGCCCCGCCCGCCCCGCACGGTGCGGTAAGTGCTACTGGTGGTTCCCCTGAGCCTCCCAGTCCACTGTCCCTTGCCCAGCTGGGCTGGCCACACTTTTCTCACGGCCAGACCTGGCCGTGGCGCCGTATTCCTCGCTCTCTCAGGCCCAGCAGGCTAAAACAATGGCAGCGCCGTAGTATGAATATGATCTAAGATATAGGGGAAAAAAAGTTGGAAAATTGAATTTTACAGTTGTCAGCTGGTGCCCACAATCCACAAAATCACTTTGCACCGAATCAGACGACATGCCTCTTGATCGAGGGGTAAATAACTCCGAATTTTGATGTACACCACTAATTCAAAATTCACACTAATTCAAACTAATTCACGCGAATTCAAAACTAATTCACGCGAATTCAAAACGAGTTCAAAACAAATTCAAGCGAATTTAAGGAATGACCTCAGAAAATACACGCATATCTGATCCAAATTATTCTCTCAATTACATGATGAAATAAGAGTTTTAGTAAATTATTGTGAATTATTTCTATTTATTCCAAATTATTGGAAATTAACTTGCAACTGCGCAAAATAATCACAATTATTTTGATTATTTTTTTAAAAAATTCAAAAGCAAATTTTGCTCTGCAATTGAAAGGGTGGCGTGAAAACATGGAAAATTTTTGCGGCAGTAAACCTCCCGAAGGAGGTTGCGGTTCCCGCCAGGCACAGGGCTTTTACCCCCTGTGGCAGCCAACTGCTTCGGTGTTCCATGGGAACCGGCGCTTTGCTGACTGCGATCCTATCGCGCAATTCGACAGATTTGATCCCCGTACCACCATTGGCCTACCCCTAGAGGTACGAGCGGTGTCAAGAGCGTTAGACTTCCTGATCCCAGTTTCAGAGGCCTTACCTCAGAGGGGTACGCGGGATTCGAACCCACAACCCCGAGTGCCGACACGTAGCCAGAACAGGAAGCGACCCAACGCCCAGAGCCACCGAGCCAACGGAGGTGAGACGTGTTTAACTTCTATTTGACCTGCCATCCAGCTGCGGCCAAAGGGAACGTCAAGCGCGAAAAACACTTTCCCGAGTGGGAGTCGAACTTGGGACCACTCGGTTCGGTGTTGCGCGCTCTACCAACTGAGCCACGACGCCACGATGACTGTACAGTGCGACGGGTTCGAGTTGTATTTGCCCCGTCCTCCTGGATGGGGGCTGCAGGATACGGCAAATACGACTCGAACCCGTCGCACTGTACAATCATCGTGGCGTCGTGGCTCAGTTGGTAGAGCGCGCAACACCGAACCGAGTGGTCCCAAGTTCGACTCCCACTCGGGAAAGTGTTTTTCGCGCTTGACGTTCCCTTTGGCCGCAGCTGGATGGCAGGTCAAATAGAAGTTAAACACGTCTCACCGCCGTTGGCTCGGTGGCTCTGGGCGTTGGGTCGCTTCCTGTTCTGGCTACGTGTCGGCACTCGGGGTTGTGGGGTCGAATCCCGCGTACCCCTCTGAGGTAAGGCCTCTGAAACTGGGATCAGGAAGTCTAACGCTCTTGACACCGCTCGTACCTCTAGGGGTAGGCCAATGGTGGTACGGGGATCAAATCTGTCGAATTGCGCGATAGGATCGCAGTCAGCAAAGCGCCGGTTCCCATGGAACACCGAAGCAGTTGGCTGCCACAGGGGGTAAAAGCCCTGTGCCTGGCGGGAACCGCAACCTCCTTCGGGAGGTTTACTGCCGCAAAAATTTTCCATGTTTTCACGCCACCCTTTCAATTGCAGGGCAAAATTTGTTTCTGAAAAGTTTAAAAAAATAATTGAAATAATTGTGATTATTTTGCGCAGTTGCAAGTTAATTTCCAATAATTTGGAATAAATAGAAATCATACACAATACTAAAAATCCTATTTCGTCATGTAATTGAGAGAATAATTTGGATCAGATGTGCGTGTATTTTCTGGGGCATCCCCGAATTTAAAACGAATTCAAGTAAATTCACAAAAAGATCACAATAATTTCAAAAAAAACTTCGCAATAAATACAAAAAATTCAAAGCTAATTCAAAACGAATTCAATTCAATTCAGACAAATTCAATTCAAATTCACGAAATTTGTACACCGAATTCAGAGTTGTTTACCCCTCGCTCTTGATTCTATTTTCAAGCACAGTCCATTTGAAGTATTTCGTTTTTTCACGCAACATTGTCATTATTTTTGTTATTTTCAGCCATGTTTTTTGTGACAACGTGATGATGTCAGGTGAGGTACTGACCCAGAGTAGTTTTTATCGTAGTTCAGGCTCATGGCATCAAAAATGCTGGCCTGTAAACATTTTGAACAGCAGACCAAACATATTTTTTCTTAGGGAGGAGGGGGGAGCTATGTTTGTCAGATTTTCCCATAGAAATATATGAGAAACTTGGGTCCCAAATCGGCTGGGTAGAACTGTGTAAAATATTGTCAAATTTGGTGGTGGGGGATGCAATGCCGTGTTGTAAGCGGGAAACAACTCTAAAATTTTTGCACATTTTTTTTTGACAATTCAAAAATTCAGAAATTTGTCCAATTCAGAAAAAAATCAGGAAAACTCAAAAAAATAATAATCAGAAAACTGAAGAAATAGTAAAAACAAATTGAAGCAGAAGCCGATAAAAAATAATAAAAGATCACAAAAATTTGCAGCTCACGGCATTAGTTCACCAGCATTCAGACTTCTTTTCCCCGTTAGCGCACTGCACATTGTGGAATAATTCTTTCTTTCTTCTCCCCGCTAGAGCATCCCCGCCCCGCGCCCCGCGCTGTCCGAGCTGAGCTGACTGACGGGCAAGTCTGACTGTGCCACTGAGTCAGCGACCCTACAGAGCTATCGCCCTCAACAGTCCATAGAGTTTTTTCTCCGATCCGTTCGCGCGTGGGGCGGGACGGGGCGCTCCGGAGTGAATCATCCTCCGGCTCCGGCCGACCGCCATCGCCTCGCGGCGGCTTATGATGGCTTATGTCCCTTGCACAGATATGGCCGGCCGGCCGGCTGGCGCCGGAATCGCCGGCTTCGTTAACATCTCTCGCTATCAGGGTTGGAGACGTTAACGTGGCTCGCTAAGACGATAAAAAAAATATAGACCATTTTGAGCCCGAAAATTGATTTAAGTTTCTACTATAAAAATAACTTACGCAAGAGAAACTTTCTGTTGGGGCGTTTTGAAGCTTGGGGAACAAAACGTCAAAAGCTGAAAAAAGTATTTTTTTTTTGTCTTGTTTGTGTTTTAATTGTAATTTTTATTTTTTAGAACCAGTCGAGATACAAGCCTGAGGAACAACATTTCGAAACCCAACCCAGTCTGCCCTTATTTTCCAACCAAATGCCATATACTTGAAATTTGGAGCTTGTAAAACCACAAAGCATTGCACGGCATCACGTAAGACGCAACAGGGCGGCAGTCACCTCGCCACGAACGTCCATCATCGTCGCTGACCCTGAAAAAGTTGAGGTAACGAAAAGTTACGTTACCGTTTAGAAGCAGTAGAGGCCATTGTATGAGCGACATTTGAAATCTCGAGCCTCCGCGAATATCGATTATTAAGAAGTCTCACTCAGGCGCAAGTCCCTCCCGGCTGTAGGGAGTAGGTGGGGAGCGGGACGGGACGGGACGGGGGCAGAGCGGGGCTTGTGCCAAGTGGAGCTGAGTATGGCAGCCAAGGACGGCCACGCCCGAACCAAGGTCTGGGACGGGCGGGGCGGGGCGGGGCGGGGCGGGGCGGGGCGGGGCGGGGCGGGGCGCGACCAGGACAGGGCATACCAGAGCAGATCAGAACTGCTCCCCCCACCCCACCCCACCCCCATCGACACCAACGACGGCCGGCGGTGCGCCTTTAAGTGCGCGATCTTTCGTCAGTTTACTGCGTGTGTACACGAGCAGTACGGCTCTTGTTACCAGCCCGCGCAGTTATCACATTTTTCACGATCCACTCGTACACTTGCACGCCACTAAATATCCACGAGAACCGCGCGGTGGCAGAGACGGGGCTGAAGGGGAGGGGGGGGGGGGTCAGCATCGGCAGTGCAGTATCCGCTTGTCGCCTTGACGCCAGACAGCTAGCTAGGCCGACCGCGGCCGCAGCGGACAAGCAGTAGGCAGGCACAGGCACACTGAACCCCTTCTCTCCTCTGATGCAGCAGCCCTGTCCGCGCCCCGCGCCTGTCCTGTTATGTTTATTCATAAGTAGCGCCGGCGCAAGTCTCTAGTGCGTGCGCATGCGCGGTGCGTGCGGGAGCCATGCCGGCGCGGCGGCGGATCCTGTGCTGCCGCTCCGCTCAGGCGAGATGACTCGCGATACATAGATTTATGAGGGCAAGAGCAAGACAAGAGCTATTTTATCATTTTATTGCTGAGGAAGCAAGAGTACGTACGTACACGCAAGACGGAAAGTCCTAGACACAGCTCACCGAGTCACCTGAGTGCTCCCTCCCCGGTAGGCAGAGAGCGCCACTTCTCCGGCCGCCCCGCAGGTAGGGGGAAGGGAAGTCCCGCGCGGGAGCGAGGAGGCAGGGGTGCCGCCGTGACGTGTCCGACCCGACATGTCGGAAGGACAGATCACCATGACAGATTGACATTATATGACGTTATGTATTTGCTCGCTGACTGGTCGGGCGCTGGTGCGGACGACTTCGCCGAAACGTCCACTTGCATCCTTTTCTGAACAGCTTGCTGTCAGCCGCGCCGCCGCCCGCCCGCACCCGAGAGAAGCAGGGGGGATGTGCGGGGCGGGGCCGGGGCACAGAGGCTGGGCCGCGGCCGGGGCCGGGCGAGTGTAGGCACACCACCACACCACCGAGCACCTTTCGCTTCCAAGCTTCCGGTTGAGAGCGGCCGCCGCGCCGCCCGCACCCGGCCACGCCCAAATAACTGGTAGGGTTGGCGCCCCTTCCCTTTTCTGTATCATGAACCAAGCCACGCCCAACAGACAACATTGTAAAAATAAAACGCAAAAAGAGGATGTGAACTGTATCTCAAGACTGATTGATTGATTGATTGATTGATTAGGACCAAACCCAGTGAGAGGTGAATGTCAGCGCAAAGTTGGAACGTCGGCGCATCCACCCTTGCCTTGCAGTGTGATTAATACATAAAAGACACCCGGTGCATAACATTGTCAGTAAGGGATTCTCGTTTGAGCTTATTTAAATTAGAAGCCACTTTGGAAGTAGGATAAATCTCTCTATTTTTTTGCTATGATAGCAATGGGCCAACAAGTATAAATAATTACATGAAAAGAAGCAATATATTATTACACTATTGTTACAGTTACAATCAAGTCGATTGTAGGACAAAATTGATTTGTTTAGCTCATTTCCTCATCTTCTTCCTCAATGGGACGCAAGGCAGCTTTAAATAACGGATCAGGAGCAGTAACATATGGGTCATAAGTCCACTTAGGAAAAACTCGCTTGTACAGGTGGAGCATCACAGTATCTTGAGATTTAAGTTGCCCATCAAACACACATTTCATATGGCCATGAGTACCTGAGTAAAGTAAAAAATAAATGATGGGTAACACATAAAAATTTAACTTTAAATTAGGAAGAGTGCAGTAAAGTATGCAGATAATCTGTGACAAAAATTCATGTTTACCTAGTGGTTCCTTGATATGCCCACGCCGGCCAAATTTGGTTCTAAGTTCCACAGGTTTGAACCAGGTGATGTCCTCTCGATTAAAGAACATAAAACGGATGACAGCTGAGCGTTTGTTCACCTTAAAAGGATGTCCACTCAACACAACTCTTTTTGCAACAATTCGATCAGGATTAACAGACAGCAAACTTCCTGTGGCAACCAGTTGCTGAGAAATGAAAAAAAAAATGATGAAAAAAATTAATAATTTCAAAACAATAAAAAGAAAACAGCATATACTAAAGAGGAAAAAATTATAGAAATTTCTGTACCTGGGTTCCATCCTTGCGTTCAATAAATGCTAAAACTGAGGCGGGTGGAAAAGTAATGGGAGCAAACACAGTTGCAACAACAACAGCATCTGGTTGAAAATATCTCTCAAACTATAAAAAAAGAGTATCAGTTAAAAAGCAATCATAAGAAAAAAGATACATTAAAAGAAAAGCATTTACCTATTACCAGATTAGATAAATTTATAGAATAACAAATCGGATAAGAAAATATCTATACCTTGTGTTTGGACCCATTTGTATGTTGACTGAAGACAGGGTTCGCCTTAAACCTCCTGAATCCACATTGGAAAACAAGCTGTTCCTTGGATTTAATAGGAGTTTGCAGACCAAATGACATTTGAGCAGGTCGCTTAAGCACCAGATTCAGAACAGACATTTTCTGTTCATGAGGCAGCAAGCCAAACAAAACTAGTGGGACACCAGGCTTCTGATTTTCTAGCATTTCTCTTGGAGCATTGGTAATAACAAGGGTGATATACCAACCGGGCTAGAAAAGAAATAAGACAAAAAACTAGAAAAATTCTGTGTTTTTAAATCCAACATTCAATCAATATTTCATTCTTTCACTGATTCAAAAGGGGAAAAAATACAGTAGAAACATACCATGGCTCCAGAGCAGTTATCCTTCAGCTGATCTAGGACACGTTTACGAGTTCGATCAAAATTCTCAAATTGAAATATTCTAGCATAATCACTAGGCAAATTTTCTTTTGGGTCCCAAGGTGAGGTTCGGAATGACTGGAGACCACGGTATTTTTGGAACCGTACCCTTGCAGGCATGTCATGAGGAGTATCAATTTCATCTGGGAACTGGGCATCAGTTTTGGCATCTGAAACAAGAAATTTAAATGACATTATTTTATCCAATACCAAGTGCCAAAAATAAAGACTTTGCTTTACTTTTCTACTCTGTTACTAGCTTTACCTTTGAGTTTTTTCAGTGTTTCAAGTTCTTCATGCATATCCATTTCAGCATCATAACGTTCTGCATCAGGTGCACCTTCAGTAACAGTTACAGTATCAAATTCTTCTTCATCTTCATCATTTTCTGACTGATTACTGTCTGCCACAGACATGGCATCAAGCTCGGGATCTTCCATTTCATCATCATAGTCTGATTCTTCATCATCACCCGAAACTTCCTCTGATAAAAATAATGTCACAAATTAACAAGGCTGAGAAGGGTCAGAAAAGTTTAAGGTATATGAAAGCATGGATTAGTCCAAACCTGCATCACAGTCAGGGATCCAAGCAGCCTGGTAGTCTGAAAAACCCTTGGGAACTTTCTTAATTATTTTTCTGGTCTTGCGTTCTGCTTCTGCTTCAGCAATTTCTTCTTCTGTAGGCCAAGTTTGTTCAGCATCCATTGGATCGGGGATGTTTTCACTCTCTAAGCTCTCCTACAAAACAATTACAACAAAAATTTATTTGGAATACAAAATACAGTATAAAGTTGCACATATATTACTACCTCTGTAGTACCTGTTTCATTGGATCCGCAACTTCCAAGACTTTGTTATCTTCTTCCATGCCATCATCTGACCGTTTGCGTACATCCAAAGGATGTGGATCCAAAGATGGAGTTTCAATTTGCTGGATTTGAAAATTTCCCCAACCAGGTATATGAACTAACTGATTTGCTGAGAGATTTTGACCTCGCAAGTATCCAGATACTCTGAGGTTCACAAATTCAGTACCCTGTAACATGGTAACCAGTTCTGGTTATTGAGAATGAAAATCTTATCAACTTGGAAAACTTTCTGCCATATATGGGAAAAGGATATAAGAAAATCAGTTTGCATGTAAAATAATGTATTAACTACTAAATTACATGCGGGAAAACATAGAGTGCAGGAAACAGTTTGATTGATTGATTAGGACCCAACCCAGTGAAACGTGAATGTGAGCGCAAAGTTGATCCGTCGGCACCCCCACCCTTGCAAGGCAATAAATTTGCTTGAGAGTTGACTCAGAATGTTGTTTCATAACGGCATTAGCGGGAAAACGGCTTACGGGGAACACGACAATGATAAACTGTAATTCATCATAAATGAGGAAGTAAGAAGGAAAAAGACATTTACCTCAGTCTCTGGCAAAGCCTGAATTTCTTCAACCATTAAATGTGGCCTACGATCTCGTTGAATAAGAGACTTTTGTTTTTGACTACCTATCCTCCTTAGTAAAAGAAGGGAATCACTGTCTGATGACAGGGTTGACACTTTTTCTTCAGGCAGGTACTGTCCAATTTCTTTTTGAATAGAGATCTTTGCATCTTGCTGTTTCTTTAATGAAAAAAAGAAAAAAATAAGAGAAAAAGAAAAAGAAAAGAAAGAAAAAATAGCAAGTGCAAATGGTAACTTCACCGAGTAGAAAAAATAATAGACACACAATATTAAGATTGATGTACCTTTTTCGGCACTGTTTCTAGGTCCATGACAGCCACAACTGATGTGGGCAACCCCTGAGCCATGGTGGTAGTTAAAAGTAGTTCGGCTTCAGGGTACAGCCCTTCTTCCCAATGGCGAGCAGTTTCCAAAAATAGGACTGTGTCAGCAACCTTAAGGGCATCTAAAGTAGCATAAACATCTCCTGGGGCCACTTCAAGAAATGAAAATCGTTGTTTAAAACGTGGCACACTAGAAAAGATAGATAAATGAGCTAATAGTCATTCAAAGTAAGACAGAAAGTAATATAACAACAGAGTATGCTCTTTGAGCACCAATCTTACCTAATATGAACTACTTTGTTGGGGCTGTTAGTGACAATTGCGTCAGGGTCTGCTCTTTGGAGCATTTCTAATACTTCTGCAGTGGAAATCTCTGGCGAAAGAGCTACTACTGCGACCTAGAGGGCAGTACAATACACTTTTAATTATAAAAGGATACTTTCAAAAATCATGCTAACGATTAAAATATTAGTAAAATTGAAAATGAACAATTCACGAAATTGAAACAAGAGAGTTCTCACCAAGAATGGTGCTGTTTTCGAACCTCCCAGGGCTCTTTTCTTGAGCAGAACTTCCTCCCTTTTCTTTTTACGAAGCTGTCCTGCTTGGTGACGCCGCTCATCTTTGCCTAAGTTTTTCTTGTTCCGTTTCGTGAGGGATTTCACGGAGACCTTACCTGTACAGTTTATTGTGGATAGAGAAAAAACATCCATTCAGTACATGGTATCAAACCAAGAAGGTTAAGTATCTCACCTTTCGTCTCATTATCGATGACTCCTTTGCTCTTGTGACGACCATGTTTATGGACCTTATTTGATTGTTTGAGAGCACTAGCTCGGTGTCGTTCTTGTGGCTTTGTTAACCCCATGTCTTCCTTGCAAACATGGATTCACAAAAATAAACAAACTGCAAAAATTAACGCATGAGTTCCATGTGGCCTCCGTGCGTAGAACGTCGCTGATGTTTTCATACCCTGCCCAGTGCTGCCAGACTCGAGCTGTGGTGTCCCGCCGCTAGGAGGCCGTAAATCCGCCCAAATCCGCCGCGCGCATTTATAGCCCAAAATCGCTGAGTTTAAAACGATACAGCCCAATTTTCTGCCTTTCACGTGTGTTAAATAGCATATGCAGTAAAAATTAATCAAAATTTAATATTGTTTTGATGAGGCTTCTATCAAGATCTAAAATTCAAAGCCTCCTCGCCGCGCACAATCGACAATCGATAGGGAATTTTGACAACTGTAGCCAACTGTTGCATCGAAAAACCTCTACGATTTGAGATTCGGAAGTCCGCCGTCAATTATAGCCCAATTCCGCCCACTTAACAACGCGTTTTAGCCCAAATTGCGGATTTCCGCGAAACAGAAATTTCACCCGCAGACTCAGCACCATTTTTAGCCCAATTGGCGGAAAATAGCCCAATCTGGCAACACTGACCCTGCCTCCGCCGCCTCAAAATAACAGCTGTCTTGTTCAGGTCTGACAGCAGGTAACATTTATGAAAGGCTCAGGAGGAAGTCGTCTGTCGTCTGGTAAGTGGTAAGAAAGGTTATCATTATCCAGTCCAGACTTTCTTGGAAAAGAAATAATTCACCTAGTCTGTTTTTTTAGGGATAGTGGAAAGGAAAGGACAAGATGTCGACTGTTACCCCTCCACAAGACTTGCCACCTCCAGGTGGATTCGGAAAAGTTCAATATGAAAAAGTACCCCACAAAGTAGTCTTCAATGGTGAGTATAGGTGTTCTGATGTCTTCCTTAATTTTTTAGTTTTGGCTTTGACAACAACTTTCTTTTTTTCTTTTTGTCGTAATAAACACCTCGGAATGAGCTGTTTGCCTTGCATCACCTCTAACCACAAAAAAGCCATCTCCTAGAACTGCCAAAATAGTTAATGTCAACACATCTGTCTGCTCCGATTAATCAACGTAAATTATTAAATTTTCAGGAAATCGCTTGAGTGTTGCCATAATTGCCAGCTATGTTGTTGGCTCTGTTGCATATTACTTCTCCTGCCAAAGGATGAAGAAAATTTATTTGGAAAAGAGAAGTGGACGGATAGCAGTACAACCTTTCCTTCTAGCAGAGCGTGATCGACAGTAAGTGAATGATCTGATCCTGACGTTAATATCACCAATATAAAAAAAAAATTCCTTACCCTTCTTCTTTTATCAGAGTTTTGAAGCAGATGAGAAAGAATCGTGATGCTGAGGAAAATTTGATGAAAGATGTTCCAGGATGGGAGGTTGGAACTCTTTATGGAACTCCTGTTTACAATACTGTTGGTGAGAATGAATGGATTGGGTATGATTATGATTCATACTATGCTCACACCAGTCCTGCTGACCGCCTTGAGTATCAGGATGCCTTCCTTTACTTGTAAAATGAACTGCTTAGTACTGCTGTGCTCTGTATATTTCATGTAAGGATGGATACTCTAGAATAGTTTATTTGCTTACTGACTCCAAAGTATACTGGTTTCAAGCTATGTAGATGTTGCACAACGTCTTAACTTTCTTTTGTGAAATTTAAAGATTCAAGTATCCCTTATGAGCTAGAAACTTGTAAAACTGGATTTAAGCATTAAAATGTGATTGGCTCAGCTTTTTTTTTTTTATTATTATAGTGTAATTAAATAAACTTCCAATTCTCACACAGCCACTCTGTAACATTCACTCAATTTGTGTGAAACAGTTTATAACTCTAGACATTTTACAAGGAGTTTGTTGATGATTCGAGTGATGCACTTCCATATTGATCTAGGCAGTACACATGCACTATTAAAAAAAAAAAAAAAAAAAAAAAAAAAAAAACAAGAAGCAAAGACATCAGCCTAAATATAACATGTTTGGAAATATCAATTTTGCACTTTGCAAAATTGATATAAAGTGAAGGAACTCGTTCTTTACAAACAGAATGTGTATCAAAACTGGTTTTGTTAAGTGTGGAATTATGTTGAAACATAAACTTGCCGAAATTTCATGATCCCAATGACACTACACTTAGGAAGAAGTCCAACAGGTTTTTGATTGTTGGCTATTGTTGGAGTTCAGCGCCGTTTCGAAATTACCGAAATATCGATTTGAATGCGTCAGCACCCACTTTCCCGATACCAGAGTTGCAGGGTCTGAAAGAACTTTCATTTACAGGAAAAGTATAAATTTTATCTCATTACATCAGAGGAAAAGAAATGTTCACCAAAGCTGGAAGATAGGTTTTCAAGTGTAAATATGTTGAAGATTTAAATGTTTTTCGTGGGATATTTAAGTTACAAATATATGTTCCAACGCCGTTAAAACGGATATTTTCAAACGTGATTTACTCAATAATTTGCATTTGAACGAAAAAAATACTTCGTTTACGGATGAAAGAACGTCTTTCAAGCTTTAAAATAAGTATACAGTTATGTTATTTAGTTATGTGGTTTGTGAGAAAAGGTAGGTCACTAACAAAACCAAGTTTTGAACACAATACTCGTTCTCTTCTCATTTACCTTAGATGTAGATACTGTTGTAAAGAACGAGTAATTAAAACTGGTAGAGAGGAAGAAAACATGCAAATGAATGGAGTAAAATGACTCCTTGTTTTTCATAGAGAAAGGAAGAATGAAATGAAGTATGTGACAAAGATGGATGTGTTATTTACCTTGACTTATTTGGGAGAAAGAGGGGTACAGGAATTTTCAGTAATCACAGTATTAATAAATATCACATTTGTATTGGCAAAGCTATTACCTTGCTCGCAAGTCATCTCAGAAATTAGAACACTCATCAAACCTAGATCCTAAAATATCACAATTGTTACAACAGTATGCCAAGAAATAAGAAAAGTGATCATCAATTTTGGCTACAGGAAAAAGAGATATGAACAGAACAGCTTTATGGCAAAAGTGAAATAATAAGAGATGTTGTTGAGAGTTGCTTTGGAAACAGCCAAGCAACAACAAGTGTAAGCAGTAGTAAATACAAATTGTAAATTTTACTTCTTTAAGATTAAGAGGAACAGAATATTAGAGAGATTATGTACTGAATGTACTGAATTTTCTTCACAGAATCTTTCATTCTTCTTTAAGTCTGAATATTTTGTTCAGTCACTCCACCATCAATTAAAACACCTTCCTTTGTTGTCAAAATACAATACAAGAGGTGTGATAGAGAAATTGGATGGCAAGGCTGCAATTCAATAAAGGTTAATTTGTAAATGTTAAGTTAAGTTTTATAAAAATTCAAATTTCAATTCAAAATTACACAATGTATATTAAGTACAGTGAAGAGATCATACCTGGGTACATAAGCATAAGTTTACAGGAAAGACATTATAAATTACTCAAAAATGTAAAATAAAGTCCAAAACAGTATTTTCTGTATCACTTGAACAAGAAAATGACGGCTGAAGTGAGAGATAATGTGGAATGGGTGAAAACTGAACAGATGGACGGTATTAGGATTGTACCATAACATTTCTTGGAGCCTTTCTTATCACATTACATGGGTTTGTCAATTATTGCAACTCCTGCATAGCTTCTACCAATTCCCATTGCAGAAGGAAGCATGGACCATGTATCTGTTTTTGGGTTGTAAACCTCAACTGAAGCCAAATTTGCTGATCCATCATCTCCACCCACAACATACAGCAAGCCATTCAAAGCAACAACACCTTGAACAAAGAATCAAAACGAGATAAAGAAAAGTTTAAGAAAGCAATGAATAAATGGGTTCTTCAGTACAGCTATCTTTCAACAGAATAAGAACACACCTGCATTTCTTCGGCAAAATGACATATCAGCAACTTGTGTCCACGTTTCTGTTTCTGGGTTGTATGCTTCAACACTTTTTCGAACCAAGGGGCCATCATGACCTCCGACAGCATATAAGATACCATCCAGAACTCCAACACCTGCACCTGAACGACGAACTGACATTTCAGGCACACATGACCAACTGTCTAGATCAGGATGGTAGCACTCTACAGTGGAAAGGCACTGGCGAGACGCGCCATCATAGCCACCAACCTAAAAAATGTAAAGGAGAAAGCAAGTTAGAAAAAAAAAATATTAACGATGGTCAGAGATGTTAGTTCAATCAATCAATCAATTCTTATAGGTTTGACCCGGCGGTTGCCGACGCCCGCGGCCTACCCTCTGGTAGTAAAAAAATAAGGGATTAAGTCAGGGGACTAGGCCGCCTGGGTCCTCTTTTGATTGATTGATTGATTAACAATGGTCAGACATGTTAGTTACAAAACAAAAAGCGTGCTCACCGCATACAATAAACTATTAACCACCCCAACTCCAACACTACTTCTCCTCGTTGACATTGGTGCTATCAAACGCCATTCATGAGAGCGAGGATCATACATCTCTGCAGAATTTAGTCCAGTTGAACCATCAAAGCCTCCAACCTGAAAAGTTTGGTAATATTATCAACAATACTATTTTCAATGAACACATTCACATTAGAGATGGGACTATGACAAAACATACAGCATATATACAGCCATTTAAGACTGCAACACCAAGTGTTGAACGTCTAGCTTCCATGCTGGCACAAGAAGTCCACTGATCTGTTGATGGATCATAAACATCCACAGTGCGGACTCTCATGGAACCATTGAAACCTCCAACTGCGTAAACTCTTCCACCAATGATTGACAAACCAGCTCTGAAAAGATCAATTTAACAATAAACAAAACAAGTATTATAACATAAATAAAAAATGCAGACAAAAATTATATATATACAATAATAAAAAAAAAAAATTCCTATGTACCTGCAACGCCTAGTAGGCATTTCAGCAACTTGATACCATCTTTCTTCTTTGAAATCAAAGCACTCAACACTTCGGATAGCTTTTGGGGCTTGCCCACCAACCACGAGGAGAACCTGAAAGGTTTTAACGTCACTGCATAGTTGTTTTGACTAGTTTTAGAGGAGAAAATTGCACTTACTTTAGGCAGGCCCACTGGCTGTCTTGGCTTTGTTCGTGGTGTTTTGAAGGATAGCTTTTGTTCCCCTTTCAATAGGTGATACTTAAATGCTTCTATAAGAAAGTCCTTACCTGCAAAACAAGACATGGCAAATTTTAGTGAGTGCCTTGAGTTCACCCGAAATACAACAAAAGAGAACATATTTGTAACAATGCGATGGATGAAAGAAGACAATGCTTACACTGAAGATTTGCTTTCAAAAGTGGTTCTTCCTCTACGCGTTGCATTAAATACTCTTGAGAAAGCAATGGTAAGCGTACATGTTCCATAAGGAGGGGGAGCTGTGTCTGCCTTGTTTCAAGGTCATGATGAACCCATCCAACCACACATTCAAAAACCTAGATAAAGGAAAAGGTGCTTGATCATAACTCCTTGTAAAAATAAATTCTGAAAATAATAATTTCTTTTAAGAAGTATTGTACTTTTTCTTCTGAGGGTACAGTCAGGCGATCACTACAGATAAGTTTTGAAACTTGTTGAGGTGACAGAGTGAGAAATTCTTCACATTCTACAACTTCCCTACAGGAAAAAAGTATAACTTCAATATTTACAAAAATATATTAAAGTAAATTAATGAGAATATTGGACTGCACATACGAGAAATGTTGTTCTATGTAGGAATCAGCATGTGACAAGAGCTCTAGACAACCATGGAGATCTGCAAATGCTCTAATGCCAAGACAGTTGGTAGGGTGCAATTGGCCTTGTAGGAAGTCGCAACATGCATCTCTCACATCAGTAAGCTGTAGCAGGTTGGCAGCTGGCAACAAAACCTGATAGAAAAATATATTAATATTCTTTTTGAAGGAGATCCCTTATTTGATATTTGGTAGCATGCAGATTACAAAATACCTGTACATTTTCTTCAGTGACGTGTACCTCTGAAGTATATACATAATCGACAAGAAGCTGCAAAGCCGTTGAATCTACACCTTGCAGTGTCACACGTTCTGATTTACTCTCTTCAAAACTTGTGAACATGGCATAGAAATATGGGCTGCAAGCTGCAAGTACCATTTTATGAGCAGAAACTTCCGAGTTATTATCTGATATGAGTGTGACATCGCATAGTAAGTTTTGCCTAGAAACAGAAGTATTATGAGCCCTTGATAAATCACTTCCCAAATTTATTTCACAAACCAGACTGAGGAATACTGACTTCCGCATAACATTCATGACTTCAAATGCTCTGTTGGTATGATGATGATTGTGGTAAGGGGGCTTTTCCTTGTTACCAGATCTAGGCACATGTTTTTGAGAGCTTTCGTCCAGTGAATTTTGGCTGGCATAACGTAAGAGAAGGCAGCTGGAATATAACAGAAACAAGATGATTACATGATAAGTGCAATCAAAATAAATATCACAGGCAAAGTAATACTGAAAAAGTGAAAACACCAGAGAAGTTAGCTGAACTTATCAACAGTAATTTTAGAAACCTTTTACATGGTTAAAAAGTTATAATATAAACTAGAATTCGACATTTGTCTGATGGCTCTGCCACATACTTTATCGAAACGTTCAACCTTTGAACTCAAGAAATATCAATGTTATGAATAGGTTAGACAAACTCTCCTACCTTCCTTGTTTGTCCGAAGCATTATCCGCCATCGACAGATTGGACAGGTTTAAGGACGCTGCATCCATGTCTGGACGGTAAAATTTAAAACGAGTGAGAAGGATAAATTCCTTTCACAAAGACAATGCAACAAGAAAAGACATTTTCAATCACAATTTCCGTCCTTGTCTTCCTCAAAAAGTGTCCGTATCGTACACAACCAGTGGTTGAGTGAAACTACTACTAATGAACAAAACAGACTTCAATACGTTATAACAGTCGACGAGCAACCCACTACTGCCAACATGCAAAAGAAGATGACAGCTACAACAAAGTCGAACCGAAGCAAGAGAAGAGGTATGTAGAAGCCAAAACATGTGTAGTAATAATTATTGCTAGATAGTTTTCACGAAAAATACCTTTAAGAAAAGGGTTTCGGCTTTTAAAAAGGCTTAGAAAATTTGTTTGTGTTGGACAACCCTGTAGGGTTGCATGGGGCAAAGTTCAACTTGCGACGCAAATCAAAAGCCATTGGGCAATGAGGTTTTATTCAAGCATCCGGATATGAGATGTGAAGGACGCGTTTGGAGTGGTTCAATTTTCAAGCAACGAAAAATATTTTTAACAATCAAGTTGCGAGTTTTTTCCACGTATTTCAATAATGATTTTTTTCTCAAGCACCACGGAAAATAATTCGAAGTCTAATTAATACACTTCGAATCAGCAGGTCAACGATTAAGAATTTGTTCCTGAAATATAAAACAAGATGGAAAGCGACGTTCACCAACGGAAAGCTGGTCATGTCATCGGCTTCCTTTCTCTCTTCAGTATAAGTTTTACATAAGAATGTCAGTGACAATATTTCATTTCTCTAAAACACAATGACTTTAAAGAGGAAAAAGAAAAAAAATTAGGGATAGAAACAAATGCGACTTTAACGTTAAAACTTTAAATCTGTTTTAATGTTTTAGACTTACAAGGACCCGTAAACAACGATTTCAGCAACTGAATAACTTTGATAGCAAACCTTTCCTAGTCATAAAACTTTGAAAAAAAAAAATTGGGGTGCATCACGGGAAATAAATGCAGCGCCAAACCAGCAGGACTTGTCCAATAAGCTCAGTGCGCACAGCAAGCACACAGTCCGACGGCCGCATGTGAGGGGCACGCTACTCCACACCATTGCGGCCTCACCTCACAGCCTGGCGCGCTGGCGCGCCTAGCCCGCCTAGCCCCGCCCCCGCGGCCGCTCGGCCCCGCCATGGCCCCGCCCACCACCCCCGAGAGGACCCTCCGGACCCTCCCCTCGGGGCGCGGCCGGCGCGGCGCAGGGCGGCGCTCGCTCCCATTGGCCGGGTGCAGCAGAGCGATTCCGACGGCCGGCGGCACTCGTCGGCGCTCTCCTCGAGTGCGAGGGAGACAGCAGCGTTCTCGCAGCCCTCGGTGGTCTCCTCGGGAGCGACAGAGACAGGGCGACGCGCGCCGGCAGAGGGGGTGCAGCGTGCAGGGCGCCGGGCCCCGCCCCGCCCCGCGCAGCCCGGCCCGCGGCCCGCGGCCCGCGGCCGAGACCATCATAGCAGACGACGCGACGCAGTCTGCAGACGACGTACGGTAGCGACACACGCGCCTATCGTGCCCCGACCAGTGTGTCCCATCGCGGCTGACGTGCGTGCGTGCGTGTGTGTGTGTGTGTGTACGCGCGCGTGTGTGTGTTGAAGTTTGTGGTGCGCTCCGCCGTGGCGAGAAGCGGCGGCGACATGGCGGCGCTGAGCCAGGGTCCGGCGGGCCGAGTGTCCTGCTGGTGAAGAGGAGGCAGCGGACGCCGCAGGCCGCAGGCCGCAGGCAGGCAGGTGACTCCCAGCAGGTGAGACACACGAGCCTCCCTCAGGCACCATCATGCTGTGCTGC
This sequence comes from Frankliniella fusca, assembly GCA_029379305.1. NCBI lineage: Eukaryota > Metazoa > Arthropoda > Insecta > Thysanoptera > Thripidae > Frankliniella > Frankliniella fusca. The sequence goes on along the minus strand of JAHWGI010000516.1, from coordinate 250,489 downwards.
CTGAGCCTCGTTAGGATTTCATGCGCAATCATAGTTAATGCATGAGTTTTGTTCGAGCACAACTATGCCGAAGGTATGTTCCTCGTGCGCAAAATTGTGCAACTTTGTGCTTGGATATTCTTAAATTAAATAAATTTAAAAATTACACATAAAATGGGCATGACTTTGGTTGAAAAAAAAAAGCAGGTGTCTAATTATGCCAAAATCGTGCTCATTAGGGTTTAAACCTCAACTATGAACGTAGATCGAAACTGAAGTAACTACAATTAAGTTTCTGATTTTCTAAACGTGGAGGGTCTCCATTGGGGTTGAATGAACTCTCGCAACCGTTGGACATTGCTAAAATCACTTTGACATCTCTGAGTTCCCCAAATCGCGACAAGCAGTTTTATTAACGTGGGCTGCGGCACCCGTGCTACTAGATAAGTTGGCAAAAGTTCCCACGAATGCAACCGCGTGAGGCAGAAGGGTATCTCCGCTTGCTTATTCTCGGCGAACCCTCCATGACTTTATACCTCTTGTCTTTTTGTCTTCCTTACACGGGTATGTATTTGTGGGAACTTTTGCCTACACTGTTAAACCAAGTGTGCAACTGTTCAATTGTACACTTGCAAGTGTTCAACTGCGCCGGACAACACTTTCCTTGTTGAACACTGTAAGTGTATAACTGTCGATTTGAACACTTATACAAGTGTAAAATTAGCGATTTAAACACTCGCAATTGCTCGACTCTGCTGGTTTGAACAGCAGTACATCTAAAACAGGGAGTTGCACACTTACAAGTGTTTAGCAGTTGCACACTTGGTTCCACATTATACCTACCTATCTGGGAACAACACCAGCTTAAGCCGCTGGCGCCGCTGGTGGCCCAGCGGCCGCGGCCCCAGTGCTGCCAGAAAGTTAGGCAAAAATCCCGCCCAATCGAGGGGGTACTCACTTCTGTAATACCCTGTACACTTGACTGGGTATTACACGGTATTACACGTAATGTAATACCAAAAAATATCATAATATGCTCTACGATTGCAACATTTTCTATGTAATACCGGTGTAATACCGCGTAATACATTGTAATACGGAGTACTCTGTACAAGTTTTCTCGGAGTAAATACCCCCTCGCGCCCAATACACCTGTGCGTAACGGGGCTGTATCTCCGCCTGCCTACTAGGCAACTCCCCTGCACTCGTGCACAGATGTTGCCTAGTAAGCAGGCGGAGATACAGTCCCGTTACGCCAGAAAGTTAGGCAAAAATCCCACCCAATACACCTGTGAGTAACGGGACTGCGTATCTCCGCCTGCCTTAGGCAACTCCCCTGCACTCGTGCACAGATTTTGCCTAGTAGGCAAGCGGAAATACAGTCCCGTGTTACGCACAGGTGTATTGGGCGGGATTTTTGCCTAACTCTATGGCAGCACTGCGCGGCCCCGGGGCCGGGGATAGCGCCTGCGGACTGGCGCATGGGCCGCCCGGCGCGCACCTGTGCATGGCGGGCCTGCCTACCCGGGCCCGCACCGGCGCACGGTGATAGTCGCTTACTGTCACTGAAAATCGCTGAAAATGGAGGAGTCGCCTTTTTCGATCTTGGGAGAGCGACTTTTCTGTACCAAATTTTCATGCTCCTGGGAGAGCGACATGGATGAATATCGCTCTATTAGAGTCACTTTGATGACTCTTTTTGAGTCAAATCAATAAACGTCACTCTTCTGGAGCGATTTAAAAATTCCAGAAAAGACTCCATTTGAGTCGTTTTAGCGAAAGTCACTTTTACTGAGCGATGAAAAAAAGCTCCGCTCATTACGGGCGAGAAATGTGACTAGTACACTTTCAGTGGTCGGTTGTTCCGAGAGGAAAGTTATAGTTTGAGTTGCGTTTTTTCCCACGATCTCGGACTTGGACCGAGAAAGGCTGTTTTGATTTTTCTTTTAGTTTTTAAAAAAAGGTAATTTATGGCTAGCTTTCATAGCCTCGCTTGATGTGAGTTTCAGATCGGAAGACATACGCAACTCGAACTCAAACTTTCCATTTGCTACACCCTAGCTTGAGTGGAAAGAGGTTGAGTCATGCTGGCATAACTTTCAAAAGAAAACGACACGTATTTTAGACAGAATGCGCACTTTTAGTTCAGTTTTACGAGGTTTGAAAATTTCATTACGGTGTTTCAAGTTCTTTGCTCTTTTATTCCTTCCTCTATTCTTGAAAAAAAAAAAGTCTTTCTGCACTGACGCCAGATTTTTGATACTTTTATCACAACAACAGATGATACAGATAATTTGCGATTCCTTCGATTCATCACACTTTGGAACATTTCTATTTTGTATCACAAAAATAATGTGATAAAATGTAAACATAGGAAATTTCTTGCAATACAAATGAGATAAATTTTTATCACAAGTTTTGGTATACAACGCCATTTGTTAGCGCTCTTTTTGCGATAAAATGTTATCATAGCCTACAATTTTGAGATAAGTTTCCGATGTATTTATTTTAACGGTATTTTTGTGAAAAAAATATCATGCTCTAAAATCCGATGAATGCAAGGAAACACAAAGCACAAGTTATTATTATGATTTGATTACATTTTATCATATACTTGACTTATGTACTTCTGTGTGAGAGTATAGACTCAGGTGACTTTGCCAACGCAGTTTTACGTAACACAGATTTAAGTTGTAAGCAGCGCGTGGGGAGTCTCTCTAAGGCCGGCTAGGACCCCGTCTCGCCCCGCCCCGCCCCACTCCAACCCACCCCTATATACCCAATAGGCGCGCGGGCGTGAATGCGCCAACACGTTTATTACCCCGACAATACGCCGCGAGCCGGTTGCGTCGCCGCGAGGAGAAGAGAGACAGCGCGGGTGGAGAGAGAGAGAGAGAGAGAGAGAGAGAGAGAGAGAGAGAGAGAGAGAGAGAGAGAGAGAGAGAGAGAGAGAGATGGGGAGCCGGCGAGGGGTTTCATGAATAAAGATGACTGCCCATGGATTGTGGTGGAAACAACATGGTTATGGAAAGCGCCGCACCAAGCCCACCCGCCGCGATGCGCGAGGGGCGGGGTGGGGCAGGGCGGGGCGAGGCGTGGTGGTCCTGCCAAACTAGGGCCGCCCGCTGGGTCCCGTCCCGCCCCGCCCTCTACACGACTTTGTGACGGCATAGCACAGGGCAGGGGCGGCCCGGTCCAGCGGACCCGGGATGCTGTGTGTGTCTGTGTGCGCCCGGCCGCGCCCAGCCGCGCCCGGTACGGCTGCGTTCGTGTTGACGTTCAGGCATTATTAACGAGGCCCTTGTCGATATTCGGATATGGACTTGGTTTGTCCAGTCCAGCAGGACTCGCTATGACCTGCTCACGCGGTGGCCCGCGGGCGGCGAGCTAATCCCACATAGACATACATAATGCTATTAAACATTAAATAAAAACCACGCAAGTCCATGTGGCAGTGGCGGTTAGAACAATGTAAGCGAAATATCTTCAACATGCAGTTTAAAACTTTTTTTTCTAAATATGTGGTTTACGACCGCGATCCGCAATTAACGACAGCCTATTTTGTGCTTGTTCAGGAATTACGAGCAAATACCAATAATCATCATCATCACACTTTCGTAATTCGATAATTTGCTTTCATTACTGTTACATCATTTCTCATTCAAAAAATGCCTTCAACCCCTATAAACATTTCTCACTTTGGGACTCACGAATATATTTAAAAAAAAACAACACGTAATGGCAATTGGATATTAAAATAAAAAAATAAATAAATGAAAAACATAAAAAAAGTAACCACTTCAAAATTTTGACTGATAAGAATCAAGTTTCAACAAATTCAGTGGGTGAGATAGCCGTGCGGGGCGAGCAGATGGAGCCGAGAGCAGTGTGAGGCGGGGTGGGGTGGGGCGGGCCCCGTGTGTTGTAAATATCATTTCTTGTTGATGAATCTGGATTGCCGCAGGGCGGCCGGCCCGGCCCTTTATTAGATTTACGCCTGTTGCCTATGGAAGTCATTACCACGAGCCACACTGGCCCTGCTTGGGCGGACTCTGCGCCCCGCCCCGCCCCGTTTCGCCGCATCTCCCCGAGAATCTGTTATTCAACTTTACTAATTTCACTTCTCTGTGTTTAATGCGATTTGGGAGTCGCGGGCGCGGTGGTACGGGGCGGTGCGGGGCGGGGGCGCCCCGTTATGTTTGTGGTGTCCGCGGCAGCAGCGTCGGGACACCACAGCTCGCCCCGCCCCGCCCCGCCCCGCCCCGCCCCGCCCCGCCCCGGCCCGCCCCGGCCCGCCCTGCCCCGCCCCGCCCCGCCCCGCCCCGCCCCGCCCCGCCCCGCCCCGCCCCGCCCCGCCCCGCCCCGCCCCGCCCCGCCCCGCCCCGCCCCGCCCCGCCCCGCCCCGCCCCAACTCCTATCCTCCCCTCTCCTCACTGCAGAGAGCAAAGGGAGTCCTTTGCTCTCGTCTCCGAGCCTCCGGAGCGGCGCGGCCTCGAGACGCTGCCGCCGGCAAACGAGGAATACAGGGTCTTTTAGCAGCGCCCGCCCCGCTCCGCCCCGACCCGCCACCCTTCTTGTAACATCCCTCGGCGACGCCCTTACCTTTGCGACCGTGTCGTGTCGTCGCGACGCCGGGACATTCAGAGATGAATGGTGGTGGCGCCGGCGCCAAGGGGCGCAACCTTGCTTGCAGTGAGAGAGAGAGAGAGAGAGAGAGAGAGAGAGAGAAAGAGAGGGAGGTGGGGTGAGTAGAAAAAGCTTCGAACTAGAGGTGCCAGATAATAATCTCAAGGGGAAAGACATTAGTGACAATAACGCAAGACGATAGTTCGTTAAGCCTACCGGAAAAACAGACCAAAAGGTCTCATCACACTTTGATTTCTTTTTAAATTTGAAAGCAGAAAGAGCTTTTGCAGTGAACTGTCACTCAAAACATACTTGCGATTTGTATAAATTCACTTACGCCGATAGAAAAAAAATAATCGGTGAGGGTGTAAAGGTAATCATCTGCTAAAAGAACAAATATGCAAAAAAGAAATGTATCTTCTGACTTGATTGTTGAATACAGGTGATGTCTCTGCGAGGGGGGAACAACTCTGAATTATGGTGTATACACATTTTGTGAATTTTTATAGAATTTTGGCGAATTTTAACTTGAATTTCATCCCAAATTTTTGTGAAATTTTACGCGTTTTCCTGAATCATTCCTGATTTTTTTGAATTTTTCCAATGCTTTTTTTAAAATAATGTTTTTCTAAATTTTTCTGAATTTTCCTGAATTACCAGGAGTGGAAATTTTTTTAGAATTTTTTATACGCCTCGTGTCTCTGTCCTCGCAGCAGAGGGCCATGGACTCACCGCCGGGGTCCCCCGCGCCGCCGCCCCCGCCCGCGGCCCCGGCCCCGCCCCCGGGCCCGCCCCCGGCCTCCTCGGCGCCGGCGCCGCCCCCGCAGGTGGGCGCGGTCACGCTGCACGGCGAGCCCATCGTGTCGCTCATCATGGAGGGCTGCGAGCGCCTCTGCCTCGCACAGATCTCCAACACGCTGCTGCGGGACTTCTCCTACAACGAGATCCACAACCGGCGCGTCGCGCTCGGCATCACCTGCGTGCAGTGCACGCCCGTGCAGCTCGAGATCCTGCGCCGCGCCGGCGCCATGCCCGTGTCCTCACGCCGCTGCGGTGAGTACGAGCGCGGGTACCGGCGGGTACCGGCGGGTACCGGCGGGTACCGGCGAGCAGTTTCGATACCCATGTCAGCACGCGCGGCCCGGGGTTGGAGCCGAGTAGTCAACAACTTGGCATAATCAGACGAATTTTAAAGAACTTTTTTAAAGTTTTGCCATAGTGAACTTTGGTGGAATAATATGGGGAAATTCTTCAAAGACGGAATGCGGACAACTTCAGCCATGAAGTCTTTTTGAAGCCGACTTTCGGTGCAGATGATTTTATCGTAAGCTTTTATGACGGCTTTATGCATGCCCCCTCGTACCAAAACCCGAACACGAGACTGGAAGGGAAACCTCAACGCGAGGCAGTCCACAGTACGAGCCGAGGGGCCCACAACTCTGGCATTCAGGTGTACAAGGCCACCGAAATCTTTGGAAATCATATCGCTCGTCCCTAAATCAAAACACGCACGCTGCAGCGACTCTAGTGAAACCACGTACCGCCGCGCGACCCTAGTGAAACCACGTATCGCCGCGCGACTCCAGAGAAACCACGTATCGTTGCGCGACTCCAGAGAAACCACGTATCGCATTTTTTGGCCATTTTTTGAGAACTATATATTTGGATTCAGAGAAAAATTTTGAATCGAATAGTGTAGGTTTTAAAATTTACACAAAAATTGAGATACGTGGTTTGACTGGAGTCACGCAACGATACGTGGTTTCTCTGGAGTCGCGCAACGATACGTGGTTTCACTAGGGTCGCGCGGCGGTACGTGGTTTCACTAGAGTCGCTGCAGCGTGCGTGTTTTGATTTAGGGACGAGCGATATTGAAATCTCATTGAAATCAGTGAAATCTTTGAAATCAGTTGAATTCTCTTGAATTCACACGAATTCCGTTGAAATCACTTGAAATCTGTTGAAATCACTTTGAATTCACGTGAAATCACATTGAATTCACATGGAATCACATTGAATTCACGTGAAATCACATTTAAAAAGCGTCTCGGGAAACTCACTCAAATCGGTGTGGGGAGAGGAGGGGGGCGATGTGCACTAACAGCTGTTCGGCGAATTCGAGATATTTTAAGATTTTTAGATACTTTCATAACAGATTGAGATTCCTATTTATTCTTAAAGCTTAGTGCCATTTCAATAAAAGTACTCAATGTATAAACAATGTCTTTTTGTTTAAATTTTTGCCACTGGAGGTATAAATAATTATTTATACCGAGTTGTATTTGCCCTGTCCTCCTGGCTGGAGGCTGCAGGATACGCGGCAAATACGGCTCGAACCCGTCGCACTGTACAGACATCGTGGCGTCGTGGCTCAGTTGGTAGAGCACCCAACACCGAACTGAGTGGTCCGAAGTTCGACTCCCACTCGGGAAAGTGTTTTTCGCGCTTGACATTCCCTTTGGCCGCAGCTGGATGGCAGGTCAAATAGAAGTTAAACACGTCTCACCTCCGTTGGCTCGGTGGCTCTGGGCGTTGGGTCGCTTCCTGTTCTGGCTACGTGTCGGCACTCGGGGTTGTGGGTTCGAATCCCGCGTACCCCTCTGAGGTAAGGCCTCTGAAACTGGGATCAGGAAGTCTAACGCTCTTGACACCGCTCGTACCTCTAGGGGTAGGCCAATGGTGGTACGGGGATCAAATCTGTCGAATTGCGCGATAGGATCGCAGTCAGCAAAGCGCCGGTTCCCATGGAACACCGAAGCAGTTGGCTGCCACAGGGGGTAAAAGCCCTGTGCCTGGCGGGAACCGCAACCTCCTTCGGGAGGTTTACTGCCGCAAAAATTTTCCATGTTTTCACGCCACCCTTTCAATTGCAGAGCAAAATTTGTTTCTGAAAAGTTTTAAAAAATAATTGAAATAATTGTGATTATTTTGCGCAGTTGCAAGTAATTTCCAATAATTTGGAATAAATCGAAATAATTCACAATAATTTAGTAAAAATCCTATTTAATCATGTAATTGAGAGAATAATTTGGATCAGCTCTGAGTGTATTTTCTGAGGTCGTCCAAAAAATACTTGAATTCGTTGAAAATCTCACGAAATCAGTGGAAATCATATGAATTATGTAGACATTTAACTGAAATCAATGGAAATTATGTGAAATCAATGGAAATCACTTGAAATCATGTGAAATCTCGCGAAATCAGTGAATTCACTTGAAAATCGTTGAAATCACCTGAAATCATGTGACATCTTTGAAATCCGGAAATCAGGTGTACAAAATTTTTCGGAGTTGTGGGCCCCTCGGTACGAGCCAAAGTGTAACTACACAGTATCTCCCAGCCCAGCTTCGTTACTCAATACGGCACTCAAACCAGTCTAGTACTAGACTTTCTTTTTCTTTTTTTTTCGAATCAGGGTTGAGCAACAAAGAAAAAATCGATGAAAATGCAGAAAGTGTGATGTTTCTCTGACGGCCCGGCGCAGGCATGATCACGCGTCGCGAGGCGGAGCGCCTGTGCAAGTCCTTCCTGGGCGACAACACGCCGCCGCGGCTGCCCGAGGACTTCTCGTTCCGCGTGCACCACGAGTGCGCGTGGGGCTGCCGCGGCCTCTTCCTGCCCGCGCGCTACAACTCGTCGCGCGCCAAGTGCATCAAGTGCGTGCTCTGCGGCCTCTTCTTCTCGCCCAACAAGTTCATCTTCCACTCGCACCGCACGGGGCCGGCGGCGCGCTACGTGCAGCCGGACGCGGCCAACTTCAACTCGTGGCGCCGGCACATGCGCCTCAGCGGCAGCCCCCCCGAGGAGGTGGTGCACGCCTGGGAGGACGTCAAGGCCATGTTCAACGGCGGCACGCGCAAGCGGCTCATGGCGAGCGCGCAGCACGGCGGCGCGCAGCAGCAGCAGCACTCGGCCCGCGGCCAGGACGCCGACCACCAGGGCGCCGGCGCGGGCCCCGGCCCCGCGGCCAAGGCGCCGCCCTCGCCCGTCAAGGCGCACACCACCAGCCCGGCCGGCCCCAGCCCGGCCAAGATGAGCAAGTCCCAGGCCGGCAGGCCGCGGACGCCGCTCGACTCGCCGCCCGGCGGCGCCACGGCCGCGACGCCCTTCCCGCTCGCCTCCGTGCAGGCCCAGGCCCAGGCCGCCGCCGGCCTCCCCCCGTTGGGCGGCGGCGCGGGCGGCGGCGTGGGGCCGGCGGGGGCCGCGGGCGGCGGCGCGCGGGGGCTGCACCTCGAGTGGGGGCCGTGGGGGCGGGCCAGCCCGCTGCCGCCGCTCGGCTCGCCGCTCGCGCCGCCCCCGCACCACGTGCTGCCGCCGTACGCCGCGCTGCCCTGGCTCGCGCCCAAGAGGTCGCTGCTCGCCTTCTCGCCCAACGGTGAGTGCTGTCAGAGCTGTGCTCCGCGCGCTTAACATGTACGCTGTTCGAAATTTGAAATTTCTAGCCGATAGGTAAAGCTTTTAATTTAACGATTTGTGATTGTTATTTTACGAGCTCCACTTCGAGGATAATTTTCTCGTAAACCTACGACTATATTTTTCTCAAGTGCACAAGTGGATTTCCAGAGTGCACGATTAGGGGGGGGGGGGGGGGACTGGGAAATATGTCCTTAGGTGAGAATATATTAGCTCTCCTAGCCACATGATTATAGCTCTGATAAGTAGCTATAAGTAGCTGTAACTACTGAAGTGACTTAAAAAGCACTGAAGATTTATGCATTTCATAACCAAAAATCAAATAGGGCAGCGAGTAATTTCACCTTCAGCACATTCAGATGGTTCATTTTTTTAATCAACGGGTGTGAGGTTTATGAGCTTCAAGGACCTTCCTGTAAGCCCCCTAGACTGACGGTCGTGTGTGTGTGTGTGTGTGTGTGTGCTGCAGGCGTGGTGCCGCGGCTGGGCGCGTGGGCGAGCGCGCTGCCGCTGCCGCTGCCGCACCCCCAGGACACGCTGCGCTCGTCCGCCTTCCGGCCCGTGTTCCCCGTGCCCTCGCTGCCGCCCGCGCTGCCGCCCGCGCTCCTGGGCCGCGAGGTGGAGGCCGCCGCCCCGGGCGCCCCGGGCGCCCCCGCCCCCCAGGACCTGCGCGACCTGCACCACGACCTGCACCACCCCGCCGACCTCACGGCGACGGCCGAGGACCGCAAGGTGACCCCGCCGCCGCCGGCCCGCGTCCTGGTCCTGGAGGAGGTGGACAGGAAACCCGCCCTGGTCGAGGTGCGCTCACAAGCACTCTGTCGCCGTGTGATTCCGACGATCGCTCTCGTCCCTCCGTCCTTGTCGCACTCATGGGGGCCTGCCACTCCCATCGTAGGTGACAGCAACAGGTGCGACAAGGACGGAGGGACGAGAACGATCTTTGGAATCGGACGGCTGAGTGCGACGCCGCATTGCGGTCATAATGATAGTGTTGCCAGAGAGACAAGATGGCGAAAATTCCCGCTGATACACCTGTGTGGTGCAGACAGGTACTACCACCTGCACTCAGAAAATATGTGCGTCGATGTTAGGCTCAACACCTAAGATCAAGGAAATTTTCCGTGAAAAATCACAATGAAATGTTTTCATTAAATTATAAACGACTATATATCAAACGCGACAACCTTTGAAGAAGATGGGAATGCCTTAACACAAGGGAGAAACAAAGGGGAAAAAGCGAGGGAATTTTTGCCTTCTTGCCTACTGGACTCGCATCGCGGTCCACAACTGTAAACGATCGACTTCCGCCGCAGCAACAATCAGAGGACGCGGCCGACCTCGACATGCGCAGCCCCCGGAGCTACGAGGACGAGGAGGAGACGGTAGACATCGAGACGACCGAGGACGGCGATGACGTTGTCATGACTGCCGACAGCCCCGACACCGGCGAGCACCTCCAGGTAGGACAAAAATCTGCGGGAAACTTAAGATGTAGTGCGCTATCTGTGAAACAAATTTCCACAACCCTAGTAACTTTAACCGAAAATTTCAAAAACAGATACAAATGAAAAACCTACTTACCGACAAATTTGAAGTAGTTTAGATTTAAATGCTAGCCTGAATTTTCTTATCGCGCCGATTGGTCGGTGGTCTTGAATATATATAAACCAACCTTAAATGTTTTTTTTTGTCCCGTGCGTGAAGGGGGTCGGGGTCGGGAAATGTGTTTGTTGGCCAGCCCTCAATATATGGGCTCAGCGAGCCCCAAAGGCTCAAGTGCCGAGTCCATCTCACCCTCCCGAGCCCGGGCCGGGACCCACCCCTCCCCTCAACCCCTCCACCCACCCCACCCCGACCACCTCCGCGCCGCTCACTGGGGCGAAACCGTTTGTCCGTCCTGCTCCAGCTTGCGGCTCCGTGTAAGTGTCCAGCGGGGAGGGGATCCTATCCCTTACACGACTTCTTTTTCCAGCTGTGCCAGTGATTACGCGTCAGGTCTTAGCCTTGCCTCTCGCCCACCCCTCCCCACCCCTCCCCTCCTCCCCGAACCACACGTACGTACAAACTACTGCCCAGCCCAGCCTCAGCCTTGCCAAGCCCTCCTCAGGATTTTGGCTACGCTGCGAATACCGCGACGTGTGTTAGCCTTTTAAATCCCCAGGCTCCAAGTAACTGTGCCGTGCGTCTCTCTCTCTCTCTCTCTCTCTCTCTCTCTCTCTCTCTCTCTCTCTCTCTCTCTCTCTCTCTCTCTCTCTCTCTCTCGGCCGTGTCGTGCGGATAACGCCGCGCACCGGAGTGTGTTTACCTCTGTCGCGTGTTAATAACCATGTCGGTGGCGAGGGCAGCAGGGCAGGGTATGGTACGGCCGGCGGCGGCTGAGCTGAGCACACCTCGGGGAGATGGTCTTAAATTAACAAGTTTTAAGCAATAAAGACAAGCTAAGCATCGCCTTGATGGCCGAGCGGGGAGAAGGAGGAGGAAAAGGTGGAAAATAGAGGAGGAAGGGAGTGGTGGTGACTGTGGCGCCTGCTCCTCTCCCCGTCACGCTAACAGCGGCAAACGGGCCTCACCCCGCGGGAACCTAGCCGCCCAGCCTAGGGAGGAGGCGCGCGCGGGGCGGCGGGCGCGGGGAGGGGGTGGACGGAGCGAAGCGGGCGAAGAATACTTACGATTGTTGTCGGCAATCATGCCCGGCTATCCATCCGACAAGTTTACCTAATGCATATTAACGACTATTTAAGGCGGGAGGCGAGCCTGGCCCGGCGAGAGCAGCACGACACAAGCAGGGGCGGGGCGGGGCGGGGCGGGGCGGGGCGGGGCGGGGCGGGGCGGGGCGGGGCGGGGCGGGGCGGGGCGGGGCGGGGCGGGGCGGGGAGGGGCAGAGAGACGCGGCGCGGCGCTCCCACCTTAATTCTGCGACAACCATTCCAAAGAGATTCCCAGTGACTCAAGTCGAGTTTGGGCCGTGAAAGCGGTAGCGAAGCGGAGAGGCGTAGCGGGGCGGGGCGGGGCGGGGCGAGAGGTTCAATGCGGCGGCACAGCACGGCCCGAGGAGGACTCGACTGCCATCGGAAACGAATGAAGAAAAAAAAAAAGAAAAAAAAGAACGAGAGAAAGGCGAATAGGAAAAGTATCTTGTCCCGAACGAGGCCCCTGCGCTTGGCCCGCCCTGCCCCGCCCCGGCCCGACCAGGGTTGCTCGAGTGGTCGCATTTAACTTGATTTGGTTTGCGAGATTCGGACACCGCCCTCATTTCTATTTTCACGCGACGCTTTCAAACAGCAAATCACCGTAAAGTTAAATACTCGGAAAGAGGGTAAAAAACATATCAATTTAAGAGACAACACACATGCACAACGCACGCGCAGTTGCGATACACCATTAATTGATGGTGGCGTCTAACCACTCAATTATTATGTGGACGAGGAGGAGAGAGGAGGGGAGGAATCGATTAAGGGTGTGTCGTGTGTCAGTCTGTGTGAGCGCGGGGCGCGCACGCGCGCGCGTGTGTGTGTGTGTTTAAGTGTAAGTGTGTGGGTGGGTGGGTGTAAGTACGCCGATGGCCATGCTCATCATTGTCGATTACAGGAGATTAAGCAAATCCCGACAACGAGCTGGCAGCTGGTTACTGGGACTGAAGGGGTCCTGCCTGACCCGCCCCGGTGCCGGGCCCAGCACTGCCCGAAGCACCCCAGCGGACCCAGCGCCGCGCCGGTCCTCCTGCTCTCTAGCTGCATTTGTATATGTTTTTCCTACAAACATTTGCGCAAAGTTAGTTAATCAACATCTGTTTCACGCCAATTTAAGGGCAGAAATGCTGGACATAATCGTGTAGATGAATATAACGTGTAGGCACAAAAGCGTTCAAATCGATTTGGGCGAAAAATTTGACTGTGTACCTTTGTACATTTACCAGATGGAAATCCAGTTGGTGTCCGGTCACGCCGCACCCCCTCCCCGCCCAACCCCCAACCCACTCCCCCGCTGCACATCAAACGTTTTTGCGCGAATTGCACGCCATCAGGAAGACCTGGAACCAATGTAGGAGCCAGGTGCATGCCAGCCAGGGTGGAAGTCTGGGAGTGTGCGCACATTTTTAGAACTGGGCATCGGTGAAGGCGGTGCAAAGCCTTTCTTTATCGCAGCCTTCCTCGAGCGACTCGTAGAACGGCGCGGCGTTTGCGCTAAAACCCCCCACGCCCCATCCACCCCCGCCCTCCCCTCCCCGCACGGGGACCAGCCACAGCGCAGCTCTCATGTTGATTAACCTGTCAGGGCGGAAGGGAAACCGACACGGCGTAGCAGGGGCGGGGCGGGGCGGGGCGGGGGGTGAGGTGGCGGGGCGGACGGGTTGGGGTGGGGTGGGGTGGGGCGGGGTGAGGCGGGGTGAGGCGGGGTGGGGCGGGGTGAGGCGGGGCGGGGAGCAATGAGGTGGGCAGGTCAGGCTAGCAAGGCGTGCAGCTACGGACTTGTTTACCGGTGACCACTACTTTGCTGACCAGGCGAAGCCACCACCACTTGCTGAGTCGCATCCTCAGCCTAAAATCTTGAAAAACAAAAATCCAAAAAGAAAAAAATAAGGCTTTACTTTTTGCCTAGAAAGATTGGCAGAAAAATAAAAATAAAATTCATCGTGGTGGAGGGGACAAGTATGTATAGAGCCATCAAGGAACAATAAAAATTATTGGAATGCAAAAAGTGAAGTCAGAGCCGGCACATGTTGCCCTCACAACATGACTTGAGGGGCGCTGAAGTATTTTGAACTTGGAAACCCGGGGGTGTGAGTGTCGCACTTTTGTAAATGGGTGAATTTCAATACGCACGTTTGTCCCAGCAATGGTGCGATGTAATGACTGAAAAAAATAGCACTTACACTTGATTGAGTGTACAAGTATGAATTCACACATTTTGAAGTGTCCGACACATTCACACACTTACCGCGCATTTCCAGTGCACGTTGGGGACGAACTGAAGCAAAAGAAGCGAGGAGTGTCGGGGATGCGGTGCATGGTGGAGCGAGAGAGTATACAGCCAGCTCGCCTGACCTTGCCGCGGCCTTCCCTCTCCCTGACGAGCTGGGGCCCTAACGACTTCAGTAAGCAACGACACACAAGCGAGGGCAGGGGCAGGGCGAGGGTAGCGAAAGGGCGCTCGCTGGTACCGCCGCGCCGAGCAAACAAGGTAACCTGCTGGCGCTCATTCAATGTTTTCATCTTTATATATTATTTCAATTTTTTTTTTTTTTTTTTTTTTTTTTTTTTAAAGGGATGCCGGCGTACATCGGCGTGAGCGCGACGCGTGCCGGCCCACGCTGGGGCTAAAGCGCTCGGCGGTCTCTTAAATAATGTTTTAATCCCACTGAAGGCCGCGGCCCGCGGGCCCGCGTGCACTGCGCGCGCTCCACGTTTAATCCCGCCTCGTTATCGAAGCACGACATTTTAATCACGACACACGTAAAAGCCACCGGTCCCTCTATCTCCCCCTTCCCCCCTCCTCCCTCCCTTCCCCTCCCTCCCTACCTCCACCACCCCTTCCCCTACCTGCGGCGGGGGGATTACAGAGACCAGGAAAAGAAGCAATAGCTCGAACACCTATTGGATGTGTCTGAATAATAATTATCACACAGCAATAAGCGGTTATCGTGACGTTTCCCGTGGAAAATGATCGCGCGCGGGAAAATGAAAGGATTTTTTTTTTAAGCGGCAGCAGCGAAGCGCCGAGTATGATAATGGAATGGTGGGGGTGAGCAAGGAGAGGCATGAGACGGGACGGGACAGGGGTAGTCGGTACGACAAGGAGGGGACATAGGTAAACAATCCAGTGAGTGATGACTCGTCCAACTCGCTTTTACTTAATTATGTTTGTGTGTGTCGGGGCGGGCGCGTGCCACTGCCCTCGACTCGGCACCCCCCCCCCCCCCCCCCTTAGCCGCACCTCTCAGAACACCTTGGAACGCCCCGGAACGCCCTGCCGCAGGGCGCTGGGCGCGACAGCATTTGGTCGTTGCAAGCGGGGTTATGAACCGGGTTGAACCCAAAGCGTAAGCCAGCAGACCGATTTTGTTCCCGATTTTGTCTTTTTTCTTCTTCTTGTTATACCCTATTCGATTAGAGACCGTGGTAGACCGGCCACACTTATCGAGTAATTGATTACTCATGCCTCAAATTGTGGCGGTCTGGTTGTGATCTGATCGGCCGCCGCACGGATCATGCAGTGATCATACTTGCAGCGAGCCAAGGCGCAATCTTCCCCGTCCCCCTCCAATCGCCACTCCCCCCCCCCCCCCCGCCCCAATCTCTCTCTCTCTCTCTCTCTCTCTCTCTCTCTCTCTCTCTCTCTCTCTCTCTCTCTCTCTCTCTCTCTCTCGTCGGCTCCTCCTCCACTTCCCCCTACCCCAGTCCGCAGCTCCGCCTGGCTTGGCCACTCGTGTGGAAACCCAGTTTGCTGCAGTTTCGTATACAGTAATCGCACACTAAGCTGTAATCGGCTTTGCGGATACAATAAACTGATTTTTTTTCTCCCCTACCTCGTCATTCTAGCGGGGCGCTGTGCTGCGGGCGCTCGCGGTACGCCCCGCAGGCCCCGCCCCGCCCCGCCCTGTGTTCGATATCAAAGTCCTAGTTGATAGGCCACCCGGGCGGGGCGGGGCGGGGCGCGTCTCCCCAGCAAAACTCCAGGATGTAACCGTATCTTGCTTCGAGCGGTCGTTCTACCGGGGATGGGACACGCCTGCATAAACTTAAATTCAAACTTACAATTTTGCTTCATACTCAGGAATAAGTTAGTTTTTTTTCTTCCTAACAAGCAAATTTTCCGCCTACTCAGCACAGCCGGGAGCGTCCCTTATATGCCCCGCTTACACTTTGCGCTGCGCCATAACATTACACTTTCCAGTGCCGTCGCGAGTCCTCGCCACCCCCCCCCCCCCCCATGCCCTTCAAGTCCCCCGTGCCCCTTAACGTCGCCCGACAATCACGGCGTGTCCTGCCGCCCACCCCCGCCCGCCCGGCCCGCGCGGACACGGCGGAGAGTGTAAGTATAGCGCGATTGACGCTAAATGTCATCACTTGACCTTCTTCTCGCCCGCTTCGCCACCATCCACCGCTCGTTACAACCCTCCCCCCCCCTCCCTCACCCGCTCCGCTACCCTGGGCGGGTGATATACCCTGCAAAAAAGCAAAACAAAAAATCCGCGCTTAATGGATCAATTTAGCTCACAACGAAAAAAGTAAAATTACAAATGCCTGGTCCTGCAGTAAACAAAAACGTTGATAAATTTTCACAAATTTTCGAGCTTTTGCGACATAAGGCAATCAAATCTCACCCGTTTTCTACACCGGTAGAGCCGCGCGTAGAACGGAGGTTGAACTCAATGGATTTTTTATGCCTTAAGACATTTTTATTATCATACACCCAGAAAGCTGGGTCCTTGATTTTCTATAGATTCTTCGTGCATGTCATCACAATCCACTCGTTCCGAGAGTAAATTTCTTGCAAAAACTACACAAATTACATCGGAAAGAGACCAATGCTGCCAAAAATGTTGTGTGTGTGCAGGTACCGCGTTGAACATTTTAATGTTTTCCTCTGAACACAAGCGCGTGTGTACATTGCACAATTTATTCAGCTGTGTAAATGAGACGGCTCGGCGAGTATTTCGGCGCAGTTTTCCTCTTTCACAAATCCCCTCCCTGATCCCCGCGCGCTGTCCGTTTCGCGCCGACTACCATAACGACATGTGACTACGAGTGACTAGCGAGTCACGGTTCGCGCCTCTCTATTACGCGCCGACACATTCAATCCGGTGTCGCCGCGGGGACGGCGGGGACGGGGTTGCCCTGTGAGGGGAGGAGGAGGAGGAGGAGGGGGGGGGGGGTAGGCGCGCGGGCCCGGCGCGGCGGAGCGTGGCGTGGAGACCAGTAGGGCAGGCGGGGTGCGCGGTGAGGAGGGTAAGGGAGGGGAGCGCCAAGGGGTTGTTTGCTGGCGAGGCGAGGCGCGACCCGGCCCGCCCCTGTCAGGTGGTGGTGCCTCATTGACTACTGCTGGTCTAGGCGAGGACACCGCGCGTGACGTACGCGACGCTGCGTGCCACACAAAACTATATATATCATTCATTATTCCTATAACCGCGTGCAACCATTGATTAACTCGTAGGAAAAAAAAAAAACATTCGGGCAAAGGCGCATTATTAAAGTTAACGTTATTTGGGGACCCGCTTGGTGTAGGATCTTTGGACTATCCGCGTGGGACAAAGTTCAACTTTTTCAAAGAAATTGTGGTCGAAAATTTATGGAATAGTTTTATTAATTATATGCGCTTTTACCATAATTTAAACAGAGGTACAAGCTTGCACCCCTCTTAAAAAACAGTGATGCATCCAGAGGGGCGTGCCCCTGCGTCATGCACGATATTCTTGATTCGAGTGCAAAATGCTTGACAATCTCGAGTAGTTTGACCAATTCTTTCTGAAATTACCGGCTTGGATTGAGCTCCAATTTGCAAGTATTTGAATGCACGCTTGCTTGGGTGATGTATCTGTACCTCCATCGAGGGGGCCACCACTCCCGTAATCCTGTGTACAGTTGTCAGTGTAATCCCTGTGTAATCCGTGTAATCTTTAACCACATTTTGAAAAAATTTCACAAAATTTTACCTTATTGTTCTTTATTAGTGGTTTTAGCCCCAGACATTTAGGGGTAATCCCGCAAAATTAATGTGTAATCCCTGTAATCACGTAATCCTGTGTACATCCTAAGCCGAAGTGGTGGCCCCCTCGACCTCCATTTAAACACACTTACGCAGATTTTCAGAGCAGGGACCGTACCATCAACGCGCCTGGAGGCCTGCAGGAGCGCCTCGCAGAGACAGAATAATTGCTGGCCCAATCGAGAGATTGGGAGGATTAATGGCCTGGCTGGGGCTGGGCCCGCGGGCTTGCACGGCCGACTTTGCCTTTTTAGGTCTCGCACGGGCGCACCGTGCCGGCCGGCTCGCGCGGGGCGGGGCGGGGCGGGGCGGGGCGTCCCGCAGGGGTCCCCCGCCGCCGGTCGCCGGACCTGCTGCTGCTGCTGCTGGCGGGGCAGAGAGCGGCCAATCGGGGGAAGGACCGCTCGGGCCGCAGCAGCGGGGCCTGATTACGGTCAGCAGAATAAGGGTGTTCAATAAGGGTGTTCAGTGGCCGGATTTTGTGACATTTAATTAATTTTTTTTTTTGTTTGGGGGGGGGGTAATTAATTTTTATTTTTCTGTTGATTTTTCAAGGAAAATTTCCGTCATGTTTTGATAAATTTTGATCTTTAACGACCGGTTCTAAATTTTTAAAACTTTATTTCGTTTTTTTCTATTGTTTTTTGTTTCGATTTTTCGGATTTTAGTTTCTGTATCTTTTTCCTGATTTTATTTTGACTTTTTTTTCGGAGGGGGGCAAAATGATTTTTTGAATTGACTCCCCCTCGGCTGCGGCTCGCATTTGACGGTTCCGGTCCGGGCAGGGGCCTGCGCACCACTGCAGGAGGCCGAGGAGGCTACTTATTACATCTACGCGGGTGACTCGGATTAAGCACGGTGGGTTCGTTTAACGAGAGGCCCCTCTCCGGATGGGAAAAAAAAAAAACATTGATCAGTCTGGATCGGATTCTCATGTTAACCCCGACAGAGTTGCATCGTCAGTAATTCTGCGCGTGCAGAACGAGTAAACGCGACTATGACCTACATCAATCAGAGGCGAAGCCCCCGCGCCTGTGCATGTTACACTGCGACCAGACCAATTGAATGATTGATTACGTGGTAGGAGCGGGTGGTGCGGCAGGGTGGGAAAGGGTGCCAAAGAGAGAGAGATAGAGAGCGGGAAAGAGAAGAAAGAGGGTTAGTGCAGGCAGAGGGGTGTGCGGGGTTCGCACGATATTTGCCGACCGCTACACTCCTGCCGGCCGGGCCGGGCCAACACCTCGCCTCGCGTTATTGTCGCTCAGTCAGTAACTCTCGCCGCCCCTTCCCCTCTCCTGTTGTACACAATTACATCAGAGCTTGTCAGCGCGTCAATGTGGGGCAGGAGGCAATGTTGACTGCCGGTAAAGTAGGCAGTAGCATCCTTAATCTGCATCTGCGCCTGCCTTGCGCCTGCCTGCTAGGCAATAACACCTCCACTCTATAAACCTTAAGGTGAAACCTGCATTACCATAATTTACAGTGAATATTCTACGTGAATACAATTACGGTGACTGTCAAAGTACACAACGGTGAGTTTCACTGTACATTACGGTGAAAATTCACTACGGTGATGCAGGTTTCACAGTAACTTACGGTGATCTTCACCGTAAGGTATATAGTATGTTAGCACCAGAGGGTAGTAAACGGGCGCAATAATGCCGCACAATCCACTCCACTGTGTTTGGGGTGCCTATTGACTACTTTTTCTGGCAACACAGAAACGAAAGTGAGCACGAGGATTAGGGGGAGGTCAGGACACTGGTAAAAGTAAGGCGTACTGAGATAACGCTTGAATAAATCAGGCGTAACAGGTCTATCGGCTCCTATTCCTCCAATGTAAATGTATGGGAGAATTTATTTCCTGCGCTTAATTTCAAGCGTAACGCGAGGGGTAAACAACTCTGAATTCGGTGTACAAATTGCGTGAATTTGAATTGAATTTGTCTAAATTGAATTCGTTTTGAATTAGCTTTGAATTTTTTGAATTTGTTGCAAAGTTGTTTTTTTTAAAATTATTGTGATCTTTTTGTGAATTTACTTGAATTCGTTTTAAATTCGGGGATGCCCCAGAAAATACACGCACATCTGATCCAAATTATTCTCTCAATTACATGATGAAATAGGATTTTTAGTAAATTATCGTGAATGATTTCTATTTATTCCAAATTATTGGAAATTAACTTGCAACTGCGCAAAATAATCACAATTATTTCAATTATTTTTTAAAACTTTTCAGAAACAAATTTTGCTCTGCAATTGAA
Organism: Frankliniella fusca; assembly: GCA_029379305.1. Taxonomy (NCBI): domain Eukaryota; kingdom Metazoa; phylum Arthropoda; class Insecta; order Thysanoptera; family Thripidae; genus Frankliniella; species Frankliniella fusca. The sequence continues at coordinate 230,498 of JAHWGI010000516.1, read as the reverse complement.
AGGGTGGCGTGAAAACATGGAAAATTTTTGCGGCAGTAAACCTTCCGAAGGAGGTTGCGGTTCCCTGGTGAAAATCGTGCAGGAAAGTGGCGGTTATTAGTCTGTTACAAGTCAGTTTTCAGCCAGTTATCACGCAGTAACGGAGAAAGAAACTGTTTTGCCAAGGTAGAAACCGACAAACTCGGGTTATTAGACTGTTTACGAAACTGTCTGGAAACTGTATTCTGCAGTTACCTGACAACGGCCAAGAAACTCGTAATCAAACATTTTCTACGTGTTTCAGAAACTAAGTGAAAACTGGAAATAGACAGTTAGAAAAAAACAGCCTTACAACCGAGCAGTGCCTGTTTCTAGCCCGTTACTGATAACAGGATTATAACCGGCACGGCTTCCGGTTTACAAACAGTTTCTAAAACGTTGCTCATGCCCGAACAGTGAGTGTTTCTGGCCGGTTACTGATAACAGGGTAATAACAGCTCGGCTGCCGGTTTCCAAACGGTTTCCAAAACGTTGCTCGCAACCGAGTACAGTACGTTATCCAATAACTGTTTAAAAACAGCCTAAAAACCGAGCAGGGCGTGTTTCTATCCGGTTACTGAAAACAGGATAATAACGGCACGGATTCCGGTTTCCAAACGGTTTCCGAAACGTTGCTCGTAACCGAGTAAAGTAAGTTATCCAATAACTGTTTGAAAACAGCCTAAAAACCCCTCCTCCCCCGCTAGGCAATCTGCCCCTCCCCTCCCCTCACCCCGTGGCAGCCCGGCTGCCCCGCCACCCGCACATGGCAAGGGCTGCACTTGCTGCAAGGACACGGCCCGGCCGGCCGGCAGCCTGGCTGGCAGGCAGGTAGACGCACTTTTAGGGAGGCAGCAAGCCCAGGCCGGCAGCACGCACGATGGCACGCACAGCAGACAGGCACAAGCCAGCACAGGAGCAGCAACGCAGTGTGACTCAGGCGGGCCGTCTCAGTTCTGCCGTTGCGCGCCAAGAAGTGTTTTCGTAAATTTGTGAGTGGGTGCTTACTAGTATTTGTGTTAAATATGGATACAGTGACCCAACATAATCTAAAGAAGATGAGCTTGGAGCAGCACCTGCATTTATTCGGAGGTGAGTAGTTAGTTTACGGCGGCTTTGCTATCTTGACCTAACCTAACCTAAACTGAAATGCACTCCACTGTTTGAACGCGTCGGGTTTTTATTGTACTAATCTTTACTTCCGATATGATCCTGATCTTTTTACACTGCGGTAGAGTAGTTCTTTTGTTCAAAGTAAAGTAATTGCTGAAGAAAACTTGTGGCACAGCCATTTTTTAGCTCCCTAGAGCTCTAAGTATAGCGTACTTAATTTTTTTGCAATTTTGCCTGAGCTGTTAGCTTGCCCAATTTGCGGCGACATTTCCGGTATTCGGTGCCGTTTCAAATATTTTTTCACTCGAACCGCAGTTCTTATTTCAAATCCAACTGTGCCTAGGGCCTAGGGTGGGGCGCGCGGGCGGTCGGACAGACGGATGCGTAGGTGGACAGACGGACGGTAGTGCAGGCTGAGGGGGCCGGGGTGGTCCCGCTCCCGCGCAGAGGCCCCCGGCTCGGCTCGCTCGCCTGCCTGCAGCCTCTCTTCCCCCTCCTCTCGTCTATGTTCTTCTCTCGCTCTCTCTCGCTTCCTTTCTCTCAGTCTCTTTTGCTCGCACTCGATCTCTCTCACTCGCTCTCTCGCTCTCTCTCGCACTCGCTCGCACTCGCATTCACTCTCTTCCTCTTTCTCCCTCTCTCTCTCTCACTCTCCTCCCTCTCTCTCATTGGAGTCTTAAGTGCATTGGTAGAAAATACTTGTGTCTCTTCCTTTTTCTAATTAAAGATGTGCTTTCAGATGTTGGGTGACTACAATTCCTGGCTGGACGGTCAGTCCAGTGATGTGGTTAGCGACTTTGTTAACATCTCAGAGAAACTGAACTTCAACCTCAACTTCAAGTAGGGTTACAAGAGGCACCTCAAAGTAAAGGAGGGTGACACAGAGTACGGTAAGTAATCACTGCTTTTGTCTCTTCAGGCAAAAGCAGAGAGGTGTTTTAGGTGACAGGGCGTTTTGAAATCAAAGTCATTTAACAAAATCATTTTTTTTTGACAGGTTCTCTTGTGCATACAATCTAACTATCCCCAGATTATTTAAGCAGCCGCTCATGGTGCATCCAACAAGGAAGGCGCAAGACAACAAGAAGCCCTCATGGAAACTGAATGCACAGGAGAGAACTGATGGCCTCCTGTAATGCACATCAAGGTAATTATATTTTTTGCGACCAGTCGGTTTGACTTTTAAAAGTTGTGATAAAAAATAATTGCATAATTTTCTGTTACAGGGAAGACTTGGAAATTAGCATTGAAAGGGCTAAGAGTAACTGTGCCGAAGTAGGGAGAACTCTGCAACCCTTCCCTGTGATAGTGGGTCCAACAGTCGAGGATATCACGGACTGCTACGTAATGGTGGACAACCTTCGGTACAGAGTAGGGAGCCCCTTACAAGTGTTTGACAACTGCTTCAAGTTCTACCAGGCCTTGAGATGTTGGAGGATCTGGGCGTAAGCCTAAATGTACATACTATCTAATAAGTAAATAAATGTATGTCATAAAATTAACTTTTGCCTTATGTATCTTTTATCCTCGGAAATATTTTGAGATTTACTGGCGGGCCCCTCCGTCTACACATTTACGGACAGTCCATCCCTGTAACTGGTTCGTAACTGAAAACAAGTTATCGCAACACTCTAAAAACCGACTAGAAACGCATTGATAAATGTTTCGGTAACAGGCTGAAAACCCACAAGAAACACGATCCTACGCGTTACTTAAACAGGGTAGAAACTGGATGTAAAACGTTGCGGTAACCCACTGGTAACGGAAAAGAAACAGGATCCCACGCGTTGCTAAAACCGGGTAGAAACGCAGTACAAACTGGATGTGGCACGTTGCGGTAACCCGCTGGTAACCCTAAAGAAACAGGATCCCACGCGTTGCTAAAACCGGGTAGAAACGCAGTACAAACTGGATGTGGCACGTTGCGGTAACCCGCTGGTAACCCTAAAGAAACTGAGAAGTGTAGTTTCAATAACTGGATGGAAACCGAGTGTAAACTGGCAACGGCCTGTTGCCGTAACCGAATGATAACTCTCCCAAAACAAGAAGCTGTCTGTTACCAAAATGTTACGAGTTGTCCAGTTTTCACATTCTTTAAACCGGATCCTGCCGGTTTCCGTAAACCCAAAACCAACTTGCCAATAACCCTCCCTTTCACGTTACTGTAACTTTATTGTAACTCACGATTTTCGCCAGGGTTCCCGCCAGGCACAGGGCTTTTACCCCCTGTGGCAGCCAACTGCTTCGGTGTTCCATGGGAACCGGCGCTTTGCTGACTGCGATCCTATCGCGCAATTCGACAGATTTGATCCCCGTACCACCATTGGCCTACCCCTAGAGGTACGAGCGGTGTCAAGGGCGTTAGACTTCCTGATCCCAGTTTCAGAGGCCTTACCTCAGAGGGGTACGCGGGATTCGAACCCACAACCCCGAGTGCCGACACGTAGCCAGAACAGGAAGCGACCCAACGCCCAGAGCCACCGAGCCAACGGCGGTGAGACGTGTTAAACTTCTATTTGACCTGCCATCCAGCTGCGGCCAAAGGGAATGTCAAGCGCGAAAAACACTTTCCCGAGTGGGAGTCGAACTTCGGACCACTCGGTTCGGTGTTGCGCGCTCTACCAACTGAGCCACGACGCCACGATGACTGTACCGTGCGACGGGTTCGAGTCGTATTTGCCGTATCCTGCTGCCTCCAGCCAGGAGGACAGGGCAAATACCCGTCGCACTGTACAGTCATCGTGGCGTCGTGGCTCAGTTGGTAGAGCGCGCAACTCCGAACCGAGTGGTCCGAAGTTCGACTCCCACTTGGGAAAGTGTTTTTCGCGCTTGACATTCCCTTTGGCCGCAGCTGGATGGCAGGTCAAATAGAAGTTTAACACGTCTCACCGCCGTTGGCTCGGTGGCTCTGGGCGTTGGGTCGCTTCCTGTTCTGGCTACGTGTCGGCACTCGGGGTTGTGGGTTCGAATCCCGCGTACCCCTCTGAGGTAAGGCCTCTGAAACTGGGATCAGGAAGTCTAACGCCCTTGACACCGCTCGTACCTCTAGGGGTAGGCCAATGGTGGTACGGGGATCAAATCTGTCGAATTGCGCGATAGGATCGCAGTCAGCAAAGCGCCGGTTCCCATGGAACACCGAAGCAGTTGGCTGCCACAGGGGGTAAAAGCCCTGTGCCTGGCGGGAACCGCAACCTCCTTCGGGAGGTTTACTGCCGCAAAAATTTTCCATGTTTTCACGCCACCCTTTCAATTGCAGAGCAAAATTTGTTTCTGAAAAGTTTTAAAAAATAATTGAAATAATTGTGATTATTTTGCGCAGTTGCAAGTTAATTTCCAATAATTTGGAATAAATAGAAATCATTCACGATAATTTACTAAAAATCCTATTTCATCATGTAATTGAGAGAATAATTTGGATCAGATGTGCGTGTATTTTCTGGGGTCATTCCTTAAATTCGCTTGAATTCGCGTGAATTAGTTTTGAATTCGCGTGAATTAGTTTTGAATTCGCGTGAATTAGTTTGAATTAGTGTGAATTTTGAATTAGTGGTGTACATCAAAATTCGGAGTTATTTACCCCTCGGCGTAACGTCTTCAAGCGTAACTGTATGCTTCATTCAAGCGCTCGGTTACGCCTTTGTTTTACCAAAGGAGGCATGAGGCCCACAGACGCCACAGACTAACGTCTAACGCGTGCGATTCTTCACGAACTTCAAGAGTCACGCAAGCCAAAATTATCTTATGTTTTTTCTTCTTCATTCGTTTGACCCTGCCCTGCGACGCGGACACTCCGCCGCCCCCCGCGCCACCCCACGCCCTCTTGGGACCAGCGGCAGGCCCGGGGCCCGGGCCGGGCCGGGTGGGTCCTGATCGGAATACAACGGTCTGCTAATTAGACGAGGATGCCATTTTATGCGTTGTGAGCAAGCGTTATCCATCAGTCCCCGGGACCGGAGCTCGAGCCGGCTGTCAGCCGAGCGGCTACGTGTGTGAGGCCCTGGCTGCGTCAGCCCAGTCAGTTGGTCTGCAATGCTACCTACGGCTTTAAGGCGCTGTTTAAATAGGGTAGTACGGTTGGCCTGACCTGACAGGTCACCAGCCTTAAGCGGGGACTCTCTTTGGGGAGGACTTCTCGTGTCTGTAGGGTGGCGGTCGCCTTGAACACACCGGATCTCATCAGAACTCCGAAGTTAAGCAGGCAGGGCTCCCAGGTAGCAAGTTAGGCAGGGGCCTCCCAATTTTCCAAATTTTGTTTTCTTTTTTTTCCCGAAGTTATTTTATTTTACTCATTTAAATATGAATTTGAGGTATCGTGAATTTTTTTCGGCGCATGCTTCGGCCTGGTGATCTTTAATTCTCGAATTTACCCCTCTAAACAAGATCGGATAAAATCCAGGTCTGATAGCGCTTTTTCGGATATCGAGGAAATCACCAGGTCGGACAAAATTAGGTCGGGCAATCTAGCTGCTCTGCCCCGAAAAAAGCGCGCACCCGCGCCGTGCGTAAAGCGAAGAAGGTCCTTCGCCCAAAATTGTTGAATCACTGAGGCTTAGTTTTTTAATGTACGATTTTTTCCACCAAACCCTTGTATTTGTCTGATGAGCCACTATAAGTGAAATATGGGACAAAAATAACCAATCGCCTTTTTTTTTGTTCTTTTTTCCTTCTTCGTTTTTTTCCTTTTTTTCGGATTGATGGCGCCAGGTAGGAGGGCGCGGCGCCCGCAGGCGAGCCCGTGTCGCAGGGCGCCGCGGCCCTCAAGAACAACGCCGTCGTTGGAATGGAACGACAACGGCGAAAACAAAAAAGGAATTACCGGTAATCCGTCGCGTGTCCCGGCGGGCTTTAATATAAATGGAGTCGTATTCTTAAACGGGTCCGACTGTAGTATTTCATTATGAGACGCGACGCTATTGTGCGAGGGCGCGGCCGGGGGGCGCAGCCGGGCCGCGGCGCTGCGTCGCCCAGCAATTAAAATTGCATGTCACTGAGGGATGTTTCAGCGGGGTTTACAAGAGACTCGCGGGCCCGGGCCCCGCTAACCTCCCAGTGTCACCGGGGCGCGCTGCGGGCTCGACTCAGCCTCTGCCCTCACTCTGTGCACTATAAAATTCTTACGAAGAAAATTCTTCGCAGCGTTGCGAAGAATTTGGCTGCTTCGTAAGGCTTCGCAATACGAAGTATTTTCTTCGCAAGGCCCGCCTTGCGAAGAAATTTCTTCGCACACTACGAAGAAAATGCTTCGCAATACAAAGCAGCCAAATGCTTCGCAGCTTACGAACGATTTTCTTCGTAATGCGAAGCATTTCTTCGCAAGGTTTTAACAGTGTGATGCAAGCTCCAGAAATTACTTTTTACAAAATATTTTGCTTAAGTATTTTAAAATAAAATGCACATTGTTGGCTCACAGCTTATTACTTTGGGCATCAGTACTGGTCTGTTCGCATTATTAAAAATTCTTATTTTTTTAATATTTAGAACCGGGTAACAAATATTTAGAACCCGGTAACAAATTCTGAATGTATGAAAAAAAGACGCAGGACAGGTATGGTAATTTTAAGGAAACATTTCACTTTTTACCAGAAAGGGAAACACATAAAATACACACAACACTCGCATATATACGTATGTTACGATTCACCGTTTGGCCAAACTCATTCCGTTATTGTTCGAAATTCGGCACGAATCTGCTCACCATTCGGATCCTTTTGTAGGCCCACGGGCCGGGCCGGGCGCGCACAGCTTTATTTGAACGGCTCAGGCGCTCAACAAAGGCGTTCCTCTCCGCACGCATACTGCACGGGCAAACAGCGGCGCAGCGAAACAATCGTGTGATAATAGCTTTTAATCCAGCCTCAGTCAGCGGCGTAGCAGCAGCAGCGCGCCAGCCGAGACGCGGAGCGAGCAAGAGGAGGAGAGAGAGAGACAGAGAGAGAGAGAGAGAGAGAGAGAGAGAGAGAGAGAGAGAGAGAGAGTGAGATAGGTCAGCGATGAGCGAGCGGAAAGGGGTAAGGCATCTGAGGCGAGGCAGGAGCGAGCGAGCGAGCAAACGGGCGTGCTGAGGGAAGGGAGGGAGGGAGATAGGCTCAGCAGTACCGCAACACGTGAACGGAGCGCTAATGAGGCCGCGGGGCGGGCGCAGCACAAGGTGCAAGCGCACACTCCCCCGCACCCGCTGCACCCGCCCTGCGTGAGAAGAGATTAGTTTAACAATCCAGGTGGCTGTGGCTGCTCGTCGTTTTAAAACGTCCACTGGAAAACAGAAAAGAATCATGACGGTTTGTTTAATCTAGCAATCAGCCACTCAGAAGGTGAACGCCCTAAATCAAAATCAGCACAAGATCAGAAAAAAAAACAGAAAAAATCAGTTAAATGAAGGAAAAATCAGGGAAATCAAGGAAAATCCAAAATACCCGAAAAATCAGAAAAATCGGTGTACGCTAGAATTTGTAGTGATATAGCCGCCTTATCGTGGCGTTGCGGCGCGCGTAGAGCCGCTGCTGTGCTTGCTTAAGAGGGCCCCGTTTTGTAAAAGAACTGGCGGCCTTGCGACGACCTGCTGCCTATATTTAATGTGTGCCAACAAAACCAGCCGCGCCTCCACACAGGTCTGCGAGCGCGACCTGCTCGCTGTAAAAACTTAATTTATACTTTCCAATTAATCCTAATTGTTTGGCAAGGCTGGGTTGGGCCGGGCCGGGCGGGGCCGCCAGCGTGGTGAATCCGCCCGAGCGCCGCGGAGCGCCGCGGAACCATGAATTGTTAACCGCGAGCAGCGCGAGGATTACTGGAAAATGAATTTGTGAAAAGCACCATCACCCCCTCCCTCCTCCCACTCTGTCTGTCCTCTCTCTCTTCTCTCTCTCTCCCCCACGCTCTCTCTCTTTCTGTCTCTCTCCCTTTCCTCTCTCGCTATAGCGGAGCGGGTGTTTGACTGCATGTCTTTGCACACGCTGCACGCTGCGTGGCTATGGCACTATAAGCCAGCAGGGTACGGTATCTTGTCTTGCCTGAGGCGATGAAAACCGCACAATTTGGACCCTGCGCAAAATTCAGATCACTATAAGAAAAAAAAGAAAAAGAAAGAAAACAGACAAATTTTAACTAGACTTCAGAATCGAATGTACAAGATTAAATTCTATAGGTATGCTAAATATTATCACTTCATTTTCTGCGGGTAAGGGGCAATATGAAACGAAACACGCACGTTTTCTAGCGATTTTAGAAGGCAACTCCGTTGCCTACAAAATAATAGAAACATGACCGATGAACTGCTCTTCAAGTGTTGCGTCCCAATACAGGAAAAACTTCTTCGAAACGACCAAGACGTAAGAGGCCCGCGTTGCGTTTGGTTTTGGTTGTTTGCTGAGCAGCCGGAGCGAGTTGTCAGCGCGTCGCACATGACAGATGGCCGCGCCGCGCCGGGCCGGGCGCCGCCGAGTGGCACCGCGGGCTGAGCAGGGCTTGTCGGCTGAGCACCGCGCACTCGCCCTCCTGTTTTCCTCGTGTTTCCGCCGACCTCCTCGTATAGATCTGAGACTCCCAAATCACGTGCTATTCATCGAACTCTCGGGAAAATAATCCAGCAGTCCATGACATGGATTTAAAATTAAAAATAATAATTTTAAATAAAAATTCAGAACTAGATAGAATTTGAAATTGATCTTAAAATTCAAATGCTCACTGGATGAGATGAAAATTTAGGTTTAGCTGTACTGTAAATGCTCGGCCACTTCAGGGTTTGCCGCTGGAGGCGGAGCAGGGGTCGGGTGTGAGCGAGGGGTACTTCACCTTCTCCAATCAGTGCAAACCCTGCGTTCCAAGCATTTTCCAATCACTATCACTCACATAATTTTTTCGACAAAAATCAATTTTAAGCACCCTAACTTTGCAAAATATTGATTTGGTGCAAAAAACGTAGAGCTTTGTTTGGCCAAATTTTCCTTCTTATCATAAGACAACCCTCCAATCAGCGTCGTACTCATTTAAAGAGAGAGATACCCCTCGGGTGTGAGGCGTGAAACGCGAGGTGGAATGTGGCTATCGGTCAAGTTATCCAACTTAACGTAACTGGATGAATGGCATAGCGCGTATTTCAGATCGAACGCGCCACACGCCAATAAGGCAGACGCTTTATTATTATTATTATTATTATTATTATTATTATTATTATTTGGCTCTGCTTCACACGGTTCCAACCTGCGTCCACCTTGTTACAAACGCGCCAATTAACGGAAAAGGATGCGATGTTCATGGCTGCACGTGACGGTTTCGAACACGGACGGTATTGAGGCGCGGAACGTGGCATGCGGGTTGCAGCGTTAAGGGGGGAAGGCCAGGGCCGGTCACAGCGAAACAAGAGCGGCGGGGCGTGGCGGGGTGGGGCGAGGCGAGGTGGGGTGGGTGTTGAGGGCGGGGCGCGATGCGCTTCGGGAGCGCCCGGGAAATAACAGGGCCATAACGCGCCGCACAGCACCGGCGCGGCGGGGCAATTGAACCTGTAGCGAATGACACCCCTCCGCTCGGACCGGACCGGACGGAACGGGAGGGAACGGACTTCATGAACCTTTTTTTTTCTCCCGATAAGCACTGCTTTATTTCAGTATGGTACTTTTCCTTTCGTGTCACGTTTGAATTAAAACAGAAGTAGTAGTAGTAGTGTACAAATTTTACAATCGCTGTAATTTTACCAAAACCACTTCTCTGCCACATGGTAGAAAAGGACTGAAAAAATTACAAATTTATATATATATATATTTTACATTGTTCTCACGAAATAACCCGCCTCCGTCTCCAATACCCTCTTTACGTTCATACTCGTAAGCATGTGAATACCTAGAGGGACAGGGAGAGAGAGAGGGGGGGAGAGAGAGACAGTAGTGGTGTAGGAAAAGAGATAGAGAGAGAGAGAGAGAGAGAGAGAGAGAGAGAGAGAGAGAGAGAGAGAGAGAGAGAGAGAGAGAGATGGGGGGGGGGAGTGGGGGTCACCAGCGCGTCGCGCTGTACACAACAGCCTTCACGCCGTCACGCACACAACACATTTCTCTCCAAGAAGCAGACGACCCAATCTTAAGTTTCGCACTCGGCAGGATAAATAACATTCGTTTTGCGACGGCCGAGAGAAGAGAGGGGGGAAGGGGGAAAATAATAATGGCACGGTGTGTTCCTGCTGCGAAAACGTAAAGCCGGAGGATAAGGGGCGCAGCGCACGAAACCGTCCGAGAAGGAAGGCGAAACTGCAATGCGAGGAAGTATACCTATAGGTGCTGATAATGAAACTACCGAGCCACAGGTTGGGCATATATTATTTGAAAAATTGGGGTTGAGAATGGACACAAGTCGGTCAAGTAAAGAAAAGGAACCAGCAGCTCAAGTACGGGGGACAAAGACGAGTAGGAGGGCAGAGAGGAGCAGAGAAAGGCGAGCAAAAAGCGAAAGAGGGCGTTCTGTCTCCGCCTCCACCGTGAAGGCAGCGAGGAGATAGGACCACAGCGAGGAAAGACGGAGTCTCTCTCTCTCTCTCTCTCTCTCTCTCTCTCTCTCTCTCTCTCTCTCTCTCTCTCTCTCTCCCTCTCCCTCACACACACTGGTGTGGTGGCGGCGCTGGAGAAGGCACTGCACACTCAGACAAACGACGCAATTCCGTGCGAATAGCATGGGTCGTGTTATGGGGTCGAAGGGGCACAAGGGTAAAAGCACGCCCTTCCATTTTAAACACGATGGCATTAGGTGAAGACAAATATAGATATTTACTATATTAATATGATTTCTTTGATTTATGTGGCTTGAAAAGATAAGCGTATATACGAGAACAGTTCATGGCGTATCTTTATAAAAAGGACAAACAACAACTTGTTCATTTTTGAGGAGAGTAAAAATTACTCGTTTACTATGGTTGGTGGTTGGGGCGGTGCCAGGCTAGGCCGGAGGCCGGGCCAGTCCTGGTCTCGAGTGGAGGTGGAGGATCGCGTTCAGATAAGCCATGAATCATTGATGGCTCGTTACGCCGGGCGGGGCGGGGCGGGGCGGGGTGGGGCGAGGCGGCACGGCATATGTCACGCCCCCGCACGCGAACCGATTCGAGGTGTCATTATGCCGCGGCGGTCGTTAAGTAAAAACAGCGCAAAAGCACGCGCTTTCGACATCGTTACGGAACAGCCACCGCCGCCATAAAATAGAGCACACACGGCACATTGTTGCCAAAGTCGAAGGTTTATATACATATATGGTTTGCCCAAACGGTCCTATGCAGCTTTCTTTAAACCTTATTTTTCTTCATGTTGCTCGGAGACTTAAATGATCGGTGAAAGTATTTGCGAGACGGAGAGAGATAGAGACATTCCCTTCACGTCGTAGAGGGCTCGGAAGTAGGGAGGGAGTGGGAAGGCCTTGAGCCGTAAGCGGGCGCCAGGTGCGGGCAGTGAGGCGCCCCGCCCCGCCCCGCCCCGCCCCGCTCCGCCCAACCCAGCCCAGCCCCAATGACCCGTGGCCACTCTTCGTCCGGCTCCACACGTCGGAACGACAAATAACAGGCACAGTTCTCAGGAACACGTCAAGCCGACGAAGAGAGATGGAAAAAGATTGCCATTTTCTAAGTTAAAAATAATAATAATTAAGAACCTTGAAATGTATGGATGCGATAGCAGAGCTATTATTGTAATATTGGGTTACCTAAACCATTGAGTAGGCTATTTCTGACTTTGCCGGATCGTGTTCCATCGGGGTGTGTCTCCCAGGCAGCGCTGTAGAGCGGAGAGAGAAGAGTGGGGGAGGGGAAGGGAGGAGAGGGGATGGAGAGGAGGGGAGGGAGGGGGGGTCGCAGTCAGGCGCGCGGAGGGTGGTGGGGACGTAGGGTAGGGTAGGGTCACGGAACGTTGCAACCGGTCCCAAGTGGCCGCCGCTTTAACGCTCGCAGATAGATATCAGTGCATCTGTCGACTCGGGTTTACAGCCTGGCCCACCCCGACCCGACCCTCTCAGCGTTTGTACATGTGTGTGCATCTGGAGTACGATTTGTGGCAAGTGTCGTCTCGTTCAAGACCACGATAGTCACACATCTGATAAAGGGCCAGCAGGGTCGCAAAGGAACATCACAGCAAGTAAAAAAGGAGAGAAAAAAAACCTTGTGATTTCCCAGCTAGTTCTATCTGTTCCCGTAACGTTCAGCGCCATAAGTATTTCTGAAATTCATGACATTGTCACAAAATTTTAAAGTCGCTTATTGATTTTATTATTTTTATTTATAAGTCATTTCCGTGACGTAATTAAATTTCAAACTGAAGTATTTCCTGTCTTCGTGCGCGAGCAAATGCGCGACGATATTTTTCTTTTAAATTTAAATTTTTATTTGCTAACAAATCCAGCTGGTAGACCTTACTTTCTGCAGTGAGCGCAGCGTAGGGTAACTACGTCCACCAGCCGCGTCATCATTTTTACCGTTTTACCGCCTCGGAAACCGATCGGCGCGATATACCAGGAGTGTTTATGAATGACAGAGGGATTTGGCGTGCAGCGCCATGCCGCGCCGTGCCCTCGGGTCGATGGACCTACCCCTACCCACCCATCGGGCGCTTACAGTCCAAACAGTTAAAGCCCAAAGTCCCTTAGTCCTTTTATTTGTCTGTCTTACTCTCAGATTTGAAAAGCTCTTTTCTTAACAACAATTATATCTAATGTTTTGACCAGGAGGATAACAGATGTATGTCGCAGATTTTGTGAGCGTTTTCGTCAATAAAACACTTACCTAAGGAGAAATTGTCAGTAGCATAAAAAGAGACAATGCGGTACATACTCATTACTCATTAGGATGGGGGTTTTGACACAGAAGGAATGCTGACAAGATAAAAAAAATCAGGAACAAAAAAAAAAATTACACTTCAAAATTATTTCAAAAATGAGATTTAAATATGTGAGGTTGAATAGCTAACATGCTTGTTTGGCCTATATGCATTCCAATTTACTAACACGCACGCTCCAGATTCCAGAAGTGCTCAACAGGAGAGATAATGATCCTGAAATCGATGAGACTTTGTCGTTTTATGGTGTCGTTATGGCCGATTTGGGCACCGTATTTTTTCACTACGCTCGACGGTAAACTGGCTCCTACTGGCCACGCCACGATGCATCAGATAGCGACGCCACAAACTGCGTGGCGTGCGGGGCTCTCTGCCAGACTCGTTGTAAATACAAAAGGCGCCCTCAATGTCAATGTTGACCTACATGCCGCAAGCGTCCACATGACAGGGGACGACTCAAAAGTTAAAGGTAGCGACATTCTATTTTCGCGGCAGAGATGAGGCTGAGCTCGGCGCCGTGGGGGTAGGCAGTAACTCGTACCGTTGTGCAGGCGTGACAGGCACGTGGCCTAACCACTTGCTTGCAGGGGTCTGCCGGAAGAACGCCCGTGAATGCTCTCTGAGAAATGTTTGTAAGGGTTACGGAAAAAGAAAATTTCCAAGGGAGATGTCACAAAGACATGACATCAAATTTTGAAATTCCACAATTGTAGAGACACTTGCTATATTTTGTCGGCTCACCACAAACAGCCCTTCAAGAATGTACGACACCTATCGCAAATTTACAAAACCAGTCGTAAATCACAAATTTATTGAAATCTACAACGATAATTTTTACAGTGTTTCGGAAACACGCCAATAATGTTTCTTAAAAAAAAATATTCACCGCGTTGTAATTTTGTTGTCAGGTCTCGCCGACGCACCAGGCGCAGCTGCGTCCCCTGTCGCTGGAGGCGGGCGAGGAGAGCCTGTGGGCCGTGGCCACTGCGAGGCTCTCGCTGGAGCGGCGCCAGGAGCGGCGCCACGAGCACCTGTACCGCCACCTGAACCTGCTGCGAGGTGAGAACACCGCCACACCCCACCAGTGCTGCCAAAAAGTTGGGCAAAAATCCCGCCCAATACACCTGCGCGTAACGGGACTGTATCTCCGCCTGCCTACTAGACAACTCCCCTGTACTCGTGCACAGATGTTGCCAAGTAGGCAGGCGGAGATACAGTCCCGTTACGCACAGGTGTATATTGGGTGGGATTTTTGCCTAACTTTATGGCAGCCCTGCACCCCACCCCGCACCGCGCTCGGTCCGTTTTCATTTCCGGCGGTGGCGGCGGCGGCAGGTCTAAAATGTTTGGCGGTTAGGCCGGCATGCGGCGCGGGACGTTTCACTTAATCCGACTTAAACGGCCACACCGCTCCATTAATTGAGACTTTGGCCTCCTGGTGAATGGGGCGGCCCGACCCGACCCGTAGTGTGAAGGGGGCCGGGACAGCAGCGCGTTGAGGAACGTTGAGGATTACAAGTTGTAAATGACGAACGGCAAAGAGACGCGCGGCGGCTGGCGCTGCTGGCGCGCTGCCGGCTGCTTTCATCAAGCGAGAGCGAGAGGGCATGAAAGAGTGGCGCAGAGAACCATCCGCCCCGCGCCATCACTCAAACATCTGCAGCGCGCCGCCGCGGCGCGCAGAGCGTTCGATTTTTCCTATTTATTCAGCAGTCGCTCTGAGAGAAACAAAAACGAAAACAAAATGATACACGTGATGACAGTCACGGAAACGTCATAAAATAAAAGGCAAAAAAAAAAGTGGTTGAGCTATTCGACTCTAAGGATATACCGCAAGGCGATCTTTTCCTGGTTGAGGAGATAAATTAATGATAAAAGCAGGACTGTTTCGCAATTAACAAAATCAGAAAACATAGTCTCGAACTGATGGGGAAAGAAATAACTTCACTTCAGTTTCACGCAATTTTTTGGATGAACCCTTTCCTTTCCTTTATATACGGACTTACCTAAGATACCAAGCCTTGCTCAGCTCTCATTTGGCGAGACCCTTAACGTTTTAAGCCAGCGGCCAGCACGGAACAGAACGGCGAGGCGTGAATGTGCGTGTTTCAGTGTGGAGAGGAGAGCGGCCTGGAGGGACGACCCGACCCGACCCGACCCGACCCGAACGTGTGTGTGTGTGTGTTTTGAAAGTTGAGCGTCGGCGTAACTTCATCTTTCCACGCACTGAGCCGCCGCGCCGCCGCGCCGCGCCCACGACTCTAAATCCCCAATTAAGGTGTCCGCATCGCTCTCCGGCCCTTTGAGTCGCAGGCCAAAGGGTGCGCGGCACAGAGGGTCTGGCCGGGAAGGGCCCGAGCCTGCTAGCCGCCCGCGGCCCGGCCCGGGCCCGCGAGGGGAGAGGCGAAGGGAGAGCACCTCCGTGAGAAAGCTCTCTCCGTTATTATGGACGTGAGGAGGGTAGCCCCTGCCGGCCGGATCCTTTCATTAGACTCTTCCGCATTTCTGCTTAGGGAAAAAAGGAAAGAAAAAAGCGTGGTCGCCGTACGACTTAGAGAGGTCGAATCGCAATCATCATAACGGCTTAGTTCAATCATTTGTAAACTTGTTGCAGATGGCCGCGATCCACTGCAGCCCTTCCCTCCCAACAAAATGGGACTGGACTGCTCCACGTGTCACCAGATCTACGGGCCGCTGCTCCCAGCGGGGCAAGCCGAGGCCAAGCTGATGCCATGAGGTAGAGCCCTTATCATTGGTGATACCAAACAACTGAAAACAACGATATGATTTTTTTTAGACTATAGGCAGACTATCGTTTTACGAAGACGTGCAGATAAAGCGTTCTACCTACCTTGTGCTTCACTCTTTATATTGCATAACAAGTCATAAATAGGGCAATATTTCATTCATTTCTTAAAGATCCCCAGTTGAAACAACCCCGATGTCTAGAATAATTACCTTCTATCAATTCAAATACAAGCACGACTATTTATTTCCTTTTATCGTGGTGTTATTGTACAGCTAAGAAAAAATAGCTTTAGGACCTAGTTCAGTGCGAAAGGTTAAAAAATGTAAATATGTAATTTTAATGTATATCAAACCTCATGTAAAATTACTGTAAAGTTGTACTGTAATTATTGTTGAATTAAGTTATTCCTTTATATGAAGACAAAATTAGTGTTGTCATGCATACCCAATTTGTTGTACATTAAATTTAATTGTTGAGCGCTCATCGTATCAGTATATTTGTAATCCTATTTCCCAAATGCTTCGTGACCAGTTTCAAATCCAACGAAGTCACACGCATAGCGAAGGAACCGCAATTTCACAGCACACTTGACATGCAGTGCGGGCTGCTCCGTCGTCGTGGAGGAAAACGAGACGGAAAATGAAGCCATCGACCTGAGTGCCGATGAAACTGCCTTCGCGAAAAAGTCGTCTCAGCCCGCGGGGGGAAAGGAAACGCACCAATAAAAAAACGAAAACAACAAAAACAAAAAACAGCAATAGCACCGACATCCATTGCGTGCGCGCGCTCGCCAAATGGAGATCAATTTTATTGGCGCGACACGAGATGGCTTAGCACCAAGAGACACACTGCCAAGGGAGCGCGCGCGCGCGCGCGCGCACACACACACACACACACACACACACACTAGGGCGCGCGCGCGTGCGAAGGGGTCTTTCCCACACACGTTTTCCCGCGAATGACGCTACTTTGCGGGTGTGTCGCGTCAGGCTATATTGTTGTTCGGTGACTCATTACCATTTTTATTCGCGACCCGCGAGCGCGCCTCTTCCAGCAGTGGCGGTGGCGGCAGCATTAGGGCTGTTCACATACGGCGGCACCCGAGGGAGGCACAGCTCTGAAATATTTGTACACCTCGTAATTAAAGGAAATTCAGAAAACTTCAGTAAAATTCAGAAAAAAAATAGAAAACTTAAAAAAAAATAACGAATAATTCGCAGGAAAACTCACAAAAATCCAAGTAAAATTCAGGTGAAAAATCAACAAAAATTCTATAAAATTCATAAAAATTCACGAAAATTCACAAAACTTGTACACCAAAATTCTAAGTTGTGTGCCCTTCGGCAGCACCCAGCCCCGCCGTCCGCCCTGCTCACGCTCTCGCGATACATTTGGTTCGTGAGGACGTTCCCGCACCACCACCGCGCTGATGGACGCAATCTGTCTCTCTCTCTCGCTACGCTCGTCGTGAACACGCTCGCCGCACCTGAGATCGCCTGCCTGCCTGCCTTCCCGCCTGCCGTCAGATTGAGAAGAGCGCTTTCGTATCTCCGTCCTTGTCGCACGCATGGCTCTCCGCCACTAGGAGTGAGTGAGAGGGCACTACAAAACGATCCTCTGAATCTGGGGCCTGGCCAGGCTTGCTCCTTTCACGGCCCATGTCCCGCGCAGCCGTGCCGTGCCGTGCCGGGGCCGGGGCGGGCCGCGAGGTGCGGGGCGAGGGGCCAGCGCAATACGGACGCACAACGATATGTAGCTACAAAAAGAGCGAGAGAGAGAGAGAGACTTGAGAGCGAGGCGCCCGTCGTGAAAAGGGGCGAAAGAGAGAGATAAAGGAGAACAAGAGGAAGCGGCCGCAAACAAGCGGTGCTGCTGCTGCTGGGCGCCTTGACTCGGGACATAAAAAGCAGACATGAGCAATAGAAAACGTGTTGGTGTTCGCAGTGAGCTGGTAGACGTCCGTGTGTGTAGGGGTGGGGGGTGGGGAGCGAGAGCGAGAGATAGAGCGAGAGAGAGAGGGAGGGAGGGAGGGAGAGGGAGAGAGAAAGGAAGGGAGGGGAAGAGAAAGCGATACGAGCAGCGAGGGAGAGAGGGAGAGGGATGACGCGGGCGTGAGCCACCGCGGCCGTAAGTGAATTACAAACAGCAGCGCGCGGAGGACTCGGACCAGGGCCGGCCCGGCCAGGGCAGGGCGCGGGGAGCGGCCGACGCACACGACGTGATTTCACCCGTTTCTTGACAAGATTTCATTCTGGCATGAATATGTATGTAAGAACGAGTCACACTCATAGACACGACGCACTCGCCCGCAAGTTCGGATTTTTATTTTTGATTTTGTGACTTACATGAAATTTAAGAGGGGGGGGGGGGGGAGGAAAGCATATGAGAGAGAGAGAGAGAGAGAGAGAGAGAGAGAGAGAGAGAGAGAGAGAGAGAGAGAGAGAGAGAGAGAGAGAGAGAAAGGAGCAGGCAGCGTATGGCGCATAGGGCAGGGCGCGCAGCGGTCCTGCTTGCTGCCGGGCCGGGGAGCACGTTGCTCCACAAGCGGGGCTAGAAATTGATAGCGGGATTATCCTCGGGAGTGCTCCGCAGTGCTCCCGCGGGGCCGGGGCCGGGGCGGGGCGGGGCGGGGCGGGGCGGGGCGGGGCGGGGCGGGGCGGGGCGGGGCGGGGTGCGGTGCGGTGGGGCGCCACCAGCAGGCTCACACTGCAGCCCACTGCGCACGGCATCCCCAGCGCCAGCACATCCTTAACTTTACAAACTCTTTTACCCGTCCCTCCGGCGCGGTACACATTTTTACACGTGAGCAGGAGGTAAAGCTAAAATTGTAGGGATCTCAAAAGTGCACGGTGGAAATATGATGTGCCTCGCGAAAATTAAAAACAATCCCCATAAGCAAATCACTTGAAAAGGAAACCGATGAACCACACTAAAATTTCGGCTGCTTTTCAGTCAACTTACCGGATTTGACTTCATAAAAAACGATGTAGTTTACCATTCAAGTACCAAGAAAAACTGGTCGGAAACGATTACTCCTCACTCCTTCTACATGGTGAGCAACTCCCCTCCCCCAGACGATTATTCAACGCGCCTGTGCGGTGCGGGGGTGTGGGTGGGGCGCGAGGCGAGGCGGTCACTGTAGTGACCACCATGCTGGCAGCCAGCTTCTCCACAGCATACGACATCAGAATGTGCTCTCCGCCAACACCATTTCTCTTCCTCTCTTTCTCTCCAACCCTCGGGTCGCCGGTTGGAGCGGGGAGAGAGAGAGAGAGAGAGAGAGAGAGAGAGAGAGAGAGAGAGAGAGAGAGAGAGAGAGAGAGAGAGAGAGAGAGAGAGAGAGAGAGAGAGAGAGAGAGAGAGAGAGAGTCGGCGCGTGGCGGGGGCGCGTGGGCAGGGGTGTGGCGGGGGCGGCGCGGCGCCGGGAGGGAGAAGGGAAGGTCCTTGTTAGCCGGCAACGCGTTGGCCAATAATACGGTCCCGAGGGACGCCACGCCACGCCACGCCACGCAGCGCCTTACTGCCCCGAACACCTTCTCCTACCGCTCTCACGAGTACACTTGCGAAGACCACAGATCGTTGCGTTTCGCGATTCACGAGGTTAGGAAAAACTTTTACTAATTTTTATTTAAATATTTGCCATCTATACCAGAACAGAAAGAATTTGCTTTGGAAACGATCTAAAAAGTTTTCTGAATGTTTAAGACCGAAAGTACTTCTTGCAACAACAACAACAAAAAAAAAGAATAGGAAGAAAAAAATGGCTTGTAAAGAGTGGATACCTGCTCCTATATTCTGAAGTGCTTTAACAAACGATCAGCTATGAGATTTACCACAAGCCATGCCCAGAGCACGGCAAACACCTTCGCATTTCTTTATATTCCAGCCGCACCGCAGGACGGGTCCCGGAGGTGCGGGTACAAATAAATGTTTCAATTACTCGGCCGGCTCGTCCCGGTGCTGCCCCGCCGCGCCGCGCCGCACCCGCCTCCCCCGAGCGGGACGGCGCGCGATCTGTAAGCTTCTCTTCCATCGAGATTCGACGAGGTTCGGTCTGCACTGAATTGAGATGCAGCGGCGGCGCCGCCATCCGAGCGTTAAGAGCAACAACGCGAAAAGCCCTTATTTATTTTATCAATTGCGGGCGAACAGGGGAAAGAAACATTCGGCTCCCCTGAGGCAGGGGATTATTGATGTGTCGATTTCTTTAGCGTCATGGAACGAGTTTACAGAGAGCGACTTCGTCCAGGCCAAAGTTGTTGTCGCAAGCAGAAGGCACAGACAGATTACACTGATGAACCAATGGCCTCCTCCTACGGAACGCCAATTCGCGGCCACTTTTAATGCCGACAATTGGCATTCTTACTATGGAGAAGGCCAAACTTTGACATTAAAAGTGTCTGAAAACTGGCATTCCTCGGAGAAGGCCAAAATTTGGCATTAAAAGTGGCTGTAAATTGGAATTCGAAAAAGACTGCCATACCGTGGCATTAAAAGTGGCCACCACTGCGTTTACAGAGTCCTGGGCAGCAATCGACAGTTCGCCTCTCGCACCATTCTGCGCATTTCTGCGAACGACACCAGAAAGGCCCCAGGTACGCCTGCCTAAAAATAAACAACGCCCAGGGCGCGAGAACTATAGCCTCCGCCCATCTGTTTCTTTACTATACGATTTCGCGACCGGAAGTCAAAGGGTGTGTGCTCAGCAAACACATTCGATTCGGAACTTGTAATGCGCGGCAGCACACCATCAGCCTCGGAGAGCAAGCGCACGTCATGAATGATCGAATTCCATAGAGAAGCAGCCTCGTTTGGCGCCCCGCCCCGCCCCTACTGCGCAGCAGACGACACAATAACAAACTCACTTGGCCGCGGCGCGCGGCAGTCTCGCTCGTTCTGCTGAGAGGAGGGGAGGGGCGCAGCGACACACTTACCTGCAACACAAAATAAATAAAAATGGGCTATTTCACTGCGTTTGAACAAAAATAAAACGGATCGATACCTATAATGACAAGTTCAGTGAAAAAAAAATCTCTGTCGAAATAAAAGGGGAGGGAAGGATGAGGCCGGGGGGGAAGGGGGGGGGGACTCAGGGGATAGCGGCAGGGAGGGGAGGCGTGGTCCGTCGCCGTGAAAATGGGGAGAATCGCGTCAACGCTCTGCCACGAGTTATTGAAAAATTATGTGGCAGTCCAGCAGTGATGTGCCAAAAAAATAGACGGACACACGCGTAAACACGCGGAGGCTAGTGTTTTTTTCCTTCCTATTTCTCTCCCTTTATACCAACACCATTATACCCGACACAAGACTCATATATAGCGGATAGCGGCCACCGGGTCACGTGGCTTTAGTTGAGACATAAATGACAGGAGAACAGGATGTTAACAACACGGTAGAGACAATGTTTGATTTTGTGGGAAAGAAAAGACAACATTGAGGAAATCTCTATTTTGAGGAAAACTAGGATTTAACAGGAGTCCGCTGAAAAAAAATTGGTGAATTTCCCTCATTTTGAAACGGAACATCCTCAAAGGAGTTTCCCTTCAAATCAGGGAGGTCCTACGAGTTTTCCCTTCTTCCTCAAAAAATCAGTCATTGTTTTTACCGAGAATTATTTACCGAGATTATTTTCATGTTGTTTTGTACAGACGTTTTTGCGAGGACCTTCGAAATCGTGCGCGAAAATTCTTGATATGATATAGCGGTTAGTTTTGTCGTTGTTCAAATTTAGTCTAGGCTAGCAAAACTTGAATGTACTATTACTCCATCCCCTCTCGCGCCCGAATAAAAATAAAAATCTGAATATTTGAGGACCTTTTAAAGGTAATGGCATGAGAGAGGCGGTGATTGACAGGATGAGGAGAAGAAAGGAACACGGAAATGAAAGCGGAGCGGGAGGGTGGCGCCACCTGCCCTCCCTCCGGCCGCTGCGTGACGTCACGGTGTCAGTGCCCCCCCCTCCCCCCCGCGCACCACCCGCCTCGCGACCGCTAACAAGCCGCTCAGGCCACAATCACAACACCACAGGCGTGTTGCTTTAAACGCCGCTGTCGCACGCGATGTTACCATGTGCCGGCCAGCACAAAAAGTATAACACAGCGCATATGTCACATTCATGTAGAATGCAAGGCGGAGAATGGTTGCTGACTTTGCTTAATTCACAAACTGCATGGCGAATTTCGGAAAAAGGGGAAAAAAAAAAGCATAATCACGTATCAATTATACGTGATTATGTGAGAAATTTTTCGAGAGATTTATGCGAGTGCAGGAATTTAAGTGTTAAAAAGTACAGTAAAAATTCCTGTTTATTGTTACACATTTTCGTGCGTATCCATGCAGAAAAAAATACATAATGTGAGTGCAAAATTGACGAAAATAACCTTTGAAGAGATAAAAGGGGATATTGCTGGCGCCGTCGATACACCATGCACCAACGTCTCTGCTGCTACTCCTCGCGTCAACGCGCAGCGTATTGCTGGGGGAAGTCCGACCAGATTGGACAACGCACCCCTAGATGGCAGCACTTGTCCGCACAATATGGCTCAGAACTTTACGGCGGGGCTGAATAAGCTCCAGTAATTTCTCAGTCAGTTTTACGACTCTCAAAAACTTACAGCGAATTTGACAGTCATGAGCTACGGTGAACCCCGTAGAACTCTATCTGACGGCGAATTTTCACCGTAATCTACGGGACATGGCACTGTAATGAGGGTCACGGTAAATTACATTGTGACAGTCATAGAACGTCACGGTGAAAATTCTCCGTAAACGGCTGAGCTGCAGAATTAACTGTAGTTTGCAGCCAAATTGATCGTTGGCTTTTATACGTGTTTACGAACGAACCTGACACAACATTATATACGCAAGAAATATTTTTGAGATCAACAATTCAAACACATAAAGCAGCAAGGTCTTTTGACCACCACCTGTTCCTTGAACAGTAATCAAATACACATCAAGATGAAAATCGCACCTTTCCTGATAGTAGACAGCTCAACTACAAGTTGCCCACCATAGCAAGTGCGTCGCCGCCCCCGCCGAACTGTCAAAACAGGCATTCAGGCAAACAAATAACGGAGGACATCAACGCGTGAAGCGCTAGTATAGCGCAGTCTAATCCGCTCTCAGTAAAAGTGCAGCCCCAGCCCCAGGCCGTGGGCCGTCCGGTTCAGTCCGCTATGCGAGCGACAAGGATGGAGCGATCAGATGCAGAGATACCCAGCAGGCTGATTCCGAAGATCGCTCTCGGGCCTCCGTCCTTGTCGCACTCATGGGGCCGTGCCAACCCCAACATGGGACACCGCCATAGGTGCGACAAGGACGGAGGTGCGAGAGCGATCTTCGGAATCAGCCAACTGGGCCTGGGGGCGGAACGGGGCGTGGCCAGGCGGGTCGCGGCCTGATCAATAAACCATTTGGACGACAACATGCCAGGCGATCCAGTCATCAACCTCCGGCTCACCCTTTGTTCGCAAACACTCGACACATGCGGCCGCCTGCGTCGCCCCGCCCAGAAAGGGTTTAGCGTGGATCCGACAGAGTGCGGGGGCGGGCCGGGGGCGGGCCGGGGGCGGGCCGGGGGCGGGCCGGGGGCGGGCCAGGGGCGGGCGTAGGCGTGGCGCGAAGCAGTGTGTGGTGGAGCGCAGGAAGCGAGAGCCGTATGGTGTATTTTTTTAAATACAAATGTCGTCGTCTTTGTGTCGTGAAACCAAACCAAAATGTTACCCTGTTAGGATTGCAATATGCACATTAAAAATGTAATAACAACAACAAAAAAATTAATGAAAACTACGACTTTAAAAAGCTTACGGTGAATATCATTGGAAGCTACAGTGAACCCTGCAGCATTGTAGCTTATAACGGTGAATTTAACCGTAAGCTACGGTGATTGTCGCAGTAAGCTACGTTGAATCAGGGTGCATCACCGTAGCTTACAGCGAAGCAGTCACTATAGCTTACGGTCGCAAACTGCAGTGCTGCAGAGTTCACCGTACGCTTTTCTTAATGACAAGATATTTCGACGAATGGCCGCAATACTATATGCTCCTTCTGAAGCCAAAACGCAAAATTTGCGTCTCAAATTTTATAGCAAATCACTTTTTCTGAAGATTTTTTTTATATTTTACTTTGTTACGGTGTAGGCAGGCGGGTATGCAGTCTTGTATAAAGGCGCGCCCCCAGACTGCATGTCTCCTCTCCGTCCCGTTCCTCAGAAAGGATTAGCTAGCTGTCCGTTTGTGTTGACGACTACAGAGCCACTCTCAAGGAACTGCTCCGGTGAGGGTCATTATCACCACTAATCGCACCAATCCCGTTTGGCAGGTGAAAGAGCAGTTGTGATTCTTATTGCATTATTAACTTCGCAGTTTCCGGTCAGGTACCCTCACAAAGATTTAAGAAACAAAATAAAAAATAAAAAACTCATGGGCGTGAGCAATAGGATGGGCACCCCTAACGGGGGCCTAAAAACACCGGCTACTCGCTCTGCCGGTTGCTCTCTGCTGGCTGCGCTGCTCTCTGCAGGCTGCTCGCTGTATGACGGAGTACATACAAGCAGGCTGATACATTCGTGTCATCTGCTAAAAAAAATAATACTCTTCGAAAGTTAAAACGCTGTAGACGATTGTGTTCAATGCGAAAGGGCGACCACTCCCCTTTACTGTGTACACATGATTCTCGGAATGATTAATTCCCAATGATTCCCATCCACATCTTTTACACTTCTAACTGTAACTCATTTCGGATAATAATAACTGATTCCAGGTGTTTCCTGCTTTGTTGTAGTGGTTTTCATTGATTTCCCTTAATTTTTATGATGATGATTCCCAGGCTTGTGTACACATGATTCCCAAAATTTTCGCCCCCTCGGTTAAAAGTATCATCTATACCCTGAAAAGTTAACAAGGTGACCGGGCAACCGTAGGAAGAAAGTCTGGGAAAAGAGCGAAACAGGTGTCAAACATAGGCGTTGGCAGCGGCTGCAAGGGGCTCCAACTGGCTGTCGTCTTAGCTGGGGATTACAAATAGGGCGATCACTTCTGGGCGGAGCAGGAGGGGGGGGGTAAGGGGGGGGGGGGTAAGGTGGCAGGAAAGGAGAGTAGTAGTTTTAAAAACAGAATAGGATGAGGTCCAAGTGAGCGGAAGCAAAACGGCCCCGCCGATAATAAGCTGACGACACTCGTGTCAGCCCGGGCCGGGCCGGCCCTGCCCTGCATGAGGAGCGGCCAAGTCAATGCAGCGGCGAGCGGAAGCAAACTCATCCTCCTTTCTGCGAAGCAAACGCGGAGAGCCGAGGGGCGAAATACCTGAGCCGGCCTGGGCCCGGGCCCGGGACGACCACTTCCGAATACAAACTGGAGCAGCCGCCCTCCAGCCTCCAGCTCCAGGACCTTTTCTTTACACACTTTGGGGACAGAGTGTGAAATAATAAACAGGCAAGTGCCGCCGGTCCGGCCCAGGTCCGTTAGCGTTAAACCTCTTTACACTATTCGAGGAGCCATTCCCGATGACATGATTCAGCCAAAAGAAAACACTGTAGAAAAAAAAATATAAATAGATCGGTATCGTAAAATTTGCGAAAGCCTATCTGCATTCGTTTAGGAGTGACAAGTCTATGCCGAGTGTCATTACAATTTTACAATTTGATGTTATGTACTGTCCCTCAAGGAAAATTTTCCCGCAATCCCAGTAAACATTTCTCACGGGAATATTTCGTGTAGTCCCGCGGGACTGTCGATAGCCACACCACACGTGGCAAAGAAAATGAAACCGCGCTTTTCTCGCCATGTTGGCGGCGGCAGTCATTTCGCAATCTCGAGGACGCCGCGAGGTGAGGGAACAGGCCGACCCGCGTGCGATGCCAAACCAGTAAAATACATCAGACCGAATGCGCATCAATGCGAAATTTGGAATCAAGTTCAGCTGCTAGTCCTGCCTCAAGTTTTGCAGGTGAGGCGCAGACGAGTGCCTGTGGGGAGGAAAGGAGGGCGGGGCGGGAAGACTAAACGCGTAACGCGTAGCGCTCAGCTACGCTCCGCCGTGTTCACAAGTCTTTGTCAATTTGCCACCCTTTGTCTTTTGGCGGCGAAATGTGCTGCTTGCTTTGTGTTTTGTTGTGTTGGCCTCGTTCCCCGCATCGCATTAAGAGAGAGAGAGAGAGAGAGAGAGAGAGAGAGAGAGAGAGAGAGAGAGAGAGAGAGAGAGAGAGAGAGAGAGAGAGAGAGAGGGAGAGGGAGGGAGGGAGGCGTTTTGCATCAGTCTTTCTTTGTAGGCGAGCGCAGCGCGCAAAGGGAATTTTGCACCAACATCAGCAGAGGGCGAAAGGAGCAGTTGAAAGGACTTCATCACGCCCACGGCATCGATCTAATCATACCTCTGCACAACCTGCAGCTGCCCTGCGCTGCGCAACGTGAGCTCGCCCGATATAGGCATCACGCAGGGCATCGCGAGAGATAGAAGGAAGGAAATATTTCGCAGGGGCATGCACAGCCTCTGTGTATAGTACAGTGAACAAGAGTCGAAATTTTCACTAGCCTGAAGTTATATCTGTAAAAGAGATGTGTGGTACCTAACGCCTGGATGCGTGGAACATATTCGTAAATTTAAGAAACCGATCGTGAATTTTCGTGATAATTTAGTGAATCGAGAAGCAACTTATGAAAGCCTTTTTATTACTAGTGTAACATGCAAAAAATATTTTTGTAGATTTTCGACGTATTTTTTTAAAATAAATTACGACTTACAAAATATCTTGTATGTTACTTTACAGCCTCTTTCCATTCCCATGATTAAATTTCAAGTCGATAAATAGTGCTGGTAATTTTACGATTCATAATTCATTGCAATTTTCCAGCCCCGCGCACTTCGCGGCCGATTCTTTCCGCAACTATTTTCTCTCACAGTGTTGGCGGAGAGAGAGAGAGAGAGAGAGAGAGAGAGAGAGAGAGAGAGAGAGAGAGAGAGAGAGAGAGAGAGAGAGAGAGAGAGAGCAGGCGCCAGAATGCAGCCAGAGTGGCTGCTGGTGTGCGCCGGAAGCCGCCCCAACCCCTGGAGCTGAAGGGTTGGTGGGGGCGCGGGGGTGGTGGAGCTGCGAGAGGTAGCGGCGGCGGCCTGACCCGCGGCGGGGCGAGGCGGGGTGGGGCGGGGCGGGGCGGGGCGGGGCGGGGCGGGGCGGGGCGGGGCGGGGTGGGACGCAGCGGGCCGCCGCGAGACATCGCCAAAAAGAGAGCAGCCGAATCAAGCGGTGAAGGGGAGGAGACAGGCGGGGTGGGGAGAGGGGTAGTCATTGCTCTCGGCCGGGCGGGGCCGGGGGCCGGGCCGGGCCGAGCGTGGAGGCCGATGCAAATAGCTGCCTTCCCCCCCGCAAGGCGCAAAGCACGATATAGCGGTGGCGCGGCAACTCAGCGCAATACAGTCCCATGTCGAAAAAACGGACGAAAAATTACGCATGAGGTGTAGTTTTTGTAGTTGTTTTTAAATAAGAGCCACCGTGCTTAACTGAAAAGTTTCAAAAAAATGTTTTGCAGCTTTTTTCATTCCGATGACGGTTTTTAGCGGTTAAGATAAGGTCTTGCTTGGTGAGCGCAGGCTACTTATTCCTATGGCAAAAAAGCGAGGGGTAAATAACGCCGAATTTTAATGTACACCACTAATTCAAAATTCACACTAATTCAAACTAATTCAGAACTAATTCACGCGAATTCAAAACGAATTCAAAACGAATTCAAAACAAATTCAAGCGAATTTAAGGAATGACCTCAGAAAATACACGCACATCTGATCCAAATTATTCTCTCAATTACATGATGAAATAGGATTATTAGTAAATTATTGTGAATGATGTCTATTTATTCCAAATTATTGGAAATTAACTTGCAACTGCGCAAAATAATCACAATTATTTCAATTATTTTTTAAAACTTTTCAGAAACAAATTTTGCTCTGCAATTGAAAGGGTGGCGTGAAAACATGGAAAATTTTTGCGGCAGTAAACCTCCCGAAGGAGGTTGCGGTTCCCGCCAGGCACAGGGCTTTTACCCCCTGTGGCAGCCAACTGCTTCGGTGTTCCATGGGAACCGGCGCTTTGCTGACTGCGATCCTATCGCGCAATTCGACAGATTTGATCCCCGTACCACCATTGGCCTACCCCTAGAGGTACGAGCGGTGTCAAGAGCGTTAGACTTCCTGATCCCAGTTTCAGAGGCCTTACCTCAGAGGGGTACGCGGGATTCGAACCCACAACCCCGAGTGCCGACACGTAGCCAGAACAGGAAGCGACCCAACGCCCAGAGCCACCGAGCCAACGGCGGTGAGACGTGTTTAACTTCTATTTGACCTGCCATCCAGCTGCGGCCAAAGGGAATGTCAAGCGCGCAAAACACTTTCCCAAGTGGGAGTCGAACTTCGGACCACTCAGTTCGGTGTTGCGCGCTCTACCAACTGAGCCACGACGCCTCGATGACTGTACAGTGCGACGGGTTCGAGTCGTATTTGCCGTATCCTGCAGCCTCCAGCCAGAAGGACAGGGCAAATACAACTCGAACCCGTCGACCTATACAGTCATCGTGGCGTCGTGGCTCAGTTGGTAGAGCGAGCCACACCGAACAGAGTGGTCCCAAGTTCGACTCCCACTCGGGAAAGTGTTTTTCGCGCTTGGCATTTCCTTTGGCAGCTGCTCCAGGGCAGGTCAAGTAGAAATTAATCACGTCTCACCGCCGTTGGCTCGGTGGCTCTGGGCGTTGGGTCGCTTCCTGTTCTGGCTACGTGTCGGCACTCGGGGTTGTGGGTTCGAATCCCGCGTACCCCTCTGAGGTAAGGCCTCTGAAACTGGGATCAGGAAGTCTAACGCTCTTGACACCGCTCGTACCTCTAGGGGTAGGCCAACGGTGGTACGGGGATCAAATCTGTCGAATTGCGCGATAGGATCGCAGTCAGCAAAGCGCCGGTTCCCATGGAACACCGAAGCAGTTGGCTGCCACAGGGGGTAAAAGCCCTGTGCCTGGCGGGAACCGCAACCTCCTTCGGGAGGTTTACTGCCGCAAAAATTTTCCATGTTTTCACGCCACCCTTTCAATTGCAGAGCAAAATTTGTTTCTGAAAAGTTTCAAAAAATAATTGAAATAATTGTGATTATTTTGCGCAGTTGCAAGTTAATTTCCAATAATTTGGAATAAATAGAAATCATTCACAATAATTTACTAAAAATCCTATTTCATCATGTAATTGAGAGAATAATTTGGATCACCTGTGCGTGTATTTTCTGGGGCATCCCCGAATTTAAAACGAATTCAAGTAAATTCACAAAAAGATCACAATAATTTCAAAATAAAAAAAAAAAAAAAACTTTGCAATAAATTCAAAAAATTCAAAGCTTATTCAAAACGAATTCAATTCAATTTAGACAAATTCAATCGAGGGGGCCTCAACTCCTGAAATCATGTGTACACAATCGCTGATATCTTCGAAACCATTGTCAAAAAATGTGGATCTATATTGCCGAAAAAATAGATTTGAGTGCGTATTCCGGGCTCATAAAGCTCAAAATACGTTTGTATTTACATTACGAATTATTTCTTTCCATTATAAGAGGTGTTATCATGTGAAATCATGTGAAATCTTGAAATCATGTGTACAAATTTTGGGTGAGTTGAGGCCCCCTCGAATTCAATTCAAATTCACGCAATTTGTACACCGAATTCAGAGTTGTTTACCCCTCGCAAAAAAGCGTTCGCGTCGCCCTTTTCGCCCAGCGTTGTGAACAAGGCAGAACGCGCGCGCACAGTCTGCGTACACGTATGTATACTTACAGACGTTGCGGTAAATCTCCTTCCGCAATCCCCTCTTTCAGTGGGATACGGGCGGCAACAGCGGCCCGCCCCGCCCAGCCCCGCCCCGCCCCGCCCCCGGATTCATTCGTGAGGATTCCCTTTCTTGTGGCGCACGGCGCGCGCTACAGTTAGGTCCTCTCCGCTCCTCTTCGGTCGGCCCCTTTTCCCAGACATTCTAATACGTTTCCCGCACAAATCCGTTTCGTCTGTGGGCGAGTCCTTGCCTCCCCGCCTGTGAAGCCCAGCCCCCAGCAGGACTCCTCCACCACGGACCGACCCGGCCCGGCCCGGCCCGGCCCGGCTCGGCACCCCAAGGTGTAATTTCACTTTTCCATGCAAGACATGGGGATCGGACGCAACCCGCCCCACCCCGCCCCACCCCGCCCCGCCCCGCCCCGGCGCCGCGGAGTGAGGCAGTGCGCGCCGCACGCGGCCCCCGACGGAAAATTGATTTGTTTTGTAAGACGATGGGATTACGATGGTGTAAGGGAGCGAGGCGTGGCCCGGCGGGGTGGCGGATCAGCGGCGAGCCCTCTTTTGAGTAGACGGATTAGTTTCGTACTCTCGCGTCTTTAAAAACTTTGCGGTCCTGTTATGTGTAGCCGCGGGGCTTTGCGCGGGCGAGAGGCACAACAACAGGTTACTCCGCGCAATTTTTTTTTCCTTTTCGTTTTTTGTTCATTTTTTTTTTTTTTTTGGCGATAAATTTTTACGCATAAGTACTTCTCTGTTTACTTCCGAGGAAGTTTACACCCGCTAAAGGGGTGCATACAATTAGTGACAGGTCTGGTGAAAAGTAGGCAACAACAAAACTGTAGAGGAGAAAATTAATTTTCATGCTGCGGTACTAGAGAGATAGCGACGCGTGGGCCCACAAAATGTACGATAAATAAAAAATAAATAAAACTACAACAAAATCGTTAATATTGGCATAAAATAAAATTTTATTTTACATCCACCGATCCATCTTGACATTTTGAAGGCTGAATTCCCATATGCGCCCAGAGCAGCTACTTTTCCTTCAGCCGCTCCTCCCCGTCTCCCGCATTGGCCTGTTGACTCGTAATGCGGGCCGATCCGCTTACACAAAATTAATCAATGGGAACTCCCTGGATGTGTCCACTCTACGACCGGTAAGCCGGCCGAGCCGGCCCTGCAGGGACGTGGCGTGGCGTGGCGTGGCGGGGCAGGGGCAGCCTCGGCTCTCATTTCTTGCTCAGTCCCGCAGTCTCTTGCTTTCCGTCTATATTTCCGGGCCGACTTTGAGCCTCCCGCCCAACCCCCGACCCGAGTATGAACTCTGATTTCGTCTCGCCGTCTCACCGTCGCTCAAAGGAAGGGCAAGTATGCTCAGCAGTGGGTTGTCAAAGAGTGGAAAAAACGGAAGAGGATAGCGAGCGGAAAGGAAGAGTTCTTTCAGCAAGGGGGGAGAGAGCACGCAAGTCAGCATGCTGAACTTTTCTTTGACGTGCTTTATGCTTTCTTTTTTAAACTCTTGACGAAACATTTTCCGTTCTGCTTTTCTAGCGTAAGGTCTCTTGGACACCTCATAAGGGTTGAAAGTAAATTTTGCGTCAAATCGCAAAAGGAAATAGAATTCTACGGCATCAACGCACCGACACGGCTTCGTTTCATCAACACACTCTTTGCATCCATGTAGCGGGCCTCACATCGTATCGTATGGTGGATTTCTCTTGGGAATATGAGAGTCTCCTGCCCCCTG
The DNA here is from genome assembly GCA_029379305.1 of Frankliniella fusca. Classification (NCBI taxonomy): domain Eukaryota; kingdom Metazoa; phylum Arthropoda; class Insecta; order Thysanoptera; family Thripidae; genus Frankliniella; species Frankliniella fusca. The sequence continues at coordinate 199,274 of JAHWGI010000516.1, read as the reverse complement.
TCCCTAGGCAGGCGCGAGCGCAGGAGGAGGGAGAGAGAGAGAGAGAGAGAGAGAGAGAGAGAGAGAGAGAGAGAGAGAGAGAGAGAGAGAGAGAGAGAGAGATGGGGAGGAGAGGTGGAGGGGAAGGGTCTAGTGGTGATGTAATCACCGATCATCTCCTTCTCAGATCATGACGGACTCCGGGGCAATGTGCGACGAGCTACACCACGAAATTTTACGTAAAATATTTTTATGCAAAGAAGGCGAATCAGCCGTAACGTGTCTATGAATAATAGTATAATATAATAATAGTATAATATAATAATAGTATAATTCATCTGTTGTAAGAAACTTGCTTGCGCATTTCGAAATGTTTTCTGGCAAACGCAAAGTATCATCACAATACGCACCAGGCGGGTGTGCGCTTCCGTCACGTCACGTCACGTCCCGCCACGTCTCGTCACACACCAGTCGTCACGCAGGTCGCGGTACAGTCACGCACGCCGCTGCGCACGCGCCGCGGTCCAGATAAGGGAGGCTGCGAGCGTCCAGGACACCAGGCAGGGGGTGGTTCTCACGGGGCAGGCGGATATAGGGAGACCCACACGCAAGGTGAAGAAAACCCCAGTGTAACGCATCCCGAAACACGTAGCTAGGCGACTACACTTCCCGCTATGGCAGTAAGAAATTTGCTTAGATTTTTGTTTGCGACGTCCAGCAAAAGCAATTAAAAACAAAAAATCGAGAAAATTGCACATTGAATGTTATTTCAATTGGGATGCGTAAAGAGGCTGGATGGCAGAAGCCAGACGCGCGCGACGCGCGCACAGCATGCCTCGTTACGCCGGTACACGCACTGGTCTGCGTGCGTGCGCGCGCGCTGGGAGCGGAAAAGCGGAAAAGCTTGTCAAGTGAAGCGCGTTCCATTTAATTGTTTCCGCTGCCGCCGCCGCCGCCGCCGCTCCCCCTGCCGCACCGCCTTGGCGCGCGGGCTGTTCACACGGGCGCGCCAGACACGCGCCGCACACCGACACAGCATGAAGATGAAATACCGAACAGACATACGGTCCACAACATATTTTTAAAAAAGAAAGGGTCCGTTTAAAGAAAATCACAACGTCAAAATATATGTTATTTTCTTTCTTTTTTCGACGGGGAAACAACTCTAAAAAAAAAAATTGATACCTCGTAATTCAGAAAACTTCAGAGAAATTAAACCAAATTAGAAATAAAAAAAAAAATCACTGAATTAAAAAAAATATGAAAAAATAGAGAAAATTCACAATTCTAGGAAAAATTAAATCAAAAATTCACAAAAAAATTCGCTAAAAAAATTTCACAAAATTAGTACTTTAAATTTCAGAGTTGTTCCGCCCCCGGTTTTTACTCTCTCGCTTTGCTAAAGCGGGACACGCTCCCACCCCTCGACCAGAGCGCTGACGCGCGCACGCGGCGGGCGAAAGGCTGCTGTGCTGTGCGCAAAGGACTGTGGGACAAATATGCGCGCAAATATGGCGTAACGAAATCACTGTCGAAACGGTCCGCAGAGAGAGGCGAGGAGCGACGGAGGGCGGCGCGAGACACGTAGAAGAGCAGCGCGCTGCCGCATGGCGGGTGGAGGGCGGGGGTAGTGTCCCCAGCCCCGCCCAGGCCCCGCCGCGTGTCGTGTTTCACGGGCAATCATACTGACAACCACCAAGTGCTGGTGCCGCCCTGCGGAGAGCTGCTGGAGCAACACTGATGCCACGCTGCTTTGTATCTATATACCCATAGAGAAAAAAAATATTAAAGGTTGCAGCGACTGGCGGTTAGACCGTACGGACGACCATAAAATCATGGTTGGAGCAGCAATGAACTATAGGGTTGGGATCATTAAAATAACGAAAGTCTCAGGTGTTGTCTTAACCATGATTATATGGTTGTTTTCTTCAGTAAACTTTAAAGTTGATACATGAGAGAAGGGCGCCCTTCTCTCATTGTTGATATTGACTTAAACGCTCGCATCACTCAAAAGGCAAAGAAGAAGCGTAACGCCTTTACTAAGACACGATTTTCTCATTAATGCGTTGCTAAGACTACATTATAGTAACGCTGTTTCAAATAAGACAACTAACACATTTTCTCCTTCGATGAGCACTAACAAAACCCCACTGCTTTTGCCATTATCTGCGTACTTACGGTACGTCGCAGTAATAAAAGTCTGTCTCATCGGGGTCGAAATTATTGCATCAATAGTAACATGAGCAAAAATACAAATAAAAAAGTAAATAAATAAATTTGATACCTCCCCGCGTGAAATCAGAGTGAGACGAGAGCCCTCTGGTCGGTATGCACGGCACAGCGACGCGCAGGGCGGGTCCGACCGGGCCTCCAGCTCCAGCTCCAGCTCCAGCCCGTGCCAGTCCAAACCGGCGGGATGGCGCAAATTGCCAACAGCGCAAACTGTATGCTAAACACACAGAGGCACTGGCAGGAAGGGAAGGGAGGCGCGGGGGGGGGGCAGGCCGACCGCCACGAGAAAATCGCAGAGGGAGGGTAACGGGGCCAGGGGATTGAGGTAAAGGTGTGGGAGGAGGAACGGGCTTCGACCGCCACCCCCCCCCCCCCTCTCATCCTCACCACCCCGCCCGCCGCAGCCAGCGGCAGCCAGCGGCAGCCAGCCCGCGGGCGGCGCAGGTAGCGGTGTCCTGGTCTAGTGGCGCGAGGTGGGAGTGTTAGCGTATATTTTAAATTGGAGCTGTTTTCGACGACAATAAATGGCAATATAACTTTTCATTTTTATTATTATTTTTTTAAAAAAGAATATATTTTAGGTAGACCTAAAAAAGAAAACTTTTAAAAGTTTTGAAAGCAGTTCTTTGGAAGTGCTGCTGACGGAGCCGCATTTCTGCGGACAGAATTAATTAAGGCATTATTTCACGCCTCTCCTCTCCTCGCGGGGCCAGGCAGGCAGGCCATGCCGGCCGGCGCGTTTGGTATCAGTTTATTGGTTTCAGTCTGTTGGACTGTAAGCTCGCACAGCAGCCCGGGGCCGCGGCGGCGCCCCGCCCCACCGCACCCCGCCCCACCACACCCCACCCCACCACACCCCGCCCCGTCCCTCCCCACCCCGCCCCACCACACCCCGCCCCACCGCACCCCGCCCCACCGCACCCCGCCCCACCACACCCCCGCCGCCATCGATTAGTCGCTAGATCAGGTTGCAAATGTATGGAAATCGCGAAATTGGGCTCAGAGGAGCGACCCCCGCGCCGCACCGCGCCGCACCGCACCGCACCCCACGCGCGCTCCGCCCCCGGGGCGTGGGTGGGAGCAGCCAACGGGGAGGGACAGAGACAGCCAATTACAAATTGGCAGCGACAAAAGAACAATTATTCTATTTGTTCCACTGGTGTGTACAAGCGGGTTTGAAACAGGGGCGGGATGCGGATGAAAGGCCGAGGTGTGTGTGTGTGTGTGTGTGTGTGTGTGTGTGTGTGTGTGTGTGTGAGTGAGTGAGAGAGAGGGTGTTGGCGTCAGTGAATGTGTACGGAGCGGAGGCGTTTTTCCACAATTTAGCTGGTAAATTGGAGGGTGGCACGGTGATGGTGATCCCTCTGACTGTATGGTTTTCTCCCTTTCTTCTAAAGATTTTTTTCTTTCTTTTTTTTTTAACGGAAGTGTTAATTTTGGGAGCGTCATTCACCACTCTCTTTTGGGTGCGTTGTACAACTTCTTCCGGCCATAAACTACTGCTTCTAACTTTGTCGGCTGGTCGAGCTTGCCCCCGTCTACGCGGTGCGTCCCGCAGCACCAGCAATACGCACATTCGCATTGTGGGGAGGGGTCCTGTACCGAGCCGTGTCGCTGCAGGGTTTCCCCCGGAGAGTATACTCTCGTCCTAATCCCTGGCACGCGGCTATCGCAAGGACCTTATATGTGATATAGACCGCCAGCGAAACCCTCTTTCATTGTGTTTCGTGTCCTCTTTATGGCCCCCCTTGCGGAGGCTCGAGGCCGGGGCTGCGTACCGGCCGGCCCGGACTTCGGCAAGCTTCGGCGGCCTCGGCCATCCTCGACTCCGGGCTTGATCGGGCCCCACCAGTCGTCCCCTCCCCCGCCCGCCTAGCGTGGCGGGCGGGGCGTGGCGGCTGTCGCCAGCTCCGCCAGAGCTGTGGCCGGATCCGGAGCACGAAGTGGCAGCGAACGCTGCCGAAGCGGCTTCGGGTGGTACGCAGCCTGCTCCGCGCGAGCCTGGCCAGGGGTTGTAAAAGGGACAGGCATAACAAAAGCGCTGGCGGTCTATATCTGTAAGGTCTTTGGGCTATCGTCTGGGCTTATAGCTAGGATATTGTGAAGTAAGTCAACGACACCGACTATGAAAGGAAACGTGCAAGAAGCGAAATCACAGAATATCAGAAATTAGAAAAATAATTTACACTCACTGAAACAATTTCACTGTATTATTACCAAAAAAAAAGGTGAAGTCTTCACCTGTATTGGAGTTTAATTTCCCTGAAGTAATGTACCTTTACAGGAATCTTCAACTCAATGAAAAATTTACCTTTACTAGAATCTTTAGGCAAATTTTCATCTTCAGACTTATATATAGCGACGATAGTATTTCTGAAAAGAAATACAAAATATTTGACGCTAAACACGATGTACTTTAACAGCAGGGAGTGCGCCCTCTATGCTGGCCGCGTACCCATATATACGCGACAGTTTTAACGCCCTGGCCCGCCGTGCTGGGCCGGGCTGGCGGTGACCGCGCTGGGGAGGGCACGGGCGCACGGGCCCTAATGTGGCGGAGGGACACCCCATTCCGGACGCCGCGCGGCCCCGCGCAGCCCCGCGCAGCCCCGCGCAGCGCAGCTCTGGAACACATGAACCCTTTTCACAGAGGCTTTTAAGTGTTGCCAACTAATTACAGGCCGGGAGCGCCCCCCACCCCACCCCACCCCGCCCCACCCCTTCCCCCAGCCACATGGCTAAATGCTTGGTGACACACAAAACGAAGGGGGAAAAGGGAGGTGGAGGGAGGGGGGAGAAAGGGTCGGGGTGGGGGTGGGGGGAAGGCGAGGGTGAGGACGAGGGGCTGTTCGTCCGGCGTCCCTTAAACTCCTTTGAGCGCCGAAAACTTGCCAACTCCGCACCGATGCACGCAGCAACGTGCAAAACCAAAAGAGGGCCTTAGTCCGCACAGGCACAACAGCGCGAGTGGGGGTGGATGAAATCGCAATTCCTAAAATCTTCGAGGTACAGTATAAGTTTACAAAATCTATTATTTCAAGAACGCGCTCGCCAAGTATTTTTAATTTTTTTTTAATTTTTGTTTTTTAAACGCACGCGCTTCACAATTAACATCTTCCAGAAAGAGGAAAATACTTTTATTTCCTTCCCGTTTGTTAATATTCCATCCGTCCCCGCGGGCTCCCCTGGGCTGGGCAGACCCCGCCGGGCCCGGCCCAGGCCAGCCCTCTGCCCCTGGCCCAATCTGGTCGCACGCGAGATTACACGGGTGGACTACTTTCAGGCCCGACACAATTATCCGATTGCGGTGAAGTATCACACACACACACACACACACACACACACACACACACACACACACACACACACACTCACACACACACACGTGCCGGAGCACATACGCATCTACGATGATTGTGTGTGCAGGTCATGCACAGAGCGCTATCAGAGACGGATCGATTGCGGGAGGGGGGAAAGGATACAAGGAAGAGGGACGAAAGAGAGCGAGAGCGAGAGGGACAGAGAGAGAGACAGAGAGAGAGAGAGAGAGAGAGAGAGAGAGAGAGAGAGAGAGAGAGAGAGAGAGAGAGAGAGAGAATTTAGAATTTAGAATTTGGTTTATTGGGGTCCATATAAAAGGACTATAAGTCCCGCTACAACACAGACCCGCTCTCAGGTTCTGGCAGAAAAACATATTATGTAAGACATAAATAAATGAATAAAAAGAACATTAACAACAGCAACAAAAACAAAGAAAAAAAAAACAACACCAAAACAAACAAACAAACAAACAAACAAACAAACAAACAAAAAAGAACAATGAAAGAACACACAATGAAATGGAGATAATAAATTTGTACATCAGTTAAAGGACAGATCACATTTCAGCAAACAATTTCTTAATGATGTAGGTTTTAATGGAGAAACAGGATTTGTTGATCACATCACACATATTAAGATCATTCCAACACTTAATGGACTTAATGTGGAAGGAATTGTGGTACTTCTCGGTTCGATGATTTGGTAATTGAATTTGACTCTTACTGGATCTGGTAGATCTTACATTAACTTCAGATTTTAGGCAATAATTTAAATAGAGGTATGCAGGTTGTTTAAACTTCATAATTTTACACATAAGAGTAGCAACAGCTAGACTTCGCCTTTCCTCAACTTTCAAGATGCCAAGCTGTTTATAATACGGAGTTACATGTTCACACATTCTGGCTCCGGTGATAAATCTGATACATGAGTTTTGAAGTTTTTGAAGCTTTTGATTATTACTGACAGACAAATCAGTGAGCGCTGCAGCACCGTAATCTATATGAGGCATAATTAGAGTTGACACCAGTAATTTTCTAATATGTAATGGAATATAGGAGAAACTCCTTTTTAACTGGGCAAGAGTGCCAAAAACCTTTTGTGCCACTTTAACACAATGATTATTCCAACTGAGGGTAGAGTCAATCAAAACACCTAAGAGAGAGAGAGAGAGAGAGAGAGAGAGAGAGAGAGAGAGAGAGAGAACATTACCTGTTTCTACGGCTCTGAGTCCTGAGTCGCCATGAAGCCCGCAATTGATTTCAAATCCTGCTTTCGCCTAGTAAGGCATCCCTGAAAAAAGCAGAATAACGCACATAAAACTGATGAATAATTTCCTGGATTGGAAATAAAACATTTTTATACATTTGAGTTGGTCAGGGGCACAAGATTCTGCTTTCACTAGCTGGTTTAAAATTATTGTCGTAGCAGCAGCTGACGCTGCCGACAACCAGTTGATGCACGGCATGTGGCGACTATTACGGAATCGCCTTTCAGCCCGGGGCTGTTGCGGCGGTGAGGCGCGGCCCGGCCGGGCGCGGCGGGCACCCCTCCGAGCACCCTCCCCCGGCGCACACCTAACACCCTCGCCAGAAGGCTCCTGCGGACAGTTTGCTGCTGCCCCCGTTTTTCTAAATAAGACTGAGCATAGCTCCTTCGCGAAAGTCGGGAGGGAGAAATCTTTGAAATACATAGAAAAGGAACATCAACTAGCTGACGCAGGTGTTTGGTTTAGGGTGTCTAAGCAGCGCGAAACCTTTAGCTCGCGAAGTTTCCAGGATGCACCTTCTCAGACCGTTATTGACATTTTGTAAATATATTATTATTAACTTAAATGTACTTGTATAATATGGCAGCCCTGCGGACTATTCCGAACCATAGTGTATCAGTAGCCGGTGTCGAGCAAGTCCAGCCCGGCAGGCCTCGCGTATGTTTTATCTGATGACGACGCTTTTGAAAGCCGCACCCCATGGGCCCCGCCCCGCCCGGCCCGGCCATGCGGCAGCCCAGCCCTCGCCATCCGGGAGTCGCCGATTACCCCTTTCGGATAAACAATTATGATGTGACAACCGCATATTAAGAGATAGATCACCCCCCGCCGCGCGGCGCGCCGCTCAAGGGTGGCTGAGGAGGAGCCGGCCTGAGCCGGCCCGCGGCCCGGCCCGGCAGCGCTGGGGGACGCTGCACTGCACCCTCCACCCCGCGCGCCCCGGGTTACGCACACCCATCACATTATAGTAAATACAAGCACCTACAAGTTCTACCCATCACAGTATAGTAAATACAAGAAGCTACAAGTTCTGTTTCTCTACACCCGCGTCCGAGGGGAAAACAACTCTGAATTTTGGTGTACAAATTTTGCGAATTTTCTTGATTTTTTTTTGTGAATTTTTACTGATTTTTTGTGAGTTTTTGCTACATTTTCCCCTTAATTTTCGCAATGTTTTTTGTTTTTTAATTTTCCTCAATTTTTCCTGAATTTTAAAAATATTTCTTAATTGCGAGTGTACAAAATTCTAAGTTGTTAGCCCCTCGCCCGCGTCTCATGTGCGTGTGCCACTTACGTTGGTTATTATCGATGATACATCGTTTATTGAGTTGATTATTTTTTTTTCAGCCAAAAGAGGTTAGCAGGTGAAACTATACCTTTAATTTGCCTCTACTGAAAAAACTTACAACTATACATACGTAAACAAAAAAGCATCATCTTGCACTGCGCGCAGTACGCGTACCTCTACCTCTCGAGAAGAAATAAATAATTGATAATAATAGTAATAATCCGCTAGACGTGGAGCTCTAGGAAGACGCGCACACGTTGTTGCACAAAATGCAATCCAGGGATTTCTTAGTAATTTACAGTATCATATCAAATCCAATCTCAGTTGATTTTTTCTTTGGATTTTTTTTTTTTTTTTTTTTTTTTTTTTTTTAACAAGTATGGTGTTCTGATTGCGCGGCACATAGCAGCTCCACAAGTCGGCAGGCGTAACCCGAGTGCTTTTGGCGGCGAGGCCGGGCAGTACGTGAATATCAAAATAAATGCTCGATACAACTGCGGCAGACGACGAGATGCGACTACACAACAAAAACCCCGTCGGACCGCGTCGGACACGCGGCGGCGGCTTTCGGCGAAATAAAAATGAAATAATGACTGTCGCGATCGTGTCCGGCTGCTGCTGGCTATAGCCCCGCAGAGGCCCAAAGGCCCGCCCGACTTCCGCTCGCAGCGACATATCGGTGCTTTTGAAACCCAATGCCCGCCCCTTGACGCCTCGCCCCGCCTGCCCCGCCCCGACACGCGCGTACAGAGGGCGCGCTTGACCGCAGGGGCGGGGCGGGGCGGGGCGGGGCGGGGCGCGGCGGGGCGCGGCGGGGCGCGGCGGGGTGCGCACCACTTGTCTGTCACATACGCTCAGCGATGTCACAAAGAGGAGCGAAGAGAAGGACTGTGGTCAGCAGCCGGACTCATAATAGACAGTATTTCACAAAACGTTGGAGGGAGTTCACGCGCGCTCACGCTAACTGTATTTGTATACGTCTTTGTGCAGACGTTTGTACCAAGTTAACCCTGAGCTTATTCGATTTGCATAAATTTATGCGTTCATTTGAACACTTTTGTACATAATCAAGAGCAAAATCATTAAATTTTGCGCAAAAATTTGAGCAAAACGAAACGCAACGTGTAAATACAGTATGCGTGCTACGGTCCGATACGGCTACTAGACAGTGCCCAAGAAAGTTGTTGTTATTGAACAAAACAAAACAAAAAGTGAGCAGGTACACGCCGAATGAATAAACTGTACATGCGGTAGACGAGCTCCTGAAGATGAAAGGGTTCGAAATAAAATAAATTCCGGTCGGCCACCCCGCCGCCTGCCAGCCAGCAGGCAAGCAGAGGGGTCCTTAAATAAGGAATTAATCTATTTCTGAACGACATGCGGACAAAGAGAGAAGCCTCTCGCGGCTTGGCCCGGGCCACGCGCCACCCGACCGCAGCGCCGCCGTTTGCAAATATTTTCGACCACCGTGGTGAGGAGCAGTGTGGCTGCTCTGCGCTGTCCGGCTTCCCATGAACTCGATCCGCCCCGAGCCGTCAGCGCCCCATCGACCCACTAATTACTACTAGAGATGTTGAGAGCGGCCCGCGGCCCGCCGCGCTCAGATAAAAGTCACTGATTGTCGGGGCGATTGGCCGTTCACGGCAAGGCAGACAGTTATTATCGTTTTGTCGCCCATCAAACTGAAGATTCGAAGCAAAGTTTTTATAAAATAAATAAAGCCCCTGCGACGCACTTTTATTTGTTTCACCATAGCGCGTGCGTGCCCGCTTGTCCCAATAATAAAAGATATAGCAGAGCGAGACGGCGGCACGATTCACGCGGCGGAGGGCCCATTAGCATTGATACATGCGATGTGGGTTTTCATCGGCGTTATTCATTCATCATAACAGAGTCTATCTCACTCACACCCTGTACGCCACTTGGATGCCATTCCCCCCCTCCCCCCTCCCCCACTTTTCTCTCCTGCACTCACCTTATCTACCCTGTCCCGTCCCGTCATGCACTTCGGGAAAGAAAACACGACCGAGTTCCGGCGGCGCAGCAGCTGTGGGTTACGCGTCTAGCCCGACGGAAAATAACTAAATAAATGTCGTCGTGGCCTAAACTCCCCCACCCCGCCCCGCCCCGCCCCGTCGCGTTTGTGTTTGTCTTTGCCGACAGATCGCGCCATGCAGCCCTCGTGACTCGCGGCCGGGGCGCGCTGCTGAACTGCCCGCTGCTGCTCCACAACCTTACGGCGCGGCGGCCGCAAAACTCAATAACCTCCGCACGGCCGGTTCTGGAAACGGGACCCCTGGACGGGACAGGGCCGGGGTCGGGTCGCGAGTCGCCTCCGCGCCGCAGAGAGTAACGAAGCATGGCATGAGGGTTGTTGGGCCGGGCCGGGCCCGCTGAACGGCCTGAACGGATTTTCGAGAGCCTCTCGAGAGCTTATGAGGTTATTTCCGGTGTGTGAGTCCGCGCAGCCCGCGCGCCCCGCCGTCGCCGGCCGGGCCCGCCGCTATCCAGCATTATTTCCAAAAACATTTCCGCTTTTCAAAACACTCGACGCGCTATGAAAAGATCACACCGCCGTCGGTAAATACTAAATACCTCTTGAAAAGTGCGACCTCTTCTTTTATATTATGTTGATCTCGGCAGCGACTCCTTTCTTGGCGCGGCCCCCCTCGTCCTTTTGTGAGCCGTGCGCTGGAGAGATGAAAACCCACGCGTATCGACACCTCTCTATTGGCGCTCCAAACGAGACATTTATCCACGGAGGCGGTGACTCGAAAAAACGCTTACACAGAAATACACGAAAATACAGAAAAAATGCAGCGAAATACTTACAAAATACACACAGAAATGCATTGAAATAATCACAAAACATAGCATGAAAATACTCAAAAATACAATAAATAATCGCAGAGTGTACACAGAAATAAAAGCCACCCCTCGCATTCATTATCACTTATTTCCAGTAAGAACACCAGAAAGTAAAATTACTGATCACGATATGGAGTAGAGAACGTTCTTATTGAAAACTTTTACTTTTTCATCTTTTAATTTATTTACTTTTTATTTTTTACTCTTCTAGTTTCAAGATAGTATATTATATCGTACTTTTTAAAGTCGCGCAACACTCTTGGCGCGATACTCAATGATTCAAGTAGCAGCTCATTGACCCGCTTTCGGTTTCTGCAGTCACGGGAATGCGGGGCTCACCTAATCAGACGAAGACCCTTATCTTACTGCGATGCACGTGCGACCGTGACCTGAACGAATCAGAGCGGCAGTCAAGTATTTTGAGAAAACTACCGTATAAAACGATTTTTTTTTTAAATGAATATATCTTTGGATATTGCAACTGTCGAGAGGAATTAGAAGCAATATTTAGACCTGAATTAATTCATCATCTGAAACTATTTTCTATCTTGTAGCACACGGCGCACGAAACAGGACACTTTGATAATATGACCCTTTTCACACGTTTCGCAGATCTACAAATGACACGCGGGATGACACGCGGATCGTAAAATAATTGCTTGCGGTCAAGTAAAAAGTATTTTTCCCCCTTCGTGGGAAGAAGAAACGCAAATAATTAGGTCTCCGTTGCACGGAGTTTTTTTTTTCCTGAACGTAAGGTAAGGATGTGATTGGTCATATGTATTCACGGAAGGGCCCGGAACACACGACACTGGCCTGGCACTGCGCGTCAGTCTGCGAGGAGAAGGAAACTCGATATCACATTGAAAAGAAAGTGTGTCAAGAAAAAAGGCGATCAAGGTGCGTCTCGTGTGCGTTGGGCGGGACTGACGCAACGAGACCTCAGAGAGGCGTCATGTTTCGCGAGATTGGATTATCAACGATTATCATTCTTTTCAAACAATTTGCAACTCCTACTGTTGTCACAACACGTTTTACGGTGGCTATTCATCACTCCAAGTGGCGACCTCAGCACCATATTTTTTTTCCACGACCGATATTTTTTTTCACATATCTTTTTATAAGCAGGGTCTAATTTCTGGACTATTATTAGGGACATATATTATCAAAGAGATATCCGGGACCCAATATCAGCAGTCTTATTAGCCCACACTTCTCTGAAAAGAAACGGTGAATACAAGTAACGTCGTATGGACAATAAATTTTAACAGACGAACGCGTTTATAGCTTGTGCATCATCAAGCACATCTGTCACACAAAAACACACCTGTGGAAATTTTAATACACCAATTGGTGAACGCGATTTGCAGTTGAATATAACTCAAAAGTATTGCGCAAAAAACCACTCGCACGCAAATATCCCAGCCATCAGATTCGCATCGGCCGCATCGCAGACACTTGCCTCCTCGCACGCGAACCCTCCCGACCCCGACCCCCGCTGATGCTCGCACGCCCAATGCGCCCCCTCCGCCCCCACCGCTTTGTAATTTCAAGAAAGAACCTCTCCCCGGAGCGGATGACATCACTTTGCCGCGCTATTTCAACCAATTTGTTTTCGTCTCCTCGGGACATTCTTCACGCGCTCGCCCGTGCTTCCACTTTCGATATTTTTTTGCCCGCTTTTGATGCACGGCGTTGGTCGGCGTGGCGTGGCGTAGCCTTCCACCGGATTAGCCGACTGGTCCAAGAGGCGTGACAATAAGGCTTTTTAAGGCGCGTCCATTCAGCCGCCACAATCGAATGTCAAAATAGGGACGGCGCCCCCTTTTTCTATATATTTTTTTTTACCCCTCTATTGCGGAGTATTATTTGCTTTACCCATCGAGATGGAAAGCATGACCGTGGAGCGGCCGGGCGTGGCCGGGTCGTCCACGCGCCAGCCTCCCGTGTCGTTCTGCTAATAATGACCGTCTCTCTGTATTTTGCTCTCCGAGTGAATAAAACTAAAATCGATCGCCAGGCTGCTCGCCCCAGCCAATGCGCCACACGCCACGAGGCTTCAGCCGGCGGCGCCCGCGCCGCTGTTTTAATATTCCGAACGGCTCCTTCTCCATCCCGGACGAGAGAAGAGAGAGAGAGAATGGGCAAAAGCGTGAAAGCAGAGGGCGAGAGAAAGAGAGGGAAACGGTGCAGGCAGGGGAGGAGGGGGGGGCGTTAATATTATGTAAACTCGTCATACACAACTAACTGGGAGCTGGCGGCGCGCCAACAGGCAACAACATCAGCTAAACCGAGCAGCCTCCCCCACCCCCTCTCCTCCCCCCGCTCACCACCCCACGCCCCTCCGGAGCCATGGCACTCTGGATTCATACCTTGCTTCCACCGCAAATTAGAGTCGACGGGGAGGGACTTGGAGGGGAGGGAGCCTCGCTCGCGCGCCCCGGCCCGGCCCGGACGGGGTTGATAAGCGCGGACAGAGCGGGGCGTTTTGCCGACGCTCCGCTTAGGTATTCACGAGCCGGGTGAAAATGAACAACAGTTGGCTGAGCAATCGCGGGCTCCACCTTGTAAACGAGTGAAACAAGGAAGGGGCGGATGGTATTGGGATCAAGTGTTGAAAAATAAAATAGTTATTGCACACTTTAACTACGACCCTGTCCTGTGGGCGATTCTGGCTATGGCAGCTTTGTAAGGGCGAGCCACTTCAGAACGATCTTCTTTGTAAAGCGAATTTCTTTATGTGTAAGCTAACGGAGCAGCTTAGCAGGGATTTATCAAAGCACAGAAAATAAAGTCAGAGCTGATGAAAACATGTTAACGGAACGTGCGTGTTTTCCTAATATCTTGAACATTCATCGGTTATACGAAAGGTCATATTTATCACGGTAAAAACGATGTCAAGATTTACAGGCAGTTTTGGATAAACCACGACGCTTTCTAACCGCTTATTTTCTCCAAAAGAGCACGAGAGCCGCTTTGCTACTTGGAAACCATAAGACGTAGTTTTTACCAAGCATGTGATGAATAATTATAAAAGTTACACAGAAAACTCACAAGAGTTCGCAAATTTCACGCATATTCAATAGTGAATAGCTAGCAGAAGATTCATCCGTTGTTTAGCACTTCTCAAAGTTGTGTACTCTGTAACCTTTCAACTCTTGCATTTGCATATTTTATTGGGATGAACACGATCTATTTCTCCAGTTTGGAAATTGAATCTTTATTGCAATGTATTTCTCAAGCTTTTGGATTTTGTGTGCATCCTTACACGGACTGATAAGTGTTCAACACGCGCGCGGTAGTGAGGAGTGATGAGGGAACAACACGAATTTTCGCTCTATCAGACAACATCAAGAGCAACACCGGGATACCGAGCCGCGGGATTGGGAGGAAGAGGGGAGAGTGGAGGGCGGCGGGAGAGTCGTGCGCGCTGCGCGCCCCGGCCCGGCCCGGCCCGGCCGCACCAAAAGTTCTCCTCGGCAAAATCCAACAAATGGGGATGATGGGCCGCGTCATTGTATATAGAACAGGGCAGCGGGGCGAGGCGGCCATTTTAGTTCTTCTGCCGCTCGTTTCCTTAATGGGCAAATCCCCGCAAACGAGTTACTCGGCGAACAAACTTTCACACGATCTCTAATGAACATGCCGAAGTGAATCATAATAGAAGATCCGGCCGAGACGCCAGCCACGCCGCGCCGCGCCCCGCCCCGCCCCTCCGCGCTGGCGCCCTGCCTGCGGCTCTACGTCAAAGGCTGGATTATGTCGCTCGCCAACTCAAACTCCCTCCGCGGCGCGGCCAAAAGTTTTGAATAAAGTTTTGACGAGAGCGCGACAACCGCGGCATTGTGGATGTGAAAGAGAGAGAAGAGGGGAGAGGAAAGGAGAGAGGAGAGGGCACACCGGAGCACTCTGCGGCGTCCTCTCGCAGCAACGCACTCCAGGGACGACTTTTACGCGCGGCATCATTTTCATAACTCGAAAAAGCAAAATTACCGCGACTTTTATTTTTCTTTTGAAAAGAAGTGTCATCATGCGCTTTTTATTTTTCTTCTTTCACTTTAAAATATTAATTTGATTATTTTGCCGAATGCAGTACTTTTGCTGGAAAAACAAAAGGCTACATGGCCGTAGCCAAGCTACTTACTACACACTAATGCCTTCTTGAATATGCGAATCTTAGCACTTTCCTGGGGAGATTACTTCGAAAAATCATTGTAGGCCTACCGCCTCCAAATGATCACTTTGAAAAAAATCATCAAGAAAAAGGTTACAGAAAAATCCCGAAAATCGAGAAGAAACGAACAAAAAACCGAAAAGAAATGAAATTATCAGAAATTTATCAAAAAGTGACAGAAATTTGCATTATTATCTTGAAAAATCAAAAGAAAAATCTAACCAAAAAGTAAAAAGTCACGAAAATAGTTGTACACACTTTGCATATGAGTGATACCCGGGTGCGACCCCTCGCACTCGCACTTTCCGTCCCGCCGTCCCCTAGCCGAGGCACTGGAGAAGAATCGCGTGCCGTTCATACAGGAGAGCAGAAGCACTCATTTAGGGTTGCTCTGTATTTGTTTTCCCAGAGTGTTGCCTAGCTGAATTCTAGCGCTACGCGGCGAGGTGGCGTGGGCGCGGATAACTCTGAGGTGGGAGTGAGAGCGGGCAGAGCAGGGCCGCGCGGCACAGAACGAGCGAGCGAGAGGGAAGCACCACGCCCCGCCCCGCCCCGCCCCGCAGCACCGTCTGGAAACACCGCAGCGCTTGCACATGGCGGTGGGGGAGAGGCAACGCCGCGCCGCGCCGCGCCACGCCGCGCCACGCCGCAAGCAGACGGGCGGGGACAACAAAACCGACAGCCAATCACAGCGCATTACGGACTTGTCCCGCCGAGCCCAGCCCATTCCGCCTCCGCGCCGCTCCGGCTCCGCGCGCGCTGCTGCCAAGTTTTCTTGCTTTGCTCTCGTTTCGAGCTCCCTGCTCGTATCTGTTTCTACGCCTCTCTCTCCCTTTCTCCCTCTCGCTGATGTTTCTTGTTTTCTCGCTCGCTCTCTCGCGTTCACCCTCTCCTCATTCATTTTGCCATACTTTAGTCTTCAGGAATTTTTTGGAGGGATCAAGGAGACCTGAACTTTTGAGATGATTTTTGAAATTGACATTGTGGAAAAATTAAGCACTGGGAATACAGAACAGTGAGGAAAACTGTAGTAGTGAGCAAGTAATGTGACAAGAAAAAAAAATCTTTGTGCACTCTTAACTTTTTACACAGAAAATTCCATGTATTACAAAGAATTCTGTGCAACCGTAACACAAAGCCTAATTTTCTCTGTAATACCAAAAAAAAAATTTGTAATACAAAGAAAATTCCTTGTAGTACAAAGAGAAACTTTTTTGTAGTACAAGAAAATTTATTGTATACTCTGGTAATCCAAGTGTGCGAATGTCGCACACTTCTAGGTGTGCGAGGATTCATTCGTACACTTGGAAACTCAAACGTGTGAATTTCCTAGGAAAATTCACACGTTTAAGCGGCCAAGTGCACGAATGAATCCTCGCACATCTACAAGTGTGCGACATTCACACACTTGGGTTTCCAGTGTATTACGGATACACAGAATTCTTTGTATTCTACGAAAAATTTTCTGTGTAGGAAGTTAAGAGTGTACAAAAAGGGGGAAAAAACACATTAACAACATGGACTCTACATTTAAGAACAGAAACCTCGCCTCACACTGGAACCAATTTATATCAGTAAAATAAATTGGGAGGGCCTCAGTCTTTTCTCACTTTCTCTCTCGCACACACACATACACGCACACACACAGTATTCCAACCGAGCACGAAAACATTGCCTATGCGGGGTGGGCTGTGCATGTGTCTATCATTGAGTTCCTCTGAATCACACGGCGGTGTTGCCAGAAACGGTAGGCAAAATTAGGCTAAATACACACTTGTGCTGCGGGTTGCATCTCCGCCTGTCTACTAGGCAAACCCATTGCACGCGTGTGCAGTTGTTGCCTAGTGGGCAGGCGGATATACAGGCCCGTTGCACACTGGTGTATTTAGCCGAATTTTGCCTAGCTTTCTGGCAACACTGTCACACGGATTAAAAAATCCCCAATAATAAAAATCGCAAACAAATAAACACAAAATCTTCTATAAGACTTGGAAAAGTGCAGAATTACGGAGGAAAATATTATAAAAATGTATCCAAAAGCAAAATTTTTCGTGAAAAATCAAATGACAAATCAAAACAAAAAATTTAAAAAAATCAAAAAACTCAAAAGTTAAAAAAATCATTGCTCTGCAATCACAAGTGTGAGACAGTATCACACTTATTACTGCAGTCCCACTGTGTCTCACATTTCCAAAAACTATTTTCTGTCGTTGAAAAGCAATCACGCTTTGGAGAACAGCATCAGCTTTGGTTCAAAATCCCAGTTAAAAAGAGCTTCCGTGTGATAGGGTTCTGATCGCAAACAACAACGAACATATAAATTCTCGAAGCCATTAATTTATGATTATTTAATGTTATTGTTGTTCCGAACCCCATCACATGGTAGCTCGTTTCAACCGGGATTTTAAACCAAAGCTGATGCTGTTCTCCAAAACGTGATTGCGCTATTCAACGTCAGAAAATAGTTTTTGGAAGTGTGAGACACAGTGGTACTGCAGTAATAAGTGTGATACTGTCTCACACTTGAGTTTGCAGAGTGCACTGTTCACATTTTGTATGCGTGATTCCCCCTCGCGCCCGCACCGTGTACCTCGGGCGTAATCGCAATGGCAAGCCGGTTCTGCATGAATACCGGCGGACCAACTCGCCTCTTAGAGGTACGACGACGGGTACGGGGTACCTGGTGAGGGTGCTGGGATGGGCCGGGCTGCGCCGCACCGGTGCGTGAGCTGTCCATAAGAGCAGAGCGACGTGGAGAGGCGTACACACGGGGAGAGAGGAGAACTGGAGCGAGAGAGAGGATAGAGAGCCAGGGACGAGAGGAAGGGAGAGAGAGAGAGAGAGAGAGAGAGAGAGAGAGAGAGAGAGAGAGAGAGAGAGAGAGAGAGAGAGAGAGAGAGAGAGAGAGAGCAGGGGGAGGAGGTGTTGCAGACTGTTGTCCTATCCAGGTGTTTGTTTGCCGCTGGAGAGGGGGTAAAGTGGTGCTGGGGGCGGGGCGTGCAGGCCTGGTGGTGGGGGCGGCCGCGCGGGCCTGGCCGGGCCGGGCCTCAGCCGCCGCGGGCTGGAGGAGGCTGGCTGGCGGCCGCCCCTCCCTCCAGCGGGCACGGCCGGCACGGCCCGGGCGGGCGCGCGCGGCTCCTCCGCCGAGGCTCCGCTCCAGCTCCAGCACGTCACTACCCAGTCGAACGTTGTGAGGAGCGGACGTGCCGAGCCGAGCCGCGCGGCCACACGGTGCAACGGTAACCCCTCTGGATACGCGTCGTGCTCCATGAGCTAGGGCTCCAGGCTCCATACAGCCCAGCATGTGCAGCAACGAGACCTCCTCCCCGAGCGGCGTGGGACCCACGGCCATCCTGCCCTACCCGCTGTCGGCGCTCAAGACCCTGCAGGACGCGGCCGGCAACGGCGGCGGCACGGGCGGCGGCGGCGGCGGAGGCGGCGGCACCGGCGGGGGCAGCCCGCTGCCGCCCCCGGGAATGCTGCCCATCGACCAGTACCGCCTGCAGCTCTACAACTACGCCATGGCCGAGCGCCTGCAGCGCTTCGGGCCGGCGGGGCCCTTCAGCCCCGTGCAGGTGCCCGGCGTGCCGCTGTGCCCCGGGCTGGGCCAGGGCCTGGCCGCCGGCTACCCCTACGGCCCGCGCCTCGCGCTCAGCATGTCGCTCTTCCACCAGCGCATGCTCCAGCCCGAGGAGCCCAAGCCGCAGCACTCGTACATCGGCCTCATCGCCATGGCCATCCTCAGCTCGCCCGACGCCAAGCTCGTGCTGTCGGACATCTACCAGTACATCCTCGACAACTACCCCTATTTCCGGACACGCGGCCCCGGCTGGCGCAACTCGATCCGGCACAACCTCTCGCTCAACGACTGCTTCATCAAGGCCGGGCGCAGCGCCAACGGCAAGGGCCACTACTGGGCCATCCACCCCGCCAACGTGGACGACTTCAAGAAGGGGGACTTTCGCAGGAGAAAAGCACAGAGAAAGGTGAGTTGTTGTCGCGAGCCGTCTGTCCGCGTTGTTTCGCCCTGCATCAGGGCGCGTTCCTATCGAGCGTAAGCGAAAAGTTGAGGTGGACGTGTCAGTCAGTTAGTTGGGCAGGTTTGTGCGTTCTAATAAAATATTGGGACCGTCGCCGTTCGTAACGAGAATGCTTTGTCAACTTGCCGTTATAGAGTGTTTCAATAGTTCCCTGCGTACGTAGCGACGCGTAGCGAGCCCCAGCCCCGGTCACAACCCCACTCGGCCCGGCGTTGGGGTCTCCTCGGCCTACGGCACCTCCCCGGACCCCGACTCGACGCGACCCCCTTCCAAGTAGAGGAGTAAAGTCATTGGACCAGCATCACTCCGCTCGGAGGTGCGAATCGAAAAAAGATCTCGGCATCGCATCCCAAATTACCCCACGAGTTTTTTTTCTCTTTTCTTTCCTCTTCTTCTTTCCCCTACAATTTATAGGGGGGTTTTCTTTTCGTTGGCGTACGTAACCTAACCACATCACCTAAGTAGCAATTCACACCCGGCCGCAGAGCCAATGCCTTTATCCTCTTAACCGCCATTATAATCTACTTCAGAAAAAATTGCAGGCGGAGGTCCTGGCCTCAGCTCACACCTCTTGAGGTGGGCGGGACAAACCACTTAGGGTCCCGTCTTCCCACTATTGTGTCGGTTTCCACACGTGAACTCACTCGCTCAGATGCATTGGCCCTCCTTCCTGCCCGCCCCGCCCCGCCCCACCCCGCCCCGCCCCGCCGGCACACAGGCAGACCAAACGTACATTTCATGTGCTTTCGTCATCGTGCGAAAAGCCTCTCCGGACGCATTCACGATCGCTTCCGGAGCCGTTGAGGATTATTCCGATTCGACTCAGCATAAGAAAGGATTACGACCGCCAACTCGGGTTTGCCCTCTACCCCGCCGGCCGATCGCAGGAAGAAAATGTTTGTAGGGCGTTACAGGGAAATTTTTCATGAGAAATGTCGTACAGCTACGATATTACATTCTAAAATTACGACGCTGTAATTTCGTGCCGACTTGTCATTCTAAAGCTAGCACAAATAGGCCCTCGTAAACTTACGATGCCAATCGTAAATTTAGAACATGATTCGTTAATCACAAAGTACAACAGAAAATGCTAATTTAGACATTTTTGTACTGTGCCATAATAATAATAATAATAATAATAATAATAATAATAATAATAATAATAATAATAATAATATAGGACGAGTACAGTTAAAGTAAGCAGATTACGGATGAGCAGCCACTGGAATGCAAACCAAAATCTCCGTGTATTTTCTGCGCAGGATAGGCATAGGGGTCACTTTGAAGGCAGCGGATCAACGCTCGACGACGTGAGTTACGCAGCAGCGCACTAACTAACCTCGATATATATAATAATAATAAGCCATAAAGGCGATACGAATCAGACTCACGATAAAAAGACCTATATGTGCGCTGTGCAGGAGGCCGGCCCGGGGGGGAGTGACAGCGAGATGGGTGGAGGAGGTTAGGTTAGGTGGCTTCGTCCATCTCGGATGACAAGCAGACGGGACAACACGAGCGCATCGCAAAGATAGTATCTATCGGCCGCCCACCCCGGCAGGCGGCAGAGCGGTGGGAAACATCCACCCGATACACCCCCGGCCCTGGCCCGGCCCGGCGCTGGACCGCACCGGCACCGGCCCATGCAAACATGACGCTTTTATGCGTTACTCCCGTGCTTACACGTAAACAGCATTGTGGCCCGGCCCGGTGACGGTGAATGAGCGAATCAATGAATGAGCCGAACGTCTGCTCCACAAATAATAACAAGATACAGGGGGCGGAGAGACAAACTGATAAGGACCCGCCGACGCTGCTGGGCGACGCGGTATGGTTACATTTTACGTATGGCTGCGCTTCGAGTGTGGAGCTACACGGTAAAAATAGTTTCTTGTATTTCAAGATCTTTCTTGGATCTTATGGAGAATTATAATGGACATCCAAGACAAATCTTGAAATACAAGAAACTATTTTTACCTTGTAATTTCTTTATCGTGAATTTCGGGCAAGTGGTGGTGGTTGGTGATGGAATTTAGACTTTGAAAAAAAAATATGTGCTGGTTTTGGAGCGAAAACATGTCATATACACGCGGAATGGAAAGAGCGAGTCAGGAAGAGAGAGGGAAAAATAAAACTACAGAGACATTGTTCCATGGCTTTTTTTCACGGCGACGCTTCGCGTGTCCTGATTGTGTTGCCAAACTGTCTCGCGCCGTCCCGCCCCTACACCGGGGCGAAATGCGGCGCTACCATATTCCGTATTCCGCGTCAAAAACGTAACTCTCTCTCCCTCTCTCTCTCTGTGAAAATGGTGAAAAAATGCGACAAGCTGCTCCGATGAAATCTGCTGAATATTCATCGTGGCCCCGGGGCGGGGCGGGGCCGGGCGAGGCGTGGTGGCGGGGCGGGGTGGGGCGGGGTGGGTGGGGCGCGCCGCTGCTGCTGGGCCCACCACACCGCTAAGCACCGCTCTGTGAGCACACTATACTCCCTGCAGCGGCATTAGCCGGCTGAGTCAAAGACCACAGCATCGGGACTGGGCCTCAGCTTACTCACCCCAATCTGCCCGCCGGGCCAGGCTGGGCCGGGCCGCGCAGCCCGTTCCGTTACCGTCTGACGTAATTCATTCTAGGCATGGTCTCGTACATACCGCGCTCTTCTCAAACACCAACACGACCCCCTCCCCTCCCCTCCGCGTGTTCGCACCCTTTATCTCCGAGCACTGCTGGGCTGCACCCGCGGGGGGGCTGCTCGCTGCCTGACGGCCTGGCGTGTGTATGGGTGCTGTTGGAATAATAATGCTCTGCGGACAAGCCTTTCCATTCGCGCGGGGCGGGGCGGCGCGGGGCGGGGCCTGGCGTAGCGGGATCGAGGCCAAAATGGCGCTGCATGCGGCCCGCGGGCCGGAACAATACGGGGCATGCGAGCTGTTGTGAAACACGAGGGACACGCGGCGAGAACCATTGGGTGTCCTCGATGGGAGAGAGGAACAGTGTTGCCAGCAAATAATGATGCGAAAAAAATATCTATCTATAAATATCAGAAAAATACGAATGTACCAAGTAGACGCAAGGGTAGACGAGTATATCTATGACGCCTGCCCAAAAGGCAAACTCTGCAAACAGGAAACAATTTTTAGGCAGGTATAGATGCCTTACGTCTACAAACACTCCAGGGCATATTCGTGGTTATGTTTTTGCTGACTTCTCCGGCAACACTGTAGAGTGTAGAGGGACGGATATAGAGAGATACGGCGCGACAGGAGATGTAAGAAACTAACATTAGCAGTAAAACTTTTCCTAAAAATATTGTCCTCCAACGGGTACGTGCACCTTGTGTTCCAGGTGCGGAAGCACATGGGCCTGGCCGTGGACGAGGAGGGCAACGAGTCGCCCAGTCCGCCGCCGACGCCGGCGTCGCCGCCGCTGCCGCCCACCATCTGGGCGGCGCACCAGCACCCGCGGCTGCACGCCGCCGCCCCCCTGGGCGTCGCGACGCCCATCCCCTGCCTCGCGCGCAAGCGCCAGTTCGACGTGGCGTCGCTGCTCGCGCCCGACGACGTCGCCGACGTCGTCCTGGCCGCCAAGACGCCGCGCTACGCCAGCAGCGGGGAGGAGGACGCGCACGACGAGGACATCGACGTGGTGTCGAGCGACGCGGCCGACGCGCAGCAGGCGACGACGCCGCCCATGACGCCGGTCGGGAGCGCGCCGCCGACGCCGACGCCCTGGCCGCCGCAGTCGCCCAACGGACCGGGGCCGCTCTTCATGACGACGGTCGAGCACCACCTCGTGTCCAGGTACTACGAGCAGCTGCAGCACAGCGCGGTGCGCCGCCTCGCCCTGCAGCAGCAGCAGCAGCAGCAGATGAGGCAGCAACAGGTGTCGCAGCAGACGACAGAGATCCGGGAGCTGACGCCAAGCCCCCGGGGGGGCAGTCCCCCGGGGCCCGTCGCCAGGGAGCCCACGCCACAGTAGGCGCGCGGCGCACTTCCTGAGGTCGGGGTCCGCGCGGCGATCCGACGTCGAACCGCTACGAGTGTGGGTGCAGTGTATAACTTTGACATATATCGATTCGACCCCGGATCGACCTCATGGACTCGACCTCTCTCTCTCTCCGCGGGCGACATGTGTTCCACTTATACTAACTGTGATCTGGCGGGAGGCGGCCGACGGCGGCCTGGAGCAGCAGGGCGCGTGCGCAGCCCCGCCCCGCCGCTATGGGGGTGTTTTGTTATTTCTTTATAAGAGTCGATGTGTTGTAAACCAAGTGCTGTAAATTATAGCGAGATAAGGGACACTTTTTTATTTGCATGTATAAATGATTTATTGTTTATTCCCTGTTTATGTACCTGAAATCTGGATTTATATGTTGTCTTATTTATCGTTTGTAAACTTTTTTTTTGTACAGAGCACGATGTGACGAACTTGTTGTTGGCAAAAAATCTTTTGCGTAGGATAGCGAGATTATTTCAAATTTAATGAGCTCTTTATGGCCAGGGACAGGTAAATTTATGATCTCAGAAACCGAAAATCCAAAAATTCTGAGTTTTTTTGGTAAAAGTCTTACTTAATCTTACAATGAAAAACTAATACACCCCAACCTCTTCCCATAATATCAAGTGGTTCAGAAAACCAGGCATTTGCATAATTTTATGTGCTGTTAAAAATTTGGCGTGTTCCCCATTTTGGAAAGTTGACCTAACCGGCATAAATTCTTGATGGTCTTGGTCCAAAGAACAAACGCAAGTGACTGATTTAAGTTTCCATCACTGGAATAAGAATAGGAAATTTTCAACTGTAGCATTTTTCAAAAACCAAACATTTTACCTGCCCCTGACTTAAGCTAACTGTCGAGTTAAGCATTTTTTGAACTGCAGCCGATGAGGTCCGCAAGTCTGCTGTCTCAAGTTTGACGCGTCGTTACGACCTAGCTTTATTGTATAACATATCCTGAAAACCATACCAAAAGAAATCTTAATAGTGATATAGCCTTCAATTTATTGCCCCAATAAAGCAAACTGATAACGTAATATTACGTTCTACCAATTTTTACAAAACTCAAACGATTTTATTTTTTTCTAACGTATCCTCATACAATATTTCTAGAAAAATTTTGATACCGAAAGTCGGCTGAGCTATATCTGACCACGAGGTGTGCGAGAGAGAGGTGCCTCGTCACGCAGGCCCGCTGTGTCCGTCCGCTCCGGCGGGAGACAGTCCACAGTGTTTCTGATGGCCTGGCCACGCTCTGGGCCGGAGAGGAGATGCTTATCTTTGCAAAACCATCGAGACACGACGGATTTCCCCTCCGCTCTGTTTATTTTTCTGGCCACCTGACCTGAGCGGCGAGGCACGACGTGCCCACGGGCGGACGAAGCGACCTGATTGTGTCCTCGACACTGCGCTGGTAATTTTCCTCAGTAAAAAGTGACACAACCAAATATTTTGCACAACTTTGTCATATATTTTTGCGCACAAAGTCGTACGAAATGAGCGGATTATTTAACTTTGCACCAACATTTGCACAAAAACATACACGAGTGTCGGTGTGCGTCGTTTTTCGCTCCGCCTCCGAGGCAAAGTTCAAGCAGTGCAATCTTCTCGAATCTTCTTCACTGAGTCGCTTTGCCTACTTACTCTGCCCGTAAGGTGCCCCTGGGGTGGTAAGGCAAACCGTAAGCACCTGTGTCTTATCTCTCTGAACATTCGGTTCAAACTGGAGCAAAATTTAAAAGTAAGAGCAAAATATATGTCATGTTCTGCCGTATAGTTCGGCAAAAACACTCAGTCAATATCGAAATTACGTAGTTTAACTAGCAGTTCAAAGCAAACCTTACTTACAGGAGGCTCAGACGACTTCACACAGATACATTTGAATTTCATATTCCAGCAGTCGTCATTTTGGTGGTATTTTTAGAGAGTGAGCCTGCGGGACACTTCCTGTGCAGAACTATGAATCTGTGGGGGGCGCACAGCAAGTGTGTGCGTGAGGGCTCGAAATGGTAGAGGAAGTACACAGAGCTTACACGGTATTAGCCGATCGCTATCTGAACACGCCCCCGCCCCCCCCCCCCACCACCACCACCACACCACAGCCATGCGCTGCATTCTAAAGCAATCATCGAATATTGACAGTGATGGGTTTTGCAGTCCGACACCTCTCGACCCGGCCCGGCGGGCAGGGCCCGTACACACACAGGCTGCTATACAGATTAGTCCATGGCGAAGAAAGAAAAGGAGGGACCCAAAATAACCGACATTTGTATTCTTTCATCGCACTTTCTTATCGATGCTGGAGTATACGCTGGTAAAACGATGAGGTCATCCATTTGACGCTATTATTGTTTTACAAATAATTTGCATTGATGAGTGTAACTGAATATTTCTTCATTACGCCGACATATTGCTTAAATGGGCTCCACAAGGGGGGAATCACGCATAAGAGAGTACAATGATATTTTTTTTTGACTTTTGATTTTTTCAATTGTTGTTTTGATTTTTCTTTTGATTTTACAAGATAATACTGATAATTTCTCTCAGTTTCTGATAAATTTCTGATTTTCTTTTTCATTTGTTTCCAGTTTTTAGCCCGCCCTTCTGCTTTGAAAAAGCATAAAAGCGGGCTTATGCAAACGACCTCGTGTCTGTCTGTCTGTCTGTGTGTCTGTCTGTTCCACTAGAAGGAGATGAGCTAGAGACTTGAAATTTTCAGGGTGTCTACAGTTTTACTCCTAGACAACGAAACGCCTACGGCAAATCCTGCCAACCCTCATTAAGGCACTGAAAAAAATTATAAAAGTTTTCACGGAATAAAAAAAAAAAATAAATAAAAAAAATATTTAACTTTTTCCAACCTTGTCGACCCGTACCTCTCCGGAAGCGTCTTTTCGCGTCTAGTTCAGTGGTGCACACCGTTTTACGAAAAAATGGACCCAGCTCGCGACTACACTGTAAAAAGCACGCGTAATTGGTCCAGTTTTCAACTTTTCTCAACCCCATCGAGCTGCACCTCCCCGGAAGCGTCTTTTCGCGTCCAGTTCGATGGCGCCCACCGTTTTTCGATAAAAAGGACCCAACTCGCGACTACACTGTAAAAAGCACCCAAAATTGACCCACTTTTCAACTTTTATGAACCCCATCGACCCGCACCTCTCTAGAACCGTCTTTTCGAGCGCAATTCAGTGGTGCCAACCGTTTTTCAATTTCCAGTGTTGCCAATCGTCAAAACTCAAATATTTCGATTATTTTTGAGATATTTCGAGATTTTTCGACATTTTTTACGAATTTCTACATATTTCGACAATTTTCGACATATCTCGACAATTTTTGAAATTTTCGACACCCCTCGACGCCTATACTAATAAAATTGGTTCGACGATCGTAATTCAGTGTTGCCAACTGCTGCTAAATAAAGTCCGAGTTCGACCGTTCCATCTGAGGCCGAACTCACGTATTTCGAAATTTTTCGAGATTTCCGACTCCCCTTTCTTGCCGAATAACTGACCGTTTTGTCACTATCGGCACGTTTTCAAAGCAGAAGGGAGGGCTGTAGTTTCGGTGGTTCACCGTTACAAACTGCCTCTTTCCGAAGAGAATGCCTTTACGGCAAGCGCGGATCCAGGGCAAAGGGTCAATTGCCTCTCGGGCTCAGCCGCCCTGTCAAAAATTGGGGAAAAAAGGGAGAAAAGAGAAAAGGAGAGAGGGAAAAGGGGGAAGGGGAAAGGAAAATTATGTCATTTATACGCATTTCCTAATACGCATCGGTCGAAATTATAAACAAAAACAAATTTTAGATCGAATTCCCCTGAAAGTAAGCAACCCGCTACATTTGCCCCCTCCTCCGGGCCGTGCTGGATCCGCCACTGCTTTACGGGCCGCAGGCCCGATCATTTACAAGCTAAGAGGACGTTCTGTGTGACTTAGGGGTCGGGCCGAAGGCCCGACCGAACGCCGCCGGCAGGCCAAGCAGGCACGCCCCCTGCCGAACGGAGTTGCCAGCGTAGCAAAGCGGAGCTGGCAACGACGTTTGGCGGAGGGGCGGGCCTGCTTGTTTTTGTTTGTTTGTTCTCGATTTTTAGGATTTTTTTTTGCAGCTTTCTTCTTAATTTTATTTTGATTTCTGTTTATTGTTTTTCGTTTTTAAAATGATTTTTTTTTCTTTCTCGAAGAAATCCCCCTTCGGCACTTCTTTTTTCTTTCTTCTTCATTATTAGGCACAACCATCACCGACAGATTTTTGAACTTCAATCACAGTTATCAGTCTTGGTTAGCGCACAACAGATCGCTCACATCACCCGTCTGAGTTTCTCGTTACAGCCATAGCAGAGGCTGGTGACCAATACTTTCCTTCGTCCTATAGCATATAAACACAAACCATCACAACACACTGAGCCGAGCGCACAAATGTGCCGGCCGGGGCGGAGCGGCCAGGCCAGGCAGGGCGACAATACGGTCATCAGTGGCCGCATGGCCCGTGTGCGCAGCGGGGTGCGGCGGGGTGCGTTGGGGTGGGGTGCGGTGGGGTGCGGTGGGGTGCGGCGGGGCGGGGCGCGGCCCGGCGGGACGGCACACCCGGCATGGCGCTACCGACGTGGAAGACATCGCATTAACTGGGCGCAAGCGCAATGAGCATTAAGCGAAACAGAAACACATTCCACGCAAGATGGCGGCGGCATGAGAAGGGGGAGCGGAAGCCATGGAGAGGGTGGGGAGGAGGGGGCGCGTGTCTGCCGGCGGGAGGGGAAAGGAGGGGGGGGGGGGAGGAACAGCTGAGCGGGCGAGGGGCCGCGTCGCACCACTCGCTTCAGAAGCGTACGCGCATAACCTTTACCGGTTACCCGGCAATTACCAACAGATCCTCCATAACATCTTTTAATTGTTAAACCTTTGAAATTTATTATACACAGTATTTTATTTTAAAACATAGTCTTCGGAGAAAAGCAACAGAAATTTGAATTTGTGGGATTTGATCACCATAGTGATCATCGGATAAAGTATACACATGACCAGCGGTGTCATAGGACGAGACTCTCGAAAACTCGTGAAAAGCTTGCGACAACTCGCGAAAATAAAAATCCCGAAACATAAACCCTCCATAATACTCACGGTTACTGGCAAGTACTCACGGACGGATACTCGCGTGAACTAATAGCGAATACTTGCAGATACCCGCGAAACGTGTTGCATACACGTGCTAGGAGAGTGGGAGAGTGTGGGTGAATGAATAGGATGATCTCAAGGCAAGGAATCTAAGGAGCCGGGATGGGTGGGCGCCTGGGCCTGGGCGAGGGGGAAATCACTTGCGTAATAGCTCGTACACCCAGACCTGTAATAATTACGTAATAGAACGAAATAGCCCGTAATAGTGCGTAATAGCCTGTAATAGGGCGAAATTGCCCGTAATAGAGCGTAATAGTGGCGTAATAGAGCGTAATAGTGGTGTAATAGGGCGTAATAGTGGCGTAATAGAGCGTAATAGTGGCGTAATAGAGCGTAATAGTGGCTTAATAGAGCGAAATAGCGTTGTAATGGCGCCTTATGAGGATGAAGCGCTCAAGCTCGAGGCTGCACTTCGGTCTGTTTTCTTCGAAGGGTTTAAAGAGATAAATTGAAGCATGGTCGTAGCATCAACTACAAAACTATAAAATGATGCACCATTTTAGTAGACACAATTGAATAATAGTAAATGTCACATCAGTACCACAACGACGATTTTAGGTCTAATTCTTTTAAACCGACATTGTTCCAAAAAGGTGACGCACTCTGTTTCTTACATTACTTTCTGACGCACAGCATTAACGCATGGAAATAGGTATACTGCAGCGGGACAGTCGTAAACAAACATACGCTGGTATCGTGGTCCCACCGGAAGAATAGCCCCTCTCTCTCTCTCTCTCTCTCTCTCTCTCTCTCTCTCTCTCTCTCTCTCTCTCTCTCTCTCCCTCGCACTCATGTGCTAGCCTATACTTCCTTTCCATTTGGTGTGCTAAACTCTCGGTGGTCGTACGATATGAAAAAATATGCAAGAGTGGGTACGCAGAAGTGTAAGGGTGAGTCAATCTGGCAGACGTGTCGATTTCGACTTTTGGATGGCATTAAAAAGTCTTTTTTTAGCAGATGATACCGAAGGTAGCATCTGCTTTTACTCTCGATCTCGCAAAGTAAAACATGGAGACCCCTTCCCTCCTATACCAAGGGCTATAGGGAAGTAAGGGGAAGGGTCTCGTTCTGTCGTCGTTCCGCCGTTCCGCCGTTCGCCTATTCGACTGACGTGTCACTGACGTGTCACTGACGTGTCACTGACGTGTCACTGACGTGTCACTGACGTGTCACTGACGTGTCACTGACGTGTCACTGACGTGTCACTGACGTGTCACTGACGTGTCACTGACGTGTCACTGACGTGTCACTGACGTGTCACTGACGTGTCACTGACGTGTCACTGACGTGTCACTGACGTGTCACTGACGTGTCACTGACGTGTCACTGACGTGTCACTGACGTGTCACTGACGTGTCACTGACGTGTCACTGACGTGTCACTGACGTGTCACTGACGTGTCACTGACGTGTCACTGACGTGTCACTGACGTGTCACTGACGTGTCACTGACGTGTCACTGACGTGTCACTGACGTGTCACTGACGTGTCACTGACGTGTCACTGACGTGTCACTGACGTGTCACTGACGTGTCACTGACGTGTCACTGACGTGTCACTGACGTGTCACTGACGTGTCACTGACGTACATAATAGTACTCACACCTGAAAAACGAGCAATATCAGTTCTAGCAGAGTATTATTTTACACTTTTACTAAGTCTTTATCATCTGCTATCACGTTAGCGTTAGCGATAACGTTTTTTTTTGTTGTTGCATGGTTGGTTGCATTCTCTTCCGTCGGACGCATTTTCTTGAAGTTTTAGTCGTACTGATTGACTCATTTACTGGAAAAAGCAGCAAATGAACGAAGAGTAGTGTCATGCACGCAAAATATCCTCGTAAGAGCAGCGTAATACTTGTGTAATAGCTTCGTAATAGCTTTGTAATAGCCGTAATAGCGGCGTAATAGCCGTAATAGCATCGTAATAGCCGTAATAGCGGCGTAATAGCCGTAATAGTGGCGTAATAGCTGTAATAGCTACGTAATGGCCGTAATAGCGGCGAAATAGCCGTAATAGAACGTAATGTGTAATAGTTCGTACACCCTTTCCCGAAGTGATTTCCCCCTCGGGCCTGGGCCTGGGCCTGGCGTACAGCACTGCACTATAGCGCGGCCAGCAGCGCACCCCGACCCCGACGCCCCATCGATGAGTTGTTTGAGTTGCCGTCCGCTCCAGACGAAGGCTATACCTCCTCCAAGGACCCCAGCCAGGGCCAGAGGGCCAGGGCCCCACTCAGGAGTGGCCGGACCCACCGCGACGACCAAAAGGGTTTTCCTATTGTATTTGCATGCCACATTGGAATGCCACTCTGTTATCATAAGTGTTCAACTGACACACACACACACACGCACGCACACACACACACACGGCCCCAAAGCGTTGAACACAGCGTTAACACTTCTAGATGCTTGGCTAAAATCACCATGGTTCATACCAAGCCGCCCCCCTCCCCCTTTTCCATGCAGAGTACGAATCAAGCGGCTCATATTTTCAACTTCTTTTCTTCGTTCCGAGTATAGAAAAGTTTCGTAAAGTTATGAAATTTGATTAATGTGGTGCCATTGCCTACCATTTACCTCAAATTTCACCTCCAAGAGGGAGGTAGCCGTGACGGACCCCCTAAAAATACAATAAGAAAGATTTAAAACATACTTGTAGAACTGTTGATGCATACAGTCAACGCGAGCGCGAGACGTTTTTCACACTTTTTTGCAGTTTATTTCTACCATCGCGAGTCCCCGCCCCCACCCCGCCGGCAGCCGTCATACACCCTTTCCTTCGAGCGCGACAGTCGCAACACACCAATCGGGCAATATTTACACACACATACACACACACGCCCGCCTCCCACGCTCGATATGGAGAACACACTCAAGAGGACAGCATTAGGAAATCCGTCAGTATTTACTCTGCGCCCGGCCAAGACAGCGCCTGCTGTCCCTGACTGAGGCCGAGCCGAGCCGAGTCGAGCCGAGCCGAGCGGGTCTTATGTTTTCATAATATAGGTTACAAAGCAGCGAGAGGGCTGGCCGATTGTTCGCGTCCAGCCAGAAGAGAGCGGGGCGGGGCGGGGGACGCTCTCCTGCCGCCACACCCCACCCCGCCCCGCCCCGCCCCGCCCCGCCTCAGACTCGAGAGGAAAACACACAACTCACACGTCAGCAAGGGCGTGTATGCTGGCGGTCATGGAGGAGTGTGTGGCGTAGGAGGGGAGAGGAGCTGAAAGGGGGAGAAAAAAGGCTGGCTGGCTGGAGGGCAGAGAGATGAGTGAGGAGAACACACCTGGTGTGTTGAAGACAAATTTGTCCTGCCGAGGAGCAGTGTCGTGAGTGACACCTCGCCGGGGGTGGAGAAAACAACTCTTTATACGACTTTCACAAAGAAACTGCTGCTGCTATTTTCAGTGGTCAGGTTCCATCCATGTGCGAAAAATTGGTGCGCTTAACATTTTTATTTTGTAAATATTGCAGGGTTCCTCGCGAAATTTTATTTTTTTCGGTTGCTCCAGTTTGCGAGGGGGAGTGTGATTACCCCCCCCCCCCCCCCTACACGGTCAACTTAGACACATCACGTGTAGAAAACTGTCGTTGATTATTTAAGGCGGATTTTTCTTGAAGCTATGCACTCTCAGACCGCTATGGACATTTTTGGAATAAATTGTAGACGTATATAAACCAGCCCAATAGGAAAACTTGACTATACCTAAAGAAAATTTTCTCTATAACTTTACAAACTTTTCAAAAAATGTGCATGATTATACCGAAAAATTTCCCACGCTTAGAGAAAAAACGTTCTCTATATTATGCTAGCGCATTAAGTATCTAGCTTACAACAAAAGACTTTTTTCTTTAATTAAAACAAAAATGTCCAAAGCGGTCTGAAAGTATGCACAGTTCTTGGATCGCATACCCTGTCTAAGGTTCTCAGCTTTTCTTAATGTGCACCACTCCCCCCCCCCTTCCCGAACATGTCAGACAGGCGATAATATGCCAGCACGACGGCACTCGCGCCCCTGCGCCGCGCGGCGGCAAAAGACGACCATGATATTATTACATTACGATATGAAATTAGTTTACCGTCGGGACGGGACGGACGGACGGCCGCAGCTCGCACAGCGCAGAGTGGAGGACCAACTCAATTACAGGCCGGGCCGGGCCGGGCCGTCACCAGGCGACACCGTTTGGACAGAGGAGTCCTCACCTCGGCCGCCACGCCGCCTCGACGCGCGCGTCAAAGTTTGAAATGCTTTTATGGACGGGGATGAGGGGGGAGGGGGGGAGGGAGGGAGGGAGGGAGGGAGGGAGGGAGGGAGGGAGGGAGGGAGGGAGGGAGGGAGGGGGGGGAGGGAGTTAGGGAGGGAGGGACGGAGGGAGGGAGGGAGGGAGGGAGGGGGGAGGGAGGGAGGGAGGGAGAGAGGAAGGGGGAGGGAGGGAGGGAGGGAGGAGGGTCAGGGGAGGGGAGAGCGCGCCGTGTGATTAGTTAGTTAGCGCAGAGGGGCCCTGCTGGCCCTGCAGGCAGGGCACAGCCGCACATCAAAAGCGATCAGAGTCACTGAGGGTGAGAGCAGCAGGGCAAGACCAAAAGGGTATATATAAAGTGAGAGTGGCGGTGTGAGTGCGAGGGAGGGTCCGAAGCAGCATCTGAGAGAGAGAGAGAGAGAGACAGAGAGAGAGAGAGAGAGAGAGAGAGAGAGAGAATGAGCAGGGAAAGCGTCATGTGTGTGACGTGTGTGTCGTGCCCTCTAAAGTGTCATCGGTGTCCTGCGCGATACGCATCCTGTGTGAGAAGCAATCATACACCTTAAAGTAAAACAGTAGGAGCCGTATGTAATAGCGACAACATCGCCTGTCCTTTCGGACTTGAAGGAGGCCCCTTTCGGAGAGCATCTTACCCCCAGTCTGAAGTGGCATTCGTCGATTCGATGTCAATAGGTCAAGGTCATTTTGCGTCGATACATAGGTAAATCGACATTGATTTGCGAGCTCAAAATCGAATCAATATCGATTCGAGTACAAAATTGAATTTTAATTTTCTATCGATGAAATGTCGGAGAAGACGATGTCGGATTTACATTATTTATCGTTTTCATTAATTATTGAAATCTGGGTCAGTCCTGCTGGGCGTCTCCGGTTTGAAAATTTCGCAAAACATTACTTTACCGCTTCATGCACAATCTCGAAGTCCTTGCGACCGCACGGAAGTACAGGGGGACTCCGCAGACAAACATCGATCGCCCATGAGCAAGGCGTGAGACCGACCGGCTCTGGCTGTGCGTGTGTGTGTGTGTTTCTGTGAGTGTGAGGGAGAGAGGGAGAGAGAGTGTGTGTGTGTGTGTGTGTGTGTCCGAAACAAACACTCACTCACACCCGGCCCGGACCTGACCGTTGTGCTGCGCCGTTCGGGAGAGGAGCAGGTGTTGTACCGCCAACAAGTGATTGTAAACACAACAAACAAAAGGAAGTACATATTAGTCGTGGAGGCTCGTCCTCGATGATGAGAAGGAGGAAAAATGTCGAAATCATGTTTGCTCCTGCAAACGAGCACCAGCGCGCATGACACGTTGGGAATCTTTTCCTTATTTGCCCCCGCCCCACCTGCTCCGGAGAAGGCTTTAACTCACGCAATCTGGTGGTGCACAACAATCTTCATAGCAGTCTTCGAATATTTGAGCCCTATATACTTTCTGGTTTTTATAAAACATGCACAGAATGCAAGCTACCAAAACACACGGGAAAAAAATTATCAGCTGAAATTCGATGTAAAAAATTAGCACTTTGGCCAAACACTTAAAACAGCGGAAAAATATATGACAGGGTAGCTAGAAAATTAGCACCGTAACCACTAACCCGGTACAATACTCGCTATCCGGTGAATAATATAAACTTTGGTTTTTTACAACATATATGTTGCATACTTTCATAGCAATAACACATGTTGTTTTAAAACAAACTTTGTTGTAATGTAACAAGGATGTTGTGAAGGTATAGAACTCTGCTTCATTGACTTTGGCAAGACAAATTGTGATGCTTTTCTGCCTTGCTTCTATATATATGAATCAAAATTTTTGTTAACGAATGAAAAGGCTTGTTTTTGAACAGCTACTGTTGCTATGAAAGTTTACAACTCAGGAGTTGTAATCTGATGACTTAAATTGTACATTACTACTACCGTTGGAGAGAGTACTGTGGTCAAATTGTGCAACATTGTTAATATAAGGAATAAAAACAACTTTTTCGTTTAGGAACGAAGCAAGTCATCAGTCAAGCTGTCATCATTTGACAACCATTTTTAACAGTGTAGCCCGCTGCGCCATAACAGCGAGAGCTTTCGACGAGACGACAAAGGCGTAAGCTCACTCGCGATCCGATTCGCGCCGCGAACTGGCCTGGGCCCCGCCCCGCCCCACGCTGCAAGTTTTCTATACATATACTCGACTCGACATCGCGCGCGCGTATTTCTTCTCGGCCGCCCATAGCTCCAGTATGACGAGGCGCAAACACACACACACACACACACACACACACACACACACACACACACACACACACACACACACACACACTATACGCTGAGGCGTTCCACGTGACACCGCGGGTCACAGCCGCCGTGGCCTCGCGCGAGCGGCCCGGCCCTGCTCCGAGAGCATTCCGATGCCATAGACGATTGTGTCCGCCTTTTGTTCTCGCGTCAGGCAGGCGGGGCCGGACCCGCCCCGCACCACACACCGGCCCGGGGCATCGCGCGGCTCTCTGTCGCACACTCACCCCTGCCGCGCCTTCAGGAGAAAGGGAGAGGGAGGGAGGGAGAGAGAGAGAGGGAGAGAGAGAGAGGGGGAGAGAGAGAGAGAGAGAGAGAGAGAGAGAGAGAGAGAGAGCCGGAGTGCCCAAAGCCCCGTGCCGCGAGACAGAGATCCGCGACGAGTGCCCCGTGTCAGTCTCGAGTGTTTATTTATATGTTATCATTTTGCGAGAGTTGTACTTACAATGCGTCATCGTGCTGGCGTTTGAACACGCGGCAAACGAGAAAAGGAAAAAAGGCGACAAAGCACTGCAACTGTATATATCCTCATATACCTGTTGGCCTAAAAATGATGTTAGACTAAAGACATCCTCGAAAGGAAAGTAAAAGAAAAATGCGGAAAATTGAAGGAAAAAGATACATACTTAGCAGATCAATGTGTGCAAAGACACGTTTGATCGCGACGCGCCTGCTACTCCCGAGTCGTGAGGACGGGGTAGGAAAGAGGGCGCGCGCGGGTGTTCCAAAACGTGAATGGGGAAAATAGCCGCTAATTGCCGCTAAATGAACGCTTGTTGTTAGGCTATCCGTGCCGTGCCCATGGATAGAGGGCGCCCCCACCTCGGCCCCCACCCCATCAAACACACACACACACACACACACACACCCACACCCACACACGCGCGCGCGCGCACACACACACACACAGTGAGGGCGATGAGTTGCACGACCGCGACCACAATGGGCACCAGTCACACTCGCATGCAGTGATACAGTGCCGTGGGTGGTACACACACATGCGCGCACGCACAGAGAGAGGGAGGGAGGGAGGGAGAGAGAGAGAGAGAGAGAGAGAGAGAGAGAGAGAGAGAGAGAGAGAGAGAGAGAGAGAGAGAGAGAGAGAGAGAGAGACCCAGGCTGGCCAGGGAGGGCCCAGCGCGGCCTGCACTAGGGCAAGCAGGCAGGCGCGCCTATCGTATTGTTTGTCTTTGAGACCCGTCCGACCGCGTAGGCCACAAATTGAATCGCTACTAATGCCCTGCGAAAGTCTTTCTCCACGGCAGTGAGGTAGAAAATTTCGAGAGCAATCATATGCAATTTATGTTATGAACGAGTCTGCGGAACAAAGTTTGCTAAATAAGAAATTTGAAGACGTAGCCTTGGTGGAGTATAACATTGGCCGAAAGCTGAGCTATTGGCTGAAATGTAAACGGAAGCATATAATCTCTCCACAATCAGTATGTCAAGAAAATACGTTATCTACTCATTTTATTAAAATGAGTATTCGGCACGGGGCGCAAACATATGTATTCGTATTTTGAGCGCAAAGTAGCTTATTGCAGCGCTCTACCTGAAGACTTATACTTTTTCTTTGATAATCGCATAAAATATTAGAGCAATGTAAACAACCAAAACGATTGTTTTTTTTTGTTTACCTGTTGACTGTAGACAGCATTTTACTATCAGCAAATCACTGAAAATGGAGGAGTCGCCTTTTTCGATCTTGGAAGGGCGACTTTTTTGTGCCAAATTTTTATGCTCCTCGGAGAGCGACATGCATGAACATCGCTCTATTAGAGTCACTTTGATTACTGTTTTTGAGTCAAATCATCAAATGTCAGTCTTCCGGAAAATATTTGATTTGAGTCGTTTCAGCGAAAGTCACTTTTACTGAGCGATGAAAAAATATTCCGCTCATTACGGGAGAGAAATGACTATTACCTTTCCAGTGATGTTGCTTTACTGTCGGGGGACCTCAGAAAAAAGGAAAACAAGCTACACCTGCCACAGAGAAATTTTAATCTGAGTAATGGAGCACGTAAATATTATTTTATGTTAATATTGCCCTGTTCGTATCAACATTTTGTCATGTGTTGTCAATTTTGACACACCAGGGGTAGATCCGAGGGTAGATCTTTCATGTGAGCGGTATCTCGTGACACTGGCGTTATACCAATGTACTGGCACCGAAATCTCGCGGCAATAACACTGAAAGACCACGAAATGCGGTGTTTTAATATTACCATAAATCACTGAGTATAGCAGAAGAATAACGCACCGAGTGGCAACCTTTCGAATCGTCCCATTCATACATCAATGTGAATCAGAATCGCCCATTAATTCCTCCCCATTCAAGTTGAAGCCCAACACGTTTGTATCGTCAAGTGCTTCAAGTACCGTGACCGTTGAATCGCTCTCTAATATTTGTGGGCCGCGCAGGCCACACACGTGGGTGGGGTGGGGTGGGGTGGGGTGGGGTGTGGGGTGGGGTGTGGGGTGGGGTGTGGGGTGGGGTGCAGGGTTGTTACAGAGTCGAGAAATTTTATTTCCCTGACTTTTCCATGTCTGAATTCGAGGTTTTCCATGACTTTTCCCCAGACATATGTATAGGACTTGGGTTTTGTTTAAAAGAAAACGATGTAAAGCAATAATTGCACTTGAATAATTATTTTTTATTCACTTGAAAGCCCTTTGAAGCACTCATTCGACATAAAATAAGACAACAAAACCTTTGTCAAGGCGCGGCAGGCAGACGACAACAGGCGATATTGCAATTTAACAAACTTCCATGACTCGGCGATTGATTTCCCTGCTGACTTGACTTTTCCCTGACTTCCATGACTCGAATTTTTCCCCTGACTTTTCCATGACTTCCAGGTTTTCCATGACCTGTAACAACCCTGTTAACCTTCTGTGGGGTCGTGAAAATTTTGGTCTGTCATTTTGGGGTCGCAAGCCTAATAAGGTTGAGAATAACCGCTGGCCTTGTTTGAACGCAGACGTTAGAGGTTTCTCTTTCGCTCCGTGTTGGCTTAGCTCGGCTCGGTCTACCCCGTGAAGACATATCCCCTTCTCTTGTTCTCTTGTTCTGACGAGACGAGCATTATACCACAGAAATTCGATTTAATTCAAATTTATAAGATTTCTACAATGCGGATTTCAACCATACTTCAGAATCGAATGAACAAGATTAAATTCTATACTTAACAGCTTAGTGAATTCAACTGTAATGTAGTAAACATTCCTTTATTGTGTCTGCGGTCGTCCAAACTTAAGGGGGGGGGGGGTAAAAGTGAGATTTGGCTTTTTATCATGCATTTTTGACGTTCAATACTGTCTAAATGGTTGCACTCAGGCTAATTTGGACCTAACCAATGAATTCCCCTCACTTTTCTGCTCCTTACACAACCCTGGATTACTTTCAAGTGACATTTTTCTATTTTAGCCAATTTTTTAAAGTTTAGTCGACATTGGGGCTAAAATTCTTGAGTGCATGGATTCTCCGCCAATTTTGTTTCAAAAAATCCGAACAAAATTTCACACGTAAAGAAGGTCAAAATGAAGAACTTATAAGCGGCAGATCTCAAAGAAATCCATTCTGTGATTTTTAATCAACAAATGAAGATTCATGACGTTTTTCATACCGTTTTCTGACATTTCATTGACCATTACTAAATAATCAAATTTATTTCGGACAAAAACGCGTTTATAAGTTCTAGCCAATACATGAGTGATCATTTTAAGCCGCGCCAAAGAAAATTACATCTCTAACGTAGGCTGAGACATCATGCGCGCAAGCTAAAAAAAAAAAAAAAAAAAAAAATGTTCTGAGAAAAACGGCTTCGAAGTTTACAGAACAGTTTGCCCCCCACCCCTTCCAATCCCACTCTCTGTCTTCCCTCCGCTCCGCTTGAGCCCGCTGGCGAGATTTGACGTTGGTAATCAAACTTTTGAAGCGCACATGGACCAAACAGGTCGACTTAACGGTTCATTTAAGAAAAACTCTCAGTTCTGTAGAACATCGAATAAAAAATTCCTACGTCGATTTAAGGGTGCTGTGGGGCCAAGTATATGGTCAGGAACAGTTGTATCAAGGTCCAAAGAGTCGAAAAAAAAATTAAACCGAAAATCGATTTATTTCAGTTTACTCCTCCTTCAAAGAAACACAATAGTATTCAATTATTTAAGTAACGGGCGTTAAGAAACAAAATAAAAAGACAAGTATAAACTACGTGCTCCATGAAAAGAGTGTGCATAGTGCAATTTAACACAAATAAAAATCAGAAACGAAAAGGGGAAAAAACTCCAGCACACAATTCACAGAGGACTTTCGCTTGATATCAGGAATTTCTTTTCCTGGTTAAATTCAAAACTGTTGTGGGTATATCAAAAATATAATTGCAATACAAAAAACATACAATTAAAAACGATTGCTATCACGGAAAAAGAAACCCACAAATAAAACGGTAACACAACCACATCTTTACACCTCATTCAGAACATAACTTTACATAATAAAGTTAATTTCCAGTACTTATTATTCACCTCCAGTGTGTAAACACGAAAACAACTTGAAAGAGCAGAGCTTACTTGGAGAAGGTACGCGGATCTCAAGCTAAACCACATTCCTTGTTGCACACAGAGGACGCAAACGGCCTCTCTCCAGCGTGCGATCGGAAATGATTAGAATCGAAGAGTGGTCAAATTACTTGCTGCACTGTACACTCAGAAGGCTCATTTTCAGCGTGCGCTCCGAGGTGCCTACGGAGAGTACGAGTTTCAGCAAATTTCTTGATTGTCTCCAGTGTGCGTCTGGAGGTGTCTACGCAGATGACCGGTTCTTGCAAACTTCTTGCTGCACACTGTGCACTCAAACGGCTTGTCTCCAGTGTGCGTTCGGAGATGAACACGCAGATTACATGTTTGAGAAAATTTCTTGCTACACACTGTGCACTCAAACGGCTTGTCTCCAGTGTGCGTTCGGAGATGGACCCGCAGATGACCACTTTCAGCAAATTTCTTGCTGCACACAGTGCACTCAAACGGCTTGTCTCCAGTGTGCGTTCGGAGATGAACACGCAGATTACATGTTTGAGAAAATTTCTTGCTGCACACTGTGCACTCAAACGGCTTGTCTCCAGTGTGCGTTCGGAGATGATCACGCAGATTACATGTTTGAGAAAATTTCTTGCTGCAAACTGTGCACTCAAACGGCTTGTCTCCAGTGTGCGTTCGGAGATGGACCCGCAGATCACCAGATTGAGCAAATTTCTTGCTGCACACTGTGCACTCAAACGGCTTGTCTCCAGTGTGCGTTTGGAGATGGACGCGCAGCTCACCGTTTCGAGCAAATTTCTTGCTGCACACAGTGCACTCAAACGGCTTGTCTCCAGTGTGCGTTCGGAGATGGACCCGCAGATCACCGTTTCGAGCAAATTTCTTGCTGCACACAGTGCACTCAAACGGCTTGTCTCCAGTGTGCGTTAGGAGATGAACACGCAGATTACATGTTTGAGAAAATTTCTTGTTGCACACTGTGCACTCAAACGGCTTGTCTCCAGTGTGCGTTCGGAGATGGACCCGCAGATCACAACTTTGAGCAAATTTCTTGCTGCACACAGTGCACTCAAACGGCTTGTCTCCAGTGTGCGTACGGAGATGGACACGCAGAGAAACAGATCGATCAAATTTCTTGTTGCACACAGTGCACTCAAACCGCTTTTCTCCATCGCGCAAATTGCGGGCCATTTTTGTGACAAAGCAATTCCTGAAACAAAAGAGAAAAGGGAGAAAGTTTTAATGAGGTATGGATCGACACGAGGATCAAGCTTCTAATATTTTCTTATGTACCAGGTGGCTGGCGGACGCCGTGCACTTTTTGTACAATGCAACCCGCCCACACAGCTCCATCCGGGACTGCATACTCCAAAGGGTCGTGAACTCCGCTTGACCGTGTACGGAGGAATATGGAATATTACAAGTATTATTGGTAATATTACACCAATTTTACAGTACTGACGTCTTCAAGGACGTCATAATCTGGAAAAATTGGTAATATCAACATAATATTACCTGTAATATCAATGTAATATTTGAGGTAATATCATCCCGTGTACGGAGGAATATCGCAGTTGACGACCCTTTGGCATACTCTGGAAACTCAGGTGTGAGACAGTGTCACACCAAATGGTGTGAGGCAAAATACCTCACACCAAACGGTGTGAGGCAAACATACCTCACACCAAATGGTATGAGACTCGTCGTGCCTCACACCAAATGGTGTGAGACCCTCTGTGCCTCACACCATTTGGTATAGGGAAGTATCACTCCATTTGGTGTGAGGCACAACGAGTCTCACACCATTTGGTGTGAGGCACAACGAGTCTCACACCATTTGGTGTGAGGCACAACGAGTCTCACACCATTTGGTGTGAGGTATTTTGCTCACACCATTTGGTGTGAGACTGTCTCACACCTGAGTTTCCAGAGTACCCATCAGCAGCTGTGGGGACCGGCTTCAAGCGCGGACGCTCCGCTCTGCCACTGTTGTTGCAGCGAACGCCTCGAAAGGGCCCTCTCGCGGTTCGAGCGGTCTA
Source organism: Frankliniella fusca (assembly GCA_029379305.1). NCBI lineage: Eukaryota > Metazoa > Arthropoda > Insecta > Thysanoptera > Thripidae > Frankliniella > Frankliniella fusca. The sequence goes on along the minus strand of JAHWGI010000516.1, from coordinate 157,826 downwards.
CGGTAGGGCGTTACAGGGGGGAGGTTCGCGGTTTCGCGTGCGTAACCCGCGAGTCCGCCGGGAAAGCTCGCGGTCCGCGCGTCCTGCCGCGCAGGAATCCCGCGTACCGCGGATCCTCTGTGGGTCCTTTGCGGACTGCGAGCAACCCACGAGAAGGATCCGCGGTTCCCGAGATACCCCTACGGAGCGACTCGCAGACCGCGAGCTCTCCCGGCGGACTCGCGGGTTACTCCCGAAAAACCGTGAACCTCCCCCCCGGTAACGCCCCGCCGTAGGGCGCGCGAACCGCGAGAGGGCCCTCTCGGGACGATGGCTGCAACATCAGTGCCGGAGCGGAGCGTCCAGGCTTGGAGCCGGTCCCCGGCGCCTGATGGGTATGCAGTCCCGGATGGAGCGGTGCGGGCGGGTTGCATAGTACAAAAAGTGCACGGCGTCCGTCAGCCACCTGGTATGTAGTCATTGGAGGTTTTTACGTGTCTCAATCTTTTTGTAGATGTCATATTAAAAAATCAAAAATATACATTCATTAAGATTTGGAATTGAAAAAGAAAATGAAGGAACCAACGGCATTTGAACTGCCAATTTAAAGAGTGCTAATAAGCCCTTTGGTCTGATAAAGGAAAGAAAACCAATTCAAGAGTACCAAAGTAAAGCATCGCAGCAAGACACTCTAGAAACTCAGGTGTGAGACAGTCTCACACCAAATGGTGTGAGGCGAAATACCTCACACCAAACGGTGTGAGGCAAACGTACCTCACACCAAATGGTGTGAGACTCGTTGTGCCTCACACCAAACGGTGTGAGACCCTTTGTGCCTCACACCATTTGGTATAGGGAAGGATCACTCCATTTGGTGTGAGGCACAACGAGTCTCACACCATTTGGTGTGAGGCACAACGAGTCTCACACCATTTGGTGTGAGGTATGTTTGCCTCACACCGTTTGGTGTGAGGTATTTTGCCTCACACCATTTGGTGTGAGACTGTCTCACACCTGAGTTTCCAAAGCAGTTACCAGAGAACAGAGAAAATTCGAGGCGACGCTGATCAGTACTCAAAAAGGAGGGAACGGTTAAATGTAGGGAACGTTCTCAGAAAATGCACTGTAAGAAATAATGTTGTAAATTAACAGCAAATTTATTGTTAATTTTTTCACTGACTCGTGTTATTGTACTATTAATGTAACAACGACTGTTGTCAAGTAACAACAAAAGTTGTTCAGTAACAACAAAAAAAAAGTTGTCTAGTAACAACAAAAGTTGCAAAAGTTGTCCAGGAACAACAAAAGTTGTTCAAGAACAACAATTTTCTTGTTTAATTAAAAAAAAAAAAAAAAACAACCCTGTTTGTTTTTGAACAACTTTTGTTGTTCTCGAACAACATGGCTGTTCGTCAACAACAGAGTCATCACTGAAAGGGTTGTTTTTCAACAACTATTTTTTACAGTGTGGGCCGGCTCGTTAGGGACGACGGGAAGCGCGTGGAGTATCAGTCCCTTCTTCTACACCTCGTCACTGAGGCTGGGCTGGTGTGCCGTTCTACGCTTCTTCATCATCAAGAGCTCTGTGTACCACCACGCACCTTAAACTGACACGCTAATGGCGAAAAGCGAGAGGAGCGCAAGTAAAACGCCGGTCCGTACCGTAAGTGTACTTTACGGTCTGACCGTACATGAAAATTACGATGCGGACCGTATGCATGCCGTAACTCCTCACGGTATTTTTAACAGTGACTTTTCCTCTGACCAAAATACCGATCTGTACTGCCTTTTTGAGATCGTTAAACAGACATTATATTACGCAATAAAAGGACTATCATAGATCTTGTCCACAGGCACGGGGTAAAAACGCAAGAGGAGGTCGGCGAGCAAAAGTGTACTGACTCTCATTTTGTTTTTCCTGACTTTCCCTGACTTTACTGACTGGTAACAGCCCTGGGGTGGGGTGGAGTGAGGGCCGCTGTGCTGTGGCGTGGCGCGGGGCGGGGCGCTGTGAGGCGCTGCTTGCGGTGGGTGGGGTGGGGGCTCCCCCCCCCCTCTCTCTCTCTCCATGGCGCCACGTCCCGCTCAGGCTGGGTGCGCAGGGCGACGCGTACGGCGTGAACAAACAAGATGGCGCCTAAGCCCACCCCGATGACTCTCCTCTCTCTCTCTCTCTCTCTCTCTCTCTCTCTCTCTCTCTCTCTCTCTCTCTCTCTCTCTCTCTCTCTCTCTCTCTCTCTATCTCTCTCTCTCTCTACCCCCCCCCCACCCTGCACCATCGCCTTCTCCTTTCCTCTCTAGAGCAGCTCTCCACGTTTGGATCAGAGGGGAGCAAATAGCATCCCTTCAATGAACCGTTTCTTGCCCCCTCGCCCGCCTCGCCTAGTTTCCCGCCAGCCCTTTTCTCCACCTTCAAGCCCCCTAGTAATCTTCACTAGCGTTAATATTTTGAGCGACATTAATGCTACTTGCGCAAACATTCGCCTAGGAAAAGAGTATGGCTTAGATTGAAAAGGAATGGGGAGCCTTACTCTTTCACTGCGCCCATACGAAAGTCTCGTCAGAATCTTGCATCAGTTGCGTGGTTTACGCATCAATCCGAGACCTGAGCATCGTTCTCATTCATGCACCAAGGCAGGCGCGGTTTAAGGTCCGACTGGAGCGGCGCACCCCAGGTTGCCTACATACAGGGGTTTTGTCGCGCTATTTGCCTACTTTCCTGGCGGCTATCTAGTGACCGAAAAGGGGGGGGGGGGCGACCCCCCCCCCTTAAACCGCGCCCGCACCAAGGTTTCGTAAATTTGGCCCACATTGGACAGCATTCATTTTGCTGGGTTCAATGTTAAAACAGGCAGTGTAGCTTTCTCGACCCGTGACATTTTCTCAAAAAAGGGAAACAGATTAAAACAAAACTTATCATATCGAAAACCTCAGGAGGAAACTACGGCGAAATTTTGCGTCACCTAAAGAAAAAAAGAAAAAAATCAGCCCGCATGATACGCAATAGTCGGGTAAAAGCCGCGCGGCGCCCACTCCCACGACCTGCGCACTGCGCACCGCCATTATCGGGTCTCAATTCTCAAAGGAGAATGGTTTCTCGTCATTCCAATACTTTGTGGCGAGCGGCCAGCCCCGCCGCACCGTGAGGCACCAGCACCGGTGCGTGCAGGCCAGGGCGGGGCAGAGGGGCGAGCACCGCCACCGCGCACTGCTAAAATTAATCCATTCCGCGACGAAGTGCACCGCCTCGCCCCGCCCTCCGCGGGGGCTGCGTGCAGCGACACGCCAAGCGGCCTCAGCCCGCCCCGCCCCGCCCCGCCCCGCCCCGCCCCGCCCCGCCCCGCCCGGCCCATTTCCTTGGGGCCCGCTTGAAAACTGCGCGCGCGGTGACTGATGGGGTTGGAGTGGACGGCGCCGCGCCGGTCCGGCGGGGCCGCGACAGCGGGGGAGTTTTAGAAAGCCGTCACGCACGACCCTCGCGCACAAATTGCGAGACGCGCCCAGCCCAGCCCAGCCCAGCCCGGGCCAACCCGCGCGCGGGAGGGAACTTTTCCGAGGCGGCAATTTTAACGGGTCGCGCGGTCAGCACAGCCCTGCCTTGCCCTGCCCTGCCCTGCACCGCACCGCGGGCATCAGACGAGGGATCCTTCATTTCAAATTCAAGCGTGCACCGTTTTTATGATTTATTTTTTCCCACGCGAATTTCCACGTTTTTTTTTTTTTTTAATTTAATGTTGACTATTTCTTTTTTTTTCCTCTCTGATATTTTCCACGGAGTACACTAGTTTTTTTTTCTGTGTTTTTTTTTTTCCCCCCGTTTCGTGAAGGACCTCAGCTTCAGATGCTCATACTTGCGTTTCCGTCAAAAAGGTATGAGTGGTAGTGGAAGGCAGCTATGCAACCGAAGAAAAATAAAACGCTATACTAAGCAGCGCTATTGTATGGTTAGCTCAGGGCAGGGACAACCACAAAACTAAGGCTGGGACAGCAATTTTACAGCAGTGATGATCAAAATTCAATGTCCAAAAGCGTAAGATTGTTGTGAGAAGATCTGCTGACGCTCCGCATCAGCTCACTGCTTCGACGGATGAGAAGTACTAAGCTTTAAGCCAATCGATAGAAGCTTTTAATTTCAGTTCAAGGTGTAAATTCGAGGGAGGCATCGCTCAAAACAAAACATAACAAAAAAATCGGGAAAATATTAGAAAAAAAAACACAAGAAAAATGATAAAAAAACTAGGGAAAAACAATGAAAAATATCAGGAAAAAACACAAGGAGAATGATTAACAAACTATGGAAAAACAATTTAAAAAATCAGTAAAAATCAAGGAAAATCAGGAAACAACAGAAGAATTTGACAATATCGGCGTAGGCTTGAATTTATAGTGAAGGACCCCTCGTGTGAATTGGAAACTTTTAAAAAAATTACTTTAAAAAAATGAAAAAGCATAAAAACAGCAACACTCGTGGAGATCATTTCCTCACGCGGCGTGGCGTCCACAGCACAGGGATACACTGTTCTGCGCGATCAACAATAATGAGTCGGTCATAATACAACACGTAACGCTACGCAGAGCTGCACGCCACGCCGCGCCGGTCACGACGTTATTGGAGGGGCGTCATCAACACCATCAGCCGCAGTGACAGAGACGTTTCGCGTGTTGCTGTTGTTTCTTATTCCCCCCACAGCAGAGAGAGGGCGCTGACTGAGGTGCGCTGAGGGTGTCGACACGAGAGAGAGAGAGAGAGAGAGAGAGAGAGAGAGAGAGAGAGAGAAGGGGGCTTCCCTGGTACCCGTACTCATTACCCGCCAGCCACACTGTCAATGAGAGAGAAAGAGAGAGGGATAAAGAGCGAGAGAGCAAGAGGTTGTTTCTCAATTCAATGGCGTTCCGAGCGCGCATTCTGCTCCTCATTTTTTCGCGAATCCGCGGGTTGAATTTACGCTCGCTGCCTGAACTTTTTGACATTTTCTTTTGCAGCGTTATCTTTTTTCTCTTATCATTTTTTGCTCCCCCCAGCCGCAGCCGTGATGGCAGACGTCACGCCCGCGTGGATGTTTTAGTGTTGTGAGAATCGGCGTCGAGGAGAAAAAATGAAGAAGAGCAATAAAAAAATACCGCGGCGTTCTCAAACAGCTTTAAAACAGCGATGACGCCGCCGAAAGCTTTTGGCGTCGTGGTTATTCGCCTCGCGGAGATATTCACGGGAGTCCGGTCCTCCCCTCCCCCTCACGAGTTCAGCCCCGCCCTCTCCTCCCGTCCGTCCTGCTACACCGTAAAAATTTCTTGTATAAAAAAAACGAGAAACAAATTTACAGGTTTCGCTGTTAAATCGGGAAAGATTATTCCTGTAGTTTGATGAAAAATTTAGTAGATTATCAAAGAAAAATCGCGAAACAACAGATTAAGTTTGTAAAGTTACGGAATTCTTTTGTAAAGTTTCAGAATTCTTTGGTAAATCAACACGAATGAAAAGTGAATTCACAGTCAGGGCATTTAACAAAATTCACAGATATTTCCTGTTAATTTACGAAACGTTTTTTTTTTCAGTGTACTAGCCCGGCTCGACTGGCCCGACAAAGCTCGTCCGCGTCATCTGGCCCCTGCGATGAAATTAAGCGGCATTAAGACACTACTGCTGTCGAGCTTACGTATATAACGCTTCCACACTACTGCGGTCCGGCCCTCTGGCCCTGGTCACCGAGAGTAGTAATTGTTGAGAGTCAGAGTGACTCGACTCGACTCTCCCTACACCCGGGTCCGGGGCGGGCCGGGGACGACAACGTCCATATGTTGTGGGTGCGCTTGAAGCTCCCTGTCAGACTATTGGTAAACGCCCCTAAGATGAAACCCATAATATATAAGAGCTGGTTGCGTGCTTACATTATGCGCCCGGTTCTCTCTCTCCCTCTCCCTCTCTCTCTCTTTGCCGCGCGGGGCGCATACTCTCCGGCCGGGTCCCGCCCCTCGGAGAGAGGGCCCTGGTGGAGGGGCAGGGAGAGTAGAGAGGGGTCTTCTGCTCGGCGGGGCGGGACGGGACAACCAGCAGCGCTGCACCGCCAGCCGTCAGCTGCCGGCCCGGCCCGGCCCGGGTCGGGTCGGGACGGGCTCCTTTTAATTCACTCGCACTGCCATCAAGATTCTCCCGTTTCTCTCCGACACTATAGCTGCTCGCTGCTGCCCTGTGCCCTGTGCCCCAGCACACACAGGCCGCTGCACAGCCATCAGCAGCAACAGCCGCATACACTCTATTGAGCCTCTCATCGTACGACCCCTGTCTGCCGGGGCGAGGGGGAAACAATTCTGAAATTTTGGTACACCTCGAATTTCAGGAAAATTCAGAAAAAAATAGAAAAATCTACAAAAATTTCGGAAAACTATAGGAAAACTCACAAAAATTTAGGCGAAATTCAAGTGAAAATTATCAAAAATTCACGAAAATTCATAGTGGTTTCCCCATTGGGTTACGGCCACTGCAACGCTGTTCAACCTCTCATCATCACCGCGCTCTTCCCTCCGCCAATAGCCGGCGGTCGGACTGCTCTCAAACGCGTCGCAGCAGAGCGGGGGGGGGGGGGGGGGAGGGGGGACCAAAAGATATGGTCCGTTTAGAACGTGCCATCGCCTCGCGGCGCCCGCCGCCCCGCCCCGCCCCGCCCCGCCCCGCCCTTTTCGCACTTAGGAGCAGCCCTGTGGCCCCCGCCCCCAGGCCACTCCAGCCGCCACCATCCCGCCATCTCCACACTCCACACGCCGCGCCGACGAGGCGTGAAACGTCATGGCGCCCCCACTCACCCGCCTCACTGTATTATACCGCTTTCAGGAAACCTCTAGGATAATTGAATGAGCAGGAATCAAGTCGCACTCGGCTCGGCCCTCCCCGGCCCGACCTGCGGCGTTGTGCTATAACGCAGAGTCCTGGCCTGGCCCCCTCCTGCCCTGCCCTGCCCGACCCTGGCTGACGGCTTCCTCAAAGCCCACGGGCCGCCCTCGATAAAAACAGACAGCGACATAGACTTCACTTTTAGGCCGCCCACTCGCCCTGCGGCCCGGGCGGGGTGAAGCCGTAGGCCACCAGGACGGGGGAGAGGGAGGGAAGAGAGGGGAGGGGGTGTTGGATGGAGCGCGGCGAAGAAAATGACAGGGCGCAAGTCTGGAAGCTACTCCGCGCCGCGCCACGCCACATCAGCGCCCGCTGCTGCTTCTGCTGCTGCTACCGGTTTGATGTGCCCGAACGCTATACACTAACTATATAGGAAAACCAGCAGACAAATACCAGATCCTGCACCTGTGAGCGATTGCCAATATTAGTTAAAATGCACGTTTAATTTATCGGTATTGTTGGCAATTTTTCTCCCTCCTTAAGAATTTAGATTTACCAAAATCAAAACGAGAATTTCGGACGAGCAAGTGTTTAAAAAATTTAGGACTCCATTAACCGAAACAGACACGTAAACAGTATAGTGCGCAATGAAAAACGTAGAGAGGGCTATTATTTCCTCCAAAAACGGAGCACGTAAAAATATTTTAAGGGAAGTGGGCTGGAGGATGGCCCAGGGCCCAGCAGGGCACAGAGGGTAGGGTCCCCACAGGCGGCGCCGGCCCCCTCAGTAGGAGCGGGATATCGGCGGCGGCGGCGGCGGCGCTGAAAAACTCCCATGGCAGCGTCAGCGGCTTTGTTTTCCATTATTATTCATAATAAAGTGTATAATAATGAGGTGCCGGAGTGCTGCCCCGCCTGGCCCCGCCACCCCCCGCCCCGCCCGGCAGTGTTTGACTCGGGTGTCGACAGCCACTCATCGCTACCGGAGGGAGGCAAGGGCCGAAGGGGGCGGTGACAGGGCAGGGGCGGGGCGGGGCGGGGCAGGGCGGTGCCTCTAAAAGCTCCCGGGCCGCCCCGCCCCGCCCCGCCGCTCCCTCTCTCATGGAAAGCCGCGCCCGGTGTTAATGGAATACACCTCCTCTGCCCACGATGCAGTTTGGTTTTGCCTCCCAGCCCAGAGTGGCAGTACGGTGCGGGGCGAGGAACTAGGGGCGGGGCGGCAGGGAGGGGCAAGCAGCCTCAGCCTCCTCAATAACTGAACCGGCTTCGGTACCATAGTGGCCCCACAAAGAATGGAATTACAATCACTTAAAACGCACACGTTATTTGGCCTACCCTTATTCTGCTTGCCGTAGATATGAGTGAAAGAGGGTTGCCTATATACCCGCTTGAAGAACAGTCACATACGCACGGTCCGGGGTATTATACGGTATTATGCGGGTATTTTGTCGAATATTATGAGATATTATGAATTACTATGAATGTATTATGGATCTCCTGAACGAAGTATCATGTTGGCGACCCCTCGGTGTCAATCACTTCCTTCAAAAATAAAAATAAAATGAGAAAAAAAAACTTGTAGGCTGAGATTCTTACCAAAAGTTCCTACCAAGCCCCTTGTTGCGAGAAGAAAATATTTTAGGGTATCGGACAACCCACATAACAGGAATTGGAAAATTACTTCTCTTTCGACGGTCAGTTTTTCCTTATTTTGAGGTAAACAAGAAAAAAATACCATAAATTTACATAAATTCCAGTCATTGAAAGTTATAAAAATCTCATGAAAAAAGCAGGTTTTAAGCACATAAAAAAAAAAAAAAAAAAAAAAAAATACCTTCAACTTATTGGAAGGTTCCTTCTCCAACCTGTTGGTGTAAAAAGCTGTGGGCTGATCTGGTATTTGCCGCGCGGCAGGCCGCTGTTGTGACGTCCGGCCAGCGCCCCCTGGCGGTCCCTGGCGGTCCCAGGCGGTGCGGCGCGATGAGTCGGTGTTGCCCTCCTCTCTCGGCGGCGCGTCTTTTCGTCTAAAACCGCCCGGTCATGCCCGAGCCCCGGGCCGGGCCGGGCGGCGCTGCCCCCAGTGCACACTCCTCCACTTATGATCCTATCCCGCCCCGCCGCCCGGCCCACCACCAACGCCGTCCCAATCAGCATTTCAAAAAAAGTCACCGCCGCCCGATCAAGGAGACGGAGACGGTCAAGAAGTAGAGGTGGTTCAAGACTCCCCTCCGGCCCCTGCACCGCGGCCCGCGCGCCCAAGCTCCACACGCTCACACGCTTCTCGTGAGTGAGGTCAAGTAGCGCATGTTGACTCCCAGCCCCTGCGGCCCGCAACCTGATGATGTTCTTTGAGTACTTGCCCGCGTGCATACCGGGACCAGGGCCAGCCCCTGGTAGTTAGGCAGCCGCGAGGCAGGCGTGCCGAGCGGGTTTGCCCACCCGGCGGGCTGCATCGTCGGTTCGGCCACAGCGGTGCGACAGAGATGTGGCGGTGAGACTGGCGTGGCGGCCAGAGAGAGAGAGATGCGGTAAGGGATAACACGTGAGGGCGAGCGAGAGGGCCTACTCCATCCTGCCTGCGCCTGAGTCTGAGAACCAAGGAGGAAACAACTCTGAATTTTTTGTGAATTTTTGTGACATTTTGTGAATTTATACAGAATTTTTGCTTGAAGTTTTCCTAAATTTTATAAAGTTCCTTGAATTTTCATGATTTCTGAGTTTTCCTACTTTTCTCTGAATATATCTGAATTACGAGGTGTACAGTGTACACAAATTTCTGAGTAGTTTCCCCCTCGCTGAGAACGCTGTGCTACGACACGTATATAAATCACATCCGGATCAAAAACACCAAAAGTATAAAATATCACCGCTGCTGGAAAGAATAACTCTGCCGCGGGTGGCGGGGGGTGAGGGACTTCTCCCTCTCCGGCGGCGGTCTCGAGAGACCAGTAAAGTCCGGGTCAGGTTCAGGCTCGCCAGGCCTGGCGCGCCCCGCCCCGCCCCGCCCCGCCCCGCCCCGCCCCGCCCCGCCCCGCCCCGCCCCACCTTGACCGCCAGGAGGAGAGGGCCGCGGGGAAAGGGAAGTGCCGGGGCGGGGTGGGGCGGGGCGGGTGCGGCGGCACGGCCGGGTATCAGAGTAATGACAACCCAGGCTGAGTGGCACCGGCGCGCATCACAAGCGCCGCCCCGCGCGACCGACAAACAAAAAACGCGTGGCCATTGTATTCCGGTGCGGCCTGGACCGGCCTCTCCCTTTGGTTTAGTGTATAGTGAGCGAGCGAGCCTAGGCGGGCCGGGCCGGGCCGGGCCGGGCGTCGCTCTCGTCTTGACGTCCGGCAGAGACAGAGCGCTCCAAAAGCTCACGCGCTCGACCAAGGGGGAAACAACTCTAACGTTTTTGTGCTTCTCGTAATTCGGAAAAAATCAGGAAAAGTCAGGGAAATTTAGATAAAATTCAAGAAAAATTAACAAAAGTTCAATAAAAATTGACAAAAATTCACGAAAATTCACAAAAATTTACCAAAGTTTTAAAATTTGAACATCAACATTCAGAGTTGTTTTCCCCTCGCGCCCGACGTGCCCTGGTCAGGTAGGACCCGCCCCGCCCCGGCACGGAGTACAGACAGAAAGGACACTTCCGTGACAGGAAATGTTTTCCAGAATTTCAAGAGCTGTGCATTTGCATTTCATTTTTAAAATTTTCCATGATGCAAAGCACACTGGTTCTAGAGACGCCCCGGAGCATTTTCTTGTCACAATTACTGGTTGTTCTGGGGTGTGGAGACGCCTCCCTTCTTCCAAGCAGCTGCCTCCCCCGCCCGACCCCGCCCCGGTTCTGCGGTGTTGAGATTTCGGAATCGGCTTTGGAGGTTAGACGACGACTCTTTTGTGAAGCGGGCCGCGGGGCGGTATGGGGGAAGGCGCCCCGCAAGCAGGAGACGCGGCGGGGCGCGGCGGGGCGGGGCGCGGCGGGGCGGGGCGGGGCGGCACGACGGTGGCTGAGGTTGGCTTTGGCTTATCCTCTGCACCACACGCACAAAGCTCACGCAGAGGTTATGACCGAGCGGACTGGTTGGGCTGTGTGCGGGGGCAGCGGAGTACACCCCCGCGGGGTAGCTCTATCCCTAGGGTAACCCCTTATCTCGAGGTACGAGGGGGGTACGTTGGCACTGCTGTACCCTCGCGGAGGTACTACGACCACATAAGGAAACCCCCTACTTTCGTTGTGGTGTGTTACAGTGGTATTGCGGCAAGGTTCCGGTGGTATTCCGCCGGTATGACACGCGGGACATCGGGTTATACACACGGTATTACACGCGAGTGAAACCCCCCTCGATCGAGCGAGAGCACGGTGAGTCGAGTAAACTGCCTTTCCCCCAATCACCACGTCGTTCTCTCCGCGCCGCCCTGCCCAGGTAAAATAAACTTCTCCACCCACGGCCTCTTCAATATGACTCACTCCCACTCCCCCCCCCCCCCCCGTCCCCCTCCTCCTCGTCTTCCCCGCCCGGATCCGTCCTCTCGTCGACTCAATGCGTTACACGGGGCCCCGTCTCGTTTCGCGAGGCACAAAAAGAAAATCGGATTACAAGCCAATTCTGCCCGGCATCTCCCGGTGCGAGGTTTGCGTAAAATCGATACCACCCTCCTCCCCTCCCCTGCCCGCCCCGTCCCTCTCCTTCCCTCTCTCCCGCCCCACCGCACCAGGTCAAACAGGCACCGGACGAGACACAAGGACAGAAGGGGAATCCTCTAGCTGCCGTGGATGGCGTTCACAGCAGGGGGATCGGGAGCCTTGCCGTGGATGGATGGATGGAAGGAGGTTATTATTACATCTCACAGGATCAAAGAAAAAAACTATTACATAGGATGTTTGAGCGACAAATCTCAAATACTAATTACGTATCTCATGCTTTTAAACGACGCACAACGCACAATTAAATAAATAAAACTTAAAAAATATAAAATAAAGAAATTATTTTTTTAAAAAAAGGAAAAAATACGCCACACCTGTGAACTCTTAATTTAGTATCCTACGTGTCACCGCCGCGGGCACGGGCCGGCCCGGTGAGTGGGTCGGGGACATAATATAGATGTGGTTCTGTCGTGCGAATAATGAAGGACAAGCCGCGGCTGAAGAATAGAAACGGCCTCAGGGGTCAGAGGACGTGTTGAGGAGAGGCTGGACTCCCTCGCGCTTCCTTCGCCACGCGAGACCTTTGTACCGGCTCCTTCATGTGAATCATATTATGTTTCGATTTGAGCGCTTTTGCTTTTTCTCGCCTCCGGTGCCAGTGCGTATATGAGAGAAATCGCTCATCAACCTGTGACTAATCGATGGCCGTTGGCCTTTGTTGTTGGCATGTGCCTGTGCCTATGTGTGAGTGTGTTGTGTGTGTTTCGCATGTGTGCGCGTCGCGGGGCGTTTTTCACAAACGAAGTAGTTGTCGTTACAATCTAGTTTCCGGTCGGTAGGCGCCCCGCAGGTGGAAGCGACTCGACGCGCGAACACATGTGTGCGTTATTTTTTTATTTATACAAATTTTTATTTTAAGCTTCCAGCAGACGACGCGGTGCCTTACCGCCGGAGCGGTGCTTAACCGGAAGTGGAAAATCTCCCAGCAGCAGCGCCCTCACAGGACGGAAGTAAGGCGTAAGTAGGTATGGGCGGTCATCGTTGTTCGCCCTTTTTGTGATTCCGGTCTTATAGTCGGTGCAAGATCGACCACGCGCAGGAAATGACAATTGGGGCATCATCAAAATATCCTTTTAACTTTTACTTAAAAATTAAAATAAATAAAAAATCTAAAGAAGGAAAAAGAAAGAAATTTTATAAACTTCAGGTCATCTGCGACGCGCCGCATCAGAGGGGAAACTCTGTGACATTCAACATCATAAACGTCACGCTGCCACGGGCCAACGTCCCGCGGCGCGAGCAGCGTGGCGTGGCCGAGCGGGTGGCCGCTGAGAGCAACGCCAAGCAGAGCAGAAACAACTACAGTAACTGTTGTCGCGGGCGGGGCAGGGCCGGGCGGGGCAGGGCCGGGCGCGCGCACCGTGGGGTTCCCAGTGCCCGCCCCGCCCCGCCACGCCACGCCGCGCCGCGCCGACGCTAACTGCTGATTGGGCATTCGAGCTTACCGACTTGAAATTAATCAAAGATGTGCGAGCGCGAGGCGGTCCGGTGCAGTGAGAACGGGATGGTGGTGGAGCTCGCGTGCGGCGTGGTGCTCAGCGCACTGGACGCCTCAAAGTGAGTGAATACGGCAACCGTCAAGTGTGTGACACTATTCGCACACTTGAGTTTCCAGTGCTGGCTACGGGGAGGCTATACCCTCTGCTTCGGGGTTGTTAGAGTCGGGAAATTTTCTTTCCCTGACTTTTCCATGACTGAAGTCGAGGTTTTTCATGACTTTTCCCCGCAGACATATATAGGACTAGGGTTTTTAAAAAGAAAACGATGTAAAGCAAAAATTGCACTTGCATAATTAAACTGTGAAACCAAAGACGCAACTGCTAAACACTTGTAAGTGTGCAACACCCTGTTTTACATGTACAACTGTTCAACCCAGAGTTAAGCAACACACTAAATTACTAGGGACAATTTCGTTCCTAATTGAGCACGAATCCGTGCATACGCAAGATGTGTACGATTCCTTTCCTAAATTAAGAAGTAAAAGTGCACTATTGTGCAGTTTTACTCCGTTATTAGGCACGAAATCGTACACATGTTGCGTTTGCACGGATTCGTTCTCAATTAGGATCAAAATTGTCCCTAGTATTTTAGAGTAAATGGCGAGTGCACTCACTGTGTATACACACTAACTGGATTTGTATATTTAAGTGCATTTTTTTTGCACAAATTTGTGCAAATGATTTGTGTTAAGTTACGCATACAAATGTTTGCAGAAAGTGATACGCAACCATTCGCATGATTCCAAATGTACACTTCATTCGCATGATTCCAAATGGACATTTCTTTCACATGATTTTAAACAAATGAAGCGCTTAGTCCAGAATCAAAATGTGTACAAATCAACGTCATCAATTTGTGCAATAATTTCTACTATTTCATTCTAAATTTTTATTAAACTAAAAACAAATTATTCTGGAGTGTCGATTTTGACAATAGAAACGGAGTGGGGCCAAGCATGGAAGATCCATACTGCAGCTGGGATGGAGTCAAAGTCTAATTGTAAACAATAGAGCTTGTGGCACGCGAAGTGGCACACAGTAGCAAAGCGCCACTAAAATTATTTTTAACCATGGGAAATTTGAATTACTATTTATTATAAAAAATTACAGCTCAAAAAAATATTGACACTCATAGACCATATTAGTCTAGAGTCTTACTAGGTAATCATGTCTTTCAGGGCTTGTAAGTAAATAACTAGTTCATGGTCATTACAACCAACCACTCTTCATATCAAGTCTTTCCACTTGCATTTTGTATCTTTCACAAACCATTTATGTCACCGTCCATGTCGGCCGAGTTTACATAGGCTACAGAGAGTGCTGCAGCTAGACATGCTATTCTCTTTAACCTCCAAAGTAGCCGCGGTACACGAGCGGGCCTGCGCCTAGCCCAGCGCCAGACAGCTCTTTCGCTTGTCGACGTTCTTGTCGACGCATCTCAACCAACAGCTGTCCCCTCTGATATTTATTCCGCGCCGGTAATATTTCATCTCGAATTTCACTCGTAGGAGCTTCTTATCAGTCGTCACTTTAAGTCGATTAGATTTATTCGCCACAGTGCACAGTTATAATTCCATCACCAACCACAACGACCACAACTATCTGCTTGGTTTATTTTTTTCTTTTAGTAACGTCTTCTGCTGCGATCGCGATCTTCTGTTTTAGACAGGTCTACCAACTTAACATTCCCACACACTCGTGTTCAGAGCTTCCTCTAATAAAATTAGGTTGGCTGACCTGCGTAAATTACAAAAGATTAAAAGATCGCGATCGCAGCAGAAGACGTTAAAGAAAATAAACAAAGCAACAAAGCAGATAGTTGAGGTTGGTGATGAAATAACTGTGAGCTGTGGCGAATAAATCTAATCGACTTAAGTAACGATTGATAAGAAGCTCCTAGGAGTGTGTTTGTACACTCTAAAATACTAGGGACAATGTTGTTCCTAATTGAGCACGAATCCGTACATACGCAACATGCGTACGATATCGTGCCTAATAACGGAGTAAAACTGCACAATAGTGCACTTACTTCTTAATTTAGGAAAGGAATCGTACACATCTTGCGTATGCACGGATTCGTGCTCAATTAGGAACGAAATTGTCCCTAGTATTTTAGTGTGCAGATGAAATATTACCAGCGCGGAATATCAGTGGGGACAGCTGTTGGTTGAAATGCGTCGGCAAGCGAAAAAGCTGTCGGCGCTGGGCTAAGCCCGCTCGTGCAACGCGGCTACTATGGAGGTTATAGAGAAGAATAACATGTCTAGTTGCAGCACTCTCTGTAGCCTATGTAAACTCGGCCGACATGCACGGTGACATAAATAGTTTGTGAAAGAGACAAAATGCAAGTGGAAAGACTTGATTTGAAGAGTGGTTGGTTGTAATGACCATGAACTAGTTATTTACTTACAAGCCCTGAAAGACATGATTATCTAGTAAGACTCTAGACTCATGGTCTATAGGAGTGTCAATATTTTTTTGAGCTGTAATTTTTCATGATAAATAGAAACCCAAATTTCCCATGGTTAAAAATAATTTTAGTGACGCTTTGCTACTGTGTGCCACTTCGCAAGCCACAAGCTCTTTTGTTTACGATAAGACTTTGACTCCATCCCAGATGCAGTATGGATCTTCCATGCTTGGCCCCACTCCGTTTCTGTAGTTAATATCTTATTGCAAGTCAAACTGTTGCGTGCCTGTGTGGCACCCCTGTTAAATTTAGTCAATCTTGCATAACACCTATAGGAGTCAACTATAGGAGCATGCCTAAGGAAGAATCAACCTGCATGGCACTTAACATGGAACCATCAACCTGGCAAGGCTCACACAATCTGAAGCATGCTTCCTGGCACGCACAAGAAATACCGTGCATGGTATGCAGTTGGTTTTACGGTGTACACTTCTTTTGCACAAAATTATACGTTCAAATGCACAAAATATCTTCAAATGTTTTGTACATGTATTGTACATTTGCTTTGTATAAGGTTTATTCAAGTTATTTAAACAAAGTTATGCACATTAATGTGTGCCTCAATTTTATGCGCAAATGTGCACAAAATTGTTCAAATTTTTGCACAAATCATTTTGTGCGAATCATTTGTACAAAAAAAAAGATACAAATCCAGTTAGTGTGCACCTAATTAAAACTTTTCCCCTTTCCTCTTTTGTTTCAGGAATTGCTTTGTCACGCAAATGGCCCACAAATTGCGCAATGGAGAAAAGCGGTTTGAGTGCAGTGTTTGCAACAAGAAATTTGCTCGATCTTTTTCTCTGCGTGTCCATTTCCGAACGCACACTGGAGACAAGCCGTTTGAGTGCACTGTGTGCAGCAAGAAATTTGCTGAAAGTAGTCATCTGCGTTTACACCTCCGGACGCACACTGGAGACAAGCCATTTGAGTGCACAGTTTGCAGCAAGAAATTTGCTGGAACCAGTAATCTCCGTGGTCATCTCCTAATGCACACTGGAGACAAGCCGTTTGAGTGCAGTGTGTGCAGCAAGAAATTTGCTCGAAACTGTGAACTCCGCGTTCATCTCCGAACGCACACTGGAGACAAGCCGTTTGAGTGCACTGTGTGCAGCAAGAAATTTGCTCAATCTGGTGATCTGCGTGCTCATTTCCGAACACACACTGGAGACAAGCCGTTTGAGTGCACAGTGTGCAGCAAGAAATTTGCTCGAAACGGTGAACTCCGCATTCATTTCCGAACGCACACTGGAGACAAGCCGTTTGAGTGCACAGTGTGCGGGAAGAAATTTGCGCAATCTAAGTGTCTGCGTGCTCATTTCCGAACGCACACTGGAGACAAGCCGTTTGAGTGCACTGTGTGCAGCAAGAAATTTGCTCAAAGTTCTGATCTGCGGATCCATCTCCGAACGCACACTGGAGACAAGCCGTTTGAGTGCACAGTGTGCAGCAAGAAATTTGCGCAGTCTTCTGCTCTGCGTATACATCTCCAGAGGCACACTGGAGACAAGGCGTTTGAATGCACCGTGTGCAGCAAGAAATTTGCTGAAACTAGTACTCTGCGTAGACACCTCAGTACGCACACTGGAAATGAGCCCTCTGAGTGTAATGTGCAGCATGGAATTTACCACTCTTATCGATTCTAATCATTTCCGATCGCACACTGGAGAGAGGCCGTTTGAGTGCACTGTGTGCAACAAGGAATGTTGTTTAGCTTGAGAACCGCGTACCTTCTCCAAGTACGCTCTGCTCTTTCAAGTTGTTTTTGTGTTTACACACTGAAGGATGAATAATAAGTACTGGAAATTTACTTCATAACGTAAAGTGATGTGCTGAATGAGATGTAAAGATGTGGTTGTGTGACCGCTTTATGTGTGGGTTTCTTTCTCCTTGAATGGCAATCGTTTTAATTATATGTCATTTGTTTTGCAATCATATTTTTGATACCCACAACAGTTTTGAATTTAACCAGGCAAAGACATTCCTGATATCACTCGTGAATTGTGTTCTGGAGTATTTTCCCCTTTTCGTTTGTTTTTTATTTGTGGTAAATTGCTCTTTGCACTCTTTTCATGGAGCTAGTAGTTTACACTTATCTTTTTATTTTGTGACTTAACGCCCGTTACTTAAATAATTGAATACTATTGTGTTTCTTTAAGTTTTTGACGACCGCAGACACAATAAAGGAATGTTTACTACATTACAGTTGAATTCACTAAGCTGTTGCAGCCTGACGAAATCTATCTCAGTGGATTTCACAGGGTCGTCAGCTCCGATATTCCTCCGTACACGAGATGATATTACCTCAAATATTACATTGATATTACCGATATTACAGGTAATATTACGTTGATATTACCCATTTCCCCAGGATTATGACGTCAGCACTGTAAAATTGGTGTAATATTACCAATAATACCTGTAATATTCCATATTCCTCCGTACACGGTCAAGTGGAGTTAACGACCCTTTGGGAGGATTGCATGAGGTATGCATAGTGACCACCCGCGGCAGTGGTACCCGGCGGCGCCTCGCGCTACCCCACCGGGCGCGTGAAGCCGCGCAAGCGAGCGAGAAGAACCTCCCCAGGCCGCGGGCCGCGGTCGCCGCTGGCCCCGCACCGAGCCGAGCCTCCGCTAAGTAATTACACAACAGGGGATTATTAGGTCGTCCTTGTCCGCGCGCGGGGCGGGGTGGGCGATGGGGAGGGTGCGCCGCCGCGGGGGAGGGAGAGGGAAGATGCCGGCAGCCCCTCCCCTCCGGTCCGGGGCGGGCACCCCGCCGCACAGTGGGGCGAAAACTGAAAAAGGTGGTCATAAAGGGGATTTCGCCAAAATGCCCTTACAATGTTCTTCGTAGTGCCGTTGTGTTTAGAAAGGTCCAAAGTACACACCCCGGAACGTTTTAGAACCTTCTCGACCCAATCCTGCTAGTATTTGAGTGTCAAAGTTGGCTAACATGATTCGAAATAGAGTGCAATGTGCAGGGGGTCCGAAAAACCTCTATTTGTACTTCTGTTTGCGAAGATAACATACCCAACACACACATTTTTGGAAAGAGGACAGTCTGAGGAATCCACCAAGCATCGAGATTTTGAGTCTACCTCATTTGTTTACATTTAATCACTTAAAAGAAATAAGTGAAAATCGGCGATTGGGCCATTTAAAAAAAGGAATAAGTAAAGTTGCCTGTATTTGCCCAGAGTTCCGACAGCTGGTTTAGCTAGTGTTTTTAGTCTACTTTAACGGGCACTGTACCTGGGGTAGCGAAACGTAGCGATTTTCTGAAAAAATGGCACTAAATATGAGGGAAATCGCAATTATGACACTGGCGCTAAGGAATTCTATTCCAATTCCCGGAGATTAAGCGACAGTGAGCTGGTTTCATGAATCTCAAGGTTTTCGGGGGCGCTGAGTCCATTCCCGGTGTCCGTTTGCACCTCCCGGGTCATCCTGGGGGCGTCATCGGGGACCTCACCAGGTCGCCGACGACGTCCTCAACGAAAACTTGCACTCTGGGGTTTTCGGGGGCGCTGAGTCCATTCCCGGTGTCCGTTTGCACCTCCCGGGTCATCCTGGGGGCGTCATCGGGGACCTCACAAGGTCGCCGACGACGTCCTCAACGAAAACTCGTACTCAGGGGTTTTCGGGGGCGCTGATGCCATTCCCGGGGTTGTGATTGCAAGTCGAGTTCAAGTCTCCCTCTTGCGCTCATCGACGTTTGTAGGCCGGAGCGCAGGTCTTGACTTGTTCGGTTCGGCCGGCGCCCTCGAAAACCCCTGAGTACGAGTTTTCGTTGAGGACGTCGTCGGCGACCTGGTGAGGTCCCCGATGACGCCCCCAGGATGACCCGGGAGGTGCAAACGGACACCGGGAATGGACTCAGCGCCCCCGAAAACCCCTGAGTACGAGTTTTCGTTGAGGACGTCGTCGGCGACCTGGTGAGGTCCCCGATGACGCCCCCAGGATGACCCGGGAGGTGCAAACGGACACCGGGAATGGACTCTGCGCCCCCGAAAACCTCTGAGTACGAGTTTTCGTTGAGGACGTCGTCGGCGACCTGGTGAGGTCCCCGATGACGCCCCCAGGATGACCCGGGAGGTGCAAACGGACACCGGGAATGGACTCAGCGCCCTCGAAAACACCTGAGTACAAGTTTTCGTTGAGGACGTCGTCGGCGACCTGGTGAGGTCCCCGATGACGCCCCCAGGATGACCCGGGAGGTGCAAACGGACACCGGGAATGGACTCAGCGCCCCCGAAAACCCTGGTATACGAAATTTGGTGTCTTTCAGAGTGTTCTAGAATTATGACCACCTTTTTCAGTTTTCGCCCCACTGTGCGCCGCAGCCGCCGCCGCGCTGCTGCCGGGCGATTCCGAAGGTCGCTTTCATACCTCTATCCTCGTCGCACTCATGGAGCACTGCCATGGCCAGCATGGGGCACTGCTGTGGGTGCAAAAAGGACGGAGGGATGAAAGCGCGATCGTCTGTGTCAGTCGGCTGGGGTTGCGCGGCGCGGACACGAGTGACGAGGACGACGACGCTGCGGGGGCGGCCGCGGCCGCGAGGGAGAAGTGGATACCCCACCGCGCCCCACTCCGCCCCGCCCCACCCCACCCCACCCCGACCAGCAGATCGCTCGAGCAAGAGCATTTAATTGTTTCCCGAAGCAGTCCCGCCGGAACAACCAGCAAGAGAGGAGCACGGGACACGACACAGCTACCAGGAGCAGCCCCGCCCCGCCCCGCCCCGCCCCGCCCTCAAGCCGCTGGAGGCGCGCCGCCCACCACCGCGCCACCGCCGCCGCCGCCAACAAGGAAGGCCTCGCCCCGGCAAGACATCACGGCCCGGTTGGCCCGCGTCATTATAGGGCGGAAGCAGGCAGAAAGCTTCCTCACGACGCTCTTCACTACCAAAGCTTTCCGCGACGCGTATACGATGCCCGCTCGGGTGGGACAATAAAGCCGCAGTAGGCCGACGTGCATAATGCTGGCCAACCCAACATTTGTTGACCAATCCAACAATTGTGGACCAACCCAACATTTATTACACATGTGTTTCTTGAAAATAAAAAATAAAAAAAGACTTTTCGTGAGAGAAATTTCACCGTGCAATAATAACTACAGGAATGGAAAGAATACAATTGGAAAAGTATTACCAGTATTACCGACAATTTCTAAGAAAAAGAAGCGAGGGGGAAACAACTCTGAATTTTAGTGTCCAACTTTTGAGAAGCTTTGTAAATTTTCGAGAATTTTTGTGAATTTGTAGGAATTTTTGCTTGAATTTTACCTAACACTGTGAGAAATTCTTGTACCGGTACGGGAAAATTTTCCATGAGAGGTCTTGTACAATTACGATTCATATTGTAAATTTTTTATAACTATACATATCAACACAGAAACGATTGGTGAGCTAACAAAGTCGAAAAGTGTAAAGTCGTACATGTACGAGATATGTTGCACATAGTGAATTACAAAATATATTGTACATCTACGGAAATATTTTCCACAGAGAAACTTTTCTAAATTTTCCTGATTTTTTCGAATTTTTCTCAATTTTTCTGAATTTCTCTGAATTTTAAGTTGTGCAAAAATTTCAGAGCTGTTTCCCCCTCGAAAAGAAGGGCCAACTCTCAAACGGCAGGTTAAAATTGCTCCCAAATTGATCCCAAGGTAACAGGTAGTGCGTTCTGAACACTCGGTTCAGGAGCGTAACACACGGTAACCAAAAACCAGTTTTTACCAACAGCAGCTTTTGGTAAAATTTGTGAAGAAACTTTCAAATTTATGTACATATTGTTTTTTTTGCATATTTTAATGAGGAAATAAAACACAAAACAGCACGAAGAACAACGAAAAGAGTCAATTTCGGGATGTGAGTACCAGTAATTATCGGACACAAGATTTAAAAGTGGTGGACCCCTCGGCCGGGGCCGTCGTTGCCAAGGTCTGGTGTTACTACATACCGCCAGCCCTTATCTTTCTCTACCGCAGAAACCCACCGCACACCGCACAGCGCCCGCGCCGCACTTCAGTCAGCTCTGTGTTGCCGAATCAAATTTTGGTCTCTCGCCTCAGTCGGTTCGTTGGCGTTTATTTCACTTGTAAAACGGGTAAAGAGTCTCTCCTCTTCCTCCTCCTCCTCTTTTTCGCGCCGCGCCGCCGCGGTGTGTGGGGCGGGGCGTGTTGATGTGAGTGGAGGGAGGGGTGTGTGGTGTGCTCGGCTGGGAGAGAGTGGAGCGCCCCGCCCCACCCCACCCCAACCCGCCCCGGGATCCACTGTTTTCCCCCTCACGCAGGACACCTCCGAGCCGAGCCCCTTCTTGCGCCTCCCCACAGCGCAGCACAGTGCGGCCCAAAGGCACGAAACTTCCAACAAGCAGCCGAGAGTTGCCAAAGCGAGCGAGCGAGCCGCCCCCGCCGCCCCCCGGCCGCCGGCCGTGCAGCCCCCGCCGCCCCCGGGCCGGGCCCCGCCGCCCCCGACACGCCACGCCCCCTTCTCTGCCACCCCCCGCCGCCCTCCTCACCTCCCTCCCCGGGCCCAACTTCAACCCCTCCCGCCGCTTCACTCACTCCCGCACCCCCTATACAGCAAAGGCACAAACCAGGGGCACATAGAGGGCAAATTATATACACTCGAGGAGATGCTTCAACGTTGCGCCCCAATGCCCGCACCCAGAAAACGCCATTCTTGTTTTCAGAATAATATTCTAATGTTTAGGTGGTTTGCTTCCTATAATACGAACCAAGAATGTCATACTATTCTTTAGAATGTAACATCCTAATCCACGAACATACTACGGTTTAGTATGTTTGTTTAGTATGTCACATACTATTCTTTAGTGGGTAGTCCTCTTAACTAGGAAACAAAAAGAGACCCGGGCGAGATTCGAACTTGCAACCTATGCCTTACGGTTCTCTTACGCTATCCACTAGACCACTGAGGGACCATGCCGACGAGGCTCCGGACGCGGCCCATCTTATTCAATAACCAAGCGCTCGGGCGTTCCTGGGGCGTATTCATCCGTAGTCTACAAATAGAAGGTTTGCAAACCAAATTTCTAAAAATATTGTCTTATTTAAGATTTTCTAAATTCTCGTGTGTACGGCAAACTCATTGGAAGAAAAATTCGCTGTGATCCTTATATAGTGCGGTCAAAATCTAAAGGTCTACATTCTAAAGATTAGTATGTAAGATTAGAATGTTGCAATAGTATGGTAACATTTAGAATGTCAGTTAGGGTTTCTGGAAAAGTATGTTTGCTTACTAATTACTAGTATGTACTTTAGAGTTTTCAGTATTAGAATGTTTACATACTAAAAGCTAGAATGCCATTTTCTGGGTGCGACACGAGGGGACGACAACTTTGGGAATCATGTGTACACAAGCCTGGGAATCATCATCATGAAAATTAAGGGAAATCAATGAAAAACCACTACAACAGAGCAGGAAACACCTGGAATCAGTTGTAAATATAGCCAAAACTAGCGTTTTATGTCGCTGGGAGCAGTTCGAAATGAAAAGATATGGATGGGAATTATTGTGAATCAATCATTCCGCGGGAATCATGTGAACACATTAAAGGGGAGTGGTCACCCCCTCGGCCCGACAACAGAAAAACTTGAGCAGAACCTATAACATCATAGGTGCGAGTCCGATAGGTAGGTTAACGCTCTACAGTTTGGATAGACGTCTTATTAAAACGTCTCGAACAATAAACAAACTTCCCCGCGGCGGCCCGCCGCCCCACCCCGTCGTCCGCTCTCGGCCCCCTGCGGTCCAGAAACAGCCGAAGAAACATAAGCAAAGCCACTAACGAGGCCGCTGAGCGCTGCTGAGCGCTGCTGAGCGCTGCTGAGCGCTGCTGAGCGCCGCCGAGGACCCGCAGCGCGCTACGCAGGCGGCCTCCCGCAGGGACAAGCCTTTTGCCGTGACTGTGCCTACCCCCGCGATCTGCCGGCCGGCCGGCCGCGCTTCAGAAGCCCAGCTCCGTCCTTGTCGCACCTCAAGCGCGATGCCGTATGAGTGCGACGAAGACAGAGAGGAGAGGTACGAAAGCGATCCTATATCCGAATCAGTGGCGAATATGCCCTCAACACTCTCCCCACGCGCTGCTCCACTCCAGGTGGTCCTCCTCCGTGGTGTATACAGTATACATCGGGTCGCGGTGCGGCGAGGCGGTGAGAATGCAAGGCATTTTGCCGAGGTGAGCTGCGGGCCGAAAGAGAATCTTCCTCATTTCTTTTAAAGGAAAAGTTTGCGAGGAGTTTTACTCGAAATCAGGGAGTTCATCGAAGTTTTTCCTTTTTGCTCAAAAATTTAGACATTGTTTTTTTTTTTAAGTTATATCGCGTGATGTTCCGCGCGTCTGGCCGCTCCGCGCGTAACGCAATGGCGGTGGTAAGGCGTTGGCGGCGCGGGATGAAAAGGGGGGGGGGGGAGGGGGCATAGCGGTAGTGGCGTTACAGAGCACAGCTAAGTGTGGCGGGGCGGGGCGGGGCGTGCGGGCACCGCAGGATGGAGAACGCCGCCGCTGGCGCTGCAGTGAAGGGGCGCGGCGCGGCGCGGCGGGGCGGGGCGGGGCGGGTCGCGGCGGGGCGCGGCGGGGCGCGGCGGGCGGAGTAGCGACGAGACGAGGAAGAGGCGGTGGAGAAGGAGGAGGAGGACGCGGAAGAGGATGCGATTGGTTGAACGCGCCAGAGGCGCGAACAGCGAGAGGCGCGAACTGAAAGAGACAGAGAGGAAGAAGAGTGAGAGAGAAGTGGTCACAGGCGCGCGCGACAGTCGGTGGGGAGTGTGAGAGAGAGAGAGAGAGAGAGAGAGAGAGAGAGAGAGAGAGAGAGAGAGAGAGAGAGAGAGAGAGAGAGGGGGAGAGGGGGGATGGCGGACGGGCGTAGCAGCGCTCCCGCTCAGTTAGAGTGGCGTCGCGCGGCCGGGCCGTTTGTGCCGTGTGCTTTTATACAGTTGGTGTTTTCACGACAGAACGCACCTCGGCCCGGGGGATAGAGGGGGGAGGGACTGGTCAGGGGCGTGAGGGGAAGGGGCATACAGAGGGTATGAGAGGAAAGGGTGAGGAAGCGAGGTGAGGAGGCGCCCTGCCTGGGGCCACCCCGCTTTTAGCGTCATCAGAGTAAGGTTTCCTCTTTTCCTCTCACTTTTTGGCGCAACCATCTCGCGTCTGACACAGAGGGGTGGGTGGAGGGGCGGGGAAGGGGGAGGGAGCTTTGCCACTTAAAAGCGCGCGCGCGCACACACACACACACACACACACACACACACACGCGGGCGCGCGCGAGGCAGCAAGGGGCCTGGCGCTTCCGGTGATTATAAACTGTACGCGGGAACGCGCGTCGGAACTTTTGCTGTTGCCGCTAATGGAGGGCTTCGGTGGGAGAGGGGAGGGGGATTTGAGGAGGGGGGGGGGCGTTCAAACTGTACAGCGCACACACACACGCACGCACACAAGTTCACATGTACTAACACATTACAGTGCGCCATGACTGTCGTGCAAAACTTCCTCGACCACGACCTGAACGTCGGGACCACGGAGAGAGGGCTCGAGTGTGCACGGGATTCACAAGAGTTCGCGTTGTCATCAATAAGCTACTGCACCCCTTAGGACGAAAAGTTGTAAGTGTTGCGGGCCTGCCTACCCTACCCTTCACTGTAATAACTCATTGTATTTTTAGGATCTGTAGGGAAATCGACAAGTTACAAACGAGCAGGGTTGTTAATTGATGGCGTTAGTTGTAAAATGATAGCTCCTCAGCAGGGTAAAACCGGGTGAAACCACCTCTACTGTGCAATCGCCTTAATTCTATTTTTTGAAGTAAATTTGGCGAAATTTGACTCGTCACAAATTTGATAGGCTCATTTGGGTCAGTTGTAGTTTTACAACTGGAGCCGTAAATTGACGGTTGCGCCATAAGCAAAGATAACAGTATATATCGGCTCAAAAATAAGCAAAAAAAAGTTGTAGAAGTACACTAATTTTTTCAACAGTGGAGGGGCCAAGGATGAAGAGCAGGTAGGCTAACCAACACACACAGTCACGTGCGTCGCGTTAAACCTCTTCTTAGCACTTTATGTGTCCTAATTTGAAACCAACCACTCAAAGGCGAACGTAGGTACATGATCTTTCTTTTCTGTTTTTACCCCTCTGTTTTCATTTCAATCAAAGACCCGCACGAGAATTTCACAGTTCATTTCTGACACTTTGAGGAACATTTCCGCACATGTAAGCAGGTCTCCGTCGGTAAAACTGGCGCTGCAGTCCGCATTGCAGATCTGCGGCACGTAGAGAGTAACTGTGCCCGTAGTCAAGTCAAGTAATGGTGTGGGGCAGGTGCGCCGGACTCACACCTCTGCTGCTTTTGCTTCGCAGGAGGATCGCTTTACCGGGAGAGTTTTCAGCAGTGACGTTGCGCATTTTTTCGTTGATGATACAGACGGCAAGCAAAGGAGGCCCTTCCCTCCACCCCGCCCAGCCCCGCCCCGCCCGCATCGCCCCCTTACTCTCGGCTCCAACGCTCCAACCTGTGAAAAAGGTCCTTGCTGTGCCTCCTCCTTCTTTCTGATAACTCATGGTTGTCCTTGTTAATTCCGCTGCCTCTGAACACATTACCGGCGGTAATAATTCCACTTTCAGGAGCTGCTTTTCCTCAGTTCCGCCCGCGCCCCACCCCACCCCACCTCGCGCCTCGCGCCGTTCGCAACACCCATCGATATTTTTATTTTATTTTATTCCTCCCTCCTACGTCTCGCTCTTTCACTCCGAAACAGTCGCGTCGCTCTCTCTCCCTCCCTCCCGCCGCCCTCTCTCTTTCTCGGGGCGGGCGAGCTAGCGCCTCTATTTTTGGTAGCAGAGAGGGAAAAATATTTTTTCGCGTCTCTGAGCGAGATGAAGTGGCACTCACTCCCAGTGGCTCTCCTCTCTTCTCCACTGGCGGCCTGCCCGTCTGATTCCGAGGACCGTTCTCGTGCCTCCGTCCTTGTCGCACCTATGGCGGTGCCCCATGTTGGGGATGGCAGGGACCGATGCGTGCGACAAGGATGCAGGCGCGAGAGCGATCCTCGGAATCAGACGGCAGGACCGGCCCGGACCGCCTCGTGTTTTACTCTGTGTTCCTGCGACATTAACTTGGTTTCCGATTCCATCTCTCGGCTCCGCTCCCATTCCCATCGGCACGCCCAGCAGCAGCCTCTGTAGCTCCCACTCGTTTTTGTCTAGCGTTTCCTCATTTTCTATATAAAAATCTAGTCCAGCTAAGGCTATGCTATGCACGTCGTTTTTTTTTCTTGTGAACCATGAAGGATTATTCATGAATTCAGTGGACTTTGTTACGTCCTCATTACATCCGCCCAGTGCCCAGTGCCACTTCAGGGCAGATAGAGCTGAAAAAATAATACAGGTCTACCCTCCGTACATTTACAAGGATTTTAAATTTACAGAGATGGGAATCATGAATCACCAGAAAAGTTGAAAATTTACGAATATGTTTTTCCCTGTCAACGACGGTCCCCAACGCCCGGAATTATCCTCCGTCATTTTGCGGGTGATTTGCGAAATGCACCCCCACCCCGCACCCCCCCGTCAGCGCAGACGTCACAGTTGTCGCAAAAACTACACTTGTGGAACCAAACTGACCGAAAACCCCCCGAGTGCCCGCGGCGGCAAAGACGGCCAGAAAGGATAAGGGAGCTCAGAAGGGGAGGAGAGGGAGGGACACAGGGCGCCCCACCCCGCCCTCGCGCACCCGCCCCGCCCCGCCCCGCCCCGCCCCAGCCCACCCCGCACAGCAACACCATCGAGCCGACAATAATCGAATCAGAACACTGAACGAGGGTAAAGTGACACCTTCCCTAGAGATCTTTGCTCTGGTGGCGGGGCGGGGCGGGGCGGGGCGGGGCGGGGCGGGGCGGGGCGGGGCTCCCCGTGCCCACGCAGACCCCCAGGACAGGCCCCGGGGCCTCCACCCCACCCCGCCCCGCCCACCGAGCACGCCCTGGCAGGGCACCTCAAGGGACGGTTCACTTATATAATAATAACTATGAGCTGAAGCCGGGCGGCGCGGGGCGGCGCGGGGCGACAGTGGTGCGGGGCGTGGCGTGGAGTGGCGTCGTCGGGTCCTTCAAAGTTGGTATGGCGAGCGGCGAGTGTCGTCCGGGTCCGGGCGGGGCGCAAGGAGAGAGACGCGCGGCGCGGGCGGGGCGTGGAGGGTGGACATCCACAACAGACTGGCCGGGGCGGGGCGGAGCGGGGCGGGGCCGAGCGGAGCGCGAGTGGACAACAGCACTCTGGACACGCCTTCCAAAAGCGAGATAGACAGTTTTGGTTTTCAGCGTCAATAAACGAGGCGGCGGAACAGAGAGAAAGAGAGAGAGAAAGAGAGAGAGAAGAGCAAGCAGAGCGGAGCGCTCCCTTTTTAATTCGGTCCTTTTGCTGCGCGGCGACGCGGAGCCTTATTTCCGCGAGGGACGCGGGTCAGTAGCACTGAGCACTTTCGAGCGTGTGTCAGTGCGTGAGTCTCTTTCTTCTCTTTCTGCTCTCTCTCTCTCTCTCTCTCTCTCTCTCTCTCTCTCTCTCTCTCTCTCTCTCTCTGAGCGCGCGGCACGGTGCGTGCGGTGTGCGGCGGCGCGCCTGCTCACGGCAACATTGAGCCTCGCTGCGCTGGCCGGCAGTGTGAATGGAATATGGTACGTACATTCTGACCGCGCCCGGGTGGTGGTGCGCGCTGCTTTTGCGCTCGTCAGCCCCGCCCCGCCCCACCCCACCCCACCCCACCCCACCCCGCCCCGCCCCGCCCCGCCCCGCCCCGCCCCGCCCCGCCCCGCCCCGCCGCACCCCGCCATGTCCGGCGCAGCACAATATGCCGCCGTCCTCACGTCTGACCGACACAGAGGAGGAGGATCCCGCGCGGCGGCGGGGCTTGGCCGGCGCGAGCGCGGTCCGTACTCGGGCCTGCTGGGGACGGCGCGGGCAGGCGGGGCTGCGGGGGGGGGGGGGGGGTCAGATACGTGCCTGGGGTTGAGAGGGAAGACCGTGCCGGGCAGGGGCGGGCCGACCTCAGCAGGGCCCTCCTCCTCATGACCCGCGCGGGGCGGCGCCCAGGAGGGGTCCACCAAGTCGGGCCAGACTCGCTCGACACTGAAACCCGCTTGTTTTCGCTAGTTTAGTTGACGGCGAGCTCCCTCCCCGTCACACACACACACACACACACACACACACGCGCGCACACACACACGCGCGCGCGCGCGCACGGATACGCATCGCGGGGTCTGCTGCTCGCTCAGTCCGCCCCTCACGTTCCCGCAGCCAAGAGGGCCCGGCCTGGCAGGGCTACCCCGGGGCACCCCTTCCACCCTCGGACCTGGAGGAGACGCACGCTGGAGGCTGGAGGGGCTCCTCGCCGAGCTTTCGCTTTACCGCTGCCCCGCCCCGCCCCGGGCGCCCTTCTGGCAGTGATCCGTCCCGACGACGACCCCCCCGACCGTGAAGAACAGGGGAGGGCGAGGAGGAGGAGAAACAACTCTGAATTTTAATGTACAAAATATTGAAAATATTTATGAATTTTCGTGAACCTTCCTGAATTTTTGTGAAAGTTCCCTGATTTTTTCCCCCGAATTTTCCCTCAACTTTAGGATGCATAGCTATAAAGAAGGCATTTTACATATTAGACGAAAGCTTACAGCACTCCTGTTACACAAATTCTGCTGGTAAACATACACGTCCAGCACATGGGGATGTTGATCGAACCATACATACTAAGGCATTGATTAAACACTGTGTTAACTCTTGTGTGTGTGTCACATTAGACTACATCGCACGATGAGTCAGGTCTCTCGAGCTGGAGGTGAGGTCGGCCTCGCGACGCGGCGCGACGCGGCACACAGCGGCAGCGAGGCGAGGCCAATCCAAATCATCAACAGGGTCTCATCGAGAAAGCGCCGACGTCGCCGCCTCCCGCCCCGCCCCGCCCCGCCCGTGCGGCTGAACATCCTATTCCCTTTTCAGCGTTACGCCCCCACCCCCCACCCCCGCAGCTCCACCCCCGGGGGCGGGCGCGCTGCGCCGCCGCCAGTTTACCCGCTTGCGATGTTTCCAGCCTCCTTTGCCACCGCCCCGCATCAACCAACAGTCGAAAGCCTGAACGCCGGCCGGCACTCGCTCTGAATACAGAGCAGAGCAGAGCAGGCAGCGGCGGGGCGGGGCGGGGTGGGGCGTGACGGGGTGGGGAGGTGAGGGGTGGGGCGGGGCGGGGCGGGGAGCTGGTTGAAGCTTCCTCTCCAGCTCGCTCCGGCCCCACCCCACCCCACCCCATCCCCGAAGGCTACCACTCTCCGCAGCTTCTGAACACCCCACACACACACCAGTTTGACAGACACAAAAGACATTATCATCATCCAACAAAAATTTCATGTTTGGAACAGTGTAAAAGTCGCGCAAAATAACAAGAGACGCAATCCGATCTGAACACACCATAAATCGAGTGGAGGGACGGGTCGGCTGAGTCCGAGGTTGCCGTCGATGAGTCAGTTAAACCCACGGGGTCGTCCGATCAAGGGTGTGTACAATGAGTGAATACGGCCCGGGAGACGGGGTAGTATCATCCCCCACCCCCACCCCACTCCCTTTCATTCTACGAGCAGGTCCCGCCTCCGCCCCTTCCCCTTCCTCCCGGGCAAGTTTCCGAAGTTCTGCACCGCACGTTCTGCGGGTCCATCGGCCCGTTTACTTCCAACAGAAACAAACTGAGAGGCGAGTCAAGTGTAGCATTAGTAACTTTGAGATAAGAGGGGGTGGGGAGCCCCCGCCCTCGCGCTGTGTAGCCTGACTGCGCGCGGAGCCGCGGCGGCCTCGGTGTGGGACGTGAATATCATTAGATTCGAGGGCGTGAGGCGACGCGACGCCACGGCACCGCGCGGAGCTCATGGCCCTCATGGAGGAGGAGAGGATCCAGCTCCACCACCACGCCCACAGACACGGGCACCTCCGCCGCGCCGAGCACATGGCCCTCATGGAGGAGGAGAGACTCCATAGCTCCACCACGCGCACAGACAAGAGCACCTCCACCGCGCGGAGCTCATGGCCCTCATGGAGAAGGTCCACCACGCCCACTCAGACACGGGCACCTCCAGCGCACGGAGCTCATGGCCCTCATGGAGGAGGAGAGGGTCCTGCTCCACCACGCCCACAGAGGCGGGCACCTCCACCGCGCGGAGCTCATGGCCCTCATGGAGGAGGGGAGGATCCAGCACGCCCACACAGACACGGGCACCTCCACCGCGCCGAGCACATGGCCCTCATGGAGGAGGAGAGACTCCATAGCTCCACCACGCCCACAGACAAGAGCACTTCCACCGCGCGGAGCTCATGGCCCTCATGGAGAAGGTCCACCACGCCCACACAGACACGGGCACCTCCAGCGCACGGAGCTCATGGCCCTCATGGAGGAGGAGAGGGTCCTGCTCCACCACGCCCACAGAGGCGGGCACCTCCACCGCACGGAGCTCATGGCCCTCTTGGAGGAGGAGAGGGTCCTGCTCCACCACGCCCACAGACACGGGCACCTCCAGCGCGCGGGCAAAGTCGACCTCAACATTATTCGAAAGTCGACTCCTTCCCACTCGTATTCAAGTAGTTGGTACCGTCTGATTGGTAAAGCATACTGAAAGCCGACTATTTCAACCGCTCTCCATCCCGCCGAGCCGGCACCGGCTCACATATTCCTGAAATTTTGGACCAGTCGTGAATTTCGCCAACCCCCAACCCCTCTCGCTCGCTACTCCCTGGGCCCACCCACACCCCCTTCCTCCTGCACTTCGCCAAGACCTACACCACCCGACCCCGCAGCGCGGAGCGCGCGCGCTCTCTCGTAGGGACGAGGCGCGAGCCGAAGCCCGTCGCTCTCGCACGGGGTAACGCCAGAGCCTCGGCTACGCCCCGCACCCCCCGAACGCGGAGGTGTATTTACGGTTGGTGTGGGCATGCTAAGAAAGGAGCAAGGACGACGATCTAGCCAAGAATAAGAGCAGGCAAGTAAATTTGGAGAAAAATGCAAAATGCGTAATCGTCCGTGGCCAGAGTTACTGTGCGCCGATTCCCCAAATCCAGGCCAGGCCGCACTTGACTCAGTGTGGCCGAGGCCAGGGCAGGCACTTCCAATACCTACGCGCTGCCCTACTCAATCAAGGACGGCGAGCGGGCGCCGCGACGCGTCCCGTCCTCCTCAATAAGCGCCTCGTTCAACTCGAGTGGCAATCTGTTAAAAACTGATTCCACGGCGCGCGCATCGCGCATCGCGCATCTGCCCTGCCCTGTTCCGGAGAGAGGCCCGGCCCGGCCGGCACAAGCACAAGCACGGCGATAAGGCTTCTGCTGCGTGCTTTAAAAGGGCCGCTGCGCTGCAGCGCTGCAGCGCGGAGGCGAGTACCAGCCGGGGCGGGTATCACCACCAGCAGCAGCAGGCACTGACCAGAAAGCAGACCAGCATCAGCAGCTCAGGCACCGCGCCCCGCCCCGCCGCGCCACCCTCTGCACCGCCAACATGACGCCCTTGAGCCTGCTGAGCGTCCTGGCCGCCGCCTTGCTCGCCGTCGCCTCGGGTGAGCGCACCGCGATCGACCGTCGGCAGTGTCCGCGGGAAACTGGACCAGCAGGAAGGTGGCCGTCGCCGAGTGTAACCCCGCAGAGGCTGTTTTGCAGGTGGGGTCGCCCCCGGCCGCGCCGCCCTCAAGAGACCGTTCAGCGACCGGCTGTGGATCGGCCGCATCGTGGGCGGGGACCCGGCTGACATTCACGACTACCCCTATCAGGTAATAAAGCACGAGCGACTCGCGGTCGAGTTTGTGTTCTCCGATTGTATTTTTCCCCACACTCTCTCGACGTCCATCCTAAATGTCCTCTCTCCGTGTTCCCGGGGCCGGCCGGCCGCGCCAGCTGAGCTTCAGGAGCTACGGCAGCCACTTCTGCGGGGCCTCCATCATCAGCGAGTCGTTCGCGCTGACCGCCGGGCACTGCGCCGCCGCGGGGTGAGTTGGGAGGAGGTCGTCTCGTCGCCACTGAGGCGGCCCGGGTATCGATAATCAAATTGACTTTATCAGGGGAAAATAAACCATCCCAAGGTCAGTGGAAGTGAGCGGAGAGCAGAACGCGATGAACGAGAAGCTGCTCAAATACAGCTCTTCGGTTGGTCGTCGGTGATCGGTTTCGACGAAACGATCTAGTAGCTTATTCATCCTTATATTTTATTCTAATACATTGCCGATCTTAGAAACGTTTGAAAAAGAGAGACGACTCACCAAAATGTGGTAGATGTAGAATTTGGTCCTTGTCCACGTTGTCCACCAGCAGAGAGGTCCCCGATTGGTTACCGGAGGTTATGTTGACGCTGTCACTAATGTCACTAACGCTTCCTCGTTTTCACACAAACGAACAAACTAGAAACATTCACTGTGCATGGATTCGCGAGTTTCGTGAACAAATTCAAACGAAATCTGTTTACTTAGATTAAACACAATCTTTGACGTCAAATTACTAATTCCCGCTTGTGAACCGCGAACTCAACGAGTTTTAACTTAGCCAGCGTAGCCAACCTACGACGAGTCGTGTGCCGCTGAAATCAAAGTTGCACATCCCTCGACAACAAACGTTCAACCAAAGATCTGCTTTTAAAACATACAGTGATATTTCACCCATCAGAGTAATTTTGGTAAACTGCACGACCAGCCTTCACTTATCGAACGGCTCGTTCTCAGCCGTCACTATCGAGGAGGTTGGCAACACCTTTGCTTGTTCGCTGGCGCGCAACCTGCAATTGGGACTTCCCTGGGACCAATGGATTATCTAGTCACAGTTTGGAATTAGGCTAGGCTTGGATTGAAGGATAAGGAGCCCTGAGTGAATGTGTTTCGGGTTAGCGGCGGAAAAAAAAAGTCGAGTGACATTACGGCGGCCGAGGGGCGGCCAACTCGAAAAAAAACGTGTACACAGAAATACCTGTGTATTTCTAGAAATACACTAAAAATACCTCGAAATACTCTACAATACACAGAAATACATAGAAATACCCAACAAAAATACGAGAAAAATACCGAAAAATACATTAGAAATACAAGGCAAGTGTACACAGAAATACATGAGTTGGCCGCCCCTTGACGGCGGCAGCACTCAACAGGGGGTCCCGCCCCGCCCCGCCCGTGTGTTGTGCAGGGTGAGCCCTAAGACGAGCGCGCTGGTGGCCGGCTCCGCGAGCCTGGACGACGGCGAGGAGTACAAGGTCGTCAGCATCCAGGCGCACCCCTACTACGACGCCATGACCATCGACTACGACGCGGGCGTCGTCAAGATCGAGGGCGCGTTCCAGCTCGGCGACACGCAGCGTATCGTCGCCCTGCCCGCCCCGGGGGACGCCGTGCCTGACGGCGGGCTGGTCACCGCGTCCGGCTGGGGCGTGTCTCAGGTCTCATATCTAGGAAACCTTAGTAAACCACACAACTATCTAAAAAAAATAACAGAAAAAATAAAAGTTTAACAAAATTGCAAAACAATTGTTTAAAAATCCAAATTTTATCATATTTTTTTTTTTACAGAAAAAACAGCAAAATCAAATTTTTACTAAAAATAAAAAAATATATATATTTGAAAAGAATAGAGGGATTCAAATGGAAAAATTCGGGGGAAAAAATCAAATTCTTTGGTTGCAGGAGAACAACTGGGACCTGGAGCAGCAGTTGCAGGCCGTCGCGCTGCACGTGGTCGGCCAGGACGGGTGCGCGCGCGCCTACAAGGACTACGGCGGCGTGACGGCGCGCATGCTCTGCGCAACGGACGTGGGCAAGGACTCGTGCCAGGGCGACTCAGGCGGCCCGCTCGTCTCCAGGGTGGGCGACGTGGTCAAACAGGTCGGCATCGTGTCCTGGGGGCTGGGCTGCGCGAGGAAGGGTTTCCCCGGCGTGTACACCCGGGTGGCCGACCCGAGCGTGCGGCAGTTCATCGCCACCGTTGCCGGGGTGTAGAGGACCTCCTCTGCCCGCCCACCACACCCGCCACCTGCGACGAAGCGACCATTCCCATTTCCACCCCCATGTACATCTAAGCTTTTCATAAATGTAATTTATTTAAGTTTTTATACGACTAATAAACAATTGATGAATTCACGCATTTTCATCGATTAGGGGAACCAATCTGAAGTATAGCTGACTACATCATCTTTGCAATTATCAGTCTATCCCGACCATCCCGACCCGACTTCCCTCGGATGCTGCCCATGCTGCCGTGCCGATGGCGCGCTCTGGTGGCTCCTAGCGGTAGGTCAGTCACTGTGATGTAGTAAGATACTACGACGCTAGATGGCGCAGCCAACAGTTCTCTGACAAGTGAATAGCGCCGTCGTCTGCATTCCTTCGCTGACGCCGAGTTTAAATACCAAACAAACAAACCACTGCTAGGGGCTGAGCGGAGAGCGGACTGAGTATATTGTTATTCGGGGTATTTCGGTCGTTATGGCCGAAATATTCTCGAAAACAGGATTGTTTTTAGATGAGCTGAACAAGATATGTGTGCTTGAACCAGAGGTTTCCTCCCAAACTGAAGAACTCCTTACTGAATGCAAGGATTTTGTAGAAAGTATGTGTGCAGGGGCTTGCAGTTTTGTACAAGGACTTAAAAACTGTTTTTATCTTAACTAAAAACAATAACTGTTACAAACCACTTGCCTTCAGGAATTTCAGATTTTCAAAAGATTGCAGACAACTTTCTAGTAATGGCTGATTCCTTGTCAGGCGAAGTTGAAGCAGCAAAGCTTAAGGCTATAGGCACACGAAATTTATTGAAAAGCATGACTAAGAAGAGAGAGGCTCAACAACAGCAACTTCAAGTAAAAATTTCATTCGTATAGTTTAGCTTATGAAATTGAAAATTCTTGACAAAAATCTGTTTGCAGGCTTTAATTCTTGAGAAGTCTACGGAGCTAGAGAGACTACGAATACAACACCAATCATTAATTCGCACAGAACAGGAACAACAGGAATTTATCCAGCTGCTTGTACTTAACCATTGATGTGAAAAAAAGTAAAAATTATTTAGTTATAAAAAAACAAATGGCGAGGTGTTCCCAAACACAACAGGGTGTTTCCAAATAAATTATTTAGGACAAAATTAATATTTTTGTTTATTTCTCCCCTTTATTTTAAAAGAAAGAAATATCAATTTATGTAGCAGGCATTTCTATAAGAACACAATGTTAGAGAGCCACTTCTTGAACTAAGACTTATGAACATTTTAAAGGTAGGCTTGCCAGCCTTTGAATAATCTTGAAAGATTTCCTAGGTCTCTTGCTTGTTGTATTAATCTGTTAACCTGACCCTCAATGCTGGAGGCTGGGCCTTCTTCTGTGCCTTGGAGTTTCTCTTTCAGACGACAAAGCACTCGCACTGCCATTTTATTCTTTTGTGATGTATTAACTTTGTCTGGGTAAAGTTAAGTTATACACATTAAAAAAAGGCCAAAGTAACTAACATATTAAGCACACAAAACATATAAAAGTAACGACAAACCATCCGAATCCGAAGCAACAGAATCCTGGCTGTTTTCTTTCTGACGTTTCGCAGCCATCTTTGGTGTTATTGTCCACTGATACAATGGATCATAAAGTAACACCTCAAGAATTGTCAAGATTTTTTCTTGGTTCTGTCTCAGCACAGCAATTGTCTTTTCACATGACCTAACACAAAAAATTTACTGAAATAGAAAATATTTACTTAGCCTGAAGAAATAATTGAAATCAAACTTGCCTCCTAAAAACACCCTCAACTCCTGATATACCCATAGCATCAACAATATCTCTTGTCAAACGAAATGGAACTGTTTCTGGAGTGGGAAGTACTTTTCCTTGTTCAAATGCAATACCTGAAATAAATGTTTTTTGGATCATTTCTTTTATTTTACAAATAGCTGCACAGCTGAGCAGCTTCAGTGAATACAGCAAAACTCAGTCCTTTCTTAAGTTACAGCATCTCCAACCCCTTACCAAAGTCAATATGTATCAATTCACCAGTGCTTTTATCAAGAAGAATGTTATTAGCATGCCTATCACCCAAGCCTAGAATATAGCCAACCATTGAATTTGTTGCAACACTGTAATGTTAGGAACTTTAGTTACAAGATGTTCATTGCACTCTGTTTCAGGATTTATAATAAAGTGTTGTGGCACATACCTGTGAACATAGTTTAACCGATGATCAAACCACTCAGCTGGTGTTGGGTACTTTTCAATAAAAACAAACCGAAATGCAGGGTGAAAATTCTTACAGATTTCTTTGAAGACATGAAGTCGCTCCTCAGGTGGTAGTGGACGGGCTTTCTGAGAAATAAAAATCAATGATGAAAACAAAATTTTCCTTAAGTCATAGGATATTTTAAGAAACAGCTCTAATAAAGTAAATTTCTGCTTACCTCTAGTTTTTTGTAACATGCTACAGCCTTGTAATCTGAGGGATAGTATCGTGAATGGACATCTAGCAAAATTTCTTGAATAGGTGATGTGTTCTGACACCACTCTAGAACACCACACCTCTGAGACAATGGTACAATCTGAATGGAGAAGTTATCACAGTTTTCGGAATTACTTAGACAGAGAAAAAGGTCATGAATCAGGAAATACATGCAAACCTTATAAGTGCGAATCTTCAAACGGCGACGCTTTGTTTCTGGACACGCCTGAAGTAAGGTGTTCACAATTGAAAACACCTGTTGCATCACTGCATCTTGCCTGAGATCATCCCTTCCCTAGCATTAAGAAAGTTCATGAGCACATAGTCAGAAGGAGATTTGTTTACAGAAAAGAATAGAAGAACACGGGGCATACCTTCACCAATAACAGTCTCTTGATTCCATCAGAGCCAATACATAAAATTTTTTTAGGTTTGTTGACACCTCCTGCTATTGAATATTTACTGTCAAAGCTGTGGACCCCTGAAAATATAAGAACATTTATAGGGTAACTTTTGTTTGAGCGTTTTGTTCAGGAATGCAGAAGCATACTGTGACTTGTTAAATTCTTAGAATTTCCTCAAAATCTTACTTATGATGTTGTCATATTTAGCACTGGACTGTACAGGTAAATGGATGATGGGAAGCATTGCATATTGCAAATTACGCAACATGCGAATCTTTTCATTTTTGGGAACATTGAAACCTATAAAACATAAATAACTGATAATTAATGCTCTTAATAAGTGCAGTCAAACTTCAAGTCCACAAATGAAATGAAATGAGTTGATGGGTGAATACCTCCTCTTGGAGTATTGTCCTCTGGTACAGGTGCATAAGCTAGACTAACAAGAGCTTTGGACAGCGTGTCCATTTCAGTCAAGAGTCTGCTTATTGACTCATTCTTTTTCAATTTTTCAACCATTTGTATTGCAGCAACTACTCTCCTCTAAACAAGACAGTTAATATTAGTAAATTTTACAATTCCTTCTTTTAAAAAGCTGAGGGGGAGCACGGATCGTTCATGGAGAAAACTTGCCTCAGGTTCTGGTTTAGTTTTCCCCTCAAAATCTTCATATGAATTGGCCAGAGCAAGAATTAGAGGAAGAGTGTGATAAGGGTGCTCAATGGAGCATCGCACTGATAAAACAGAATAATAAAAGACCAGATAAATTTGAAAATATAATGCATGAGATGATATTAGTTGCACTTACTCAACAGTTTGTTCATAGCTTTGGAAAAAGAACTATCCCCGTCACAATTCTGTGTTGAGCCTAAACGTGCAGCTATTTGAGGAAGAAGCTCAATAAACTTGTAAGTCTGTACAAATTCCAGCCCTGAGTAAACAATTTTGTTCACTTCAGGTTTATTGCAATTTTCAAGCCATAATGACACCATTCTAAACACAGGAATATTTGATCCTTCTCCTAGTCTCATGCTGGTAAGATAATGCCTGTTGAAAAGATAAAGCTGTGATTGTTCCTTTGAAACTATAATAATAATAATAATAACTACAAAAATATTTTGCAAGCAGAGAACAAATGGATGTAAAGTATGCACCTCATAGCTAATTCAAGAAATTTATCCTGGTCTTTGTAAGTGCTCTTTATCTCATTTTCATCCAGGACAGAATAGTTACGGTTGAAATTGACAGCACTTGTCTGTTCTCTGTTACCCTTCTCAACCATCAATGAGGATTCATTTCGAAGAACTTCCATGCACTTCACCTTCTTTTGAAATGTCTCAGATTTTATGTAGACAGTTATCTAAATGTAATAATAATCAAACTAATAATCAAAACTTACAATGAAGACGTGAATGATAATATTTTTAATTCTGATTACAGCTAGCTAAGAATTTAAATTTAGAAAAATAATACAATACTTACTCTTTGATACTCAAGATCAGCAAAATGAGCAAGACAAGAATGTGCTTCAAGTTGTTCATGAACTGAACTATGAGTTGGCAAGTCTTTCAGCAATTGCAGGGCTTCATCTAAATAATCATCAATAATTTGCTGAGGATTTTCAGATCTGGTTTCAGCCATCCACTTGCCATACAGAATTAATGCCTGAGGATGCAACTTTGACCTTGTTTTTGAAGCTAAACCACACAAAAACAAAACAGTGAAAAAATTCGGAGGTGAATAAGATATTTTATTATTTTTATTATATTTATTTAATTAGCAACTGCTCTCATGGGGAGAGGATATTCACCCTTTTCAGCAGCCTGCACATCTTTTATAAAGGAACGCAAAAGACTACGAGCAACTAAATTTGTTCCATCACGCAGGCCCTTAGAAGAGCTCCAAGCTAGTTGTGCTTCCTGAAGGCGCAATTTTCTAATGTCCTCTTCACATAGATTGGGAATGATAGAAAGGGAGTGAAGCCATTGTTCTGCAATCTAATTATGGTACATTACATGAACAATCAGCAATACGCACTTCTTTTTTAAAAAAAGATGATAATCCAACAAAATACTACCTGAATCTGTCCTTCCTTTCGCATTAATTCAGCAGTTTCCAAGTAATGGTCAGTCAGGTGTTGAAGAATACAGCTAGACAAATTGTGACTTCTACTATCATTGCTCTCCTGTTTTAAAGCAATCTGCATGAGGGTGGCTCTCTGAGCTTTTATTACTTCCAACAAACATATGTCATTGTGTGGTAAGGTATCCTGATTTTTCCATTTACTCCACAGCTGAAGTATGTCATCAGTATTTACAAAATCTTCGATTTCCTAATATGTGGAAAGAGTTTAAAAATTAGAACACATTACTGGTGCGTCCTTTCTACTGCTGACAGAGAGAATCCTCTATAACAAAAAGATTTAAAAATTGTAATTTTATGAACATTGTTTTCATTGTTTACCTGAAGGATTTGTAGTTGAGTCAAAGGTTTATAGATATTTTTGCAGTTTTCCAGGCTGGAATGAGCAAGATTTCCCAAAACCAAATGCCTCCCTTCATTAATACATTCATGAGCTCGTATTATATTCTTGTCACTTACAGCTTGTAAAGCATAGAATTGACTCCATTCAAAGCTTTTCACCTGTTAAAGAGCAAATCATACAGAAGTGCCAAAAAATTGAACCACTTAAAACCATTTTTCACTACAATTCTCATACTTTTATATCTGAAGACAGAGGTGTGTTCCACTGGCCCAAACGCCACATGCACTCTGACTGTGCTGAAAGAAACTCTTCATTTTGCTCAGAAGGCTGGGACTCGGCAAAAGTATTTAAAACATGGTATAGCCGACTACTATGCAGAGCATGAATAAGACCTAAATAAAAATTACTAATGTTCATAAAAATTGCTAGGGGAAAGAACTTTTAGTACTTCTAATGAAGTAAATGTTGTACCTTTAACTGCATCTTTACAATTGGAACTTGACAGCTTTACATCATAATTGAGCAGAACTTTGTCCCACATACCAGCGCGTTCATATTCACTCACTCTTGCCCTTGGATCCAAAAGAAGAGAAGAGCCACAACCATACATTGCATCACTATCTCCAATCTCTTCATAAGCCTAGAATACAGAAAAAAGTTCAAAGTTGAAAAACATTACACATAAACTGCAATCTTATAACCAAGGAACTTTTTCGGAAAACTTGTAGACACAAAATTCAAAAGGAACCTTTATGAGTAAATTCTGAAGAAGTTTCCCATCACTATCTCTGTCATACACAAATTCAATGTATGGAATACCACTGCTGTCATATTCAAGAGATCTGAAAAATAAGATATGGAATAGATAGATGAATGAATTCTAAAGAGACTGTGATGACTAATCACACAGTAATGAGGATGAAGTAAGTTTTACCGGCTCTCCCCATTGCACCAAAATTCAAGGAACATGATAGATGAGAGATATGCAGAACAATATTGAGCTGCTGAGGCTACATGTAAATAGTTAACTTTCAAGACTGTTTTTTTTTTCCTGAGAAGAAAACAAAAATTAAAATCTTATTTCTCTCATAAGTTTGAAGTATCAGTTAATAGTTTTCATTATTAACACAACAGAAACACTGTTATCAAAATTGTTCAACAGCTAACACTAGTTCCAAATGTTGAAGACAGTTGAGTACTTCTAGATGCTTAACAAAACAACACCACATGCTTCATAGAATATGAAAGTGTCCAAAACTTCTGACATACAAATTCTGATGACAGACGTGATGTTCTATATGAAATACATGTGCTTTTGACTTGAGCATGGTTAAGAGTTCATCATTGTCTTCGAAACTTGTACGTGGGTGTCAGTTGAAAACTTAAGATTACAGAAAACATACCTCTCTTCTTCTTGCTTCATGCGCACAAAATTTACAACATTCAGCATACATTGAACAGAAGGTTTACTTAAATGTATGTTGTTACTATCTAAGTAATTTAAAAAAATAACAAATAAACAAATAAATAAATAAAATTTAAGAGGTGGCATTGGAATGAACACAAGTCTTATAAAATGTTGTGCATAAAATCATTTTACCTACCTTGTTCTAATATTTGTTTTGTTTTAGCTATGCAGACGGCTCTGGAATGGTTCTCAAAAAATTGAGCCAACCGTGCACAAAGCTGATCTCCTAATTCCTCGGAGTGACTTATGCCCAGATAAAACAAAACTGGCAGCATTTCTTCAGCAAAAGAAGTCTGGATAAACAGATTTGTAAAAAGAAAAGAGGTTTTTTCTTCTCACTTTCATGAGGACTCTTGAGAAAAGATAATTCCATTTTTACCTTAACTTCACAGAGAGAAGCAAAGTCTTTGAAGATATCATCATCTGACAAACTACAAAATAAAGAGGAGGCCAATCTTGAAATCCATACATCATGTTGAACCCCAGCACTTGGGAACCAAATCTCATCATCATTCAACAGGCTCACTAATTTATTGTTGTCTGAAGAGAGGGATGGAGTAGGCTTATGAGGTTGTTTTGGTATGAAGGGAGATATTCTTTTCGTATCAATGCACTTAGAGTTACTTTTAGAGCCTGGAATTTCAAAATTAGAAGATGCTTTATGAAGAAAATATACGTCAGAACAGTTACTAAGGGTTTCATGATAAAATTTCTTACTGTGAAAGACATTTGACTTTTGGCAAGACATTAGATTAAAAAGTGTTTTTCTGGTAGACTTCACAACATCAATATTATGATCTAACAGGTTCACAGATAAAATTTGAGCTGCAAGAGCCAAAACACAAAGTACTGGATCAGAGTATCCACTGATAATTGAACTGATTGAGCCTTCAACTGGTTTAAGGACTAATGTTGTCAGGTCGGTTGGACCTAGTTCACCTAAACATCGCATGGCTTCCATCTGCACCTGTAAAGAAAGTAAACAAGTATAAACACATTGTGAGGAAAGCCAAAAGTTTTAATAACTTTGAGAAGAACCAACATTTTCATTTGCAGATGATGTTATGTCAATTAATTTACAAATGAGCTGATGGAGAACGCTTTCCTTGCAATCTTGGGAAGAGCCACGTCCTTGTTTTAGATCTTGGTATAAGAGTAGTA
Source organism: Frankliniella fusca (assembly GCA_029379305.1). Lineage (NCBI taxonomy): Eukaryota > Metazoa > Arthropoda > Insecta > Thysanoptera > Thripidae > Frankliniella > Frankliniella fusca. The sequence continues at coordinate 115,346 of JAHWGI010000516.1, read as the reverse complement.
ACTCCGGTTTCTTTTCGCATAACTGGAGAAAAATAATAAGATTTTAATTACTCACACTCTGTTGGGGATTTGGAATGAAATGTTGTCTCTCCCCTCCACCCCCGAGGTATATAGGTCGAAGGCCTGTAGCTGCGTTCAGATAAGTGGGTGTCTTGGGTGCCTAGGGTGTCTGAGCCCTGCGAATAGCATAGGGCCAGACACCCAAGGCACCCAAGACACCAATGTATCTGGACGTAGCTTGTCTGGCTAGTATAATAGGATTAATTTGATTTCTCTCACATTGCAATTACCTCTTTTCTCAGGAAATGAAGGCCATCAAACATAGAATTTTGATTGGCTAGCGTGTTGGATGCTGTAGAAGAACTCAGGAAATGTTCAATTTCTTCTTTGAGAGAAAAGCCATTTCCTTGATACTTCATTTCGCTGTGTACTTTTCTCATTTCAATAAATTTTGGAGATTCTGGAAAGGGGGGTAGGCAGCCTATAGCATCTCCTAGGCAAGAGCTATGAGTTATGACAAGAAGAGTCATCAGTTTAATGCTACTATCTGCCAATGCCCCTGAATCCATTGCAAATGGTATCAAACATCCAATGATAGTGGGTAGTAAATTTTTAAACACTGCTGAGGATGCAGGCAATATGTGTTGATAAAGAACATATAAAAAGCTACAAAGAAAAAGAACATTATTATTTAAAGAGTGTTATGCAGCAAGTATCACAGTGTGCGGTGGAGATCTTACCCACAAGAACCAATACACATGTCAATCATAACTGAGTTGGACTTATTCTCTTGGATCACATAAAGTAAGGTATGCGTTATGTCACTGAGTAAGAATTCGTCAATACTAGAAAAGTCACCTTTTCCTAAGCGGGAAGCAATGGCATGAACAAAAGCAGTATAGCTGTGCAGTGCTTTAACTTTTTGGTTTGTAGTTATAGATGTGCTCATAACTTCACGAAGTTGCAGTAGAACCTTTAGAATTAGGCCAGGCTGCTGATCCACACAATGGATAAGCAAATCTTGATCTATCATTGCAGTTTTCTGGAAAATTATGCAAAAAAGTTGAAGTACAGAAAGTAAATCAATGTTATTTTGAGGTGAAATAAATTCAATTTACCTGTATTTGTTTGAAAGTAGCAGAATATTCTTCAATAGAAATAAAAGTAATCATGGGCAGGACTTTGGTGGGGTCTAGCCCAAGTAGATTTTCATGATGAGAAGTGTCCCACACAAGACTTGTAATCTCAAACAAAATCTCATCAATTTGTGATAAAACTAAATCTCTAAGCTTATCAGAGTCCACTGTTGAAAGCAATAGCTCATGATGCTTGCAGGCACTTCTTGTTTCTGGGGTGCTTCTTTCCATCACTAAGAATGCTAAGTACTGCGCAAATACTGAGGGAAATGATTCCTGATAGCAAAAAAAAACTTTCAGATGACTGATTCCTTCAACATGGAAACAAGATCATTGAGGTAAAATAAAAGATTACATTGAGTATATGAGAAGTGGAACAATCAAGCTCCTTGCATATATAACTGAGGACGGGAGAGGGATTTTTGGTTTTGAGAATTTGAGGTAAAATGATTCTCTGGTATTTGATGAAGAAATCCTTAAATGATGATAAGTTTAACAAACTGCATGGAAAATCCTATTGGGATAAAAATGAAAAACAAAAAATAAATAAGCTAGGCATAATTTATGGTAAACACCTACAATGTTACGTATTGAACAGATGTGATTCTGAAAATCGCATCTCTCATGTCAAAACCTACCTGCAGTTGAAATCCCCACTGCAACCACTCATTCAAAATATAAGGAAGTGACTTTTCCAAATAGCTTTTTATACTAGGGAGGTTAAAAGTCAACACAAGTGATTGGAAAACCTTCTTAATCAGATCTGTCATAGGAACATATAGTAGTAGATAAGAATTACTACTGCAGCAGTTATAACAGCACCTTAACAACAATTTTCATTGAGCATTACCTTGATCCAAGTTCTTCTTTTTCATTAAACAAAACATTAATCGCAGAGCCCATAGCTGACACTTAGGGCTGCTGGCAAGAATAGAGGCCAGAACATGTAAAACTGTTGAAGTGCGATTGGATCCCTCATCTATAACTTCTTCACGGGTCATGTCATCTTCCTGAAAGAGAGAAAAAATGATAAAAAAAAAAAGAAAATATTGCTTAACACATTGCTTTGTCTGTTACGTCATACAAACCTTGACAATAAACAATTCATAAAGAATAAGAGACAATCTTTCAAACATAGTCTCCATCCAGCTTGAGCTATAGTGATGACCACAGAAAAGACTTGACACAATTGGCACTGCCGCTAATCGAACCTCATGGAAAGGGCTCAAAAGATGAAATAGAGAATCTTCAATAATTGCAGTATTCTTATCACTGTCCACAAATTTTTGTGACGCCTTTGGAGGAATGGTATCTGACTCAAGCACATCACTCAGGTTTAAAGGTGTTGCCCATCTGGCCCATTTTAATTCTTTATCCACCTATAAAAGAATAGTTTGACAATGTAAAGGAGGCAGATTTAAGTTCTAGAGAATTTCTTTTAATCAATAGATTGCATACCTTTAGCAACTCATGAAGACAAGAAATATATTGAATAGTAAACTTTGGTCCATATGTCATATTTCTAAATGGAGCAAGGAGAACTAAACAAGATTTTCTTCCCCAATTCCTTCCCTCCATGGCAACATGTTTAAACACATCTGTTGAAGTAATTTTATATTAATGAAAGAAAATATCAAAAAACTAAATGGAGATCTACTTTTTTTTCTTTCTTCTTTCCATTTTAGAACTGATTTTTAATTTACCTCTCAGGAGGTGCATAACATGGGATGACACATCTGCATCAGTTTTCCACTGCTTGCACACTGACCTCAGAAGAAGTATTATGGGGTACAGGTGCTTTTCTTGATCTAAATGAGTGCGACTCAATAGACCAGACAAACTGTGATGAATCTAGGGAAATGACAAAAAATGAAAATTTGAGTTTGTTAATCTACTAGAGTAATGGGATGAGAAGAAAGAAATATACCAATAAGAATGATGCCTCCCTCTTCAGATCACTTTCTGACAAAAATTTAACTATCCTCTGTATCACAGATATTTGCTTGGCATGCAAGTTGCTCTCAAGATTCAGACAGGAAAAAGATGTGATAACTTCAATACACAGGAACTGCAAGTTATCTGCATTTGTAAAACAGCAGAAACCAAAAATGTTTTCTGGTAATATCAACCTTTCACTCTCTTTGTTCAGCAGATATAAGTTTGGATTCTCATTTGATAAATCATATGTGAAGCTAACTAATGCCAGCAATATTGATTTGTTAGTTAAATCACAGAGGTGATTATTCAAATACGGCATATAGTCACTTCCATAGAGCCTCTTGAGAGAAAGCAACACGTTTAAAACATCTTCTAACTGTTTTTCATTTCCGATGCAACTTTCATCTACTTTCAGTACATCAGGAAGTAATGTTGAGAGATATTCCATTGATTTGGCAAGCATATTGTAAATTGAGATTTCTTTGAGAGATTCTTCTGTCACAACATAAAACTCTAATAAGCTGGACATCACATTTATAAGCAAAGTAGAAAAGCGAATAGAATCCAAGGTTAACAAAATTTTCCGCTCTTTCAATTTCGAAGCAGCTACTGTAGTTGTTAGAGAAGACTCCTCTGAAAGCTCTAACATTTTCTTTTCAATATTCAAGTACTTTTCCTTGATCAAATTTTCTAGTTTTTCTTTGGAAACAAAATCCACTACACAAGATGATAATCTATTTGAGTTTTCATTGGAGGTTTGTCTCAGATCTTCAAGGTTCAAAGGTAGGAGTAGTCCACCTTCGAATGCACTAACACAATAGTTTTCCTGAAATGACATCCCTTCAAGGAGTCTGTCACTTTTGGATGTTAAAATCTTCTGATTACATGCAGACTCATGTCTAACTCTTAGGATTAGAGTCACCAAAACCTTTGAGGTCAGCTTTGGTTCAAGAACAATATCAGAACCATACGAAAATAGCCAATCCAGTAAGACTATACGAGCTGAACTTATGGGCACGTCCCAAGGGTCAGGATTGATAATTTCTGAACTCTCAGGGAGGTGATAGTGAGAAAGGAGTATGAACAGAGTTTCAATGCTTGCATCTGATAGTGGAAAAATACGACGCTGGAACATCCGCAAGAGACTTTGAAGTCCAGAAGTTGGTGCTGCCCTCTCAGAGATAAGAGTTTGCAGAAGGGGATGGATTTCACTCTGAGTAGAACTTACAGATCTTAAACTGGTATCCCATATCTTCAGCAAAATGTCAGGACTAAGACTCCTCTGATTCAAAATCTTGACAAGTTGCTCACAACACATGTTAACATACTTCAATGTCTCTTGGTTCTGCCAATTTGATTGAATTTCACTTATTATTTGCACCAATACTAACAAATCACCATCAGGAAACAAAGTGGGGTATTTTTTCAAAATTGCCAAAACTAGAATCGGCCAACTAGAATTATCTGTTCTGCAAGATTTAAGCTCGTCAAATAATTCTTCAGTGCTGGTCATCCACTTGCGCCGTTTGACAGCTGGACCTCCATCCACATCCTCTGTTTCATTCAAGGTGACAGAAGTGTCATAAGACTGCTTCGTTTCATCAAGTAGGTGATAGAAAAGTTCCACACAGAGATCTAGAAAATTTTCAGACAGAGGATCAACTTGCTTTCTTTCACTTCTGGAAATTGTGTCAATAACAATGCGAAACATGCCATGCATGAAACGAGTCCACTTCTTCCAATCACAAGCATAAGCAGCTCCATTATCTCGCTTGGCTCCATTTGGATGATGACACTGAACTTGAATACGCAAGAAGTCTATGACCACTTTGCTTAATAAAGTTTTGTCATCACCTTTTTTTTTAAACAATTGTAAAACAGTCGGTAAGATTAATTCTCCAAGATGACAAACACCTGTACGACTTTCTTTGGCAACAAGTGTACAAGTGTTCAAAACCAATTGTAACAGAACATCTTGAAGAGAGCATTGTTCATAAAAGGCAAAGAATTTAATCTCCAATAAAGGCAACAGCTTGCTTTTTACCAAGAGACATAAATGACTCTGATGACAGCAAGAAGAAATCACACTGTTCATAAGCTCTATGGCTTGGTAATAGAATCCACTTATCAACTCTCTTTCAAGATCTATGAAGCTCAGAACATGGTGAAAGAGCTGATCCCAATCACTTGAGTGTAAGGAATTTCTGTATTGCCTTATTGGGAGGACATTTTTTTGCATGATAGCTATATAAAGATCTCCACAGGTTTTCAGCAGATATCTGTCTGAAAATATTCTGAAGCAGGCTTCTGTAATTTCTGATAAGGAAATTGTAGGCTTTGAAGCATTAGCCTTTTGTAAAACTACATCAGCAAGTGAAGAGAAAAGTCGTTTTGCATTCTCCCTGTTTGAAATAGTAGTAGCAGAGGCACTTTTGCTACTCTCTTCAGTTTTCCAGCATTCAGATTCCTGAAAACAATGTACAAGATAAAGAAACAACCGAGAGAAGATATGTCAGATATGTGTGTGTGAGTAAAGAATGAGAATTACCAAGAGAAGGGCTCGATGAGCACATTTAAAGAGCTCTGTCCAATTGACTTGATCCAAATGGGTATTTCTGTTGAGCAACTGAATAGCACTGTCCTCAGAGAGTAATTCCTTGAGGCCTTGTACCCCTTTCTGCACCAAAATAAAACCTTGTGTTAACAACATACAAACTTATGAGGATGGTTGATCCATTTTGGAATTACATACTTTTCTTTCTGTCTTTTTCTGTGACTGACATAATTGAATATGCTCCAAAAGTTTGAACTCCATGTTAAAAAAGAAACAACAATCTCACTCTGCAGAGCTCACAATACCATAGCTGGAGAATTATATTAAGTTACTAGGAAAACAATAACCTGAGCAGAAACAGGAAGGGAATATAAACATTAATTTGAAGAATCACGATGTAATCGGAAAAAATTCCTCAAAATACAGTACACGTAATGCATCCTGAAACTACATTGAAGTAGGCACAAGCAGCAGGTTAGTCGTCCGAGAGAAATAAACATGAGTGTGTAACAGTTGCGATGGTACTGTTCTAGCAATGACGTAGTTTCCGAGAGGATTTTTGATATTGATGTCTTAATACGAACTAACGACCAATCTATGCTTGTCGAGAACACGTTGAGATTGCTCGAGGTAAACACTAAGGGAGCCGACTGCAGACAGCGTTTTGGATTTGACATATCGCACGAAGTCGCGCCACAAAGAGCTCCCCGCGATAGTCTCGAACAGGCCTTTTCCGGGTCGAAGGTCGAAAGCTTGCGGAAATGCTAGCAGACGTCCAATATTTGAATAATCTGACTGACTGACTGGTTCCAGTATACTCCAACGAGCCTAAGTAAGTACTGCGCTTGCCCTTTTTCTTTCGTGGGGGAGGGTAACAACCTGAGTATCTAGTTCCTTTTCATTAGGCATTAGATCCGTGTTCTTCTTACTATGACATGACACTGAGTTAAGCTCATTTGAAGATCCTTATGTCTTTTTCAATTGATATTTTCGCGCTCATCTCTACTAAATTTAAAACACAAAGGAAAAAATAATTCTTTCAATTATCATTCTGTATAAAAGAAACCGATTTTTTTAAATAAAAAAAATACAATTTGTAAATCTCATTTTTATTTTTCTTAAAAACTTTACACTGGTATTGTTTAAATTAACTTACATCGAGAATCACATCACAGGATTTGAGCCCACCCACTTTGGTTTGAAAGTTGTCCGCCTGGAAGGCATGAACTTATAAGAAAATTGTAGCAGGCAGAGCCTGTTGCACATCATATTTGTGAATTGAAACAAAGTATGGAAGTAACACAGTTGGATTTTCAATCAGTGTAATTTTCCAACACTATGTTGAGGTGTCTCCCAATTGTGGCAAAAATGTCTGGCAACTTGCCTCTTTCGTTTTTAAAAGATTTCTTTTTATTTCATAACATCCAGTCTCAACTGTCAATTTCTCTAGCCACCACAAAAAGCAGCAGGAGGAAGAGGCAAAGATAATTTCTGACTCCTACTTCTTGGCACGCGTTGCTTAAGTGGGGCGTGCTGATATTTGCAGTGATAGTTGCCTGGACGCTGGTCTTCTTCTTCGTGCCGTCATCTGCGACCACGCTGCTGGCCACAACTTCAGGCTGGGGTGCAGGTTGTATGGAGCTCGGTGAAGCGACCTTGCCCAGCTCGGGTCCGCCGCACATGTGGTCCTGGGAACAGGAAAGCAGGCGTGGAGTCGATAGGCAGTCCAGGGAGAGTGAGACAGCTCCCGAGGTCTGCGATAAGACTACTGCACTGGAAATTCGACTTTACGATTGTCACTCTCTGGCCAGTGATTTTTCCTCGGATTTTTTTTCCTCCTCTGCTGCCACACACGCTACACGTGCGCGCGACGCACCTTTATTCGAGGCGGCGCCGTGTAGTTGTCCTTCCCCGAGCGGCAGCGCTCGGCGAAGTCGACGAGGCACGCGATGTAGGCGATGGCGTGCGGGATGTAGGTCTGGTCCATGGAGCCCCCGAGGAGCGCGGCCGCCAGCGGCCCCTGGGAGTACACGGGCACGTCCTCGCCGCCGTGGGTCGCCCACTGGCGCGGCACGGCGGACGCGTGCACTCTGTTCCGCGCCTGGCGCCATGAGAGAAGGACGGCGTGTGGAGGAGAAGCGTTGCAGTTTGCAAAGGCATTACATTTGTAAGGATTTGACAGCGAAGTCCTCACCTCTTCGTCCTCCGCCATGCTGGGGTGGCCCGGGAGCCCCAGCCCCAGGGGCCCGGGCTGGGCGCGGGTGCGGTTGGGCGGCACGGCGCGCGGGACGCTGTAGCCGGGGCCGTTGCCGTACAGCAGCGTGGAGTACGCCATGCCATCCACGTCGGACACCTTGGAGTCGACGCCTGAGGGTCAGCAGGAGAGCCGGGCCGGGCGGAGCCCGACGTACAGGTACAGTAGTTACACATACACAGCTTCAGACTGATTAAGAAGAGCGCTCTCCTTGCTCTATCTCTCTCGCACCTAAGCGGCGCACCACATGAGTGCAAGAGAGAAAGAGCGAGGAGAGCGCGCTCTTTTCTAAATCAGTCGGCAGGCGACCGGGGCCCAATCGCAGGGGTGGTGACCGAGGGCCCAGGGGCCCAAAAGCAGGCCGCGGCAGGGCCTTGCAGGGCAGCGCCGCGCGCCGCCGGGATACAAACTTTTCTTCGCACCTCCTCCCTCTCCCCGTTGCGGTGGACGGCGAAAGCGCCATCGAGCCTAATTGGCTGGCTGCTGTTTTTATTAAAGGCTCCGGAAATTATTACAGGAAACTTTTATTGCAACCTCTTTGCCCGCGACGAGGACCTCCTTCTCTCCTTTCCTCTCGTCGCCGAGCCCGGAGCCGGATCAGCGCGCAGCGCGGGGCCTTCCCCCTCTCTCTCCCTCTCTCTCTCTCCCCCTCTCCCTCTCCCCCGCACTTCACGTCTCGCCTTCGCACTCCGAGCGAAGAACAAAACCAGACCAGAGGGAGCAGACTGTAGCGCGGGCCGGCGGGCCGGGCCAGGGACCAGAGCCCAATAAAATGGAGAGCTTGGACTCCTGCCATCGTATCACCCTGCTTGCCCTGCCCTTGCCGGCCCGGGCGCCCGGGCCCGGCCCGAGGAGGACCGCGCCCAGGAGCCAAGCCGTTCACCAGTAAGGGGTTGGGAGTGGGCCTCGCGCCCTGTCCCCCCCTCCCCTCCCCTCCCCGCCTCCGGAGCCGGATGTACGTGGAGGAAGTGGCAGGCTGCAATTGTTTTCGCTGCGCCCCTCGACGCGCGTCCCTCGTGCGGCTCGCCCTGCTCGCACAACAACAACATAAAAAAAAACCGTGGTCGGTAAGTCTTTAAAAAAAAATTATTTATTTTTAAAAAATTATTATTAATAAATTATCATTATTTATCATTCTGACTGCTGTGGCTCTCCGCGCACAGCACCGCAGTCAAAAAAAAGTGGTTTCGAAATGACGGCGCCGGCGACTCGGCGTGGCGCCGCCCGCCGCCGCCACCCGTCCATATGCACGCCTGTTGTTATTTGCGCTGCTGTTTATTTCATGGCGGCGGCGTTGTTTTGTTCTGCTGTAGCAGAGAGGTGTGGGTGCGCGCGTGTGTGTGTGTGTGTGTGTGTGTGTGTGTGAGAGAGAGAGACAGACAGACAGAGAGAGAGAGAGAGAGAGAGAGAGAGAGAGAGAGAGAGAGAGAGAGAGGGGGGGAGAGAGAGAGTTTACTGAGCCCCTCCCGCAGCCCTGAGCCCTGCAGCTTGCGTGTAAGTATGTACACACCAGCGCTCACACCTCCTCGCCTCCGCCCCCGGGCCGCCCACACACCCACCACCCGTCTCTCGGAAACACACACACACACACACACACACACACACACACACACACACACACACACAACTAGTCCTCCTGTGCGCGCCCCATGGGGGCTGTAGACGGGGTTAGGGTGGCCGTATGGCTACGGTGGTGCGGCTACTCGGCACTCCCTGTGGTCTCCCCCGTGCTCCACGTAGAACCTCCCACCCCACCCCTCTGCAGCGGCCTCCAGCCTACAGAGTTCCGCACCCCTGCTGAACCCTGTGCCCCGCGCCCCGCACCCCCGCGCCCTGCACCCCCGCACCCTGCACCCCCGCGCCCTGCGCCCCCGCGCCATGCACCCCCGCACCCTGCACCCCCGCGCCCTGCGCCCCCGCGCCATGCACCCCCGCACCCTGCGCCCCCGCGCCATGCACCCCCGCACCCTGCACCCCCGCACCCTGCACCCCCGCGCCCTGCGCCCCCGCACCCCCGCGCCCTGCGCCCCCGCGCCATGCACCCCCGCACCCTGCATCCCCGCGCCCCGCACCCCCGCGTCCTGCACCCCCGCGCCCCACACCACCCCAACTCCGGCAGCAGCACCAGCAGCACGCTGCAGCGCCAGCACATCACATGACGGCGCTGAGCCTGGCCCCGACCCGCACCTGCCGGGCGCCGGGCCCCACTCAGCTGCGTGCGGCGCACTCATAATAATTAGGCGGAGTGGCCGAGTTACCTCGAAAAAGTCAGACAAAAAAATTTAAAAAAATTAAAAAATAAGCGCGGCTGCTTAAAAAATTTTCAAAAGTCATAGAAAACCCTATCGCAAATTCTGGGTTAAAAGTTTACTCCCCGAAGACGGCCACCTGACGTACCCAGGATGGGGTTGCCCCGCGGCGTGGCCAGCCCGCCCAGCGTGAGGACGTGCGAGTGGTCGGCCGTGAGCACGATGAGGGTCTCGGTGACGTCCACCAGCTCCATGGCGGCCAGCAGCGCTGACTCGAGCGCCAGCGTCTCGTCCAGCGCGCGGTAGGCGTTGTTGTAGTGGTGGGCGTGGTCGATGCGCCCGCCTGTGCACACACACACAGTTTCACTTCACGGTCATCCGCTCATCGTCCTATCCAAATCACCAAATGAAGGAAAATGGAAACAAAAGAAATCGCCATGGATTCAAGTAAGTTATTGTGACGCTCAGTTGCAGGTAAAGTGAACTTTATTTTACATGAGCGAAAAATTATTCACGCACAATGAATATTGCTCATAGGCGTACGAATGGGAACTCGCCCACCTAGTACACACGCGTGTGAGAAAAAAGTTACCGCCACCTTGAAAGTGAGCGATGTTCGTACGCGCCTGGAATTCCAGCGAAAATAAAGTCACACGTGTAGTACGTTACCTTCGATGAAGAGGAAGAAGCCCCTGGGGTTGCGCGTGAGCACGGCGAGGGCGGCGCGCGTCATGTCCGCGAGCGAGGGGTCGCCGTCGGGCCCGGCGTCCCGGTCCGCCTCGAAGTCCATGTGCGAGTAGGAGAAGAGGCCGAGCAGGTGGGTGAGGCCGGGCGCGGCCGCGGCCGCCTGCAGCTGCGCCTTGTTCCACGCGTACTGCGCGCGCAGCCCGCGCCGCGCCTTGTCCTTGAGCCACTCGTCCACCAGGTCGCGGCCGTCCAGCCGCCGGCCCTCCTCGTGCGGGGCCTCGGGGTCCTTGGCCGTCTTGGCCATGAAGTGGCGCCGCCCGCCGCCCAGCGCCACCTGCGGGCGAGAGAGAGAGAGAGAGAGAGAGAGAGAGAGAGTGAGAGGCGTCGCGTCATCCCTTATTCATTATCGCTACGCTACGCTGCTTTAAGGTTTACAACGAGACGGCGGCGGGAAAACTGTTTTATTCTCGCCCACAGATCCGCGCCCCTCTCCCAGCCCCCATAGGATCAGAAGATGGTTTTGTAGTGCCCTCTCACTCACCCCAAGTGGCCGAGACCCGTGCGTGTGACAAGGACGGAGATACGAAAGCGCTCTTCTGAATCTGACGGCTGGTTCACCCTCCACCTGCCCTGACCCACCCCCTTCCCCCTCCTCCTGCGCAGACCAGCTGTCGCCGAGATTGCCCCTCCTCCATGTAAGCCCAGTACAGGGCCCGGCTGGGCCAGGCGGGCGCCTAACGCTGATCCTCTTTGCAGGCTCCGTTGTAAAGGCGCCAGGCAGGCGCCGGCGTCGCCTCGGCCTCGGTGTCCTACCCGGAGAGACCCAAGTCCCCCCCTCCCCCCGGGACGTGTATATGCTACGCACGCATCACACACCGCGGTTTTCGGTCGTGTTGCAGCGCCGACGACCCGGCCGCCCTTCACCCAAGGATGCGAGGGAAACAGATAAGATCATTGTGGAGACGGTTACACATGCCAGATTTTCACCGAACTTCAGTCGAATTTGCACACAATATTTGCTGTTTTGCTATTGTTATTTTAGATTTGTCCCTTTCCTGAAAGTACGAGAAATGTTTAATTAAAAGTTTCATTTTGCAGTTCGCAGGTCAGGCTTCAACTTTTGAATACGAGAGGATTTTGTTTGTCACAGCTGCCAGCCACGGAAAGAATAGAATTTGAAATATTTTACAACTCTGGAAGGAAGTTTTAACGCGTTCCTCCATAAATATCCATGAAACGACCGCAAAAAGATTTTGGTTTCAATTTCTTCATTCACATTCATAAAGCAAACGGAGCGACATGTTTTCGGAGTGAAATAGGTTGGTTCATCCGCTTTTTGAAATCTAGGTTGGCAGCTCTGCAGCAATAGTTGAATGCGTCATCGCTAACCGGCACCGGTCGTGTCGCTCGCTCGCCCGCGGTCGCCATTTATTCTAATCTATTTTAATCCGTTTTTCTCATTAATGCCGAACGTTGTTAAAGAAACGATACATGTGACTGATCGATACCGATGTCGCTGCAACCAAATCGCAGGGCGATGGCGATAATCGCGTTCCCACGGCTTCAGCCAGCCCGCGCTCTGGTGGGACTTGTCAAGACTTGCATCTCTGTGTCGAGAGCCCTGCGACCGTGGCCAGCTGAGGGATGGTGCTTTCGACAAAGAGGTAAGCCTCTCACCACCCAGGTTCGGTTAGACAGTGAGATTAGAATTTAATTTCATCAGCGCCTCTGCGTACGGCGCGGCCTGTGTCCGAATGCTGCATGCTTATGCTGCTCAGCTGACGGCCCGGGCCGTCTTTCAGGTTTACCCGCCATTGTTCACAAACATCTGGAGATGTTGGTACCTTCCCTTTGTGCCCCTGTTGAACGTTTCTCGACCACTTGCAGTAATTTCGTTCGGCCCTTAGACTTTACTGATAATTATACGGCGAATACTTCAGTAGACGTATATCCAAGTGGGAAACAACTCGGAAATCTGAGTACACCTTGGTAATTCAGAAAAATTCAGAAAAAAATCAGCAAAGTTTAGAAAAATTCAGGAAAATTCAAATAAATTCAGGAAAACTTATAAAAATGCAGGTCAAATTTAAGTAAAAATTCACAAAAAAAATACGAAAATTCACATGAGTGCACTAAAATTCATAGTTGTTTCCGCCTCGCACATATGCGGTAACTGGTACCCGGTACCCCTAGTCCCTCTCCCCCCTTCCGGGCCCTTTCCCGCCGCCCCTGGAGCGCATCGTCTCCATCCCCCCCCCCCCCCCCGACTCCTACTTATTAGGCGCTCAGCCGACTGATTCAGAAGATCGCTCTCATCCCTCCGTCCCTGTTGCACCCTCAGCGGTGCCCTAGGCTGGCCATGGTAGTGCTCCATGAGTGCGACGAAGACAGGCGTACGAAAGCGATCTTCGGAATCGCTCGGCAGTGCCTCCCTACCTCTAGGACGAACCGACCCGCCCGTGGCAGCGCGGCGGGGGTGCGGCGCGTCCCTCCGGCTGGCCTGGGGCCTGGGGCCTGGGGCCCGGGACTGCAGGGGGATGGGATGGGAGAGTCCGTGTGCGCGTCGCCTGCTCCCCGGCGCTGGGGCGCCTCGGCCTCGGCCCCCCGCGCGGCGGGTGCAGCGCCCGCCCCCCTCCGCCACACCGGGTGCGGTAGCGGCAGCGGCGGTCACCCTCTGCCCCGCGCCCCGCCCCGCCCCGCCCCGCCCGAGGCGCTTCGCTCCTCCGCCTAATAAGCTTGCGGTTTGGACGCGAGCGGCAAGTTATACGCAGCCTCTTCCCCTTCTCCTCCTCCACCTCTGCCACCACCTCCCACGACCCCTGCTGCTGCCATCCTCTCCCCTCCCCTCCCCGGCGTGACTAATTGGCACTTTGTGGGGCATACCCTAGGCTGGCCCGCACCCGCCGAGCGCTTCAGTCATTTGCGTATTTATTTATCGACGGCAGCAAACTCGCGGCGTGACCGCAGCTTCCCCACCTCTATCCGCCCTGCCCCGCCCCGCCCCGCCACCCTGCCCCACCCCACCCCGCTCGGCCCCACCCCCACCGCAGCGCCCGCGGCGGAGAGCTGTTGCTGCACGCTCAGTCCAGCCGCGTTCTGGAATACCTGTGGTTTTATCGTAAATTTCGCCAACCTGGCTATGATTACCTTTCCGTCAACACGGTTTGGGCAGGGGCGTGGGGGTGGAGAAATCGTGTTGGAGTCGAAGTGCTGCTGCTCTGCGTGCGTGGCGGCCGGCGGCAACCTCAGCGCTGTGGGGTACAGGTAGGTGCTCCGGGGAAATGAACGGGAAACACGCGTTGTCCGCAGCGCGAAACATCCGCGGGGGAGAGCTATACCGCGTCCCCGCTACGCTACGCCCCGTCACGCACCGCCCTGCCCTGCCCCACCCCACCGCGCCCTAAATCTCTGAGTTCGTTTGGCGTAGAGACTTTTCACTAATGCCGCGCGGTCCACGTCGCGGGTCCTGGCCAGGTCCATCTCCTGCTCCCGCATGTCGTAAAGAATATTTCATTTCCGGAGTCAAAGCAACCCCCCCCCCTCTGCCCACCCTACAAGGGTGATTCTGTACAGTATGGTCTCGTGGTCTGTGTGCAGCGCAGCGCGCAGCTCCGCTCGGCCTTGCTCCCACCTCTCTCCGAGCCTGGAGGTTCTCGACTGGTTTGGCCACGCGGCGCCGCCCAAGTCGTTGTTTTTTTTTCTTTCTTAAGTGAATATAACATCTATTTCTCCCCTGTCACGGGAGGGAGGGAGGGGAGAGCCCGCGTGCCCACCGTGGGTCCGGCGGGTTCTGGCGGGAGGCAGGCGAGGCGAGGCGAGAGGCGCAGCTGAAGAAAATTCTCCCCTAATCTGTGTTGTGGTAAAGCCAATTGCAGCAGGGCAAGCCGCGCCCAAGCTGGGCCGACCACACGGTGCCCTACCCCTGCCCTGCCCTGCCCACCGCGCTCCCGAAGCCCTCTTCGCTTCTCCTGTGGGCACCGCCCCCCGCTCCCGCCCCCACACTTCCCTCCCCCCCTCGCCCCGGTCCCATGTTAAACTCGTTACAAGTCAAGTTCAGCCGTTAGGGCGGGTCATGGGCGGGCCTTGGTCGGGCTACGAGTGTGGTGCCGCCGCTGGCCCCTTGTACCACGAACATCGAGGAGGAAACAACTCTGATATTTTTGTACACGTCGCAATTCTGATAAATTCTGAAAAAAATAATAAAAATTTTGAAAAATTCCCCCCAAAATCAGAAAAATTAAGGAAAAAATTTGAAAATTTCAGGAAAATGAACAAAAAAGTTAGGCAAGATTCTAGTGAAAAATCACAAAAATTCTATAAAAATTCACGAAAATTCTCAAATTTACAAAATGTGTACATTAAAATTCAGAGTTATTTCCCCCTGGACAAACACGCTGGCCGTGCGTAGCAGGGGCAGGGGCAACGCCACGGCTTGGCGTAAATCTCCAAAAACTTCACTTGCAATCATTTTTAAAATTTTTTTTTTTGTTAAGATAGGGAAACTTTGAAAGTTTTAAATTTTTTTTTTTTGTTAAGATAGGGAAACTTTGAAAGACTCCCTGACCTTGAGGAAAACTCCCGAGATTTTTGAGGGTGTTTCCTTAAAAAAATTAGGAAACTTCCCTCCCTTTTTTGGGGGGAAGGGGGGGGGCAACACCGTGGCTCACTGGGACATTCACCGTAAAAATTGAAAAATCACTGAAAGCCGCATTTGCTTTTCGCTTTACTGTGTGGCTTACAGGAAAAATCACAGTAGCTTTTATTAGTGCTCCCCGAGTAGTCTGAACGAGAATTTTCAATTTGAAGCCCCCCTCGACATGATTGGCATCCCCGTGCAGGAGGACCCGGTGCTCGGTACTCACGTTGAGGTTGTAGCCCGGCTCCTCCTCCACGAGCTGGCGCGCGATGTCCTTGCAGACGCGCCGGCTGCTGGGCGGCACCTTGCCGTCGTCCTCCCAGTAGCGCGAGGCGGCGTGAGCGTACAGCGCGGCCGGCGTGGCGTGCGTCAGCCGCGTCGTCGTCACCAACCCCGTCGCCTTGCCTACGATAGACAGACAGGTCGTGTCGATCAGGTCCCATGTACTGTTTGGCAAACCCATGCAAGAGTGGGACTGTCACACACATGTCTCATTCACATACTTAGTGATTGGGAAAATGTAAAGACGTGAGTTTTCCTGGGAATTTTACACACCAGGAGGCACAGGTGTAAGAATGGACATTCACACCACCTTCACGTGTTCACACTCTTCGGTTACCATTGGAATATTGACAAGGTTTAATTTTTTTTATTAAAAAAAAAAAATGGCCACTAGTCAGCTGACACGCACCCTCCTGCTGCGCCCAGCTCACGAGCGACGGCACCCTGGAGTTGTGTGTGGTGGCGCAGTTCTCGAAGCGGCCGCGCGCGTCCATCCCCACCGTCTCGAAGTTGGCCTTGACGCCGCACATGAGCGCCGTGGCGCACGCCGAGGACTCGCCCACCTGAGCGTCGGCGTTGTAGGTCTGCGAAGAAAGAAAAAAAAGGCAACGATACTCTGAGAAATGATAGCACATCGTGAGATACAAAAATAACAATTGGAAACTTGTCCCTGCCGTTTTCACTTTATTCGGTGAGCTGATCGCCTCCCCCCCTCCCCCCATTCCTCCCTCTTGCGACCAGCCCCAGGCCACTCGACCCGCCATCATGTCCAGAACATCGGTGATTTTAACAAAAGGGCCAGCGCGAGGCGGTGGAGATAGCCTACAGGCAATAAATTGAGCGAGTCGAATGACCTCTGCTCGCTCTGGCCAGCAGCACCAGCAGCGATGGCGGAAAAAAAAGCACATTTATCGGAAAACGTAACGCGTGTAGCTATGGGTGCCGTACTGCACTAGGAGGCACCTAGTCCGCCCCGCTCCGCCCCGCCCCTGCCCGGCGCTGCGGCCTGACCCCCCGCCCCGCGTCCCGGCCGTTCATTCAATCACCCAGCAGTTTGCCACCCCTCCCCGCCTGGCTGCAGCTGTAGCGGAGTGCTGCATTATTTCGACATTGAGTCTAGAACCCTCCCCTTGCCCCCTGCACCCGCACCCGCTCTCCTAGCAGAGCCCAGACCGCAACCCCTACCCCCATTTTAGGAAAGAAAAAAGAGGAAAAGAAAAACGAAAGTTAAACTAGTTGATATGTTTCTGATTATTATTGTAAGTATTTTGTTATCAAAAATTTCACTTACAAAGAAAACACGCTACTGAGCTTTCACCTTAAATTTTCCTCCTTCCACCTGCCTCAGCCAAATTTTACAAAACTCGCGGTAAATGTCAACTAACATCAGTAAGTTTGACTAAATTGCTCTCCTGGGCCGCGTCAGGCACCGCGCTGGACCCTTTCGCTGGCCGCGTTACGCCGGTCCCCTGCGGACGGCCCCTCCCCGCCCCGCCCCGCCCCGTCCAAGCTCATTTCCATCGCCGTGATGCAGTTGCAGGGGGTGGACTTTATGTTATTCAGCCAGAAAGTTCTGAGGGCAACTTTGGTTCTGGTGTGGGCGTGGACGGTACCACAAGGAGGCGGGGCGGGGGACAGGGGCAGTGACGGGACAGGGAGAGAAGGGTGATGATAGTAAAGGCAAAGAAAAGGGCGGGGAGTTATAAAACCTGGAGCGAGAGAGAGAGAGAGAGAGAGAGAGAGAGAGAGAGAGAGAGAGAGAGAGAGAGAGAGAGGGGGGGGGGAAGGTGGAGAGGGGTCTGAGTTGGAAACGCATGAAGAAGTGAGTGGCAGGGCAGCGCAGCAGTCCCGCACTTCCACACAGTGCGCCGACAGTCATAAATCGGGAGGGATCGGGGTGCACGGGGGTGGGGGTTTCAGGGGGTTGCGGGGGTGCACAGGGTGGGGGTGTAGGGGGTTGCAGCAGGGAGTTGCGGGGCGCATGAGGATCCCCCTCCCGCCCGGCTCCGCCACTCCACGCCACGCAATAGGCTCACGAGGTGCTGGGCTGCTGCGCTGCGGAGAGTGGTGAAGTGAAGGGAAGTGAAGTGTACGAAACGACTGAGTGACTCGCGGGAGGGAAAGTGTATGTGAGAAAGAGAAAAGAGGGTGAAGGACGCTCGCGGCCCGGCCCGGCCCGTGCCATGCCCCGCCCCGCGGCTTATTTCTTATTCCGTCGGAGTTTTGTTTAAATCCCACCCTTCCGACTCGGGGCCGTAAAAAAAAAGAATATCAGGCACACTCTGGGAGGGTCGTTGGGGTTTCAGTGCGGTACACCGTGCGCAGGTCCGGTGCGGGCCGCAACGGGACGGATGGGAGAGGAGGACGAGGAAATTAATTATTTTTAAATAGAATTTTTTGTGGACCTTAGTTTTTTTTAAATTATTATTGCTAGCGGTGTGTACTGTAATTTTGGTTCAACACGGCAATAATACACTCCGCGTACACAAATAAATATAATAGTTAGTGCCGTGCATGAAACGTACGGCGCGGACCGTATACTGTTAAAAATTTTGTTGTAAATTAACAGTAAAAGTATTGTTAAGTTTGTTAGCAGCAAATCCCGTTTTAAAACAGGAAAAATTGTAAATTTACAACTATGGGGAAAATCTCAGAATCATTTTTTCGTCGAAATGTATTGACTTCTTTTTGCACTTAAAACTCTCTTCTGTAGTATTACAAAATTGCTGTATTTCGAACAGTAAGGGCTGTTAACAAAATTAACAGCGCATTTCCTGTAAAGCACCAGCATACATAGTGATACTCATTCACTGTTCTTTGAAAGTGCTGCTGAAATAATCCATATGGAGTACAGTTTCTAATTGATGAAAGAAAAGCTGTTCAGAAGCAGGATTCCCGTAAAACAGATGGTCGTCAGGCAACAACTTTTTCTAACAGTGTAGACAAACCTTAAGCGCCAATTATTTTTTTGGCAGTGTGTCTCCCTCCCCATAAACAGTGTTCAAAAATCGCCGTGTTTTCCCAGCAATTCCTCGATACGGAGCAATTGTGAAATCCCAACACTCCTCTGTAATCAAAAAAGGACCCTTTTACTGCCTCAAAGAGAAATATAAATCAGTCGACCACTTTTTGAAGCCAGTTTATTTTAAATACAGAGGATAGTTGTAATTTCCCGAAGAGTTCTGGTTAAAATACGGAGGACAGTCGTTATTTCCCGAAGAGTTCTGGTTTAAATACAGAGGACTGTTGTAATTTAACATCTTTTTTCACAACAGATCACTGTAAAACGAGGAGCGATGTTATCGCTCCTGGGGGAGCGATTTTGTGAATCCAATTTCATCACTCCTGGAGGAGCAACTATGTCACGAAAATCGCTCGTTTAGAGTCATTTTGCGTCATTTTCGGCTAAAAAATGAGTGATATTCGGTTACCAAATGTCTCAATTGAATTAATGTCGCGAATATCGCTCAATTTGAGCGATGAAGATATGGGTCGCTGTGTTCGAGTGAGGAAAATCGCTCCTTGTTTTTTACAGTGATGTGCTGTGAATTTCCAACATTTTTTTTAAAACAGTGTATACCATCCCCCTCTCGTTACTTCCGCTCGCTCTGCACCGCACCGGGTCGCCCCGTCCGTCCCGTCACCTCTTCCATTGTTACCACCGCAACGGGCTTAAGGGTGACATTTTGTCACGTTTCCTACCCCCAGCCCCAGCGTTTATTTCGTAGCTCTTGGGGGGTTGGCCCTCCTCGCGGTCCTCCCTGAAGACACTCCAATGGAAAATCCATGAGCCGTGATGTTCACGAGAGAGCGCGAAATTCGTGACTTCGATGCATGTACGACGGTACATCTGCCGTTTTGTTCCGCAAGATTTTGTGTTAGCCTTGACTCTCTCCCGGACAGTTTGTCCCCCTCTCTCTCTCGCGCGCGCTCCTGCCCATTTGCGTCCTTTGCGCGGGGCGGATTTGAATCCGTCACCTCCTCGCAGGCCTCGTGCCCGCGCGCCCCGTCTCCCCCCGCGCAACACAATCATGGGGTCACAACAACAGGAACGCTCCCTTCCCCTCCCTTCCTCCCATCCCTTCCTCCCCTCTCCTCACCTCTCACCCGCCCCCTTTCTACGCCCCCCCCCCAATGTGCCCTATGTGTCCGATTGTGTGCTCTGCTAAGGTAGGCACGGAGACTTTGACGAGCCGTGTGCTGTGTTTGGCTTCAGCCAGCAGCCAGCAGCCCGGCAACAAGTCAATTGTGTCAAGTAAGGGCCTCCCTTCCGCTCTCCCTGCTTCTCTGCGCGTGTGGTGGTTACACACCGCAGACTCGCATTTCCCCTTTCTTTGCGAGATTGCGAAAAATCTATTTACCCAGCCAGCAGAGTCAGCAGAGTGTTTAATATATGAGATTACCGCGCGCGCGCTAGCCGGCGCAGCAGCAGCACCCCAATCTGTGGTGGCGTTGTGGCGGATGTGTGGCCTAGCAGCATTGCACACCTCTGTGCGAAAATTCGATATAAGAGTGTGGGAGTGAGTGAGACAGTGCCGGGTGCCTCGGAGGGTGCGAGAGAGGGAGAGGGAGAGTGAGAGAGATTTGATTTGATTTTTATTGCCACTGAACTACAATTTGCAGTATGGACCGTCTATATACAGGGTTTAGAAACCATGGTCGTGAGAGGGAGAGAGAGAGAGAGAGAGAGAGAGAGAGAGAGAGAGAGAGAGAGAGAGAGAGAGAGAGAGAGAGAGAGAGAGAGAGAGACGGCTGTCCGCTCTATTAGGCCCTGGTGACCAGCCCGGTGGCAGCAGGGCGGGGTAGAACTTGCACTCCGCGACCTCTGGCGGTAAATCATGGGAAAGGACGCTGCTGCTCGGCTGGGCGCCCTTCCTCCTCACTCCGCTCTGTTCAGTATTCTCCGGAACGCGGGCGGCTGGAGTGATTTGACTTCCCCCCAACCTTCCCCCTCCGTCTCTCTCTCTCTCTCACCCCGTTCTGTCTCCCTTATATACCCTAACTCATACTCTCTCTCTCTCTCTCTCTCTCTCTCTCTCTCTCTCTCTCTCTCTCTCTCTCTCTCTCTCTCTCTCTCTCTCTCTCTCTCTCTCTCTCTCTCGCTTTCCCCCTTGGTTGATAAAAAGGACGGCGGCGCCTCGCTCCTCGCTTGCTTCGCGCCCGTAATGGATTTATTATTTCCAACTTATAAGCCACTTGACAACAAACAACTTATCTGACGCGGAGGCTGGCTGGCTGGCTGGCTGCCGCCCCGCCCTGCAGAGATTTATGCCGGAGTGGACTAACGGTCGGCCTTCAAAAACCTGTCTCCATCTCGCTCTCTTTCCCCGGCGATGGCCCTCCCGGACTCCCGGACACGCTCCCAAATCCCCCTCTCCTGGTGCTCGGTTTAACCTAAGTGTATGGCGAAGCATACAATTATGGCGCAAGAGGGTACATTATTATTTAAATTCAGTCTAGAAAAGAAGTATATTGAAAGAAGTCAGAGATAGGAGTGAAAAGATCAAAGTTTCTTTAAAAAAGGGAAAGAAATTCTCCAAGAAATCAAAACTATTTTTTTTTATTATTAAAATCTAAAGTCTAAAAAGCCTCTGTAGGCGCACACATTTTGAATGAGTGATTCCCCTCCCCCCCCCCACTGTTATTCAATTACTGTGACGTCATATTCTTTTGGTTATTCTTGTCACATTCTTTTGAATGTGACTGAAATTCAGCCCACAGAGTCCAGCCGTTTCACGTTATTAAGAATGTGGCTTAATATTATGCTTAATATGAAGCACGTGACGTCACAGTAATTGATTTACAGTGCCAGGCCCTGGGATTCCCAGCAGTGGCGCTCATCGTATGTTCACGGTAGGGCAATTGCCCTAACCGTAAAAATAAACGGGTGGGAGGTACGGACTATAATCGGGTGGTAAGAGGAAGGGAGGAAGAGAAAGGGAAGGAAAAGGGAAAGAAAAGAGAAAGGGAAGGAAAAGGGAAAGAAAAGAGAAAGGGAAAGAAAGGAGGGAAACGAGGGGCCCACAACTCTGGAATTCAGGTGTACATGGCCACCGAAATCTTTGGAAATCATATTGAAATCTCATTGAAATCAGTGAAATCTTTGAAAGCAGTTGAATTCTCTTGAATTCACACGAATTCCGTTGAAATCGCTTGAAATCTGTTGAAATCACTTTGAATTCACGTGAAATCACATTAAATTCAAATTCACATGAAAT
The DNA here is from genome assembly GCA_029379305.1 of Frankliniella fusca. NCBI lineage: Eukaryota > Metazoa > Arthropoda > Insecta > Thysanoptera > Thripidae > Frankliniella > Frankliniella fusca. Next base: position 93,392 of record JAHWGI010000516.1, on the reverse strand, counting down.
CACATTGAATTCACATGAAATCACATTTAAAAAGCGTCTCGGGAAACTCACTCAAATCGGTGTGGGGAGAGGAGCGGGGCGATGTGCACTAACAGCTGTTCGGCGAATTCGAGATATTTTAAGATTTTTAGATACTTTCATGACAGATTGAGATTCCTATTTATTCTTAAAGCTTAGTGCCATTTCAATAAAAGTACTCAATGTATAAACAATTTCTTTTTGTTTACATTTTTGCCATTGGAGGTATAAATAATAGTCCTACGCAAATCCACTTCCACAAATCTGGTTTGTGAGGGAATATTAATTTATTAACTGGAGCAATAAAACATAGTGAAAGTGCTAGACGACCAAGATTCTTTAAAATACCTCCTTGTTACGGCACAGTTGAAGTGAAATTCTCAAAATCGTGCAAAAAATACGGGGATTCCCAAGAAAATACACGCACAGCTGATCCAAATTACTCTCTCAATTACATGATTAAATAGGATTTTTACTAAATTATTGTGAATTATTTCGATTTATTCCAAATTATTGGAAATTAACTTGCAACTGCGCAAAATAATCACAATTATTTCAATTATTTTTTAAAAAAAATCAGAAGCAAATTTTGCTCTGCAATTGAAAGGGTGACGTGAAAACATGGAAAATTTTTGCGGCAGTAAACCTCCCGAAGGAGGTTGCGGTTCCCGCCAGGCACAGGGCTTTAACCCCCTGTGGCAGCCAACTGCTTCGGTGTTCCATGGGAACCGGCGCTTTGCTGACTGCGATCCTATCGCGCAATTCGACAGATTTGATCCCCGTACCACCATTGGCCTACCCCTAGAGGTACGAGCGGTGTCAAGAGCGTTAGACTTCCTGATCCCAGTTTCAGAGGCCTTACCTCAGAGGGGTACGCGGGATTCGAACCCACAACCCCGAGTGCCGACACGTAGCCAGAACAGGAAGCGACCCAACGCCCAGAGCCACCGAGCCAACGGCGGTGAGACGTGTTTAACTTCTATTTGACCTGCCATCCAGCTGCGGCCAAAGGGAATGTCAAGCGCGAAAAACACTTTCCCGAGTGGGAGTCGAACTTCGGACCACTCAGTTCGGTGTTGCGCGCTCTACCAACTGAGCCACGACGCCACGATGACTGCCCAGTGCGACGGGTTCGAGCCGTATTTGCCGCGTATCCTGCAGCCTCCAGCCAGGAGGACAGGGCAAATACATCTTTGAAATCCGGAAATCAGGTGTACAAAATTTTTCGGAGTTGTGGGCCCCTCGGAGGGAAAGAAAGAAGGAAGAAAATAATTTTTTGCTATGTTTTTTGGGGGAAAGTGAAATAAACGGGTGGTTTGCGTTCAAACCGGGTGGGAGCAGTTGAGACCCTTTGCCCTACCGTACTCAAACACGATGAGCGCCACTGTCCCAGGGCATCCCAGGACAATCCTAGGGTGAACCCATGGGTTTTTCCTGCTGGTACGCTGCTGCTCACCTTGACGAGCCCGACGGTGGGGAAGCTGTCCCAGGCGAGCTCGGCGTCCTCGCCGGGGCGGCCCTGGCGCTGGCCGCGCAGGATCCTGGCGGCCGTGACGGTGGCCAGCCCCATGCCGTCGCCCACGAGCAGGATCACGTTGCGCGCGTGCGGCAGCGGCCGCGGCAGCGAGCTCGAGCCCGCGTGCAGCCGCTGGCGCAGGCGCGCGCGCGCGTCGCCGTACCAGAACGCGCGGTCTGCAACAACAGCGTGGAGTGTGGATCACCTCTAAAAGTCATTATACGGATGAAAAAATCATTTTAAAAAAAAAAAACGAAATAAAATGAAAGAAATCATAATAAAATCAAGAAGAAAAATACAGAAAAATTGGAAAAATCGAATACAGATGAACAATACAACTGAGAAAAATTGAAAAGAGTCAGACATAGGAGGGAAAAGATCAAAATTTATCAAAAAGTATCATAAAATTTTCCTCATAAAAGTCCAAATATAAATTCTGTTTAAAAAATCATAAGAAAAAAAATCTGTATACATTTTGTATGAGTGATCCCCCCTGGCAATGTATCCGTTTTCGAGAAAAACGGAAAAGTTGGAGAAACTTTCTGGTTTTGAGGAAGACTCCTCAGAGTTTGGAAATGTTTCCGAAACCCTTTATGGATTTGTTGCGCCTGAACAAAAAAGGAAATCTTTGGTTTGGGCATTGTGGCGAGGGGCGGACGGTCCGCGGACCACTTCGACTATTACATGTTCAGAACCTTCTCTTTTCTTGAAGCAAAGAAAGAATAAATTGAGGCTTCCTACTTGAACGTCTTATTCGCCTCTGAGTGAGGTGCAGAACTAGCGCCCCGCCCGTGAGTGGCCATTTTCAGTCTATCCGCAAAGACTGTCTGGCTCTCCGCAGAGAAGCTTTTGGTTTTACGGTGCGGGGACAGCGGGGTGATAGTTTAATCAGCCACCCAGCGCGGGCTGCTTCATCTCGAATACAATCCGTCAGGAAATCCCTCCTCTCCCACCCCGCCACGCCCCACACCGCTATATAGCCGCGCCCTTTATGAATTGCTCGCCCCGCACTTCACTTTCTCGGTTCCCTCGGTGCTTTGTACCTGGCCCCGCCCCTTTCACCGGGCTGTGCCGAGGAGAGAAGGAACGAGATACAAGCGGTGCTGCGATTGCCATTGAGATCCTCGCCCCACCCCGCCCCACCCTGCCTTCGCTGACGCAAGGTCGAGTCTAGCAGTAGCGGCTCTATCTTGACGAGCAGCGACGAGCACAACGGGGGCCTATTTTTTCGCCATCTTTTTTGAGCTGCGATGCGTTAAAAGGGGAGCATAACAAGCGGGCTGGGATGGTAGGGCGAGGCGGGGCGGGGCGGGGCGGGGCGGGGCGGGGCGGGGCGGGGCGGGGCCGCCTGCCTCCGCGGCTCGGTGCGGTGGACGCGGAGTGCACAGTAAAGCACATCACAGCAGCTCCGCCCGGCCAAGCCCCATACCGACCACGCTACCTTTCTCCCCCCCCCCCCTCACTTTCTCCTGTGGCTTTTCCCTTCATCGTCCGGAACCCTTTCCTTTTTAGACAGAGTGCGTCAAAACGCGACACGCCATATTTTTTCCCCATGATCTAAAGTGTCCCAATGACACAATCGAAAGTGTTGAACTACAGAATATTCTGTACACAGCAAATCGCAATAAAATCTCTTTCATTTTTTTCCTCCCACGCTACTTCACACTGTGAGAAAAAACTACAATTTAACTACAATTTTTTACCGTTATTTCGAAGTACAATAAAATATTGTACTAAAACTGAACCCAGTATAGGGCAAATTAGTGATGTACGGTAACGAAAACCGTAAATCGTTAATTCAAAACCGTTGTTTAGTTGTATAAGGTACTGTTTTTCTCTCAGTGCATAAACTGTCTCAGACACAAATTTGAATTTCAGCGGTGTTTTTCTCCCCTGTGCCCGTCCCTTCGTGCTGTGCTTTCGCAAACGAAATGTCGAGTTATTACGGCGCCATTGCCGGGCCAGGCTGCGGGGGCTTGGGCCTGCTCCGCGCGAGCCAAGCCGAGTGATTCATATTTACCGGCCCCTCCTTTCCCCCCCGGCGCCGCGCTCCAACTCCAAGGAACGCCCTCGCGGAACACCCCTCGCGGAACGCCTCGGGTTAGGCCCACAGTAGACAGAGGCCGCCTCCGCCTCATTTCCACTCAGACGTTTGCAGAGGTTTCATTTCAGTGATGACAACCATGCGTGAAACACAAACAGGGCACCCTCCTGGCTGCGCCCGCTCCTCGCCACGCACCCCTCCAACCCCACGGGCCCCTCCACGCCCAGCACGGACGCACTTTCTTTGCCCAGTTCGTTGAGATGTATTTTGCTTACTGCAGCTGCTGCTGCGAGGTCCAGCCCGGTGGGCGTGCTCGACTCGACTCGGGCAGGGGGACCCTATGCTCCTGATTGCGCGAGAAAGGATGAGGAGCAGAGAAATGCTTTTCCAAAAGCATTTCCGCCCCTCCCCGCCCCGCCCCGCTGCGCTAAAGCCCTGACCCTTTCCCAGCTCATAACCAGCGCCGCAGTACCCTTTCCTTTTCCACGATAGCCCCCTCTCGTACCCGCCCCTCCGCAACCCAACCCACCTCGACATCCCGCCCCATGCGCCCTCCGCACTGCTCTGCTCGGCTGGATCTGAACGGAGCGAACCGAATAACGCGTTAGGGGAGGGGCGCGGGTGTCCCCCTCGCCCTCCACCGCTACACGAAGTTGGCCTCACACGCCTCCCTCGCTGCTGCGGCTTGTAACACATTTGTCACGTGTTCATACGAGGTTACGCCGATGTCCTACCATATTTTCACCGGATTATCTCTCCCTGTAACGTTGACAATCCTTTTCTCCCTTTCCTTCATTCGGTTTTTCTCTTTCTTTTTTTTTTTAACCCCATTCTCCCTGACAAACCTCATCAATTTATTCATTCCGACGCGGGAGAAGTGAGGCGGGGCCGGGGGCGTGGCTCGCACGCGTCCGTTATCAGGAGTCGGACGACGCAATCTGTGAGTGAACCCGGACGCCACCCGCGCGCTCACCATCGGCTCCTCCCCGCACGCAGCCCAACCCCGCCCCACCCCGCCCCACCCCGCCCCACCCCGCCCCACTCCACCTCACCCCCAAGCTCTCATGGCCATGGAGGAAACAATTAGGGGAATCGCGCTTTTAGAATAGAATAAACCGCGCTGCGCGCTGCTGGTGGGGCGGGCGGGGCGGGCGTGGCGGGCGTGGCGGGCGGGGCGGGCGGGGCAGAGTGGGGCAGCAGGGCGAGGCAGGGCTGGGCGGGGCGACACAACGAGCGGCGGGCACGCGATTCGATACTGATTCTCCTCCCATGTAACCAACAACGTCCTCTGCGCCAGAATCAATTACTATCACTCTTATAGACTGCGGATCGCAAGGGAAGGACCCCGCCTGGCGCTGCTGGGAGAGGAGAGGAAACCTCACTCGCGCCTTTTGCCCTCGCGCTGCACTATATCATCTCCTGCTGGGGCACGGCGCGAGGCGAGGTGGGGCGGGGCGGGGCGGGGACAGGTTCGATAGCCGTGCCCGCTCCGGTCAGCCCCCGCCTCGCCCCGCCCCGCCCCGCCCTGCCCTGCCCTACGAAGTAACAAGTGCTGTAAAGAGCAGAAGATCTCGCAAGACAACCGCCCCTACCGCAGCAGTTGCGGTCCACTGTGATTTATCTCAGGGTATCCTGCCAAGCAAGCGGGGGTGCGCGCATCGCGCGGGGCGCATCTCGGGTCGGGATGCTGTAACGGGCGGCGGGTAGGGCCAGGGCTGCCCGGGGCCGCCCGGGGCCGCCCGGGGCCAGTAGACTGATTCAGATGAGCGCTTGTCTCGCTCTGTCTCTCTCGTGCCTCCATGGCGCGCGCCGCGTGAATGCGAAAGAGAGACGCAGGACGAGAAGATAGCGCTCTTGTGAATCAGTCTGCAGAGCCAGCAGCGGTCTAGTCTCTGACGGATAGCGACCACCCTCTCTCCCTCTCCTTCTCTCTCTCTCTCTCTCTCTCTCTCTCTCTCTCTCTCTCTCTCTCTCTCCCTCTCTCTCCGTCACTCTCCCTCTCTCTGTCGTCTCCAAATCCCTCCTGATATGTAATAATTCTGACGTACTTCCACTGCTGCCCTTCATGAGATTGGGTTATCCTTTTTATGTTGTTTGACCGGCGCGACGCAGCAGGGAGCGGACGCATTGTGACGGTGACGGCTAGCCCCAGCCCTTGTAGAGTGATCTCACAGTGGCCCCATCTCTCTGTCCTTGTCGCACTCATGGAGCACGGCCATCATGAGCGAGAGAGAGAGAGAGAGAGAGGACTCTACTAAACACTGTTCGGAATCAGCCGGCAGCCCCGGGCCCTGCGCGAGCGACGAGCTGCTGCTGTTTGTGTGGTATGGTGGTATGGTGTGGCGGGGCGGGGCGCGTGTTGCGGCTCTGAGATGATAAATAGCCTTTTCCGGTCCCTCCCCCTCTCCCTTCATCCACGACACTTTTTTCAATCCCCCCCCCCTCCCCTCCCGCGCCGCTACGAGTTGACACCACGCCCCCCCCTCCCCCTAGCGCCACCGGGCAGGCTCGCGTACAGGCCGCGGGCCCGGCCCGGCCCGGCTGGCAGAGGCTGTAAAACTGGCGGCGCTCCAGGTCCAGCTCCAGGCTCCAGGGCGCTCGCGGAGCTCCAGTGAATACAGCCGGCTGGACAAATTGATTATTCATTCCCCATATGGGTGACGACGAATATTATGCGTGTGGGAGAGGGAGAGGCAGATTTGCGGAGGGGGAGGAGGGGGTTTGTCGCGCACAGAGAGAGAGAGAGAGAGAGAGAGAGAGAGAGAGAGAGAGAGAGAGAGAGAGAGAGAGAGAGAGAGAGGCGGGGGTGATGCGGTCATCGGCTTAGCCCGGCACGCACCCGCCGCACCCCGCGCCCCTTCTCCCTCCGGCTGAAATGCTCCGTTATTCATGATATGTCTCTGCCATGGTCTGCAGAACATCGGCCATATTTTCCGTCGTGTCATCTTGTCAGTCTGATGCGGTCGGCCGTCGCCACCACATATTGTTCCCCCCGTTGGGTGTGTATGTGAGTGTCTATGTCTGCGTTAGCGCCACGAGGGCGATACGTATACACGCGTGATAATGATGTCCGAACATGGCCGATGCTTTTGAACTAGGGTTACACACAAAACATAACTCTGCCCCCTGCGTTCTTTTTGGCACGACGAAGTAGCCTTATTTTCGTACCGATGCAGTCGTCTAAACTGGGTCAGAGACGGTATTCGTTTGTTTTTAAAAAGAAATATTTTTTTTTTAAATAATTCCTTCCAAAGAGCGATTATAGCCCCCTTGCGGCTTCTCCACTACCGCGCCTCCTTGATCCGTTGGGCAAGCCGATCGCAGCAGAGACGCGAGGTGCTCAGGCTTCGGGCTCTCGGTGGGGCATGGAGGGACAACCCTGTGAAAAATATTCGTAAGGGTCACGGGAAAATTTTCCATGATAAATGTCGTAAAGTTACAACTTCCAGTTGTATTGTCACAATTTTTTAACACCATGTGTGGACTTAGTTTTCCTTGACGAGTAAGAATTTGTTGTCGTAAATTTACGACTGCGCTCGTAAATTTACAACTCCGTGTCGTTATCACAAATTACGGAAAAAGTCGTAAATTGACGAATATTTTTTTCACAGTGAATTAGCGTTGCCGGGCCATAGAGTGGAGTGGAGTAGTGTGGTGGGGTGGCGGGTGGGGTGGGGTAGCCATGCGGGCGTGTCTATGCCCCACCTGCCTCGGGGCAGAGCTTGTGTCCACTCTCAGAGCGCTGTCTCCTCCTCGGCAGCAGCACCATAACCAGGCCAGTGCCATGCCTGCAAAGTGGCGTGTCTCTGGCGCCGACCCAAGGTACCATGACTCCTCTCCTCAAAGCCGTCTTATCATTTATAGTGGGGATCACGGCCGCGCGCCCCCGTGGAACGCCTCGATCCGCCCCGCCCCACCCCGCCCCACCCCACCCCGCCCTACCACACCAGGCCCAGGCCAGGCAGCCCATCTCTCCCGCTCTGCACGCTCTGAGATTCATTATGGAGGCAGGACTAGCGTCTCGCCCAGCTCTGCCGCCTTGTACGTGACCTGGGCCCCGCGGGGGGGTGTCGGCCGCCCCGCCCCGCCCCGCCCCGCCCCGCCCCGCCCCGCCCCGCCCCGTCCCGCCCCGCCCCGCCCCGTCCCTCTCGCACTCGCAGAGGCGTCGATTAACTTTGCCCCCCGAATTGTAACGCAATTCGCCCAACACGCTTTCGGTGTAGGGCGGGCGGTGGCACGGCCCGCCGAGGCGAGGCGCACATGTGTGATGCGCGTGAGGGGGGCCGGTGCTACGCCTCGCCCCGCCTCACCCCGCCCCGCCCCGCCCCGCCTAACACCCCGCCCCGCCTCACCCCGCCTCGCCCCGCCTCACCCTCCCCCCCCCCAACCCACCCCTATATGCCTCACTGCGCTCGCTCGTATTGATGTAATGGATGGGCATCGGGACACAAAAGAAGCAGGGCCCAGAAATAAAGTAAAGAGGAGAAAAATGTTGTTCCGCACCCGCATTTTATTTCATTAACCCTGAGAATGAAACACAGCCGTGGCGTGGCACTGCTTGTAATTTCCCCTGTTCCGCCTCTGCGCGCGCTGCAGCTCGCTGAGGAGGGCGGCTATTCGCAGGCCGGGCTGCTCTCTATGGTCCCTGCTTCCCCTCAACGGCGGCTACATAAAGCGTAAATTATTGCCGGAGCTAAACTTCGATCCAAATTTCACTTATTTGAATTTAAATGCTCGCAGCTGTCAGAATGCGTCAGTGGAGGCGGAGGCGGCCGGGAAGATGGCTGGAGGCGTGAGTGAGACGTGAGGCGTCAGAGGCGGAACGCTGGAACGTGGCAGTGTCAAGAAAGCCAAACTTAACGCAGGGTTGCCACAAGTCAGGAAAATCAGGAAAATGTCAGGAAATTGAGATTTAAGTTTCAGAAAATATGGGCTGAGGCCTAAATTTTTTCCCGTCGGCTTCGAACAGGACTGTGCAGATATTTAATTCTCTGTTAAAATTGTGAAACAACAATGAAAACTTTTAAAAATATATATTTTTAAGGTCACCCTACGACCCCTTTTTACCGTTATTTTACCGGGTAAATGGTTTGAAAATGTCAGAAAAAAACCTCATTTTCGTCAGGAATTTGTCAGGAAAATAGACAATTCCAATTCTGTGGCAACCCTGTAACGTCAATGAATGAATGAATGAATGAATGAATGAATGAATGAATGAATGAATGAATGAATGAATGAAGCAACGCGGATTTCAAACTAAACGCACCTTAGACCAAGGTAGACGCATTTAAAACCGTGTAAAAGATGATTTAAGATGCGTTCACCTCGAGGGGTAAATAACTCCGAATTTTGATGTACACCACTAATTCAAAATTCACACCAATTCAAACTAGTTCACGCGAATTCAAAACGAATTCAAAACGAATTCAAAACAAATTCAAGCGAATTTAAGGAATGACCTCAGAAAATACACGCACATCTGATCCAAATTATTTTCTCAATTACATGATGAAATAGGATTTTTAGTAAATTATTGTGAATGATTTCTATTTATTCCAAATTATTGGAAATTAACTTGCAACTGCGCAAAATAATCACAATTATTTCAATTACTTTTTTAAAACTTTTCAGAAACAAATTTTGCTCTGATATTGAAAGGGTGGCGTGAAAACATGGAAAATTTTTGCGGCAGTAAACCTCCCGAAGGAGGTTGCGGTTCCCGCCAGGCACAGGGCTTTTACCCCCTGTGGCAGCCAACTGCTTCGGTGTTCCATGGGAACCGGCGCTTTGCTGACTGCGATCCTATCGCGCAATTCGACAGATTTGATCCCCGTACCACCATTGGCCTACCCCTAGAGGTACGAGCGGTGTCAAGGGCGTTAGACTTCCTGATCCCAGTTTCAGAGGCCTTACCTCAGAGGGGTACGCGGGATTCGAACCCACAACCCCGAGTGCCGACACGTAGCCAGAACAGGAAGCGACCCAACGCCCAGAGCCACCGAGCCAACGGCGGTGAGACGTGTTTTACTTCTATTTGAACTGCCATCCAGCTGCGGCCAAAGGGAATGTCAAGCGCGAAAAACACTTTCCCGAGTGGGAGTCGAACTTGGGACCACTCGGTTCGGCGTTGCGCGCTCTACCAACTGAGCCACGACGCCACGATGACTGTATAGGTCGACGGGTTCGAGTTGTATTTGCCCTGTCCTCCTGGCTGGAGGCTGCAGGATACGCGGCATATACGGCTCGAACCTGTCGCACTGTACAGTCATCGAGGCGTCGTGGCTCAGTTGGTAGAGCGCGCAACACCGAACTGAGTGGTCCGAAGTTCGACTCCCACTCGGGAAAGTGTTTTTCGCGCTTGACATTCCCTTTGGCCGCAGCTGGATGGCAGGTCAAATAGAAGTTAAACACGTCTCACCGCCGTTGGCTCGGTGGCTCTGGGCGTTGGGTCGCTTCCTGTTCTGGCTACGTGTCGGCACTCGGGGTTGTGGGTTCGAATCCCGCGTACCCCTCTGAGGTAAGGCCTCTGAAACTGGGATCAGGAAGTCTAACGCCCTTGACACCGCTCGTACCTCTAGGGGTAGGCCAATGGTGGTACGGGGATCAAATCTGTCGAATTGCGCGATAGGATCGCAGTCAGCAAAGCGCCGGTTCCCATGGAACACCGAAGCAGTTGGCTGCCACAGGGGGTAAAAGCCCTGTGCCTGGCGGGAACCGCAACCTCCTTCGGGAGGTTTACTGCCGCAAAAATTTTCCATGTTTTCACGCCACCCTTTCAATTGCAGAGCAAAATTTGTTTCTGAAAAGTTTTAAAAAATAATTGAAATAATTGTGATTATATTGCATTATTGCAAGTTAATTTCCAATAATTTGGAATAAATAGAAATCATTCACAATAATTTACTAAAAATCCTATTTCATCATGTAATTGAGAAAATAATTTGGATCAGATGTGCGTGTATTTTCTGGAGCATCCCCGAATTTAAAACGAATTCAAGTAAATTCATAAAAAGATCACAATAATTAAAAAAAATAAACCTCGCAATAAATTCAAAAAATTCAAAGCTAATTCAAAACGAATTCAATTCAATTCAGACAAATTCAATTCAAATTCACGAAATTTGTACACCGAATTCAGAGTTGCTTACCCCTCGGTTCACCTCGTATTAATTTTATCTCAATAAACAGGGATGAGTGTTTATTTCTAAATATCAAGCATCGTGCGACGAGCCTCGCGGAGGTGTAGCGCCAGCATCAGCAGCGGTACCGGTGCAGTATGGTTGCGTGCGGTATCTCCTCTCGTCGCTCCTATTTCCTTTCCGCATTATACGTCCTGTCGCCCATCACCCAGCCCGCCGCCGCCCCTCCCCACCCCGCCCCACCCCACCCCACCCCGCCCCGCCGCAGCATGCCGGGGCGCGCCCCCACGACCCGCCGCGTTGTGTCGTGTCACACACGTCTTGTCTCCAGAGCCTGGCAGGGCCCTGCTGAAGGAACAGCGCGGCGTCGCCACGGCGACGTGGCCTGCGACAGGCGAACGCCCCACCCCGCCCCGCCCCGCCCCACCCCAGCCCACCCCACCCCACCCGGGCTGTCAGGCGGCGCGCGACTTTTGTTTAATAATAACCGTAATCGCTGGGGATGAAATGATAAATCCACGGCATTACCATACAGTCGCGCAACCACCGCACCGCTCAGCGCTCAGCGCAGCGCTGCTGCCGAGACGAGCGCCCGCTGAAGTCAGGGTAGGCAACACCGTGACAGTTGTGTGGAGACTGTGGCCCACCCTCCGACCTGCAGGGGCTTCATCCTCCTAAACTCAGAGGCCGACGACATTCTGGGAGCGTGCGCGTGCGGGCTGGTACACTCCATGAAAGGCACACAACTACGCTTTAGTTTCAACAGTGTTCAAATGAGATTTTCGCACCTTATGGAAAAACTATCAACTAGACTCAGAAAAAAAATCAACCACCCAAGTCAAGGGGCGGCCCCGAAACATTCATGTACACAGAAATACACGTGTATATACCTAAGAAAATACAAGAATAACACGAAAAATACAAGGAAATACATGAGAATACAGTACCAAAAGAGTCACCAAAATACTTTTCAAAAATGAAAGAAAAATACGAAAATATACATCAAAAAATACAAAGAAAGTACACAGAAGTACATGACTTGGCCTCCCCCCGACACAGATTTGTCTACCAGTCGGTGGAACCCGGTCCACCGCCATTAGGACAATCGAGGGGCGGGCGGAGGTTTTGTCCCGTGCACGTGTAGGGCGGAGTAGGGTGAGCCCCACCCCCGCTCCCTGACTTGGCCATTGTGCGCTGGCCCTGGCCCTGCGAGGGCTTCCCTTCGGCTTGACCGCAAACTCAACCCTGGACCGGACGGGCCTGACCTGTCTGGCCTGACCACAGTGATGGGGAATCATATTGGCCGTCCGCTTGGTGTCTATGGTCATTGCCGCGGCTGGAGCCGAGCCGAGCGTACACGGAAAATATAATTCGCATCTGAGAGAAAAAAAAAAGCAGGTGCTCTATTTAGTTTAGCTGTACTGGGTGTTTCTTTGAATGCGTAACAGTGTTGCGGGTTTGCCTACCCCATTCTCCCATAAGGCGCCTCTACAAAGAATTCATAAATCCCGAGTCGATACAGGGCGGTGAGCGTGTGTGTTCCTGAGTGAGAGATAGCAGGCGCAGTCGGCAGCAGAAAGTCGGGCGACCTTGGTGTTTCACCTGCTCCGGCGACCAATGGTTATCGGTGTCACGGTGTCACGATGCGGGGCTCTTGACCTCTCCCCCCTCCCCTTTCTCCTCTGGTTCTACCCGCGTGTTACCCGAGTTTTCACGCTTACCCGCGGGAACCAGAGATGAGCATCCCATTCCCTCATCCACTTCCATTGTGCCCATCTTATCGCCTTTGAGCAACTCGATCCGGGCCGGCCCTTTCCGGAGCGCTACCTCGCGGCGATCCGGCCGCAGAAGACGAGTCTCCTCCGGCCCCGGAGTCGCGCCCCGTGTGTAAGGTGGCCCCGGAGGCTGGGGGGCGGAGGGCGGGTGGTGGTTCCGGTCAGGGCATGGATGGGGGGTTTATCTGTGGGGTTGTCAAGCCTGCCCGAGCCATCGTGCTGGCCACGAGACCGTCGTGAGCTGCGGGGGAAGTTAACACTGTGAGGTGAGAACCGTTCGTTTGGGACGTGAGAAATGTCGCAAAGTTACGTTATCAAATTTATTCGCCTTAATTTGCATTTAGTACTTGCTACTGACAAATCACCCTATTGAACTTGACTATGGGCGAGTAAAAGTCCAAATTAATCCCATATTTGTACTAAAATAAAAATAAACATTTTTCGAGATTTACTTACAGCCAAGTAAAGGACATGCGTTACGCACATATACACGTCAAATTGATTTTTTTCTTGGGAAAAATGCAAAATTGCAGGAAGACTTGCTACCGACTTTTCAGAAATCGGCTTTCGTAAATTAAAAATATTGGTCGTAAATTTACTTTATTATTAAATCACAAATCACGAGAAGTGCTGTGATCTTACCACATAGTTCTTTTTATCTCAGTGTAAGTTGCTGGGGGAGGGGGGGGAAGGCACCCTAGACAAACTGCAGCAGCACGCGTCTGGAGGCGTGAGCGCTCGGCGCACGAATTGGGCTGGGCCGAGTGTGGGCGAGAAAAATATCTGGAGAAATGTGCTGCAGGTATACGTCGCGTGCGCCGCTCCAGGTCCAGCCGGCTCTCCTGTCAGCGACGGCATCGCTCTTCGGGTTCCGGGCTCCCGCTCCCGGAGGAACGCTTCTCATCTGGCGGCTCCGGCACGGCGTGGCGTGGCGTGGTGGAGCCGCTCTCACTGCAATCTGTTGCATTTTTCCTCAGCGGCGCCGCTCATGTCTCGGCCAAAGAGATTCTTTCCTTTTTTGGCGGGAACTGAAAGGTGTAATTCACTCTCGACAAGACCCAGACCCAGAATAGTATTTTTTTTTGTATAGCAAACAGCCTCGAGATATATTATGTCCCCTCTTTGAAGACTTTTTTTTTCCCCTGGGGTGTCATGCGGTGTTATGCATGCGTTAGAAAAAATGAAGTTTCCTGGTAACAAGCGAAAAGTTTTTTTCCTTAGATTTTTTTTTTCAATGGAAAACCATTTATGGTTGAGGACTGACGTAAAAGAAGGAAACAAATGGGAGCGTCAGATTCAGGTCGCTTTTCTCTGAAAACTTGAAGGGTTCATATGTGGCAAAACTTGTTAGTTTAGTATCTTTCTATCCGAAAGCCACATAGCCTGCGCATTTAATTTTGTGAATGATTGCACCGATAAACCCTTGCTAAGGATTTGTGCGCATTGTAAGGGATTTAGCTTCTTCGTAAACCTACAAAGAAATTTGTTCGCGATTGTGAAAGATTTTGTTCTCAAAAGAAAGGTATTCGTTCGCAATTACGAAGCAGCCGCGAGTGTTCGCTACGGTAGAAAACAGTGTGGTAATGATAACACGACATAGTGAAAAGTTAAAAGAAAAAATGCAGATCGCGTATAAAAAGAACTTGATTTATGACGCCTTTAAGGTTGTATTTTTTCCTTCGTTTTTGTTAGGGCCCCGCACAAAGCCTTTTTGCTGCAGCGCGGCTCGCCTGGGCTGGCTGGGCACGCAATGTCAGCGCGGTCTCACGACGGAGAAAGCTTAGCGCTATGCGCTCCGCTTCGCCTTGAGCGACAGACTTTTTCCTCTCGTCTGCTCTTGCGGAGCAGTGAACACGAGCGTGGAGCAAGCGGCACAAGAGCCCGCTGCTGTATGCACGGGGCGTTTTTTCCTCCTTTCTTAATAAACATCAGACGCTCGATGTGCACAGCTGCAATTTAGTCAGCGCGCGGGCCCCGGCGGGCCCCGGGCCCGGGGCCGGACCCACTCGCCGAGTCTCGCTCCCTGCAAGATCTTGAGATCTCGAGATTTTCCAGCTCCGGAGCAGCAGGTCGAACGAACTGGTCCTCATTCTTATCATCCATTCTCTGTGAAGGTGGGATCAGCTGCCCCCCCGGGTCCCCCAGCAGCAGCGGGCCGGGCCACCGGGCGCACAGGAAAGGGGTGGGGAAAAATCACAAGTGCGGCACCGGAAAGACCGTCGCGTTTGGGACTGCAAATCCCACGCCCCACGCGGGCCGGGTTGGCGTTAGGAAAAGGGGAGAGACCATCCGGCCAGAAAATGGGACGCGAATAATTTCCCTCTCGGTCTCGGCTCTCGGCCTTTGGGCCGCGCAGCGACGGCGGCGCCCCGGCGCCAGGCCCGGCCCCGGCCGCACCGCCTGGGCTGCGCGAAAATAAATATCGCGGGCGCAACTTATTGCATTGACGCCCGCGCGCGCGCGTGGTGGATTCGGGGGCGCAGCGGTGGCGCACGGCGAACGCTTCTCCCCTTACTCCGAACGTTTCCCTGGGGGAAAATGTGCGGAGCGGACCCTAGGGGACCAGCGAGCCCCCCTCGCTCTGCGCTCCGCTCCGCCAGGGGAGGACTCAGCATTTCTTTTGCGATACTTGGTTCTGTACATTACGTCCTTCCGATGGTAACAATATCATTTGCCCACCTCGCCTGCTCCCCGCCTCACTTTGGCACGCGGACAGCAGGCGGCGGCCTGGCCGCGGGGCGCAGGGCGGCGCAGGGCGAGGACTGCATGAAATCAATTACGAGGGGATTGAGAGTGGCTGCTCGCCCCGCCCCGCCCCGCCCCGCCCCTCCCCGCCCCGCCCCGCCCCGCCCCACAGCCCAGCACGGACGGTAGCTGTGTCGACTGATTTTATTTTCATCTCTCTCCTTCCCCTTGCCGCTGCTGCCCTATTCGGCGAGCGTGACGAGTAAGCGCTGCTGGCCGCGCCGCTGCCGCGCCCTGCCCGGGCTGCTCCTCCGGGAATATCTGGGATAAAATTCTTTGTCGGATGCCCCGCTTTTCCTTTCTCCCTCTCTCTCTCTCTCTCTCTCGTGACGAGCGCCATGGACGTCCGCTGCACGACACGGCACTCCCAATTCAATCCGACCGTGTCCTGCTCCGCGCCGTAGCGCAGCGCGGCAGTCCCCCACCCCCTCCTCTTCCCCCTCCCCCCTCCCCGGCGGACAGGAAATGACATCTATGAATGAAATGAAACAAACAATGGCAGAGCAGCGCGACGCATTTGGCCTAAAGGTACCAATTTTTTTTTCTTCCTCTTCATGCGAGAGTGCGGGGCGGAGCAGACAATGCAGCTGCCAGCCCAAGCCCAATAGCCCAGCCCAGCCCAGCCCAGCCCAAGCCCAACCCAGCCCGAGGGGTCACTTCGAAAAATCATTGAACAGCCCCCAAAAAATCATTTAAAAAATAAAAAAAAATCAAACAAACCAAAATAAAATCAAGTAGAAAGTTGCATAAAAATCCGAAAAATCGAGAAGAAATGAACCCAAAACTGAGAAAAATGGGAACAAAATAAGAAAAAACGCAATTATTTTTTGAAAAAAAAGTAACATATTATTTATTTTTTATCTCGTGAAAAAAAATCGAAATCAAAAATTTAAAAAAAATCAAAAAAAATTAAAAATTAAAAAAAATCATTGTACAAGTTTTATATGAGTGATCCCCCCCTCGACCCAGCCCAAGCCCAGCCCAGCCCAAGTCTGTGCTGCGCTCGGTCGGCTTGGAGCAGCGCTCGCTCGCTCTGCGTGTGTTCCGCTGTTCCTGTCCTGTGGAGCATAGTACAAGAGCGAGAAGGGCAAGGGGGAAAGGGTTCGTGACGCCCGCACCTGCTGCGCGTCAGCGGTTGCCCGCGGTTGAGCCCGTCCCGCGCGGGGATTAAAGGACGTGAGAGGCGGGTGGGGCGGGGCGGGGCGGGGCGACGGGGCGGGAGATGCGGCGGAGAAGATCTCTACCAATTAGGTGCGTTGGCATACTCCCACCAAAGTTTAGCACCCATCGAATGCTTCTGCGGTAAGGCGGGGCGGGGCGGAGGGGGACGACGGGGGTGGGTCGTGCGCGCACTGTTAAAACCTTGCGAAGAAAAATGCTTCGCGTTACGCAGAAAATCGTTCGTAAGCTGCGAAGCATTTGGCTCCTTTGTATTGCGAAGCATTTTCTTCGTAGTGTGCGAAGAAATTTCTTCGCAAGGCTGGGCTGCGAATAAAATACTACGTACGACTACGTATTGCGAAGCCTTACGAAGCAGCCAAATTCTTCACAACACCGCGAAGAATTTTCTTCGTAAGAATTTTACGAGTGTAGTACGAATCCTCAAATAAGATTCCAAAAATTTGTATTCTCTTGCGTACCTTCTTTAATTTAAATGGCAACCGTATCACATTTATGCTCATTGGAAAGAGAATTTCAAGACGAAGATCATGCCGTCTTCAGAAAATATGTTTTTAGTCATGGTCAGAAAATTGCACTCTGAAGTGCAGCACTTTTTAGCTCTACACTTTAAACTGTAGAACAGTTCTGCACTTGGATTTGCAGAGCACATTCAAGTGTACAACTGGTGAGTTTGACACTTGCCAATGCACAGCTGCCAAGTTACACACTTGCACGTGCAGACTTGAAGTTGCACACTTACAAGTGTTGAGCAGTTGCACACTTGGATTGTCAGTGTTTTATTTTGGCGTGACGCCGCACCGCATCACAGCCCGGGTCCCGGGTGCCTGCCGCGGCCGCCTCCGCCTCGCCTCGCCCCGGGCCCGGCCGGCCGCCGCCACGCACCAACCCTTAATATCGACGCGTTTATGTGCCGAGAGGGGCGGGGCGTGCCGGGCCGGGCCGGGGTGTGGTGGGATACGGCGCGCGAGTCTATAACATTTTTCGGCAGCGAGGACTGTCTCCAGAGGCCGGGAGGGGATAAACATCAGAATGAGCTTGAGGAGGGGGGAGGGGGGGGGCCCGCCGCGGTCACAGGGTTCTATCCTCTTTCTCCACCACACACTAGGGCTGCCTAGGGCTATTTTCCTGAACTCTGTCCCCGCCATTTCCCTTTCTCGGGTCTTACCCCCTTCTTGTCTCTCTCTCTCTCCATCTCATTCACTCTCTCACTCACTCTCTCTCTCGCTGCCTCTGCGTCCCACGCGGTCCCACGGGCGGTGCTGGCCGGTGGGTGGAAGCAATCCCACCCGCTGGCCTAGCTCAATTACCCAGACTTGATTAATCTGAATCTTAATCGAGATCTAAATCCGGCCCTGATTAGAATATAAATGTAAGCGCCTTCCGCGGTCCAATATTTAACAAACGACCGTGTTTGCGAACAACGTTACGACCCCGCTGCCGAAATGAAGTCCCCGCCGCTACTGCAGTCCGGTGCTCCCCTCCCCCCCCGCCAAGTTGGGCTTCCTCCCCTCCCCTCCCCTCCCCTCCCCTCCCCTCCCCTCCCCTCCCCTCCCCTCCCCTCCCCTCCCCTCCCCTCCCCTCCCCTCCCCTCCCCTCCCCTCCCTATTCTCCTTGGTCCCGCTGAGGTGAGGAGGACGGTGCAGTATCGGGTGTAACTGTCGGGATTCTCGTTCACCACCCAACGTTCGACCAATTGTTTCGCGGTGAGCCTTGCGGTGCGGAGGGGCGGGGATGTGGGGGGGGGGGGGAGTTGGCACTCGTCGCCCCGCCCCGCCCCACCCCACCCCGCCCCACCCCACCCGCCTGGCCACCGCGCTACGGTTCGCCGTAATTAGAGCGCGGCAATGAGAATCGAAGCGCCCTCTCCACCGTGCCGTACCTGCGGCTAGGGGGCGGCGCCGTCCTGCCCTGTCACCCTTCCGCCAGGCTCGCTCGACGAGGCCGCGCAGTTACCTCGCCTTTAATTTAAAACCACTATTTTTGGCCGCGACCATCAAACAAAAGTTAAGTCGGTTGTGGGATTTTGTTTGCCTTTTTTAGCGAGCGTTTTAAATAATGGACGCAACTCAGCAGGTCACATGATGTAGCGTAATTACATCACTTTGCGTTTCCTGGAAATCTGAGGAGGTTTTCCTGAAATGATGGAACTTGCTCATTTTTTATTAGTATTTAATTCTGCAGAAATTGTCTTTACCGTGTTTGAGCAACTTCATTTGCAACTGCTTTTTTTTTTTTAAAGTGACGCTACAACATTTACAGTGTGCAAAAGTTCTTTTCTGAATTAGCCAGAGGAGTCAGCTGGTTCCAACAATTCTGTCAGCGCAACGGCCGGAAGGGGCAGAAGGCAGGCGTTGCGGTCGCTCAAGCGGTACGCGGTACGTACTGCGTGGGGTTCACCCCAGTCCACCCCATCTAGAGCCCCTTCCCTGACGCGGAAACGCGAGGGGTAAGCAACTCTGAATTCGGTGTACAAATTTCGTGAATTTGAATTGAATTTGTCTGAATTGAATTGAATTCGTTTTGAATTAGCTTTGAATTTTTTGAATTTATTGCGAAGTTTTTTTTTTTAAATTATTGCGATCTTTTTGTGAATTTACTTGAATTCGTTTTAAATTCGGGGATGCTCCAGAAAATACACGCACATCTGATCCAAATTATTTTCTCAATTACATGATGAAATAGGATTTTTAGTAAATTATTGTGAATGATTTCTATTTATTCCAAATTATTGGAAAATAACTTGCAATAATGCAAAATAATCACAATTATTTCAATTACTTTTTAAAACTTTTCAGAAACAAATTTTGCTCTGATATTGAAAGGGTGGCGTGAAAACATGGAAAATTTTTGCGGCAGTAAACCTCCCGAAGGAGGTTGCGGTTCCCGCCAGGCACAGGGCTTTTACCCCCTGTGGCAGCCAACTGCTTCGGTGTTCCATGGGAACCGGCGCTTTGCTGACTGCGATCCTATCGCGCAATTCGACAGATTTGATCCCCGTACCACCATTGGCCTACCCCTAGAGGTACGAGCGGTGTCAAGGGCGTTAGACTTCCTGATCCCAGTTTCAGAGGCCTTACCTCAGAGGGGTACGCGGGATTCGAACCCACAACCCCGAGTGCCGACACGTAGCCAGAACAGGAAGCGACCCAACGCCCAGAGCCACCGAGCCAACGGCGGTGAGACGTGTTTAACTTCTATTTGACCTGCCATCCAGCTGCGGCCAAAGGGAATGTCAAGCGCGAAAAACACTTTCCCGAGTGGGAGTCGAACTTCGGACCACTCAGTTCGGTGTTGCGCGCTCTACCAACTGAGCCACGACGCTACGATGACTATACAGTGCGACGGGTTCGAGCCGTATTTGCCGCGTATCCTGCAGCCTCCAGCCAGGAGGACAGGGCAAATACAACTCGAGCCCGTCGCACTGTACAGTCATCGTGGCGTCGTGGCTCAGTTGGTAGAGCGCGCAACACCGAACCGAGGGGTCCGAAGTTCGACTCCCACTCGGGAAAGTGTTTTTCGCGCTTGACATTCCCTTTGGCCGCAGCTGGATGGCAGGTCAAATAGAAGTTAAACACGTCTCACCGCCGTTGGCTCGGTGGCTCTGGGCGTTGGGTCGCTTCCTGTTCTGGCTACGTGTCGGCACTCGGGGTTGTGGGTTCGAATCCCGCGTACCCCTCTGAGGTAAGGCCTCTGAAACTGGGATCAGGAAGTCTAACGCCCTTGACACCGCTCGTACCTCTAGGGGTAGGCCAATGGTGGTACGGGGATCAAATCTGTCGAATTGCGCGATAGGATCGCAGTCAGCAAAGCGCCGGTTCCCATGGAACACCGAAGCAGTTGGCTGCCACAGGGGGTAAAAGCTCTGTGCCTGGCGGGAACCGCAACCTCCTTCGGGAGGTTTACTGCCGCAAAAATTTTCCATGTTTTCATGCCACCCTTTCAATATCAGAGCAAAATTTGTTTCTGAAAAGTTTTAAAAAGTAATTGAAATAATTGTGATTATTTTGCATTATTGCAAGTTATTTTCCAATAATTTGGAATAAATAGAGATCATTCACAATAATTTACTAAAAATCCTATTTCATCATGTAATTAAGAGAATAATTTGGATCAGATGTGCGTGTATTTTCTGAGGTCATTCCTTAAATTCGCTTGAATTTGTTTTGAATTCGTTTTGAATTCACGTGAATTCGTTTGTAATTCGCGTGAACTAGTTTGAATTGGTGTGAATTTTGAATTAGTGGTGTACATCAAAATTCGGAGTTATTTACCCCTCGCGGAAACGACTCTGAATTTTGGTGTACAAATTTTCCGATGTTTTGTGAATCTGTAGTGAATTATTAGTGAACATTGGGTTGAGTTTTTCTTGAAATTCCATACATTTAGTTAATC
This sequence comes from Frankliniella fusca, assembly GCA_029379305.1. Classification (NCBI taxonomy): domain Eukaryota; kingdom Metazoa; phylum Arthropoda; class Insecta; order Thysanoptera; family Thripidae; genus Frankliniella; species Frankliniella fusca. The sequence goes on along the minus strand of JAHWGI010000516.1, from coordinate 72,581 downwards.
TTTGAAAATTTACATGATTTTTTTTTTCAATTTTTTATTTTTATTTTTTTTGAAATTTTCTGAATTTTTCCTAAATGTTTTTGAATTTTTATGAACTTTTTTGAATTACTGGTTGTACAAAAATTTCAGGGTTGTTTCCCCTTCGCCCATCCCTGTCCTATAGCTCGCCCCCACCACGCCCCGCCCCACTCCGCCCCGCGCGCGAGGTTTGAGACCTGATGCCTGCCTCCCTTTCGCTTTGTGTCTCCGGCGCGGCCTCTCCTCCTGGCTCACCTTGCTGTCACGCACGCTTGCACACGCACGCACACGCACGCACACGCCCGCACGCCCGCGCCCTCCTACACCACACCTCGCGTGTTTCGAGTAATACGTGAAGGCTTTGAGAGTTCCTCCTCGATGCGCTTCTGGCAGGCGAGACGAGCCGCTCCTGATAGTGAGACCGCGAGCTCAGCTCACTTCCGCTTTCTCTCCCCCCCCCTCTCTCTCTCTCTCTCTCTCTCTCTCTCTCTCTCTCTCTCTCTCTCTCTCTCCCTCTCTCCCTCTCTCCCTCTCTCCCTCTCTCTCTCTCTCTCTCTCTCTCTCTCTCTCTCTCTCTCTCCGATCCTCTCTGCCTCCTTCACGCTTGATATTCAAGCTCCCACCCCCTCCCCTGCCCCCGCCCTGGAGTGGGTTTGAGCCGGGGCGCGCGGCGTGTTGTTACTTTGCACCGGCATGCACGGTAATTGAACTGACTCACGCGCTCCCGCGGCTCGCGCCCAGCCCGCCGCGCCCATACACCTCTCTCACTCGCTCACTCGTCTGCCCCATACTACACCTCGCTCACTCGCTCACTCGTCTGCCCCATATTTTGTCGATGCATGAGTGCTTTTGAGGCTTCGCCGCGCGCGGCAGGGCAGGGCGGGGCGGGGCGGGCAGGGCAGGGCAGGAGTCGGGCACGGCGTGGGGATGGTGCTATGTGTGTGTGGGGCTCGCAAAGTAATTGTCCCGCGGCGCGGCGCGGCGGGGCGGGGCCGAGCAGCAGCGGGGCTCTCAGGACGGCTCTGCATGCATTATGCACACGCGCTCGACATGGGAGCCGCCTCCGTCTTTGTCACACTCGCGGGGACCAGCCATACCCCCAACATGGGGCACCGCCATAGGTGCGCGACAAGGGACGGAGGTTCGAGAGAGCCTGGCAGAATCAGACGACAGAGGGGTGGGTTCCAAAGGGGAACCCGCAGAAGACCGCCATATCATCTCCGCCTGGCCGTGTCACTCTCGCTACTTTGCGTCGATGAAAAGTCCTGGTGGATTGCGGCCTCTCAACCCCCCGGGCGGGAGTAGCAGCGCCGCAGCAGAACATCTCCCCTACCCGCTCACCCCCCCCCCCCCCGTCCTCTCCCCAGGCGTTGTGTGGTGCGCGGATTAAAGCGATTAAAACGAGCAAGCCGTGCAGAGTCGCCCATGTGTGGTGAACCCACGCGAGATGCGAAAAAGCAACAGTGGGCGCGTAATTGCTATACACGGGATGCGCGGAACCTTTGAAATATTCTCTGAACCAGATGCGTGGGTAATTGATTTCGAAGCGGTTCATGGCGTGTTGCGTCATTTTGGTTTTTATCCATATGCAACACTGCAAAATCATTGGAACGATACACTTTAAAATTGATGATTTTTCTCGAACACGGATAGTTTGATAATTTTTCAAATAAAGCACATCTCTCCGAAACAAAAATACCTGTTCGAGAACGTAAAACCCTCAAGATTTAGAGAAACCTGAAGACAGCATTGGACATATGTCGTTTTATACTTTTGTTTACTTCGGGTATTCAAATTCAAACTCATCCGAAACCATTCACTGTTCGAAATATCTGTAACGGATGGCCTCTGTAAAGTTCGACAGAACTATACAAAACTGTCAGAAGAATGAGTATGATCCTCCATCACTGTGAAAAAAATACTAGGAAATTTGCGACTTTTTTCGTAATTTGTAATTACGACACAGAGTTGTAAAGTAACGAGCGCAGTCGTAAAATTATTACAGCAAATTCTTACTCGTTAAAGAAAAGTAAGTCGATACCTTTAAAAAAAAAAAAACATTGTAACAATACAACTGGAAGTTGTAACTTTAAGACATTATTTATCACGGAAAACTTTCCCGTAACCCTTCCGAATATATTTCACAGTGAACCTTTAGTTCAAAATACACGGGTAGCGGATCCCTTTGACGTTTTCAGTTCCCCACGGCCTGGCGGCCTGTCGTCAGCTGCTGCTGCTGGAGCCGGGGACGTGCGTGCGGGTCCGGTCCTGATGTACTACTCTAGGCTCAGCAGCAGCCCTCGCCCAGGCCTCCAAAGCGACGCGGAAATTACACTAAAAGACTGGCTCTGCCCGACTGGGCTGGTAGAGGCGTGGCGAGGCGTGGCGTGGCGGAGGCCCAGAGTGGTTTAATCCCGGTAGGCGGCTTCGCGCCGTGGCGAAACGCGACCATGCCGTGGCAGCTCCAACCAGATGAAACTCCGGAGGAAAAATGAAGCAGGGAAAAGGCCATTTTTCCGCCCCTTTTTGCCGAAAAACCTCCCCGCGCGCGCACGCATCCTACGGGTTCGCTGCTGCTGCTTCGCCAGCGGTGATCCCTTTACCCCCTTACCCCCTTCCTCACCTCCCCCTTCCCCCTGCCCCTCCCCCCCCCTCTGCCCCCAACTCCTGTCTCTTGCCAAAACTCCCTCGCATCCCAATCTCAAGCTGCGAGCGCTCTGGCTGCGCTGGGTCAGATAGAGTACTCCTCTTCCCTCTCTCTCTCTCTCTCTCTCTCTCTCTCTCTCTCTCTCTCTCGCTCCCTCTCCCTCTCCCGCCCAATCTCTATGTCTCTCTCACCGCCCGGAGTGGATGAGTCCGGCCCGGCGGTGCGGGGGCGCGGGCGAGGCGACAAAGCGCGGTGCAGCTAGGAGGGTGGCTCTGCTCGGCGCGAGCCTATTCGCCCGAGGTCCGACTCTAATGTATATTACGTTAGATGAGAATTGGGCCGGAGTGGGAGTGGGAGAAGCGGGGCTGGAAGAGAGGGACACTGCTATTCAAGGAATGGGGCGCGGCACATTTTTTTCGAATGCGAATCGTGTCTCTTTTGTTGGAGTATTCGGCCGCTTTTGTTGACGACGTGATGTCGGCAATCAGCCTAGAGCCACGGTTCACGTTCAAACGAGTGTGACACTAATGTGTCAAGTATATGTTTAAAAAAAAATTATTACCAAATTCAACGGTCCAACGAATGTGTCGTCATACTGCTTGAATCATTGCGAGTGTGTGTATGTGTGTGTGTGTGTGTGTGTGGGGGGGGGGGGGGGTTGGGTGGTAAGCGGACGGGTGAAAGCGAGCCCAGCAGCTCAACCCTGCCCTTCTCTGCGCCGACCGAGGGGTAAGTCGTGAGTTCCCCGCCACCCCCCACCCCCTCTGCCCTCTCACCCTACCCGACAACAATACCTCTGCACGGCACCCTCTCGTGTCGATGGCCGTGTCGTTATGAGCTTGCTGAGGTTTTGGCCGCCCAGTGCTGACCCCCCCACCACCACCACCACCACCACCACCATGCCCTGCCGTGCACTGCTGTCTACAGCGCAGGGCGGTCAGTGCCCGCCCGGCCAGGCACAAGTTTGACTAATATATATATTTATGACCGTCCTTCTTGCAAAAATGAAAAAAAGTGCCCGGGGGACGACGTCACGGGTCACGGCCCGACAAAGAGCATATTAAAGCGGGAAACGGTATGCTATAGTAGTGCGTCCAGTCGGAACGGGGAGCGGGGCGCAGCTCATGAGCACTGTGAAAAATGGTCGGAGGTGAACGAGAAAATTTTCCACAAAGTGAAGTTGTAAAATTACAATAATCATAAATAATCACAAGCACTACCAATCGAAACGAAATTCAATCACGAATAAGAATGCGGGCTGTCAACAAAATTTTCCGTAAGTCGTCAATTATAATTTAAAAAGTATATTTTGTAAATCTAGAAATATATTTTCTCGCAGTGTATGACGGGGTATGGTCGTGGGGAACGGGTCGGGTGCAGTTTCGTGACGGGTTGTAGCACATGTGGCTCTGAGGAGTGGGCGCGGGGTGGGGACGCCCTCCACCCTGACCCCACACCACCCGACCCCGCCTGATCTCACCCCGCCCGACACCACCCGTCTCAGGTCCGGGCCGGGAAATACATGGGTGCACGAGTTAATTCTGCTTTTCCCCGTTCGTTAGCGGCTCTCTAATTAATTCTTCCGGGTGCTCTTCCCTATCTCTCTACCCTCCTCGCTCCACCCCCCCTCCCCCTCCACCCCTTGTTTCCCCACCCTCTCTAGCTCTCTCTTTCCCTTGCTTCAGCTGTCACACGTTTATCTCTCGCCTCGCCACACGCTTCTCGTCGCTCTAGAATCCTTGCTACGGTACACGCAGACGACGACACGCTACACACTTTCTGCCCGCAAGTTTGTATTTTTTTTTACGAAATGTGGAATTGGATTGCTTTTCCATATATCTTATGATTTCCTGGTGACCTAGACGTTCCGCCGTTTCCTCCCCATATCCACGCGATGGTACACGCCGAACGGACCGGCCCGGACCGCCCTCTTCAACTTTTCGCCTCTTGGCCGAACAAGCGGCTCGTTGTGAGCTGACCCCCTCTCGAGAGCCGGGAGAGGCCCTGGAGAGCGCCGGGGGGGGGGCATGGGGGGGGCATGGGCCGGACGATAAGAGCGGGAGGAGGAGCACGCAGGGACAAGGAGAGAAAAGAGACGAGAAATGAAATCATTCCATTCTTTTCCGCTCTCTTTCACCTGCGAGTCGCTTTCCAAGAGCATGGGCCGCCTCGCCAAGCGTAATAGAATTGCAGCGTAGAACGCTATGCCATTGGATAAATTTGAGTACACTGGAAGAAAACAAAGGTGTGACTTAACGTCTTTACTGAATTTCTATCACTGGGACAAATATCTTTGTAGATTTACGATAAATTTTGTAAATCGTGATTTACGAAATGTTGTAAATTTACGACGGACCTTTTTTTGCTCGTAAATGAATTTCAAGCCGATATGTAGTGCTTGTAATTTTACGATTTGCAATTGTAATTTTACAACTGCACTTCGTGGAAAATTTTCCTGTAAACTTACGACTATTTTTCACAGTGAAGAGAGCGTATTATGCTTTTGGCGGCAGCTCTAATGCGATTGCAAATGCATCCAACCTTCAATAATACTTTTGAAACCTGCCTCTGCCTATGCTTATGCTTATTTCTCTGTTTTTCCAGTATATCCGTCTTTCGCGTCGGGAAGGAGGTTTAGAATTTTCAAATTTACCGCCCTGTAAACGCGGAGAGCGAGCAGGGCATGCGTGGCGCAGAGCGAACCCAGAGGCACATTTGTCATGGGGCCGCGACTCAGCAGGGGCCTGCTGGTCCTGCTGGGCTTGGGGTGCCGCTGGGCCGCAGGGCCGCAGGCGACGGACAGGTATTGATGACCTATTATAGGACAGTCGGCGCGGGGTGGGGCCCGGCCGGGCGCTCAGCAACCCCCCTCCCACATCTAGCTCCCCTCCGCGAATCTCATTCATCCGTTCCACTTTACACATGGCGCGCGGCGCGCACACACACATACGCACGCACACACTCTTAACAGGACCGCGCTTAGGCACACGGGTCGCAAGTCGACGCGCAGGTAGAAGCTCCCTGGGGATGTTATTAGCCGCGGGAAAGTAAACCCGCAGGTCGAAATTGGTTTCTGGTGGATCCGGACCCGGGCCCACCACCGGAAGTGCGCGCGCGCGCGCCACACTGTAAGAAATAATGCCGGTGAAAACTACGGAAATCACCGCTACAATTCCTTTAACGGTGTCCATCGCAGTATGGTGCTTTCCTACCACGGTGCGCACCATTCTCCAAATTTTCGATTTCTCGTTAAGGACAGCCCAATACGGCAACACTGTACTCTAAAAATAGGGTACGGAAAAACCGTACTTATTACCTCCGCACACCGAAAATGAGGTACACACTAAAATACTAGGGACATTTTTTGCTCCTAATTGAACAGGAATCCGTTCATGCGTAACATGTTTACCATTTCGTACCTAATTACGGAGTAAAACTGCACAATAATAGTGCACTTTTACTTCTTTATTTAGGAAAGACATCGTACAAATGTTACGCGTGCACGGATTCCTGCTCAATTAGGAACGAAATTGTCCCTAGTATTTTAGTGTGTACGGTCGCGCCTTGCAGTCGTTTTCTAAAACGAAGGTACAGGGCACCGTAATTGGTTCCGCACTACAATCTTGTTTCTTCACAGTGCACCAATCCCTTGCGAATGTTACGGTGGGAGCGGCGGGGGTAGCGGCGAGAGCGCTCCATCGGGAACCGGGAACCCCGCGTACGGTCCGCGTGACGCAGCCATCGGTCAGGGAGCAGCACACCGGATCCACCACGCCCGACCGCTCGCCCGGGAGGATGGGAGAATACCAATGTGACGCGTGACACCTGCAGGAGAAACTAAGTAAGTATGTCAACGGGGCTACAACGAACGTTTATTGCGACCACGCGGAAATATATACCCAACGCTTAGTCAACTCGATGTAGAATCTGAGCGCGTTTTTTTCCCCGACGGATGGCATCGGAGTCGGCTTGCGTGCGAGTAGCTAGAGCTACCGCTTATGTCTGCTTTATGGACGCTCGGCCTGTTTGTGCGCCGCGGCGGGGCGGGGCGGGGCGGGGCGCGGCGGGGCGGGGTGCGGCCGCCAGGCACTGAGCCCATCCCCGAGACCAACAGCTCGACATAAATCGGGTGGGAGGGTGGGCGAGAGCGCGCTGTTTTGTCGAATGTCACGGCCAGGGCTGGGAGAAGGGTAGAAAAAAAATTGGGAGGGGAACGAGGAAGAGTGAGCGAGGGAAAGGGGGGAGGGGGGCCGTGGAGGTGCAAGGAAGCAGACCCGCCCCCGCGCCCCGCCCGCGCCCCGCCCGCGCCCCGCCCGCGCCCCGCCCGCGCCCCGCCCGCGCCCCGCCCGCGCCCAGGGGTTCTGGCAAGCGCTCACAGTTGGCTGCAAAACATACGAGTACAAAACACACACGCACACGCGCGCTCACAACACACACACACACACACACACACATGCGCGCTCACCATGGTGCACTCCTACTCCTATTGTGCGGCCCGGGGGCGGCCCGCGGCCCGCACGCATGCACAAAGCGATGAGCCGGCTCGGGAATAATTGCCAAGTTGTTTAGAGCGGATTGAGTTGGAGGGAGATGGTAGCGCCGCCAGCAGAGCCGGGCCGGGCACGAGCACCGGTCTGGTCTGGTCCGCCCCATTCAGGTGGGCCGATCTTTCCAACATTACTCCCGCACAATGGCACGCGGCTTGGCCCCCGCAGCGTAAGCACCCCGCCCCTCCGCCCTGCCTTGCTCTCCCTACCCCGCCTCATCCACCCTTCCTGCCCGAGTCACTTCGAAAAATCATTGTACAGCCCCCAAAAAATCATTTAAAAAATAAAAAAAAAAATCAAGTAGAAAGTTGCATAAAAATCCGAAAAATCGAGAACAAATTAACCCAAAACTGAGAAAAATGGGAACAAAACAAGCAAAAACACAACTTTTTAAAAAAGTAACATATCATTTCTTTTTTATCTCGTGAAAAATCAAAAGAAAAATCAAAATCAAATATCAAAAAAATCAAATCATTGTAGTCTGATGTTGCTTTCTGGTGTATATAATTTAAAATTTTCATCTTTTTTTCCAGTAAATATTTGTGCCCCTGTGCCAGGCTCGCAGTGTGTGCCGTCCTCTCGGTCGCGTTCGGCCCATCGGGAGCGGGGCGGGGCCGGGTGGGGCGGGGCGGGGAGGTGTGAGGCGAGGTGGCGAGTCGGGTGGTGTGTTTTCACAGCAGGCTTGTCCGGCCGGGTCAGGTGGCCCTCGGGAGGGGAGAGGAGGGCAGAGGCCCCGTCCCAGGGCAGCCGTGTGCCGTGTGGGCCCGGCCGGGCCGAGGGTGCAAAGGAGAGGGTCCGAGGTCGGGCGGAGCGCGGAGCGCGGGGCAGGCAAATGTAAGCAACGGGGGATGGATGGCCGGTCCGTGGTGTGACCGTATGGCGGCGGCGCGGGGCGGCGGCGCGGGGCGGCGGCGCGGGGCCAGCAGGCTGATTCCGAAGAGCGCTCTCGTCCCTCTGTCCTTGTCGCACCTATGGCGTTGCCCAATGTCGGGGGTGTCAGGACTCCGTAAGTGCGACAAGGACGAAGGTGCGAGAGCGATCTTCGGAATCAGACGGCACGGCACGGGGGTGGGGTTATATAGGTGGGGCCACTCAGGGCGGCACGGGGCACGCGGCGCTCCGCTCGGGGCTTGGGAGTGTGTCGTTGTGGGGCTGAGCGGCCGGCGCAAACGTATCCCTGCGTCCCGACTTCCACTCACTCACTCATAGCCTTGCACCCCTCCCCCCAGGCGCGGTTTAAGGTCCGACTGGAGGGGGGGGCGGCGCACCCCAGGTTGCCTACATACAGGGGTTTTGTCGCGCTATTTGCCTACTTTCCAGGCGGCTATCTAGAGACCGAAAGCGATCGCCCCCCCCCCCGCCCCCCTTTAAACCGCGCCTGCCTCCCCCACCCGCCTATAGTGTGACACTGAGCACCGCCTGCTAAAAACTCGGCGGGGAGGTCCGTCCAGCGTCACGGCACGACGCCGTGCTGACGAGCGGGGAGGCCCCGGAGGCGGAGGCCCAGAGCGCCGATGCCCCGGCCATTAGACCATTACCCAGCGCGTCATAACTGCAGGCCAGGCCTCGTAAAGGAGGCCGTGCCGACGGCTTGGCTGTGCCGGGCGGCGGGGCGGGGCGGGGTGGGGTGGGGTGGGGCGGGGCGGGGCGGGGCGGGGCCGGGAGGTGGCGAGAGAAGGGCAAGCTCTGGCAGCAGGCAGGGCAGCGCCGCGCTCTTTTACGACTGCGCGCCCTGCAGGCTGACTCCGAAGATCGCTCTTGCCCCTCCGTTCTTGTCGCACTCATGGGGTCCTGACACCCCCGACATAGGGCACCGCCCCACAAGGACGGAGGGACGAGAGAGACCTTCGGAATCAGCCTGCTGCGCGGGACGGGACTGGCTGCTGGGAGGCGGCCCGCGGGAGTAGAGGAGGAGGAGGAGGAGGAGGAGGAGGAGGAGGTGAGGGAGAGTCAAGAGGCGAGACGAGTGTGGCACTGCTGCCATGGGCTGCGTGCTGCCGCCGCTGGGCGTGTGTGAGGGGGGGGGGCTGGGACAACAAAAACAACTAACAAAAAGCAATGGCCGCTGCGGTGGGCGCTGGAAAGGAAAAATAAAGACGTAAGGAATGAGGGGGGAGGGGGGGGGGCAACCCCAGCCCGGCGGAAGACACTGCCTGCGGAGATAATTCGCCCGGTTCCCTCAGCACCGCTCGGCCGCCACGTGCTGCGCTCCGCCGCAACCCTTTAAGAGCCGCCAATAAATCCAAACGGACTCTCCCCCAGGGTTCCCAGGCCGCACGCCGCACAGGCCTGGTCGCCTGGTTTGCTCGATTAAATACTCGCAAAGTAGATTATTTGCAGCATTGCGACCGTTCTTTTTTCTTTTTTTCTTTTTTTATTTTTTAATACTTGCGTGTGTTTTTGCAAGGAACCTCTCTCCCACTTCTGGCTTAAAAATTCTTTGCACCTTGCGAACTAAATCATTTAGGAAACGAACCTGCTCTTTGCAAGCTGTTTTCCAGTGTGGTGTTCGACGAGAAGTTAGTTGGCCCGGGTCTGGAGCCGGTCCACTCCGGTCCAGTAGTAGTGCTTCTGCTTCCCTCCACTAAATTGTACGCAGCCCTCCAGCAGCGCCACCGGGGCACTTCTCACCCCTCCCCTCCGGCCTGGGCAAGGAGGGCAGGAGGGAGGCTCGTGCCGTGTGCACAAGGCGTCGCCGTAACGTAACAAACATGGTCGTAGCCTTTTTCACACTTTTTCCTCAATATCTCATATAATCGATGCAAAGGTATATCAAAGCTTTGGTTCATTAAAGAGCTCATGCCCACTGTGAGAAAAAGCTACAATTTAACTACAATTTTTTACCGTTATTTCGAAGTACAATAAAATATTGTACTAAAATTGTACCCGGTATAGGGTAAATTAGAGATGTACGGCAACGAAAACCGTAAACCGTTAATTCAAAACCGTTGTTTAATTGTATGAGGTACGGTTTTTTTTACAGTGCCATTGCATTTTTATTTCTCTACCTCATGTTCCTGAGTGATCAGATAAATCCTTGATGTGACCTGCATAAATTATTGTTTCTCTTTCATTGGAGATAACGTAACCTTCCTTTTCAAACTCCGGGCCCCAGGCTCCAGGCCTCTGTACTGCTCCCCACCCCGAGGCCTCGGCCTCCGCGCCGCTCGCTGTTCAACTGATTTTCCGCTTTGTTGTCTTGCACTGAGGTTTGCAAAGGGTACGGAGCGCCATCAGCGGGAGGTGGAAGCAGAAGACATTACTCCGGGAGGGGAGGGGAAACGTTTCATCATAAAAAGAAGAGAACACACATTAAAAGCTCGCGGCAGGCCGGGGCCCAGGCCGGGGCCGAGGCCGGGCTCAGTAAGGGCGGCGCTCCGCTCCATCCGCGGCGCTGCAAGCGAGGCCTATCCTCGCTCTCTCCCAGGCCTAGGCGGTCGTCGCCATTCTCAAGGCCGCGCGCTTTTGCTGTTAATTTCCCTTTTTTCGCTCCTGTTTGTGAGGCGTCGTACTTTTTGGGGCGCGCGCTCAGGTTAACGGCCTTGGGCAGCAACGCGGGCTGGATGAGAACGGGGCGGCGAGTGCGAAGGCGGGGTTATATTGCAGACAGCAGCAGCAGCAGCCCGAAACCCAGCCCAGCGCCTCCGCCCGGCCGCGGCCCTGGCCCCGGCCCCGGCCCCGGCCCCGGCCTCGCTCGGCACCGCAGGCCTCGAGGATGCGGACCGTGCCTAACAGGTGGCTGGGGGCGCGAGGGGTGGGGCGGGGCGAGGCGGGGCGGGGCGGGGCGGGGCGGGGCGGGGCGGGGCGGGGCGGGGCGAGGCGGGGCGAGGCGGGGCGGGGCGGGGCGGGGCGGGGCGGGGCGGGGCGGGGTGGGGCGGGGCGGGGCGGGGCGGGCCGGGGCGAGGCGGTGAAGGGTGGCAGGACGCGGCGTAACTTTTACCCCCAGTGTGAGGGAGCAAGTGTGGTAACTTCGGGCAGCACGGCGGGTATTAGGTAACTCAGTCGGCCCGGCCATTGTAAGCTCCGCGCACGCTGATGTGTGGGGCTCGGAGCTGGCCCGGCCCGGCCCGGCGGCCGAGCCTCGGGGCTTCCATGGCACCACTGGCTGCTACTGAGGCCCTGTCCGAGGGGCGGATAAATTAATGTGTACAATGATTTCTTTCTTTTGCCTTTGTTTTTGTTTTGATCAATTGGTTTTTTTCATAAATTTTTATATTTTAGACCCATTTTTGATTTTTCCAATTTCACTTCGTTTTTCTTATTCTCGATTTTTCGGATTTTTCTGTATCATCTTGATTTTTTTTTTTTTTTAATTTTTAAAAATCATGATTTTTTTCGGGGCGGGCCGCACAATTGTTTTTTTTTTTTTTTTTTTTTTTGAAGTGACCCCCTTCTGCACCCTCGGGGGCGCCGCAGCTGACATTCCGCCAGTTGTTCCTCTTATTAAATAAAAATGAGGGAAAACGACAATTATCCGTGGACGTCAGCGGATCCGAACGTGACGGCCGGCGGGACTATCGAGGCTAACTGGTGACAGCGTAGTTAAGATAAACTTAGCACCGCTTAGCACCCCCCTGTTGTAACAATTAAAAAAATAAGTATGGCTGGATTAAGATTATAGCAGTCGTAGGCGCTCCACATTTCCCGTGTCACTCAGATTCACTTTGTGAATTTCTGGAGTTGGGCGGGGGCGCCTGCGAGACTCAGGATAGGCCAGCCCGCCGTACGCACATGCGTTGCTGTTCAGATGTTGCCTATCTAACAGGCGCTCCTAGGGCTCGTCAGTTTAAGCTACGTGAAGCTGGCCCCACCCATAATTGTACGCGTATCCGGAGTAGTACTACTAAATAGTACTCAAATAGTACTCTCCAACTATGCCGATATTAGAAATTGTACGCCTTTTTTAAGCCTTCAAATATCGACCGCAAATTGGGTGGGGCCAGGTTCACGCTGGCCCCACCCAGAATTGTACGCATCTCGAGAATAGTACCAGGAAATAGTACTCAAATAGTACGTTCGAACCGTGCTATCGTTTAAAATAGTACGACCCTCCGTGTACGATTTATCGCCTAACGACGTGGGTGGGGCCAGATTCACGCCGCCCCACCCATTCATCGTACAGAGCTGAGGAACATACCATCGTGACGGGCTGAAATAGTACGTTCAGATGATCACATCGGCAAAAATTGTACGACTATCCATGACACCTAAAACACCGGTCGAAAGTACCCGCTCGCCTGCAGACCGCCAGATAGGCAAACCCGCAGTACACGCCCCACCCAGAAGTGTACGCATCTCGAGAATAGTACCAGGAAATAGTACTCAATTAGTACGTTCGAACCGTGCTATCGTTTAAAATAGTACGACCCTCCGTGTACGATTTATCGCCTAACGACGTGGGTGGGGCCAGATTCACGCCGCCCCACCCATTCATCGTACAGAGCTGAGGAACATACCATCGTGACGGGCTGAAATAGTACGTTCAGATGATCACATCGGCAAAAATTGTACGACTATCCATGACACTTAAAACACCGGTCGAAAGTACCCGCTCGCCTGCAGACCGCCAGATAGGCAAACCCGCAGTACGAGCCCCACCCAGAATTGTACGCATCTCGAGAATAGTACCAGGAAATAGTACTCAATTAGTACGTTCAAACCGTGCTATCGTTTAAAATAGTACGACCCTCCGTGTACGATTTATCGCCTAACGACGTGGGTGGGGCCAGATTCACGCCGCCCCACCCATTCATCGTACAGAGCTGAGGAACATACCATCGTGACGGGCTGAATTAGTACGTTCAGATGATCACATCGGCAAAAATTGTACGACTATCCATGACACTTAAAACACCGGTCGAAAGTACCCGCTCGCCTGCAGACCGCCAGATAGGCAAACCCGCAGTACACGCCCCACCCAGAATTGTACGCATCTCGAGAATAGTACCAGGAAATAGTACTCAATTAGTACGTTCGAACCGTGCTATCGTTTAAAATAGTACGACCGTCCGTCAAAGACTTATCGCCCACCTTGCATTTTTAGGTACCGGCTTGCCACTTTGCACAGTGGGAGTAGGTACCGATACCTCACTTTTGAGAAGTGGTGCCCCGATGGCACTACTTGCAGAGCCAGGCTGTAGCCCTTTGCCTTCTTACAGGGGCAGTTACTAGGAATATCAGCTCTGTACGATGAATGGGATGGGGCGGCGTGAATCTGGCCCAACCCACGTCGTTAGGCGATAAATCGTACACGGAGGGTCGTACTATTTTAAACGATAGCACGGTTCGAACGTACTAATTGAGTACTATTTCCTGGTACTATTCTCGAGATGCGTACAATTCTGGGTGGGGCGTGTACTGCGGGTTTGCCTATCTGGCGGTCTGCAGGCGAGCGGGTACTTTCGACCGGTGTTTTAAGTGTCATGGATAGTCGTACAATTTTTGCCGATGTGATCATCTGAACGTACTATTTCAGCCCGTCACGATGGTATGTTCCTCAGCTCTGTACGATGAATGGGTGGGGCGGCGTGAATCTGGCCCCACCCACGTCGTTAGGCGATAAATCGTACACGGAGGGTCGTACTATTTTAAACGATAGCACGGTTCGAACGTACTAATTGAGTACTATTTCCTGGTACTATTCTCGAGATGCGTACAATTCTGGGTGGGGCGTGTACTGCGGGTTTGCCTATCTGGCGGTCTGCAGGCGAGCGGGTACTTTCGACCGGTGTTTTAAGTGTCATGGATAGTCGTACAATTTTTGCCGATGTGATCATCTGAACGTACTAATTCAGCCCGTCACGATGGTATGTTCCTCAGCTCTGTACGATGAATGGGTGGGGCGGCGTGAATCTGGCCCCACCCACGTCGTTAGGCGATAAATCGTACACGGAGGGTCGTACTATTTTAAACGATAGCACGGTTCGAACGTACTAATTGAGTACTATTTCCTGGTACTATTCTCGAGATGCGTACAATTCTGGGTGGGGCGTGTACTGCGGGTTTGCCTATCTGGCGGTCTGCAGGCGAGCGGGTACTTTCGACCGGTGTTTTAAGTGTCATGGATAGTCGTACAATTTTTGCCGATGTGATCATCTGAACGTACTAATTCAGCCCGTCACGATGGTATGTTCCTCAGCTCTGTACGATGAATGGGTGGGGCGGCGTGAATCTGGCCCCACCCACGTCGTTAGGCGATAAATCGTACACGGAGGGTCGTACTATTTTAAACGATAGCACGGTTCGAACGTACTAATTGAGTACTATTTCCTGGTACTATTCTCGAGATGCGTACAATTCTGGGTGGGGCGTGTACTGCGGGTTTGCCTATCTGGCGGTCTGCAGGCGAGCGGGTACTTTCGACCGGTGTTTTAAGTGTCATGGATAGTCGTACAATTTTTGCCGATGTGATCATCTGAACGTACTATTTCAGCCCGTCACGATGGTATGTTCCTCAGCTCTGTACGATGAATGGGTGGGGCGGCGTGAATCTGGCCCCACCCACGTCGTTAGGCGATAAATCGTACACGGAGGGTCGTACTATTTTAAACGATAGCACGGTTCGAACGTACTAATTGAGTACTATTTCCTGGTACTATTCTCGAGATGCGTACAATTCTGGGTGGGGCGTGTACTGCGGGTTTGCCTATCTGGCGGTCTGCAGGCGAGCGGGTACTTTCGACCGGTGTTTTAAGTGTCATGGATAGTCGTACAATTTTTGCCGATGTGATCATCTGAACGTACTAATTCAGCCCGTCACGATGGTATGTTCCTCAGCTCTGTACGATGAATGGGTGGGGCGGCGTGAATCTGGCCCCACCCACGTCGTTAGGCGATAAATCGTACACGGAGGGTCGTACTATTTTAAACGATAGCACGGTTCGAACGTACTAATTGAGTACTATTTCCTGGTACTATTCTCGAGATGCGTACAATTCTGGGTGGGGCGTGTACTGCGGGTTTGCCTATCTGGCGGTCTGCAGGCGAGCGGGTACTTTCGACCGGTGTTTTAAGTGTCATGGATAGTCGTACAATTTTTGCCGATGTGATCATCTGAACGTACTAATTCAGCCCGTCACGATGGTATGTTCCTCAGCTCTGTACGATGAATGGGTGGGGCGGCGTGAATCTGGCCCCACCCACGTCGTTAGGCGATAAATCGTACACGGAGGGTCGTACTATTTTAAACGATAGCACGGTTCGAACGTACTAATTGAGTACTATTTCCTGGTACTATTCTCGAGATGCGTACAATTCTGGGTGGGGCGTGTACTGCGGGTTTGCCTATCTGGCGGTCTGCAGGCGAGCGGGTACTTTCGACCGGTGTTTTAAGTGTCATGGATAGTCGTACAATTTTTGCCGATGTGATCATCTGAACGTACTAATTCAGCCCGTCACGATGGTATGTTCCTCAGCTCTGTACGATGAATGGGTGGGGCGGCGTGAATCTGGCCCCACCCACGTCGTTAGGCGATAAATCGTACACGGAGGGTCGTACTATTTTAAACGATAGCACGGTTCGAACGTACTAATTGAGTACTATTTCCTGGTACTATTCTCGAGATGCGTACAATTCTGGGTGGGGCGTGTACTGCGGGTTTGCCTATCTGGCGGTCTGCAGGCGAGCGGGTACTTTCGACCGGTGTTTTAAGTGTCATGGATAGTCGTACAATTTTTGCCGATGTGATCATCTGAACGTACTATTTCAGCCCGTCACGATGGTATGTTCCTCAGCTCTGTACGATGAATGGGTGGGGCGGCGTGAATCTGGCCCCACCCACGTCGTTAGGCGATAAATCGTACACGGAGGGTCGTACTATATTTAAACGATAGCACGGTTCGAACGTACTAATTGAGTACTATTTCCTGGTACTATTCTCGAGATGCGTACAATTCTGGGTGGGGCGTGTACTGCGGGTTTGCCTATCTGGCGGTCTGCAGGCGAGCGGGTACTTTCGACCGGTGTTTTAAGTGTCATGGATAGTCGTACAATTTTTGCCGATGTGATCATCTGAACGTACTATTTCAGCCCGTCACGATGGTATGTTCCTCAGCTCTGTACGATGAATGGGTGGGGCGGCGTGAATCTGGCCCCACCCACGTCGTTAGGCGATAAATCGTACACGGAGGGTCGTACTATATTAAACGATAGCACGGTTCGAACGTACTAATTGAGTACTATTTCCTGGTACTATTCTCGAGATGCGTACAATTCTGGGTGGGGCCAGCGTGAACCTGGCCCCACCCAATTTGCGGTCGATATTTGAAGGCTTAAAAAAGGCGTACAATTTCTAATATCGGCATAGTTGGAGAGTACTATTTGAGTACTATTTAGTAGCACTACTCCGGATACGCGTACAATTATGGGTGGGGCCAGTTTCACTTAGCTGTCAGTTTATCAGACGCAAAACATGGTCGTACTTGTCACATGATCCCTCGACAAAGCACCTGCTGTAAGTCAGAATTGCATGACTGTGCACAACAAGTACATTGTGGCGGCTTCGGCTCATAGCTAGAGCGAACAGCTAAAAAAAAAAGAGGAAGAAATTCAACTGTTCCTTGTTGCGGTACGTCGATACTATCTCTCTGTGTGTTTGACATTGACAGCATCGCTTGGTTGAGACTCTGATAGAGTCTGATACACATCCTCTTCCGCCGGCACAGCCGCAGCCGCCCCGCCCCGCCCCGCCCCGCCCCGCCCCGCCCCGCCCCGCCCCGCCCCGCCTCGCCGCTCTTGCACAATCCGCTTCTTCCTAGTTTCTCTTTCCTGCCTGCTGGCCGGCGACAGCGCCAAGTTAATCGTTTAGTGAAACAATTACTCGTCTCGCAAACTCTGTCGGCGTCGCGGGGGGCGGGGCGGTACGAGGCAGTCCGGCAAGAGCATTGTTCAGGAGGGTCTTCTTCTTGTCCGGCCGGGGTGTGAAGCTGACAGGCGAGGAACCCCTCTCTCTCTCTCTCTCTCTCTCTCTCTCTCTCTCTCTCTCTCTCTCTCTCTCTCTCTCTCTCTCTCTCTCTCTCTCTCTCTCTCTCTCTCTCTTGGACCAGAGCTGGCCGCACGCCGCACGGGCTGCTTATGGCCCGTCCTGGCGTGGCCTGGAGCGTGGAGTGTCTCGGGGCGCAGCCAGTGCTTTAAGATTTGTTAGTGTTAGCGTCCGCGGGTTACAAGTGTACTGCCTTATCTCCGACCCGCACCCGCCTGCTCGGCGCGGCGGTGACGACCAGCCGCGGGTAGAAAAGAAATGTAAGGAAATAAAGGAAGAAGTTCCAGGAGAACGCCTGTTCTACCCGCCTCCGGCCCGCCCCCGGCCCGCCCCCGGTCCGCCCCCGGCCCACCCCCACCTCCACCCCCAGCTTGAGCCCCCTCCCTCCCCCCCGTCTCCGTTCCTTAGGACTGTTGGACTGGCTGAATAATGGCGCTCTGGGGGCAGCAACGCCTCCGGCCGCCCCGCCCTCACGCCGCCCCCGCGCCGCCCCCGCCCCTCCACTTGATGATGCGCTGCACAATGATGCATGCCTCGGCGGGCCCTCCAGTGACGGAGTGCGTTTATCGTTGTTTGCCGTAGTTTGGCCTCGAGTTTCATGAATACAAACACGCCGCGCCGCGCGCACCAGGCAAATTGCGAAAGGAATATGAGAGACTTGGCAGGGGAAAGGGGAACACGGGTTGGGCGCGGGGGCGGAGAAAAGAGGCTCGTGAACCATTCATTTGATTCTGTCTGATCCGTACCTCGCGTGTTTCACTTGGTGCAATATACCCTCCGGGGGCAGCACGGTCACGGCAGAATTGTGTTGGGTGGAAGCTATTATTGGGCCGGTTTCGTTGACGTGGTCGTCACCGCCCCGCTCCGCCCCACGGTAAAAAAAAATATATTTCTCATATTTTGAGGGAAATGTTGAAACTTTAAGGAGCTCCGTGATTTTAAAGAAAACCTCTCAAATTTTGAAGAAGTCTCCCTTAAAATATGAGAATTTTTCCTCACAATCTCGAAGTGTTTCAATTTTTTCCCAATTTTCTCAAAAATACATTTTAAAAAAAATAAAAAACGACATTCTCTTTACCTGCTCACCACGCCTCGCCCTCGTCACCTTCACCACCACTTAGGATATCTCCCGCGCTATACTTTTTCTCCTGTTTCTCTCGCGCTTTTGTCATACTTTCGTCAAACAGATTATGAAAAACGCCTCGACGAAGAAAAATAATAAAAAAGAGAGAAAAAAAAATGCCGCGGACTTGTGCCGCGGCGCGGTGCGCGGTGACCTGGCAGGGACACACTCTCATCACACGGTGGGGCGGCAGGCGGCACGTCTCCTGTTGCCCCACCTCCAGCCTGAGCCCGCCCGCGGGCCCGCGGGGCCGTCGCGGTATTCAACAGATTTCTTATTGGCCCCCCGTGGCAAGGCGCGCGGCGGTGGGCTGCAGGAGTGCGGAGGGAAAAGAGCGCGCCGGTGGGAGGAACAAAAAAAAAAATAAAGAGAGAGAGGGAGATAGCAGAAGGGAGAGGATGAGAGAAAGACGTATACGCAGGGAATCAAAAAGAGGGTAAGCGGGCAAGCTTGGAGTGGGGCGCAAAAGGAGCAAGGGGCTGGCTGGCTGGCTGGCTGCGGGTCACGGAGACAGATCTCAGCCGTCCGCCGTCCGCCCCGCCCTGTCCTGCTGCCTCGCCCCGCCCCACCCCGCCCCGCCCTCGCAGCCCACAACGCCTCACGGAACACCCTCTTACTCCGACAGAGCAGCTTGTTCGCCATAACGGATGTGATGTTTATTCCCCGCCGACATACGGCTGCTTCCCCGGCGAGTCGTAAGAGCGGAGGGACAATGGCATGCAAATCGGAAGACATTGCGAGTAGCGCAGCGGGGGCGGGGCGGGGTGGCTTGCCCGTTTGGAGGTCCGCGGCGGCTGGCGGCGGGGTCAAGCATCTCGGAACGGCGGCCCGGCCAGCGGACACTACCACGTAGTTCGTGTCCTTTTCTTTGACATCGGAGGGTGGTTCATCACTGACCCCTCCCCTCTCTCTCCCCAAAGCCCCGCCGTATCAAAGTTGGTCGAATGGCTCTTATTTCCTCGGCCGGCCCATCCGAGCGCGAGCGCGTCTAGGGGGAACTCGCCGTGGAGATGAGAGTACTCGCCGACCAACCCGTCTGTCTGCCGCAAACTTCTCGCCGCGCGGCCCCTCCTTCCCGCCCTGACCACAGGACCACCTGGCTGGACCAATTGTGTCGTGCGCGTGGAGGCCAATTTGGCCTTAAAGTCTACTCAAGGAAACACAAAATGTCGCCGAAAATTATTTCTTTTTAACTGCCGCGCAGTTATTAGGATTCCATGATAACAAAAATATAGGGTATGGAATTTGAGCGGCTCGCGTGACGGGAGAAAGTTTTGGTCCGGACCTCGCCGAGCCGGGCCGGGCCAAGCAGCTTGTTGTTGTTGTAAAGCACTGCCAGCCTGACCGTGGGGACGGTAAGGGGGGCGGAAGAGAAGCCGACGAAAACACGGAACATAATTATGTTGAGAGTTGAGCGCAGACAAAAGCAGCAAGTGTATACTGACAATTTCTGGCAAAGAGTAAATTTATTTAAGAAAGTCAGTCTACCATGAGCGGCCATTCCACTTGAGGCAAAAATGCTCAAAAATGTGTGGAATAGTTTCTCGCACATAGAAAAAAAAAGTGTTCGACCGATTCAGCCTTTTTTTTTTTAACGGCGCTCGAATTCCTGTTTGTTTGTAATGAGTATTTACGAGGGTATTTTCCACAGTATACCCAGCGTTTGATGTGATAACAACGTAACAACTTAACGTCGAAAACGACGTCTTGGTTCTCAAGCAGCCAGCCTTAAGCATATGGAAGGGTATATCGGAGCAACGCTCCACGCTCTAGAGCACCATTAAATAAATAGGGTTGTGAATATTTGCTGTGAAATACATATTGCTCGGAGGGCATCGTCTCCGCATCTGGGCCGGGCGGGGGGAGGGGGGAGGGGGTACCTCATCGCGCCACGCCACGCCACGCCCCAGGTCGTTGGGCCACCGCATGTTCAGGCGAGGCGGCCGGTAGATATGGCACGTGCGGTACGCAAACCCGGCGGCGTGGCGTGGCGTGGCGCAGGGACAGGAAGGGAGCGGTCCGGGCCCAGCAGCAGCAGGGCTTACATGATGCGGCCCAGGCAGGCCTTGCTGCACGCACAGGGAGGGGGCCATTTCTTATTCATCTCAGCCCCTTTCTACACTCCCTGGTCCCCGGCAAGGCCGACACTCCCCTGCCTCGCCCTGCCACGCCAGGCGCGGGAGAGCTCCCGGTCCCCTTCTGCACCTCCAGTGTGGTTATGTTTACCCGGGTAGTGCGTGCGGGCCTCACTTCTCCAAAGGCCACCTCCGTTAATACGATTCCTGAAATGTCCTGAGAAATCTCCCCTTCTCCCTCCACTCTCTCTCTCTCTCTCTCTCTCTCTCTCTCTCTCTCTCTCTCTCTCTCTCTCTCTCTCTCTCTCTCTCTCTCTCTCTCTCTCTCTCTCTCTCTCTCTCTCACACACACACACACACACACACACACTCACACACAGAGTGAGTTTTTTTTAATCTCCTATGACTTAAACTCGCGAAAGCGACCATACAAAGGCTGACCCAACGTCTTAGCATTCGACTTAACGGGACACAATACATCCCAGGTGGTTAGACCCTCTTTTGAGTTCAAAATGAGCTCAATCTGGCTCTGGCTACCTATCCGCACATTATGACTTTGCTCGTCAAAATAAGCTAGTTTCAACATTATAAGGAATAAACATGTTCTACCTGGCAGATTGTGACTTTGCACAACAAAAATAAAATGTTTTGCGCACAATGAGGTGTGTTGCATTCGACTGTGTGCTGTGCAACCTTTCTGCCAGAGCGTGACTGCAGCGGCCCCGCAGGTTCCAACGACGACGGAGGCCGCGCGGGAACGCCCCGGACATGCCACGGGGGCCCTAGCGCCCCGGGGTTTGGGGGGGAGGTGGTGGTAATGACAAGGCAAGCAGCCGACCGGACGTCCCAGGGGCTCCGCCTCGCCCCGCCCCGCCCCGCCCCGCCCACAGTCCTCCCTGCTGCAGGCCGCAGAGTGCGACACCGACAACTCGCCGGTGAGGTGAGGTGGACGGACACGACAACATTGTCTGACCGCTCCGCTCCGTCCGCCTGCAAGCGTCGCTCACCCCGGGAGACCCGAGACGAGCAGAGGGAAGACCCAGACCAGCAGAGCGGGCTTTTTTTCCCCCTTGCGCTGGCTGCGTTTGCCCCACTTTATTACATGCCACGCCGCCCCCAGTGACTTCGTTAAAATTTTGGGTAAATTTCCCGTCGTAGGATGCGGCAGACGTCTGGGCCAGCCGAGGGGGTAGTCACTTTGAAAAATCATTGCGCGGCAGGAAAATAAAGAAAAATCCGAAAAGTCGAGAACAAATGAACCAAAAACTGAACAATACAAATGACAAAAGTAAGAAAGATCAAAAAGTGACAAAAGAAAATCAAAAGTAAAAAAAAAAAAAAAATCATTGAAAACATTTTGTGTGAGCGATCACCCCCTCGGGTCCAGCTGCAGTGAGCCAGAGGCGTAGCTTGTACAGAGACATTCGCTGTAGATTACAGTGAAAAACCGAGGTGAACTCAGCATGCACTGGAAATGTACTAGTCACATTTCTCGCCCGTAATGAGCGGAGTATTTTTTCATCGCTCAGTAAAAGTGACTTTCGCTAAAACGACTCAAATCGAGTCTTTTCTGGAATTTTTTAAATCGCTCCAAAAGAGTGACATTTGATGATTTGACTAAAAAAGAGTCATCAAAGTGACTCTAATAGAGTGATGTTCATCCATGTTACTCTCCCAGGAGAATCCAAATTTGGTACAGAAAAGTCGCTCTCCAAAGATCGAAAAAGGCGACTCCTCCATTTTCAGTGTGAGCAAAAGTACTGATACAGTTAACTGCAGTTATGCAGTGAAATTCACTGTAAACTTTCAATAGGGCGTCCTCTTTACTCTTAATAATTTTCGTCCATTTTCTCTTTCGTACACACACATACAGCTGCTACGATCACAAACGCATTCGCACGTTACATAAACGAGTGAAGCCATTTTCAATAACCCTTCCGGCTCCTCCACTTTTCCTCGTGCCACCCGTCCACCTGCCATACCGCGCTGCGGTTCTGCTGCTGCTCAACACGCCGCGTGCAGCCGCGTGCAGCGGGAGCGCCCGCGTCAAATAACGAGTATAAGAAAGAGGAAGCGATACTCTGGAAATAGGCAGGAAGCCGCGGAGAAAGTGAAAGGGAAGAGGAGAGCGCGCGTGCAGCACGAGGGGATGACGACTCTGAAATTTTTGTGCACCTCGAAATCCGAAAAATCAGAGAAATTAAAAAAAAATCAGGGAAAATGCAGGAAAATGCGGGTAAATGTTTTAAAAAATGTAAATTTCAAGCAAATATTCACAAAATTTTTACAAATTCTACGAAAATTCACAAAAATTCTTAAAATGTGTGTACTAGAATTCAGACTTGTTTCCCCCTCGGTGCAGCATCTCCGCGAGCATCCACGAGTGGAGCTCCCGGGAGCCAGTCAGGCAGGCAGCCAGCGCGGCTCTGGGCGTGCGGTGCGCGGGCGGAAGGGAGAGAGAGAAGTTTTGCACCGCCGTGCCTTTCTTATTGCGCGCCGCCGGAGACTGATTTGCGTAGCGGCGAAGCTGAATGTGATTTGTTTTGCAGCCGCGCAACTTTGCCCGTGGAGCAGGAAGGCGGCGCGGGACCGATACCCTCGGCAGCCGCCCCGTCCTGCGCCACGCCACGCCCCACTCGACCGCGCACTGTAAAATTTCAAAGACTTTTGAAAATTGTATTAAGACACTAGTTCTTTCGTCAGCTCGCTCACATGCTCATGCAACGAAGTAGTTTTTCAAAGATTCGAACAGATACTGATATTAAGCAAAACAAACCAGTTCTTTGCAAAAAGACAAAGACAAAACGAGGGGTAGGGGGAGGGGGGGGGGAGAGTGAATACCTCAATCAAAATGAGTTCAATGGTTTATTTTTAATATAACTTTTAATTTTATTATTGTTTTGATCTTTTGTTTTGATTTTTTTTTTAAAGAGACTAATCCAAATTGCTGTCACTTTGTAATAATAAATTTTGATGTCTTTCTCATTTTCTTTCTGACTAAATTCAATTTTTTCACTCATTTTTTAGATTTTCGTTCCTTTTTAGTCGAGTTTTTGGATTTTCTGTAATTATTTCTTGATTCTATTTTGATTTTAAAAAAAATTATTCTTTAAAGGCCGTATACGATGATTTTTCGAAGAACCCGCCCCACCCCCACCCCTCCACCTCCACCCCCCAACCCTTGGATAAAGACAAATTCTTCGCGACGTTGCATGGTAGAAACCCGTTTATTTTGCGAGGAGTTTTCAGTGTTAGCCGCCCCGCCCGCCGCCGCTGCGGCGTACAGTTCAATCGGCCTTGAACTTCTTTCGCCACCCGCTGGCTGCGGCTCCACGTCTCCAGGGCCCCGCACCGGGCCGGTAGGCGTGGCGAGGCGAGGCGAGGTGAGGCGCTGCGGCACCAGCCACGTTTAACGTGACGCCAGGCACCGCCAGGCTGGAGACCGACCGGGCCGGGGTGGGGCGGGGTGGGGTGGGGCGGGGCGGGGCGCGCGGAAAACGGTTGTTACGAGTCCCTCGTTTCCGGCACCTTGTGTCTCGCCCGCTTCGCGCACCGCACCGCCTGCGTCTTTACCTTCGTTGAGGGAGCGAGAGGGAGAGAAAGAAAGAGAGAGAGTGAGGGAGAGAAAAGGTGGAGGAGCAGGGGAAGAGGAAGAGGCCTGCTCCGAGAAGGAGAGGCCAGGCCACACAGAGGATGCCACGGCACTCTCTCCAAGGTGGTGCCTCGCGCCCCGCCGCCCCGCCCCGCCCGGACACCCTCTATTGAGAGGAGCGCTCTGTGGCGTGCTCGCGACAGAGTCGCGCCATTTACTTAAAGTTTATGGCGTGTGCTGGCGTGCGGCGCGTAATACGGAGCTAACGGTTCCCTCCTGATGCGCGAGGACGCGCCGGGGCGGGGCGGGTCGGGGCGGGGCGGGGCAGGGCGGGGCGGGGCGGGGCCCGGAGCAGCGAAGAGGCAGCGCTTCTCGCAAGCCGTTGTAATCCACATCAGGTGAGGATATTCCACCTGACGGCGACAAGGTTATCATGTGCAATATCCCCACTCTACTGCACTGGCTCCTTCACGGTTCTTTCGCCTTTCTTTTTACTCTGCGCGCGCGCGCGCCGGCCTCTGCTTGAGTAGCGAAAGCAAGACACGCTGGAGATTTTCCCGCGCCGTTTTCGGGTAATGCTCAGAGGGTGAGGGAGGGAGGCGTGTGGTGGTGGTGGTGGTTTGTGGGGTGGGCGGTGTTAGCGCAGGCCCCTCGCGGGCCTTAAGAGGTGGTTTGTGTTTCAGTCGCGCCGCTACTGCGTCCCTAATGCCTGCGAGACGGCAGGGAAGGGCCCGGCCCGGGTCTGCACACGGAGCGCGGGCTCCGACCTCTAACAAGGCTCTATGCCTCACTGTTTGAGTATATACCCCGAGATGAGTCCGGTAATACTAACGCACTGCCTATTTACCTCTGGCAGGTTTTACATCAAAGGGAAAAAAAAACAAATTAATTAACTTTTAAGAGTCGCAGGCGATTTACCTTTAACTCGACCAGAGTTTATTTACCTCTAAGAGAATTACCTCAGCGTTAGAGGTAATTTCCAGGTGAAGCAAGTAGCCAAAATGCCTGTAGGAGCCGCTTTTAATTTACCTCTAACACGAGCAGCGTTTCATTTGGAGTGACTCTGTTGCATGACGCACCTTCTAATCTGCTTGCTTTGAGACGTACGGTACTTGTCACACTACTCGTTTAACTGCTTCGTGCGTAGATTTCAAGACCACGCTTCCAGAATTACCGCTTTGCACTGACAAATCCTTGCGAAGATTTTACTGCTTTGAAAGCTTGCAAAGAAATTTGTTCGCAAATGCGAACGATTTTGTTCGCAATACAAAGGAAATCGTTTGCAATAACATACAAAATTCGCAAGGTAAAAACAGTGCAGAATTGTGCATACAACTGCCTCTCGGGAAAGCTGTACACAGATTGATTCTACAAACATAGCCGTGGAAAATAAAAGAGGGTTCTACTCTACCCATCCTTAGGAATTAGAGACCCTGCGGGCTTAACTTCGGAGTTCGACATAGAATCCAGTGTTTCACCACCGTTCAAGCTGAACAGGGTAACCGCCTTAATTTCTAATGCATTATCCTCTGAAATAATTGTTTACACCCCTGAAAAGGTATTAAGTCACACGCACCTTCGTCTATCCAGTTTCAGTAGTTATGGCGAATTTAACCGCTGTCTGTTAATTTACTCTTCCCCTGTATTGAATGGTTTTCTCTGGGCGGGTGCTCTGTGACACGATCGTTACGCTATTGTGTCTGCCATGCCAATTTATACTCGTGGTCGCAATGCAATGCGGTGCAGGAGGGGAGGCATGGCCGTCCCTTGTAACCACCACGGTGGTTTGCATACGATATTGTATCGGTGCCAGCTAGGCTTGTACCGCAGCCCAACCCCCGGGCCCGGGCCCCGCCCCTCAGCCGGCGGCCTGGACCGCAGAGGCCCGACGTTTCCTGACGGAGAGCTGTCTACTGTCTACATCATTCCATGCACATCCGATACACCTCCTGAGCAGTATGGATTAATCCCTAGCTTCCTGAGTTTAGCTCCGTTTAAAGGTCATAATGTCATACATAATATTCGTTGCCAAATAACTCGCAGCGATTTATTTCATCTTTGTTTTCTTGTCCGGGGAGTGGAGTGATGTGACCCATACAAACGCCTGCTGAGAAATGACTTTCGCGCAGCATCACTCCAGGGAATTAAAGGTGCACGTCGTGTGTGTGTGTGTGTGTGTGTGTGTGTGTCTGTGTTGTAGGTGACAGTAACGCAAAGTGATACGTACTGCGATCCCGGCGCGCGCACGTGTGTGTGTGTGTCACGTCAATTTATGAAGGGCACTCCCTCTCCCCGAGACGGAGGCGGAGGCGGTCATTGGCGGGGCAGGGTGGAGCTGTCGGGGGCGGGGGTGAGAGCGGCGGGGCGCCAAGATAACACACGTTTCCATCTCCGGCCGTGTCCGTGACCGGGGCGTGGCCCCCCCCCCCCCCCCGCCACTCCTTCCTCTACTACCGCCGCACCGCGTACGCCCCCTACGACTGATCGCGCACCGTTCAGGGGACCATTTTCAGGCGGGGTGTGGGGGTCGCAGCTTTGGGGAGGGGGGAGGGGCGGGGGAACATGGGAGTAAGAAGGAGGTGGGGAGAGAAATGGTATTCACTCAGGCCGGTGCCGCTGGCCCAGGCAGGCAGGGCCTCTGCCTCTCAGCAGCTGTAACCCGACCCCCGCTGCACTCTCTCTCTCTCTCTCTCTCTCTCTCTCTCTCTCTCTCTCTCTCTCTCTCTCTCTCTCTCTCTCTCTCTCTCTCTCTCTCTCTCTCTCTCTCTCCGCCCCGTCGCCCCGCCCGACGCGTTGTGGCGTTGCATGTGGATATGTCGATGGAGATGGAGAATCAGCGGGATAGAAGGGTCTCGGCACACAAACTCATAAATAAATAAATAAATAAATAAATAAGAGAGAAAAAATATCAGCAAGATGGACCTCCGCGATTTCTGGGAGCGCGCGGCAGTAGCACCATATAGTCTGATTGAACTCATGTGTCAGGGTGCCCTGGCGGCGCGGCCAGGTGGAGTGGACCGGAGCGGAACGGGGTGTGGCGTGGCGCGGCGGGGCGGGGCGGGGTGGGGTGGGGCGGGGCGAGGCGAGGTGCGGCGAGGTCGATTGAAAAGAAAACGGATGCGACGCTCGCTAGCGCTGCTCCCGGCCCGGCCCGGCCCCGCGCTGGCTGGCCCGTTGCTGTGCCACGTTTCGCCCCCCGCCCTGCGCCCTGCCGCCGCCACCGCCACCTCCTCCCTCACCCCCACGAGACAGGAGGACAGGCCCCGATAAATTCGGTTAGCCATCGGAAGATCGCTTCCGCACGATTGATGAATCTGACAAAAGCACCGCGACCGATTACTTCCCGTCAGTGTGTCCGTTTGTCCGTCCGTGCAGCAGCAGCCCACCCTGCCCAGGCTGTGTGTGTACACCGTCAGACTGCGTGTCTGTCACTGTCAGAAATTACAACGGGAATTTTGACGGGATGGTCCGGTAATTTTTTAGCCGGTCTGAACAGTATTTAAATTTACGGGACGACCGTACCAGAAAAATACGGACCTTCCCGTACATTCAAATTACGGACCGTCCCGTATACCAAAATCTAAAATCTTGTATTTTGTGTTTTATGACTCCCAGAGCATTTTTGATGAAAACTGGGTATTTTGACCCTTTGCATCGAAGTAGGAACGGAATTGCCCGTGATTTTCTTTCACGGATTCTTCCGTACTTAAGGGGTACGGACAGATCCGTAAAAAAAAAATTACGGTGCGTTCCGTAGTCATTTACATAATTTGCTACGGGATTCTTAACAGTGGTGTCCACCACAAACTCAAACTGTACGCTTTCTTTTCGATATTAGCAAATTTTTCCCCTGCTTTTTGGGAATGAAAAATTAGTGACTCAATTGTAGGCGAGCGAAATTCACTAACCTGCAAGTAAGCGACGTTTTTTATTTTAAATTAAAATTATGGATTGTGTTTGCTTGGGTAGGAATGGCGTCCAATGACTCTTTGATCCGGTCTCAGTATCACTGATGCCGAATGCTACGCTTCAATTTCCAGAGCAGATCTGATATACGTTTCGCGATTCTATTTACATATTGATGTAGAAAAGATAATCTGGCACTCTTTTATCTTTTAATTGGCAGCGTCGGTGAACTGGGATCAGCATCACGTGCTAATCTCGGAAGTACTTACACACTTATAAATCAAACAGCGTCTCGCATCCGGACTTTGAAAATACTTACGTGAGGTGGAGACCCTCGTCTATGCGTGTGCACCGCAAAAACCTCTCGGCGAATTTCACCGCAAGCTACCGTTAACCTGGCAGCACTAGCTCCGACTAGCTCATAGCTCATGGCCCACTTCCATCGTACACAGAAAAAACGTCGTCCTGGTTTTCAAGTTTCCATGATCTTCTCATGAAAAACAATTACAATGTATCGTCTAGGTTTTTCCAAAGCTTCTTGTAAACCTGGACGTGGCTTTTACATTGCAAGTTGTTTGTGTGCCAGTTGCAGCGATCCACCCCACACCGTCGCCTTCAGTGAAAGAGTCCACCTCTTAACCTATTTATTTTAGTAGAGTGACGCGCGTGGGGGAAGCAATTCTGAAATTTTTGCACACCTAGGAATTCAGGAAAATTTCGGTAAAATTAAAGTAGGCCTAAAAACTCAGCAAAAAAAAAAAAAAAAAAAAAAAAAAAAACTTTTTTATAAATAAAATCACAAAAATTCACTAAACATTAACATTTTTGCAAATTCTTAAAAAAAATTAGAATGTGTACACCAAATTTCAGAGTTTTGTTCCCCTCGGTGACGCGACACTTTGAATTAGCGGTTATAGACAGCTATTGAACGTCCGTCCAACCACCAACCGCGCATTCACATGGTGATCTGCATGGCGTTTCGCTGGGGCGTAGCGGGGCGTGGCGGGGCATGGACCTGGACCGATAAGCGCCGCGCTGAGCTTCGCGGCCGCTAACAGCCAACTAACCGCACGCGCGCTCACGCTGCGTCAGCGACCGTGCGCTGCGCGCTGCATTGTCCGCGCTGGTCCGGGGGGTGGCCGGGATCGGTGGGGTATGGGGTGGAGCTGGGGGGGGCGGGGTAAGGCGAGGTGGTGTGGGGTGGGGTAGGGCGAGGTGGAGCGTGTACTGCGGCCGGGGTCATGGAGCCAAACACGCCGGTTTCGCACTTTTGCGATACGCGATGCGATACGACTGCTGCAGGGGTTCGTTGTTGTTGTTGGAGATGCCATTGCTTTTGTTGTTGTGCCGGCGCGGCGGGGTGGGTTCAGAAAGGCGTGCACATACGCGAGTGAAGGGGGGCCCGAGAAAGAAAAGAAACACTGAGCGAAAACACCGGAATAACCTTCCCCACTCCACACACACACACGCACGCACACGCGAACACACACACACACACACACACACACACACACACACACACACACACACCGCGAGCACCCTCGCGCCGCTCCGCACCCCAATGTGTTGCGTGCTGGAGTGACAGCTCGGGAGGGGGAGGGGGGGGGGGGAGCGCGTTCAGATAGTGCGGGATAGGCAAGCCAGGCGAGGGTGCGAAAATGCGAGCAGCGTGCGCGCGAATTTCGGGAGAGGAGGAGAGAGTGCGAGGATGAGAAGCGGTGCGCGGGAAGGGAAAAAAAATCAAAAAAGGGCAAGAGGGGGCAACAGCCCACAGGCGCCCGCAGGCAGGCAGCCCGCACGGCACAGCCTCAGAGGAGACACTCTACCCTCGCGCGGCAGCATTGTGCTCGTCAGGTGAGAGAGGGAAAGAGAGAGAGAGAGAGAGAGAGAGAGAGAGAGAGAGAGAGAGAGAGAGAGAGAGAGAGAGAGGCATGTACCTGCGTATGACGGAGCTGCTCGTAAAAGGCGCTCTGGCCCTGTTGTGCTCGTCCACCTCGGTGACGTTGCGGAGGCGGAGGCCCTCGACCTTGGCTGTCGCGCCCCCCGCGCCCTCATGTAGTCTCTCCGCCAGGGAAACATTTTTGCGAGGCTGAAATTGTGTTCAACGCGTGTGACAATAGCGCCGCAATTTATTATTTTTTTTTTTTTTACCTTGACACGGCTGAAGGGTAAAAATATTGGTGAGCGTAAGGTAGATGATGGTGGTCGTGGTCAGAGTGGGTGGAGGAGGGGGTTGGGGGAAGGGGTCGTTCCGAGTGGTGGGGGTGGCGGTAAAGTAGGAAACCAGCCGAACCGACAGTCGATTGGCCGTCAATGGCGCTGCACGGGCGGGGCGGGGCGGGGCCGGCTCTCCTGACGGGACGAGTGCGCGGGGGTCATAAAGGCCACGACCATCCTCCCGCTCTTGAATCCCCCAAAACTCGAACTGGCTCCACTCCTTGGTCCTTCCCCGGCGGGTCCCCGGCGGGGGCGCCTGGCTTGGTAGCCGGGGTCCCGCCCTGCCCTGCCCTGCCCTGCCCCGGCCGGGGCTGAAACAATGAAAGTTTGGTCATAAGATGCCCCCCCACAGCGCCCCCCTGCGAATTCGGCGCGCCGCCGCCCTCGGAAATGATGAAGTATCGCCAGATGCACTCCCTCCAGCTTGCTTGCACTGGCTTCGATCGCAGCCCTCTGCTGTATTTTTTGCGAGTTTTTTTTTCCTCTTTGTTATCTCGCTCCGTCGCTCCGTTCCTCACTATCTCTTCGCTCTCTCGCTCGCTCGTCGATGTAAAAGGCGGGGAAGAGAGTTTTGTGCTGGGGAGAAGTTTCTCACTTTGGCTCTCCGCGTACATTCGACCCGACTGGCTTAGTGCAACTTTTCCCCCCTAGTGTCTCGGGGTCGTAAGTTTCGACGCCCCGGGCCGGGCGGGTACAGAGCAGCGGGGGTGGCTTGTCCTGGTCGGTCGCGCCGCGGTGCCGAGGCTGTGCGCACGCGAGATGACGTCATTTTTTTTTTGTAACGCTTTGAACGACGTGGTCCGGCGGATGTAGGACACCAAGTTGACGCTCGTGGTGGAGTTATTCATATAGTCTGTGCGCGCTCCGTACTGGGGGGGGGGGGGAGGGGGGAACAGACGCGGAGGACCGCCCCACCCTGGGGCGAGGCGACAGCGTCTTGTCCGTAATGAGGATGTATTCCTCCACGATCTCCATCTGCGACGCTCCTCGCACCGGCCTTCGCTTCCTTTTGGAGGCCACCCCACCCGCTCCCCCCCCCCCTCCCCCGCGGGGCGAAGGGTAGCGACACGCAGCAGCGGCCGGGGGTCTCCGGTTTGGCTGCCATCCAGCGGCCATGGAAATTATGGCGACTCATGTAGGCCATTTAGGCTTTCGCAAATACTTCTCCGAGGCCACCGCCCTGCCTAAGGGGGAGAGGGGAACAGGAAACCCGCGCGTGGCCCACAGGGAGGTAAGGGGCGGGGACGGCTCAGCCGATGGAATCATAGCCGCCCTCAGCGAGTCCAGATGATTTACCACCGCTGGGTGCTAATTAGTGCCCCAGGCTGGAAAGCGCTCCGGCCCCGGCCCGGCAGGCAGCCAGTAGCCAGGGCCTCGCCTCGCCCGGCCTCGCCCGGCCTCGCCTCTTCGTGGCCGCGTCCCTCCAGGCCCACCGTGCGAGTGAGTGGCCGGCTTCTGCTGAACTCGCAGAATACTGGCAGGAAATAAAAGAGCTCGCGCACACCATCCTCTCCCCATGATATTTTTGGAATATGACGGGTTTTCTGCATTCGCATTCCCATGTGTTAAAAGAATACTTGGGATTTTCTTTGTTAAATGTTAGTGCGGATGTCTACCCCAAACTACTGTGAATTATGTGTGTGCACAATGGTTACAGTAAGGCAGGTTGTGTTCACTGGTACTGACGGGCACGGTTAAGAGGAAATGGTTTTAACAACAAACATTTTTATTACACTATATTAGTTTTAAAAAAAAAAACCGAAGAGCTTTTTCACTGTAGAGAACTCTTTTTGTTGGGAAGAAAATCTGTTTGGTGAGTCACAAATTCCCATTTTGTTGCCTAATTTACTATAGTCGCAGACAAGCTCTCTCGCCTGAATTTCTTTTTCTTCTTTATACAAGTTTTTTTAATGTTGTTTCCTTTATACAAAGTTGTTTGCTATTTGAACGAAGTCCTTTTGTCCGCTCAAAATTACCGCATGTGCGAAAGTTCATAACATTCTCGTCTTTATATCAGTAAAATATTACAAACTTTAGGACTGACGTGTCGTGTTTCCCTTCACCATGACGTGGTATATGGCTCTTGTTGTCGTCTCGGTCGCAACTGTTGTTGTCTGTGCCCGTGTTGTCACTGATGCGCGCTGTTCTTGGCGTGTTCGTATATCTCGAACCGCAGAGTTAAGCCTGGGTCCATTAGCATAAGCGGCCCTGTACTGCCGCCTGCCTGGCCTGGGCTGTGGCGCGGCGCGGTGCGGAGGGAGGCGCTCAGGCCGCTCAGGCGAGGCGCGCAGCGCACCCCTACATTACTGCGGGGCGGCTAACATAGTTTGTCGCACGGGGGAGTGAGTGAGAGCCACTCGCAGGCGCGCTGCGGCGGCACGGTGACACCGGACCAACAGGTCCGTCCGCAGCACGGGTCCTGCCCGGGTCCTGCCCGGGTCCTGCCCGGGGCTCGGGGCCTCACACACGGGCTCATGCCAAAGGGGTGCGGAGATTAGACCAGGGGGATGCGCTACTCAGTGGCCAGCAGCAGCAGCGCCCGGGGCTACCCAGAGGCCGGCGCTAGAGAGCCCTCGAGTGAGCTGTGCGAGTGAGCGAGACAGCATGACGTTCACGGGAGGTTCCAAACTCGTGGCGAGTCCGTGCGCTGGCCAGCTAGCAGCTCACTGCTGCCGGCGGCAGCTCAGTGCCCCCGAAGCCGCGGTGCGCGGGCCGGAATATAGGGAGGGAGTCCTCGAGTGGCTCCATTATGCCCCACAGTCCTGGATTAGACTTAAACCTACTAAATAAATTCATGCGTCGCTTCCTACCAGCTTAAAGCGTAAAGTGCAAATCTCTCCGTGGCTGTTATTTATTTTAACTTTTTACCGAGCTTTTAACTTTTTTTTTGCCCAGCCTTCTTTAGCGGTTACCCAAAAAACTAATACTCTTCTTCCCCTTCCTCTCCTGGAGGAGTGGGGAGTTAAGGTGGGGGGGGGGGGGTTCTGCTCAATATCCAAGAGGTGTATAGACTTTCCAAAAGGAAACGGAGAAGGCGGCGGAGGGGAGGAGGGGGAGGGGAGGGGTGGGGAGGTCTTTTGTCTTGATCCACTTCCGAGCGCGTCTATTGTTTTGGGTCTCGTCGCCCCGCTCACTGAGCCCCGCCCCATCCCGGCTAAGGACCGGTTTAGCCGAGGCGGTCCGGTCCAGCCAGCTCCTGGCTGTCCTGCCGCCTTAAAGGAAACCCATAAGGGGCTCTCCGGGAAGGTAGACGGGTTGGGGTAGCGAGGACCGTCTGGGGCACGAGATGAGGGCCGGTGGAGAGGGCAGCGTCAAAATTGCCTGTGTTGTTGTTCGCTGACACCGGCTCATACAAACATATCTCCGCATGCTCTGGACATCCGAGTGGTTTATAGTATACTATGCACTGTTAAAACCTTGTGAAGAAATGCTTCGCATTACGAAGAAAATCGTTCGTAAGCTGCGAAGCATTTGGCTGCTTTGTATTGCGAAGCATTTTCTTCGTAGTGTGCGAAGAAATTTCTTCGCAACGCGAAGAAAATACTTCGTATTGCGAAGCCTTACGAAGCAGCCAAATTCTTCGCAACGCTGCGAAGAATTGTCTTCGTAAGAATTTTACAGTGTGTCTCTCACTTCCGGGTGCGTGAAATTTGTCACGCAATTGTAGGTGAGCGAATTCGCCGAAGGCACGCGCTTCCTTGTGTGGTGGGCACGTGCTAGAGAAAAGCGCTGTTATCAGTACCCAGTACAGTTCCTACTGCCCTCTGGGTACAGTGGCAAGCGTGCAAACCGGTGCAAACTATCCTGGGAAGAGTGAAGTGAGCTGAGCATAAACCGAGGGGAAAAGAACTCGGAAATTTTTGTGCATCTCGTAGTTCAGAAAAATTCAGAATTTTTTTAAAATCACAAAAAAATGGTAAAATTTCAGAAATATTCAGGAAAAAGTCAGGAAAATTCACATAAATTTAGGGAAAATAAAAGTAAAATTTTTAAAAAATCTACAAAATTCACGAAAATTCACGGAAGTTCTCAAAAAATCGCAACATTTGTACACAAAAATTCAGGGCTGTTTCCCCCTCGGTATAAACACTGCTGGGCTTGCAGTGTAGCCGCTCGCGGACCGGGCCCTGTTGTTCCGAGGAGCTGTTTATTTACACAAGGGTGATATTGTAAACGCGGAAGCGGCTCTCAGAGGGAGAGGGTGCGCTGCCTACTCTCAGGTGCGGCGAGCGACGCTCTCCAGCGCAGCCTGGTCGTGGGAGGGGAGGGGAGAGGGACTCACGGTCCCGACCTGCTTGTCTCGATAGAAACTTTGACCCTGCCTCTTTTTATTTTATTCGATCCCTTCCTGCCGCCGCCGTAGGAAGACCAAAGCAAAACACATCAAGGCATATCAAACGAGGAGGGCCTGTCTCTCTCTCCTCTCCGTTCCCAAGTCAAACAAGGAGGGCCAGTGGGGGTAGGGATGGAGAGAGTGAGAGGCGGAGAGAGAGAAGGGAAGAGGGGGGATGGACAGAGGGGGGGGGGGAGCTGTAGAGGGAGACAGAGGAGGGTATAGGATAGGTGCAGAGATAGAAAAAATGTGTGTGTGTGTGTGTGAGAGAGAGAGAGAGAGAGAGAGAAGAGAGGAAAGGGGGGTGGGTGCGATCTCCCCCGCTGCTGCCCGCGGGCTCCGAAGCGTCTGCCTCTGCGTAGAGGCGAGCGTATGGCTGGCGATAAGTCCCTCCAGGCGGGGTGGGGCGGGGCGGGGCGGGGCGGGGCGCGGAGAGCAGCACCCCCTGCCTCCTGGCCTGGCCCTTACTTATGTAGCAGAGCGGGCTGGGCTAGGGCGCGGTGGCAGCGCTGTGGGAAAGGTTGGCTGCCGGCGCAGTAAAAAGTGAGCCATTTTCTGCTGTCCGAGACGAACGGGCCGGCGAGGACGTGGGATAGGTTACGGTGGTGGAGGGCACGGCAGGGCAGGGCAAAGGGAAAGGCAGTGCAGGGCAAGGGCAGGGTATGGGGCTCCTGCAGCTGTAACAAAACTCAACACGGGCTCGGAGGTGAGACGGACGGAAAGAGAACGGTCACCGTTTCCCTTGCCCCAGCCAGCCCCACCTGCCTAAACTGCTCAGTGCCCCCCCCCCTCTTCTACCTCCCCGCCGCCAGACGGGGCGTTTTGCTGCTGGCCTGGGTGCGTCGACACGAAAAAGGCGGGAGCGCGCGATCCTGTATATAGCGGGACCGTAGCCCTTTTTCAAAAGAGGTGGTGGACCATCCGACCACCCTCACCGGGCCTTTCGGCCGATGGGAACTGACCTGACCTGCCTCCCTAACCGGGCCTCTAACGCATCCACCCCCTCCCTCCCTCCCTCCCTTCCTCCCCCTCCCCTTTTCCTCCGGCAGCGTCAGCATGCGGGGACCCCCTCCGCACCCCCATCCACCCAGCCCGATTTCCTTCCTGCTGTGGCCTTCTTCGTGAGTGCGTGTGTGAGTGTATAGAATTCGATTCCCGCGAGTGTTTGGTGCTGCCCGGACTGGCGCGCTTTGCGTCCGCCGTGAGGAGGGACCTCTTTGGTGAATTCGATGACTAGGGAATGTGGTGTGCTGCTGGTTTGTGCCCGGCTGAGACAACCGGCGGGGCGGTGGCGGTGCGGGCTGGAGGTGGTCTTGGGGGTGGTCTTGGAGGTGGAGCATGGGGTGCGAAGGTTTAGGGTTGGTGGAGCGGGTACCGTCCTTGAAGGTCAGATAGGGAGCCCTTCTTAAGGAACCCTGAAGGCGCTCGTGAGAACTGATGTGTTTTGAAGAAAACAAAATGCATAAGAGTCACGCGGGCGAACGCGTAAACGCCAAAAAGTCCTTCACGTTTCCTGGTTAAAACATACAAGAGTATGAAAAAAAAATCCTCTCTGCAATATTGAAAGGCGACGGCGGCGTGCAGCAAACGGCGGAAGCTGCTCGTCGGCACGATTGTCATGAAGGCACTCCGGACCTACCGGGACGGGGTGGACGGGCGGGGTGGGGTGTGGGGTGTGGCGGGGCAGGGGGGGGGGGTGTGGGGCGGGGCGGGGCGGGGTCAGCCCGAGATGTGTTCGTATAAAAGTCTGGTCGGGTGAATAGCAGCTCGTGCGGTACTTAATCATCCCCTGCAGCTCGGCGGCGGCCGCCCCGCCTGGGGCCCCCGGGCCCGTCCGGGGCGCCGACGTGCACACCCGGCGCTGCAGCCAGCAGCAGCACAAGCAGCAGCACAAGCAGCGGGGAGCGGTGGGGCGGCGTACCACATACCCCCTAGCCCCGCCTGCACCCTCTGCCAGCCAGGGCGTGTAGTCCCGCGCACCCCGCCCGCTGCTGCTGCTGCTGCTTCGGCTGCTTTTTGTTGGACAGGTTCCGGGGGTGATTTGTGGTGGCGCGTCGTGAAGCCGGGCGCGTGGCGGGGCGTGGCGGGGCGCCGCTGTGTGTTGACGCCCGCCCCATACCCGTTGACGTCCCGGGACGCCACGCCCCGCCACGCGCTTTCCGCTTGATGGATGTTGCCCTCCCCCTCCGTCCAGTGCCTTGCTCTCCCTGGACTCCAGCCGGGCTGGACCCGATGGACCCAGTGGACTGGCCCGCCCCGCCCCGCCCCGCCCCGCCCCGCCCCGCCCCGCCCCGCCCCGCCCCGCCCCTCCCGTCACCCCCGGGGAGCGGCCGCTGCCGGCGAAAGCCAATACTGTATAAACAGCAGGTGTCCTGCTGGCACTCTGCTCCGCTACCCCGCAGTCCAGCCTACCTCTGACTACGCTGCGCCGCTGGGCCTGCTGTGCCTGTACTTTCTCCTGATCCTTCACACCAAGGCACAGCTCCAACTGGAACGAGCAATGTTTTTTAATGCTCTGCGAGGAACGTCGCGATCACCCGGATTCCTCCGCCGTAAGAGGCTATGTTTAATGGCCTCATTTTTACTGAAAATATATCGCAGACAAGCGGCGCGTAATTTGCCTTTATTGTTTTGACTTGATCATTGTCATGTGCGTTTCTCAAAGAGTACAGGAGCAAAGTAACGGGTGTTTCTTTAAATGCGTAATATAGTGTTGGGCAGTGGCGGTCATCGTATTTTGAGCCGCGGTGGCAAGCTAGTCGACCTACCTACCTCCTCGACCAAAAACCTACCTCCTTTTCTTAAACTTACCCCTTTCCAGGGGCGTAATTAGGTGCGTCGTAAAGGTGTTTGGCAAAGTGCCTACCTTCAGGGGTAAATGTTCATTTTTGGGGGGCTGTTGCTTTGTTTTTTCCCTAGACACCGCGTACATTTACCTACAAATACGCGCCTGCCCCTAGGGTGATTTTTTTTTTCCGCAAGAGTATGGTGAAATTCCGGAGTACTCGGCGTTCCGTTCCAATGTACCATAAGATCAACCTGTGAAAATTTGAGCCAAATCGGACAATATTTAGGGGTGGCGGCGCAGAGAGTTCTTTGTTGAGCAATAGCCTCTTCTGGGTAATTCTAAGCAAAAATGAAATTCGGCCACGGCCGCACAGTATTTTACCATTGGATTTCTTGGGAAAGGGAAGAGGAAAATTTCCTCGCGGCACATTGTCAGAGTCGGTTTTTGACGTAAAGCACGTTTTTGGACTTACTTTTGAGATTCGACAAATACTGATCGGCCGTGGCCGAACTTTCATTTTTGCTGAGATTTACCCGAGGGGCCCACAACTCTGGAATTCAGGTGTACAAGGCCAGCGAAATCTTTGGAAATCATATTGAAATCTCATTGAAATCAGTGAAATCTTTGAAATCAGTTGAATTCTCTTAATTCACACGAATTCCGTTGAAATCACTTGAAATCTGTTGAAATCACTTTGAATTCACGTGAAATCACATTGAATTCACATGAAATCACATTTAAAAAGCGTCTCGGGAAACTCACTCAAATCGGTGTGGGGAGAGGAGGGGGGCGATGTGCGTGCACTAACAGCTGTTCGGCGAATTCGAGATATTTTAAGATTTTTAGATACTTTCATAACAGATTGAGATTCCTATTTATTCTTAAAGCTTGTAGTGCCATTTCAATAAAAGTACTCAATGTATAAACAATGTCTTTTTGTTTAAATTTTTGCCATTGGAGGAATAAATAATAGTCCTACGCAAATCCACTTCCACAAATCTGGTTTGTGAGGGAATATTTATTTATTAACTGGAGCAATAAAACATAGTGAAAGTGCTAGACGACTACGACTAAGATTCTTTAAAATACCTTCTTGTTACGGCACAGTTGGAGTGAAATTCTCAAAATCGTGCAAAAAATGCGAGGATTCCCCAGAAAATACACGCACAGCTGATCCAAATTATTCTCTCAATTACATGGTTAAATAGGATTTTTCCTAAATTATTGTGAATTATTTATTGGAAATTAACTTGCAACTGCGCAAAATAATCACAATTATTTTAATTATTTTTTTAAAAAAATTCAGAAGCAAATTTTGCTCTGCAATTGAAAGGGTGGCGTGAAAACATGGAAAATTTTTGCGGCAGTAAACCTCCCGAAGGAGGTTGCGGTTCCCGCCAGGCACAGGGCTTTTACCCCCTGTGGCAGCCAACTGCTTCGGTGTTCCATGGGAACCGGCGCTTTGCTGACTGCGATCCTATCGCGCAATTCGACAGATTTGATCCCCGTACCACCATTGGCCTACCCCTAGAGGTACGAGCGGTGTCAAGAGCGTTAGACTTCCTGATCCCAGTTTCAGAGGCCTTACCTCAGAGGGGTACGCGGGATTCGAACCCACAACCCCGAGTGCCGACACGTAGCCAGAACAGGAAGCGACCCAACGCCCAGAGCCACCGAGCCAACGGCGGTGAGACGTGTTTAACTTCTATTTGACCTGCCATCCAGCTGCGGCCAAAGGGAATGTCAAGCGCGAAAAACACTTTCCCGAGTGGGAGTCGAACTTCGGACCACTCAGTTCGGTGTTGCGCGCTCTACCAACTGAGCCACGACGCCACGATGACTGTACAGCGCGACGGGTTCGAGTTTTATTTGCCCTGTCCTCCTGGATGGGGGCTGCAGGATACGGGTTCGAGTTGTATTTGCCCTGTCCTCCTGGATGGGGGCTGCAGGATACGGCAAATACGACTCGAACCCGTCGCACTGTACAGTCATCGTGGCGTCGTGGCTCAGTTGGTAGAGCGCGCAACACCGAACCGAGTGGTCCGAAGTTCGACTCCCACTCGGGAAAGTGTTTTTCGCGCTTGACATTCCCTTTGGCCGCAGCTGGATGGCAGGTCAAATAGAAGTTAAACACGTCTCACCGCCGTTGGCTCGGTGGCTCTGGGCGTTGGGTCGCTTCCTGTTCTGGCTTCGTGTCGGCACTCGGGGTTGTGGGTTCGAATCCCGCGTACCCCTCTGAGGTAAGGCCTCTGAAACTGGGATCAGGAAGTCTAACGCTCTTGACACCGCTCGTACCTCTAGGGGTAGGCCAATGGTGGTACGGGGATCAAATCTGTCGAATTGCGCGATAGGATCGCAGTCAGCAAAGCGCCGGTTCCCATGGAACACCGAAGCAGTTGGCTGCCACAGGGGGTAAAAGCCCTGTGCCTGGCGGGAACCGCAACCTCCTTCGGGAGGTTTACTGCCGCAAAAATTTTCCATGTTTTCACGCCACTCTTTCAATTGCAGAGCAAAATTTGCTTCTGAATTTTTTTAAAAAATAAATTAAAATAATTGTGATTATTTTGCGCAGTTGCAAGTAAATTTCCAGTAATTTGGAATAAATCGAAATAATTCACAATAATTTAGGAAAAATCCTATTTAATCATGTAATTGAGAGAATAATTTGGATCAGCTGTGCGTGTATTTTCACAGTCCCGACATTCACAGTCACGACATTCACAGTCACGACATTCACAGTCACGACATTCACAGTCACGGCATTCACAGTCACGACATTCACAGTCACGATATTCACAGTCACGGCATTCACAGTCACGGCATTCACAGTCACGACATTCACAGTCACGACATTCGCAGTCACGACATTCTTAGTCACGGCATTCAAAGTCACGACATCCACAGTCACGACATTCACAGTCACGACATTCACAGTCACGACATTCAAAGTCACGACATTCACAGTCACGACATTCATAGTCACGGCATTCACAGTCACGACATTCACAGTCACGACATTCACAGTCACGACATTCACAGTCACGACATTCACAGTCACGACATTTACAGTCACGACATTCACAGTCACGACATTCACAGTCACGACATTCACAGTCACGACATTCACAGTCACGACATTCACAGTCACGACATTCGTGACTGTGAATGTCGTGACTGTGAATGTCGTGACTGTGAATGTCGTGACTGTGAATGTCTTGACAGTGAATGTCGTGACTGTGAATGTCGTGACTGTGAATGTCGTGACTGTGAATGTCGTGACTGTGAATGTCGTGACTGTGAATGTCGTGACTGTGAATGTCGTGACTGTGAAAATCGTGACTCTGAATGTCGTGACTGTGAATGTCGTGACTGTGAATGTCGTGACTGTGAATGTCGTGACTGTGAATGTCGTGACTGTGAATGTCGTGACTGTGAATGTCGTGACTGTGAATGTCGTGACTGTGAATGTCGTGACTGTGAATGTCGTGACTGTGAAAATCGTGACTCTGAATGTCGTGACTGTGAATGTCGTGACTGT
Source organism: Frankliniella fusca (assembly GCA_029379305.1). NCBI lineage: Eukaryota > Metazoa > Arthropoda > Insecta > Thysanoptera > Thripidae > Frankliniella > Frankliniella fusca. The sequence continues at coordinate 31,817 of JAHWGI010000516.1, read as the reverse complement.
GAATGTCGTGACTGTGAATGTCGTGACTGTGAATGTCGTGACTGTGAATGTCTTGACTGTGAATGTCGTGACTGTGAATGGTGAATGTCGTTACTGTGGATGTCGTGACTGTGAATGTCGTGACTGTGAATGTCGTGACTGTGAATGTCGTGACTGTGAATGTGGTGCCTGTGAATGTCGTGACTGTGAATGTCGTGACTGTGAATGTCGTGACTGTGAATGTCGTGACTGTGAATGTCGTGACTGTGAATGTCGTGACTGTGAATGTCGTGACTGTGAATGTCGTGACTGTGAATCGTGACTGTGAATGTCGTGACTGTGAATGTCGTGACTGTGAATGTCGTGACTGTGAATGTCGTGACTGTGAATGTCGTGACTGTGAATGTCGTGACTGTGAATGTCGTGACTGTGAATGTCGTGACTGTGAATGTCGTGACTGTGAATGTCGTGACTGTGAATGTCGTGACTGTGAATGTCGTGACTGTGAATGTCGTGACTGTGAATGTCGTGACTGTGAATGTCGTGAATGTCGTGACTGTGAATGTCGTGACTGTGAATGTCGTGACTGTGAATGTCGTGACTGTGAATGTCGTGACTGTGAATGTCGTGACTGTGAATGTCGTGACTGTGAATGTCGTGACTGTGAATGTCGTGACTGTGAATGTCGTGACTGTGAATGTCGTGACTGTGAATGTCGTGACTGTGAATGTCGTGACTGTGAATGTCGTGAATGTGAGTGAATCGTGACTGTGAATGTCGTGACTGTGAATGTCGTGACTGTGAATGTCGTGACTGTGAATGTGTGCTGTGAATGTCGTGACTGTGAATGTCGTGACTGTGAATGTCGTGACTGTGAATGTCGTGACTGTGAATGTCGTGACTGTGAATGTCGTGACTGTGAATGTCGTGACTGTAAATGTCGTAACTGTGAATGTCGTGACTGTGAATGTCGTGACTGTGAATGTCGTGAATGTGGAGGGTGATTATCGTGACTGTGAATGTCGTGACTGTGAATGTCGTGACTGTGAATGTCGTGACCAAGAATGTCGTGACTGTGAATGCCGTGACTATGAATATCGTGACTGTGAATGTCGTGACTGTGAATGTCGTGACTGTGGATGGTGAATGTCGTGACTGTGAATGTCGTGACTGTGAATGGTGAATGTCGTGACTGTGAATGTCGTGAATGTGGAGGGTGAATGTCGTGACTGTGAATTTCTTGACTTTGAATGCCGTGACTGTGAATGTCGTGACTGTGAATGTCGTGACTGTGAATGTCGTGACTGTGAATGTCGTGACTGTGAATGTCGTGACTGTGAATGTCGTGACTGTGAATGTCGTGACTGTGAATGTCGTGACTATGAATGTCGTGAATGTCGTGACTGTGAATGGTGAATGTCGTGACTGTGAAGGTCGTGAATGAGGATGGTGAATGTCGTGACTGTGAATGTCGTGCACGTGAATGTCGTGAATGTGACTGAATGTGGTGACTGAATGTCATAAATGTAGATGGTAAAATGTCGTGAATGTGACTGAATGTGTTGACTGAATGTGGTGACTGAATGTCGTAAATGTAGATGGTTCGACTCGATTCGAGGATTTTTTTCGGTGATTCGATTCGATTTGAGGGGAAAATACCTGATTCGCACATCTCTAAGACTTTGCAATGCAGAGGCCCCTCCTCCTAAGGAGTTCGGTAGGTCTAGCCTTGTCAAATATTAAACTCCACTCCAGAAAAGGTCAAATTTTGGGCGAATGTCTTCCCTCAAACGAAGGGAAGCCCACTCCCGGAAGACCAGCTTGACCTACCGAGGACAGATTACGAGGCAATGCCTGCACTACCTTTCAAAAAACGAGTAGGTCAAAAATAAGTAGGGCCTATGATATACACCCATAGTGTTGCGGGATTGCATACTCGCCAGCGCTTCAGGGGCCATGGCACCGTACGGGCGAATGGGTTAGGCGATATGATAGCGATATGAGCAGAGCAGACCTTAACCGAGGGGGAAACAGCTCTGAAATTTTTGTACACCTCATCAGGAAAAAAAATCAGAGAAATACAGAAGAAAAAGCAGGAAAATTCGGAAAAAATCAGAAAAGATCTGGAGAATGCACAAAAATTTACAAAAATTCTCAGAATTCTAGAAGCTACTCAAGCACAATCTCATTAAAATCTACAAAATTTGCACATTATTAAAATTTATCACTGTTTCTCCCTCGCCCTAAACTCAGGTGCCATAGGTGGCAACCAATCCGACTTGGATGTGCGACAAATGCACCCATGCAATCTTTTTTCAGTGACCCTCAACCACGTTCCAGTCGATTTCCAGTCGGCCAGTCACGCACGTCACAATCCACCGCAGTCATCCAATCCAGTCAGTATCGTAATCAGCTCCGCGAAAACCGACCGACCGGTCTGGGAGTGGGTCAGTTGCGTACCCCCTCCCCTCCCCACCCCCTGCCTCCTTGCTCTCTACTGCTCCGGGCCACGCAGCCTAGCGATTCAGAAGATCGCTTTCATACCTCTGTCCTCGTCGCACTCATGGAGCACTACCATGGCCAGCATAGGGCACCGCTGTAGGTGCAAAAAAGACGGAGAGATGAGAGCGATCTTCTGAATCAGTCGGCAGCAGCCGCTCCGATGGACGCTAGCCGGTCGCATTGTCCCGCTCTGCGGGGCGAAGCGAGGCGGCCCGGTAGTGTGCCCTCTCGACCCAAAACCCCTATACCGATCGACTGTTATGCTTCGAATAGGAGATGCGGGCGGAGCGGGGCGGAGCGGGGTGCTCTCGCGGGCGGGGCGGTCAGCATGACATGCAGAGAATGCCCCTGGTCGTCTGAGCCCCCCCTCCCCTCTCCCCTGTGTGGGAGCTGGCACGGCGCTGCGCGGAGAGTAGGGGTGGGTTATAGAGGACGATTGTTTGGCAGGATCCCTTCAGGCAGGGTGCCTTTAGCTCGCTTTAGCTCCTCGCCGCTGCGCGTCGAGTTTCTGAAGAGGGGCCGCTCGGGGCCGGGCCGGGGGCCTGCGTGTGTGAGGGCATGTCGCTGCCCCTGCCCGGGCCGGGAGAGGAGGCGCCCCTATGGAGCAGAGCAGCCCGCCCCGGCCCCGACCCCACCCGATGCTGCTCCCCTGCAATCAAACGCGAGGCCTTGAGATAGATCTCTCGGCCCCCTCCAAGGCGGGCGGCGCGGCGCCATGCACGGGGCTGCTGGATGGGGTCCTTCCTGGAAACGCTTTCAGGGTTCCTGCTGTCGGGGACCGAAACTACCCCTATACGCGATCCACAAGGGGATGGGGCCTTCTCTCAGGACACGGTGCGTCTCACAAAGGACCAAGATGCAGTGCAAGTGCGGAGGAGTGGAGCGTTCTTAGTGTTTCGGTAAGGAGACGGGCCATAACCCACTGCCACTAGACGGGGCTCAAAATAGAAGTTGGATCTTTGATGCTACACTCTGAAAAGAGTATATTCGCTTTGATCAGCAAGACTTTCTCTTTCGACCCGAGGGCGTACCCGTCTCTGGAAGCGCTCGCCCGCTGTTGCTATCTTGGGCGGCAGCCTATGCCATGGCTTATATGCCGCTTTGTAGCCTGTGGGCACGCCCGCCTGACTATGGCTAAAGTCCAACTAGCCTCTGTATCTGCCGAGCCCGCCCCCGCCCCCAGGCCGGCGGCCTGGCCCTGCCTAGCTCGCCTATTTTTCCATGCCAGTTACTCCCAAACAGATCAAGGCCCTGCCCCCCCCTCCCTTCCTCACCCTCGTAGGCTTCTTAGTCTTAAATAAATAACACGACAACAACATGTGTGTCACCCGCCCCCCCCCCCCCCCAGCCCGCCTCGGCTCGGGGGCGCCCCGGGCCGATACTGAGAATCCCTGCCGAGTATCTTGCGCTGCGTCCCCGACTAACTTTACTGACTCCTACCCCCCCCCCCCCTCCCTCTCCTCCCACCTATCTTGTTTGTGAGATTGCAGTAGCTCAGCTGAAGCTTGTTTGCCGCGGTGGCGCAGCCTCGCCTGGCCCGGCGCTTCTCGCCTGCTGTCCGTGATGTATTCACTGGAAAAACTAATGTGACGTGTGTCACATAGACGTGTGACCAGTGTAAGGTCACATCATGTAATGTGACCATATTTATGGTCACGTTTGTAATGTGGCATCCTTATTGCAATTCCCAACATAAAAGATGGCTCTGGATGGCACATGAAAAACTTGACCAAGAATATGATTACATTGCGTAATGTGACGTGACTCTTGACACAGTAGTTTTTTCCCTTGTTCCTTCCTCTCGGACCGACAGCACTAGTAAAACAAGTGTTTAGTATTGCACGTCAATTGACGTTTAAGTTCAAGTGTACATTTTCTCAACAAATTATTGTGACGTTTAACTGGGTTAAACGTCAATTGGTGTTTAAATTTTAAACACTTTCGAAAAGTTCTCATATGTTTTCTATTGATAACATAGAACTGTGTGCGTCCAAGTGTTCAGAATTTAAACGTTTTAAAATGTGCACACCATGTAATGTGCAACATCATAACTTGTGCACGTTGGTGTTAAAATTATGCACACTTGTTTTACCAGTGAGGACACCTCCGGTCCTCCCTGCCGCAACTTGCGGCCATCTTCCTCGATCTGTCTCTCCATAGCAAATGTTTAACGTCTCGGTTTATGACCAAAAAATAATAAAAACAAAAAGCTAGCTTTTCGTTTTGTTGTACTCGGAGCGAGAGCGTTGGAGCTGAGCAGCCTTAATGGAATATCAGGAGGGAATGGTGCGAGGAGTGAGGGCGGCCCTGGGTGGCCCTGGGCGGACCCGGCCGGGCCAAGGACTGCGAGTGTTTCTCTGCTAGTTTACAAGCAGTTGGGGCGGGAATACGGAGATAGTTGCGGAGAGAGAACGAAGAGTAGCAGGAGGAGGAAAAGTAGGAGAGGGGCAAAGAGGCGGGGAAGGAGAAGGTCAGGATTGGTAGCAGACGGCTTGCCCCTCTTTCCACTTCCCTCTCACTCTCTATTTCCGCGCCACCCCTTTGCTGCTGGCGCGGGGTGAGAAGGGTCAGACAAGTGTTCTCTGCCCGTCTGGGCCAACTTTGAACTGATTTTTCTCCCCGCACTACCCCCTCCTTTCATGTCTCATGGGTTCGCCGGAACGCGACAATAGTTTCTCTCTTTTTGTGTCTGATCTGTATACAAATCCCCTTTCAGAGGTCGGCTGAATGAGCGCATGCGGTGCACCGGAGTGAACGGGTTAACGTCAGTGTGAATGTGAGCGCGGTAGGGCACGGGCGTGCCCGCTCTGCAGCCCCCCAGCGGATTACCCCTGTTGTGCTGCGGTGCTGTTCCGATCGGTGCGCTCAGCCCGGTCCTGGTCCTGCCATCGGGAATGGGAAATCCATGCGGAAATGATCCTCAATGTCGGGGAGTGCCCTAAATGACTGCGCGTGAGCCGTTCGCCACCGCGCGCTGAGTGTGAGTGTGTGTGAGCTGTGAGGAACGAGAAAGAGAGGGGTGGGAGAGAGAGAGAGGGAGAGAGAGAGAGAGAGAGAGAGAGAGAGAGAGAGAGAGAGAGAGAGAGAGAGAGAGAGAGAGAGAGAGAGAGAGCCATGGCAAGAGTGAGAGGTAGAGAGGGCACGTCCCGCTCGGGTGCGCCCCCTAGGAGGCGACTCCTATAACATTTTATTCGCCTCTCTTATCAGCGTTAGAGCTGGAGCTGACTCCCTTCGATAAACACCCCCCGCGTGCCTCCTGTTTAGTTTGACGCGTCGCCCTCAGCGCCGGGCAACCCCGTGCGGCGTCTCTCTCTCTCTCTCTCTCTCTCTCTCTCTCTCTCTCTCTCTCTCTCTCTCTGCGAGTGTATGTGTGAGCTCGCGCGCGAGTGAGAGAGTGTATCTATATGTGTTTGAGAGAGACAGTGTTTGCGCGTGAGTATGAGTGTGCGCGCGTCTGTGAGTGAAGGGTGGGGGAGGGCAGCGTCAGAGAGGTTTCCTCCTGGAGGCTTGTGGGGCCGCTGCTTCAGTCCTCGCCCCGCCCGCCCTGCCCCGCCCTACCCATCCCCCCCCCCCACACACACACACATACGCCAAACCCGCGCCTCCATTCCAACCGCGATGCGGGCAATGCTGTCGCCGCGCCGGGGCGCCTGGATGGGGTGCGCGGTAATGCTAGGCGATACTGTGAGCGAGTAGGTGTGAGCAGTTCCTTTAAAGGTGGTGGCTCACACGGCCCTGCCCCGGGGCCCCGGGGGGTGCTGCTGGCTGCTACTGCCGCACGATGGCGGCGGACCCGTTTAAACTTCTGGTCGCGCGGTGCTGCGGGTGCCAAGTTCAGCAACCTCTCACCCTGGAAGCACATCATTGCCTCGCGTGCTCCTTCTCATCCTCTACCGCGAGGGGGGAGGGCTCACTTAGATTAATCATTGTTCGACCGCCAAAAAAATCATTTTTGAAATATTACAAAAATCAAAATAAAATCTAGAAGAAAGATACAGAAATATCCGACAATTCGAGAACAAATCAACCAGAAACTGAAATATTTATGGTTAAAAGTCAGACATAAGGGGAAAAAATAATTTATCAAAAAGTGAAATTTTCATTTTAAAAGAATCTAAAGAAAAATGAAAAAAATGAAAAAAATTACAAAGGTCAAATAATCGTATACATAGTAATCGTAATCGCATTTCTCGCTCGTGCTATCGCCCTGGCTGCAGCGAAGATGGTGGAAGTGCTCACCTTTGACCTTCTCGGTGCGAGCGGGCGCGGCGGGCAGCGCGGCGAGCAGCAGCAGCAGCAGCGGCAGCAGTGGACGCCACATGCTTGCATCGTCTGCAAACACACGGACAGCATATGTGTGGATCAGTCCTCAAATACGGCACGCGGGTCGCAGCGTCCAAAAGTGATTAATATTTACGAAGAAGGTAAAAGCAATTTTTTTTAAAAAAAAAGTAAGAAAATAAAATTCCGCTATTCCTGTGACACGACGTGAACGGGAGCAGCCTCAGAGAGACCGTAATCGGCAGGGACGAGACCCCGCGCACCGCGCCGCAAACCCGCGATTATTCAAATCATCACACCGGCGCCGCGAGCACGAGACGGGAGAATGAGCCGTGAGCGTGTGGGGGCGGGCGGGGCCCGGGGCGCGAGGTTGGGGCCCAGGGGTGGGGCCCGGAGGCGGGGCTCGGGGGCGGGGCTCGGGGGCGGTCCCCGGGGTCGGGCCCAGCGGCGGGGGCTCAGCTATTTATCCCCACCCTCCGCCTGTATGCGCTCATCTCTATGTGCGCGTAAAATTGCTGTGTGGAGTTGTCTGTCTGTCTGTCTTTCTGTCTGTCTGCGTCGTGTTTGCCTGGGCGCGCGTACGCGCGTGTGTGTGTGTGAGAGAGGGAGAGAGAGAGGGAGAGAGAGAGAGAGAGAGAGAGAGAGAGAGAGCGAGCGTGTGCGTATCTATATGTGTGTGGCGCGCGGCGGGGTCTTTTTCGGAATGGATTCAGGATTTGACCTCCGGCGACGGAACCTGATCCCAGCTCCGAGAGACGTGGGCCAGGGTGAGAGGGGGCTTTGGGTGAGGGCCCCACTGCTGGGAGTGGAGGGAGCGGGGAGGGAGAGGGGGGGGGGGCAACCATAACAATAAAACTGTGCGTGTCACGGGGCTGGCTATTTCTTCGCGGTCCATTACCCGACCGCCTCCCGCCGCTTTGCCTTCTCTGTCTGTCTGTCTCTCTCTCTCTCTCTCTCTCTCTCTCTATCTATCTCTCTCTATCTCTCACACACACACACACACACACACACACGTTTAAAACACCGCGCGCTCTTTTTGTCTGGTCCGGCACGCTACGAGCCCCGAGAAGGGTAGTTGGCAGTTTTTTTTTTTTAAATTCTATTTTTTGCAACGCATGTTAATAGCTCCATCACAGCGCAGCAGCACCGTGGCTGCAGCCGTGGGCCCATGCAGGACCCCCAGGACCCACCAGTACGCGACCCAGTAGGCTCCGGCCGCCTGTCCGACCCGGTTTTGACCCACGTTTTGTATTTCATCTGAACCGGCTCCGCTCCCGGGCGCCTGAAAGCAGATCACCGATGCGCGCCAGTTCAATTGCCTCTTGTTCTGTGGTCGGTCACAGCGGGGTGGGAGCAGGGGGAGCTGGAAGTGCCTCTGAGCGCCTGTGGTGCAGAGGGTAGGCAACCGGCGAACACGCACGCGTTCATGCTGCATACCAGCTAGGCGCCCTCTTGGCCGATAAGTATGTATGCTGAACTTTCAAGTGTACCTTTGCTGTTAATACAAAATGTTTCTCGAGAAAATTTTCCGTGGCGAGTTTAAGGGAAGATATCAAACCCTAAATTCAATTTATTTATTTTTTTAAGAAAAATGCGTGGCATCACGTGAAAAATATTTTTATTTCAGTTCAGTTCAAAATATAAAAGCCATCTGCTATAACGCTTCTTATTTTGTGCGCGGGTATTTCATTTAGTACTTTAGCGTAAGTTTGAGTATGTTTCGCAGAGACTAGTGCTCTGCGCTTGACCTCACGCTGCGGGATTAGGAGAAGGGGAGGGACAAGCAGAAATCGCAGAGAGTTGACGCGCGGCGTGGTGCCGCGGCCGCGTCGAGCCGGGCGCCGCCCATTCGGCTTGCAGATTGCTTCGTGAGTTTGCTAATTTTGCCCAACTTTGCAGTCGCGGGGGCGCGGCGGCGCAGGTCCATTGAAACAAAAGGGCTTTTCCAGTTGTGCTCGCCGGGTGGCGTGGCGGAGTAGGCAGCCGGCAGCAGACCCGGGACCTCAGAGACCTACATGACCTCATCGACGAGTTTCGTCGAGAGAAATCTGCACACAAATTGCATCTACAACCGTAGACGCGGTAGCTCTCGGGACTTGGTGGCTGTGACTAAGACTCAGCACTCGGGTTGTGATTTTGATTCCCGCGTACTCCTCTCTCGTTCCCCTAGGGGCTGGACAACTAAGCCAAAACTGCCCGCCGCTGTTACGAATTGCGCGGACAGGCGTTCGCCTGCGGTGAAACACTGGATCCCATGTGAACTCCGAAGTTGAGCCGGCGGAGTCCCTAGTTCTTCGGGATGGATACACGATACATCGTGGATGGATATAACACTTTTTTTTTCTTCCGTCTACAATTGTAGAAGCAATATGTGTAGAGGTTTCTTTAGACGAAACTGGATGATATATGTTTGTCCACACAATTCTGCAGATGTTTATTAATTTGTATATAAAATGGAATGTATACCAAATGAAGATACACTTTCATCTACGGTTGTAAAAGTAAGATTTCCTGAAAAATCGTGTAGAAGGTAAATGCCGTAGGTAATACACAGCCGATCCTAGTTATATTTTTATCTAACGTTTAAGTTCTCTTACGTAGTCGTGATAACACCGCCAAAAAATGTAGGTGTAAAACACAGTAAGAGTTTTTACTCCTTATAACTTTTCAGAGGTAAAATCCCTACTCTCTGTTACCCAAAGTCGAGGCCGAAGCTATACTACTTCTGAATATTCCAGTGCACAAATTGTTTTTGTTTTCCCCTGCTCAAAGAGGGGGCGACTGTTTGCCGGTCACGTAAATAAGCTGATTGCTGACGCCGCGGGTGGGGCAGGGTGGAGCGGGGCCGAGCCGCCGTGTCTCCTAGCCGTCTTTTTCTGTCGGAAAAGTTGCGGGAGCGAGCTGTCCCGCCTTGCCTGCCGCCTACCCCGGCCCAGCCTCTGGCCCGGCCCGGACCGGCCATCCAGGGCGCCCCGCCCAGCCTGACCCTCGTCGCGCCAATAAAGAAGGACTCGTCGAATATTCCGCCGAAATTCGGCATTTCATTTCCTTTCGCAATAATCGAGACGAGCAACCGCCGCCGCCGACCGCTCTGTGGGAGAGCTCAGCGGGTGGCCGAGTGAGAGAGACAGACAGAGAGAGAGAGAGAGGAGAGGGGGAAGGGGCTGGCAGGAGCCCCCGCGGCTATATCACTTACTTCTCCCGCCCCTCGACCTTCCCTTTCCACCCCTGCCGCGCAGAGGCAACCAAGAGAAAAGTCGTGGGAGGATTCCGCGCGGAGGGGAGGACGCCCAAACCCCTCTCCGCCCCGGGGTGATGTTATTAGTCGTAACGGCATACCTACAACAATGGCTGCAGCGGTCGGGAGGGCGCGGACCTAGTGGGGTAGGGCAACCACCACCACACCACCACCCCCGCCACCGAGGGAATTGGGGGTGGGGGGGGGATTTACATCGAAAAATCTTGTATAGAATGTAGTATGTATTACTCAGGCAAAAAAAAAGCAAAAAAAAAAAAAAAAAATTGGAGAAAAAAAAACACAAATAAATAGAGCAGGTGTACTATTTTTTTTTTTTGCTATACATAGGTGATGGGCGCAGTTAATGTTTAAGCTACGGTGCTTATTTTCTAGCAATTAGCTATCCAGCCATTTATTTTCCGCTGTTTTGTGTGTTATTTAGTCGTGGTGATAATTTGAGTCTACATCGGTTGTCCGACCTTTTTTTGTCCGACCTCGGGATTTTTGCGGCCGCCACCGTCACACGATTCTTTTTGACCGACCTCATTTTGTCCGACCTGGCAGTCGGGGTGTCATAGTTATTTATCTGTCCGACCTCGTTTTGTCCGTCCCCAACGAACCGTTAGAGTCGCCTGCTATCCTCTGCGGTGCAGCTCGATTGTCCGACCTGATACTTTCCCCCAAATCTGAAAAAGTGCCTGGATTTTTTCCGACTTTGTTTACACGGGTAAAATGGAGAGTGAATATGTATCATGGTCGGAGCATGCACCGAAAAAATGGCACAACACCTCAAATTCATTTTTTTTTAAAGATGTTTAAAAAAAAAAAAAAAAATAGAAAAATTGGTAGGCCCCTACCTAACTCGCAACCTGCGAGCCCCGCCTGCTTAACTTCGGAGTTCTGATGGGATCCGGTGTGTTCCAGGCGACCGCCACCCCGCGGGCACGAGAAGTCCTCTCCGCTTCGGGGAGAGTCCCCGCTTAAGGCTGGCGGCCTGTCAGGCCCGCCGTACTACCCTATTTAAACAGCGCCTTGAAGCCGTAGGTAGCATTTCGGACCAACGACTGGGCACCACCGGACCGCATGACCGGTCAGTGGGAGGTAGAGGCAAGGCAGGACGATAGAGGGGGAGAAGAGCAGAAAGAGAAGTTTTTGCGGAAGAGTAAGCGTACGGTTGGTTAGACCTGTACTGACCCGCTCCCGCACAGGTCATGGAAAAGCTGTTTACTAAGGAGCCAGATTCATAGGCCTTACTTCCCCACGAGGGACCACCCCCCGTGGCATGGGACGGAACTTCCTGACAACTCGCTTTCGCTGCCAGTGAAGAACCTACCTGGGAATTGAACCCAGGCCCCAAGTGCCGAGTCTCATGACACCCCGCGGCTTTCGTGGTACTAAGACCACTAGACCGTCGGCGATTCCACGAGGGAGCACCGTTGAAATGGGGGGTTTGAATTCCACTCCAGCAGGTTGCTGTCCTCGGAAAAATTTATATTTAGCAAGATTCGAACCTGGGTTCCGCGGCTCGCCGGACAACACTGAGCCGGCACGGCTACGACGCCACGGTACAAGAAGCATGCCCACTAGGGGTGACGCTGCGAAGAGCCGTAGTCGCCGACGAACCTGTACCGGTGGCGTCATGAGTACACGTGCTCTCGTCATACAACAGCCCGGCCGCGTGGCGACATTGGGATGCACATCGGCACCGCTACTAACACTGGGTAGGCAGGGGTTCGAATACCGACTCCATTGTTTTTCTTTTTTCCCCCCTTTCTCTTTAAGAAGCTTTGTCTCTTTGCAGTTGCCCGAATGGTTCGAATACCGGTCACAATTTCTTTTAATATGGAGTGTGGATTTGTTTTGACTTAATTTATAAAACCTAATTTTTCTTTTTATCCACTTTACTCGGGGCCCATCCAGGCACTTTTTCAGATGTGGGGGAAAGTATCAGGTCGGACAATCGAGCTGCATCGCAGAGGATAGCAGGCGCGACTCTAACGGTTCGTTGGGGACGGACAAAACGAGGTCGGACAGAAAAATAACTATGACACCCCGACTGCCAGGTCGGACAAAATTAGGTCGGACAAAAAGAAACGTGTGACGGTGGAGGCCGCTAAAATCCCGTGAGGTCAGACAAAAAAAGGCCGGACAACCGATGTGCTTCGGATAATTTTTCAAAACTAATTTCAGCTGCGCGTTCATTTTTTTTTGTTTTGCGTGAACGCTGTTACAGCGGTCTTCCACACAAAATTTGATCAATTAAGGCCATTTTTTTTTTCGGTATTACATTACGGGTGTTACCAATTAATACATGGATAGGGGTACTCGGGTGTACGTGTACAGTATTACAGAAGTGAATTCCCCCTCGCCCGCCATGAAACCCACGTCGACACCCACCAACGCGCCCGCCACAGCACCCACCACAGCTTCCAGCACCATCAGTGCCGCTCGCGGTCCTCGCGAAGCGTGGTGAGCGTATAACGACCAAATGGAATTCCTGTCAACGCTGCCGACTGCCGAGCAGACCGGCCAGCGTCCAAAACGTTCTTCATGCCCGATATGGCTGGGGCCGGGGCAGCCGACGCTCCGTGCGGCCGGCCTACAAATGCCCCCCAACCGCCCCGCCCCGCCCTGCCCTGCAGCGCGCCCCCAGCCCCGTTCCGTTGTGGCTTCGGCTTTCCGTCGGCTAAAAGCGCTTTTCCGTTTACTGATGTCTTTTTGTTTAGCCCGCCGCCCAACCCATCCCCTCGGCCCTCTCCAGCACCCCGCGCTACGCCTCGCGCGGCCCACTTTCGGTTTTGTCTGATGCGTCAGGCGGACTGTTTTATGGCGTTCTTATAGACAATTACAGTTACCTCACGCGCGCTTTCATGACAGATTTCCTCAATTTTTTTCCATTTTTTTTTATTTGGTTGATATTGTTTGGCGGGTGGAGGAGGAATTACTTTCAATGGAACACGGCCTCAAACTTTTTACTCGAATATATTCCGCGGCGCAGAGTGCGGATGTCGGCCGCCAGCCACGGCCTCTGATTGCCAAGTGATTCTTACAGCTGCGCGCCCCGCACCCTCGCCCGCGGGCTGAGGCTGAGGCAAAAAGGCGTCTGGGGGGAGGAAAAAAATGAGAAGGAAAAGGGGCGAGACGAGGGGAGAGGGAAAAGTAAATGCGCTGGGGAAGGGAAAAACCTTTGGTCGCCGCGGGGATTCCAGAGGAGAGATTCCAGAGTCCTTCCCCCTGCCGCGCCTTGTGGCAGGTCGCGTCAGGTCGAGGTCGGGCCGGGCAGCCGGGTACAGCAGCGAACTGGAGCGCGCCGCGCCCGCGAGGCGATGTAGGGCGGGACGGAGCCGGGCCGGGGCGCGCAGGCCGCAGGCAGCCCTGACTTGTAAACGCTGTGGCCGTTCGTGTTGCCAAAATGTTTGAATTTATTATTTATTATACATTTTTAATTACGAGTGTTGACCCTTTTTATTTTCCCTGGGGAATTTCAATTGTTTTCCACTCATTACCAAAGTTTGACCTCGTCCTGCTCCTCGAAGAATGCCAAATTTCGGCAGTGTAAATGGACAAAACCTGTCATTCTTCAGAGGGAAGCTAGTGGTGTAATAGTGTGGGCGAGTCCAGTAAGTTCACTGTCAGAAAAGTCGTACCAAAGTGCACCAAAGGCACGATAATTTACTGGTCAAGTCCTTGCCTGCTCTGAGTGTACTTGGCTAGTACGGTCTTTTTGAGTACGAAGTAAGTCATATGATTACTGTACTTCGTACCTCAAAAGACCGTACTTAGCTAAGTACATCTAGAGCAGGCAAGGACTTGACCAGTAAATGTTCGTACCCTTACCCTTAGCGTACTTTTTTCTGAAAGGGTTTAGCCCCGGGGGGCCCATGGCGCGGGCGCCTAGCCCCGCGCGAGATATATGATTTATCGAAAACGGGAAATCAATTAACCGTCACTCCGTGATACATCGCCTTCACTGCGAGCGCGCCGCGCGTAATTTAAATGCAAATCAGTGAAGCGCATAGGGGTATATGGCGCAACGGAAGCAATGAGACCAATTTTTTTGTGATTGGGACAGACTTTACCCCTTTCGTCTGCTTTGAGCGAGCGCAAACCGAGAGATTTAACCTTTCAATATCAGTACACTTACTACACTCAAATAAGCATACTTCCACGTATACGTGGAACACGCATGATTAGAAATGAGCAGGAAGAACGAGCGTACTAAGGCACCTTGGCCTAAGTGGGAGCGAGCAAAGCGATCGACGCTCTCTCTCTCCCTCTCTCTCTCTCTCTCTCTCTCTCTCTCTCTCTCTCTCTCTCTCTCTCTACAAATACATATCTCTCTCTCCCTCTCCCTCTCCCCCTCTCATTAGTTTGCTTAGGCCGGCTGATGCCTTAGTGACGAGACGAGCAGCAGAGTGATCTCGCACGGCAGGAAAGAAAAACGGACTGAGGTACATTTTCGCGAGTGCGCGCTGCTTGCTCCTCCAGGTTTCCTCATTTCTCGCAATCCGTTTCCCTGCGCTGCTTCGTTTGACTTCAATTAACATTTCTCTCATTTTCGCCTGCTTTTTCGGTCTACCTCATTTCTTGCCGGCTGACCCTCTCCCTTCCCTCCCCGCGCCGGTCCTCAATGCTAGTCAATCCGGTGGACAAACTTCAGCGGGCCACTCGAGGGGGTGGGGGTGTGGAAGAGCGGGGCGGGGCGAAACAGGTTCGAGCTGGGTGGAGCGGGGCGGGGCGGGGCGAAACTGTTTTGAGCGGGGCGGGGCGCGGGGTTTAACCGGTGAAAAGACTGTCTTTAGAGGTGAACTTCAGCGGAGCAGAACGGTAGCGGCGGAGGCGACCGCGAGTAGGCAAGGCACTCCTCTATCTTCACTTCCCTTCTCCCTTTCTCTAAAGAAAGACACTACCTCCCCCCCCCCTTATTCCCCTTTTCACCTCCTATTCGCCCACCGCAACCCCGCACCTTTTGTTCAGCGACAACTCGAACTCCTTGAGATGAGTGTCTATCAAAAAGTTACTGTGCGTAGCCGCACTTTGGATGGCGCTTGGAGGCGTGGCGTGGAGGGGCGGGGCTCGGCGGGGCTCGGCGGGGCGAGGCGGGAGTCCTAAGGGCTGCAGCCGCGGACCGTTTGGCACGCAGGGTGGGTCGCGGGGTCGGGGTGGGGCAAGACTAGGGCACTATTGTGCCCGGGCCGCACTATCCCGGCCGCGCTAATTCAGCGCTGACTCAGCCTCCGTACCTGGGCGCGCCGGCGCGCCCCACCCCAGACATGCCTCGACCCAACCCGCCGCCTTCACTCGCTCCGCGTCGTCAGTTTTAAAACTCCTTTGCTTGACACTTTTACTAATTTTTCACCCGTTTCCCTTTCTCTCTTGTTTGCTTATAAAAATTATATCTGGCGTTGCGCTGCTGCACCCGACGCTGTGAAATACGCTGTGTGTGAGGAAATTCTGTCCCCGTGTTTTTCACACTTCTTTTCTCTCTCTGCAAATCTTAGTGTGATACTACATGTCAGTTTAAACTGCGAAACTATAGTTTCGCAGTTACAACTGCAAAACTCCCGAGTTCGTCAGTTTAAACTGCAAAACAGTTCTACGGTTTTAACTGACGAACTCGGGAGTTTTGCAGTTTAAACTGACGAACTCAGGAGTTTTGCAGTTTAAACTGACGAACTCGGGAGTTTTGCAGTTGTAACTGCGAAACTAAAGTTTCGCAGTTTAAACTGACATGTAGTATCACACTTAGATTTGCAGAGCTCTCATCCATTAGAGTATTTGCGCGAGCTGTTCGCTCACCTTTCGGATACATTTAAGCTATCCGTGGAGTTTCGAAAGTCAGTGAATACGACTCACTAGAATTCCATTCGCACACTTTAACAAGTTATACATAGGCGAAGGTATTAAATTCTTTAGGAAGAACACAGTTTTAATATACCAGAGGGAGGATTCTCGTCCTCAGGAGCGTGAGAAATTTTCCCTCACTCTTTGAGAGCGAGGTTTGGTTTCCTCGCTCTATTAGAGGAAGAGTCTCAAAAATATCGCCCTAATTGCGTAACGCTTGGGGAACCTCGCCCTTATTGAGTGAGGATTTCTATCCTTTATCTCACTTAATTTGACTGATATTATGCGTCCTTTCTCAACAAGACAAGAGTGAGGTTCCCGAACTCTTACTTAAATAAACCAGGAGGAAAAGTCTTGCTCTTTTTTGATGAGCCATCTCACTCTTGCATTTGCAGTGTTGATGACGCACTTCAGTTTCCAGTGCAGTTGTAATAAACGCTCCGGCCACACGTCGAATGCGCGGGGCCTGCTGACGGATGGTCTGATCCCTCCGCTCCGCGGGCGTCACCAGAACCCCCAAGTGGTCTAATCGCGCGAGCCCCGCGCAGGGCCCCTACAGGGCCAGACGGCGGTGGGAACCCCTCGGCGTCCCCACAGCTGACACGCCGGCCCGGCCCGGCCTGTGGTTCAGGAGAAGAGACGCGTCAAGACGCAACGGCGCCGCCGGCAATCCGCTGTAAATAATTCAGAGACGGAGGCTGTGGCTGAAGATAATCGCCTGCAATGAGGTCTGTGGCGGGCGAAGGGGAAACAACTCTAAATTTTGGTATACAAATTTTGTGATTTAAATTTTGTGATTTTTTGTGATTTTTTTTGTGAAGTTTTGGTTGAGTTTTTCCCCTAGAATTCTGTGAATTTTAGTAAATTTTTGTCAATTCTCCTCTGATTTTTTGCGATATTCTTTTTTTAATTTTCTAAAATTTTCTGAATTTTTCTGGATTACGAGGTTTTCCAAAATTTTAGAGTTTGTTTCCCCCTTGTTGGCGGGGGAAGCGGGCGCAGATAAGAGAGGCCAAAAGTGTCTGGTCTTGGTCACAAAACGACGTCATCGCTATGAGTGTGTCGCTACACGGTAGTCTACCCGCTGCGAGTATCCCCCAGTGCGTGAACCACGTCGAATCTTACATCGTTAATAATAAGAAAAATATCAAACTGTTAAACAAATACCAGTTTTCAACACTCACATTCGAATAAGAAATAAACGCAACAGATAACGGCCCCCCAATTCGTGATACCATGAATAAGAATTTTATCTGAAGGCACATACATTTCACCGCTTTTCACGATGCGCCACCTTGACCATAGAACAATAAATAAAAACAAAGTAAAAGTAGTTATATTTTAGTACGAATCGTCAGGGCATAATCGGCTGGCAGCGTAGGAGGCCATCGTCAAGGATACAAAAATGTTCTTGGCGAAAGAAAGAGGCATCCCAAACGGACTCCTAAAACATATTATTTATAAATTCGTGACACAACGCCCTCCGTGAGGTATGTGGGGGGAGGGGGGAGGGGAGCAATGCTGTTGTAGAGATAGCGAGCGTCGCTGTGTATTAGCCGCCGGGGCGGAGAGTCCTGCCGGGCCGGGCGCAGCGGAGCGGGCCGGCGAGGCGAGGCGAGGTGTTTGCTCGCACCACTGGAACGCCACATTGTTTGACCATTTGGGAGAGGGAGGGGCGACATATTTCATTTAGAGACCCACCCTCCTACCTGCCCGGGCCCGGGGGAGGGGGGGGTGCAACAGAGGGAAGTGGGGCACAGCGTGCTCGGTCCAAGGAAGATCCTTGCGCCATCTGCTAGAAGTACCCAAACAAATTCGACAAAACTTATTTATTTTTTTTGATTTTTTGAGGAAAAAGGAAAAACTTTGAGGACCTTGGATACTTTGAGGAAAACTCCTTAGGTTTTGAGGAAGTCTCCTCAAAATTTGTGGAGATTTCCCTTATTTTTTGATGAGCCCTCCTCAAAATCTGCGGGGTTTCCCTCCAATTATGGAAGTTCCTCAAAGTTTTCTCTTTTTTCCCTCAAAATATCAGACATTGCTTTTACCGTGAGCGTGCAGCTGATTTTCCGATTGATAAAAATTAAATGTGCTTAACTAAACGCATTTTGGTTTTATTTGAGGTTTTCTTCTGCGCCTTGTGCACTGTCAGAAATTTCCACGGTAATTAGTACGGTTTTTCCCGTTAATTTGTTACCTGGTCCGGACCGTTTTTATTGGGTACGGTTCGTCCGTACTACCTATGACCGTATATTTCACATGGGCCTATATTTCAACTTTTTTCGAAGTTTAAAGAAACTGGAACTACGGAATTGATCACGGAAAACACCGTCAGGGTTGTTACAGGTCATGGGAAACCTGGAAGTCATGGAAAAGTCATGGAAAAAAATTCGAGTCATGGAAGTCATGAAAAAGTCAGGGAAATCAAGCGCCGAGTCATGGAAGTTTGTTAAATTGCAGTATCTCCCGTGTTCTCTGCCTGCCGCGCCGTAACAAAGGTTTTGCTCGAGGGGGTGCTGTCTTCTAAAATCATTGAACAAGGCAAAAAAAAATCACGAAAAAAAAATCAAAATCACAATCAAAAAAGATAAAAAATAAAAAAAATCACAGGTTTTCTCAGAAATCCTCCTGGCTGGAGGCTGGGGGATAGGGCAAATACGACGCGAACCCGTCGCACTAGGCAGTCATCGAAACGTCGTGGCTCAGTTGGTAGAGCGCGCAACACTGAACCGAGAGGTCCCAAGTTCGACTCCCACTCGGGAAAGTGTTTTTCGCGCTTGACATTCCCTTTGGCCGCAGCTGGATGGCAGGTCAAGTAGAAATTAAACACGTCTCACCGCCGTTGGCTCGGTGGCTCTGGGCGTTGGGTCGCTTCCTGTTCTGGCTACGTGTCGGCACTCGGGGTTGTGGGTTCGAGTCCCGCGTACCCCTCTGAGGTAAGGCCTCTGAAACTGGGATCAGGAAGTCTAACGCCCTTGACACCGCTCGTACCTCTAGGGGTAGGCCAATGGTGGTACGGGGATCAAATCTGTCGAATTGCGCGATAGGATCGCAGTCAGCAAAGCGCCGGTTCCCATGGAACACCGAAGCAGTTGGCTGCCACAGGGGGTAAAAGCCCTGTGCCTGGCGGGAACCGCAACCTCCTTCGGGAGGTTTACTGCCGCAAAAATTTTCTATGTTTTCACGTCACCATTTCAATTGCAGAGCAAAATTTGTTTCTGAAAAGTTTTAAAAATTATTTGAATAATTGTGATTATTTTGCATTATTGCAAGTTAATTTCCAATAATTTGGAATAAATCGAAATAATTCACCGTAATTTACTAAAAATCCTATTTAATCATGTAATTGAGAGAATAATTTGGATCAGATGTGCGTGTATTTTCCGGAACATCCTTTAGCGTCCCCCTCCGCGAACGTCCCCCCCTATTTAATTATAAATAAGAAAAAAGAGAAAATGCCTTTTTTTGTATTTAATGTATTTACTGTGATTATCACGCAGAAAGTACCTGAACTCACCCCTCCCTGTAATTAAAAACTAATTTTGGAATTTAAATTAATTTTTACTGAAATTAATTATAAAAAATGATTTTATTTTTAAAAAAGTTTAAATATTTTGATTTTAATATTTAATAATTAGAAAATATATATTTAAAAAAAATAGGGAACACGCGCGCTCGTGCGCGCGAGGGTGTGCGTGTTTTTTACTGTAGCTTCAGATGATTTTTTTTTTTTCAGGTAAATTCCTCATGTACTGACCTTTAAATTTGTATGTATGTATGTATGTATGTATGTATGTATGAATGTGTGTGTGTGTGTGTGCGCGCGCGCGCGTGTGTAAGTGTACACTGTAGCATGCGTTGGATTTTTTCAGTTAACTTCCCTACTCTGACCGCCAAATTGTTCAGCACTTACTGTCAACTTCACTACAGTGAGTTGCTCCGTACCCACCTTGTCCGTACCTTATGTTGAAATTTTGACAATACCTGACCTTAGAGCCAAATTCACTATAGATATCTAAATTTTTCATATTCCGTGTGGTAGCCTTGCAGTCAGGTGCACCTGACGTCAGCTCGTATGTGTAGCCCCACAACACACGGACAATTTACTAAACAACCAAAACGCGTAAAAACATTCGACGCCGGCGAGCCTTACAACGAGGCTAGCTCCGGAAGGTTGAGTCTACGACTTGTATGACAAATTTCGTGCTCAGAAGCAGGGACGATTATAGAGCCTTTTCTTCCATTTTACCTTAAAAATTAAAATTGTCTTACATAATTGTTAACAGGGCGATTTCCCAAATAAAGTTAATAATACTGAACAGAGTTTTATTTGAACGTCAGAATTTCTTTTTTCAATTTTAAAATAATTTTTAAAATAAGTTTTAATTAATAAGTAATTAAAAATAATTTATTGGAAAATTCCTGGAAAAACCTACAATTTTCTGATTAATTCCGAAAAAGTTGCATTAAATTCACAAAAACAACTTAATACCGATTTTATTTTCTAAAATAAATGAGGGGGACGTTCTAGGAAGGGGGCGCTCTAGGATAGACCCGTATTTTCTGAGGTCATCCCGAACAATCAAGAAAAATATCGAAAGATCGAAAGATCAGAAAAAAGATCAAAAATCAACAGAAAAAATAAAAAGTCATTTTGAAATCAAAAAATCAATCCAAAACATAAAAAAAACGTTTGATTTTTTTGTAATGTAAATCATTGAACAACTGCTACTTGAGACAGCACCCCCTCGGTTTTGCTCTTTTATTTGGGAAACCACAATTGGTCCTACCGGAATTTGTCCTACCGTAATTTCTTAAATATAGAAGTAATTAAATCGAAAGGTCTTCAAGTTTTTGTCCTACCTAAAAATATTTACACTTGTCGAAAATTGATTGGAAAAACATTCTTGGAAATTAAAATATACAGTTGAAAATAAATAAATATTTTATGTGTATTCTGTCCTACCAAAAAACAATTTGGTTTTCTGGAATAATGTTGAAAATTGTTGTGGAAAGACATTGTTAAGTCAAAAAAATAAAATGAACGGTGGGAAAAATAATTAAAGAAATGTTGTGTGTATTGTCCTACCGAAAATAATTTTATCCTCCGGTAAACTGTGGAAGAATGTTCAGAATTTCTAGATAATTATTTTTCCTTTTCCCGAATTTAAAACGTGGAATTGAAAATGTTTTCGGGTAGGACAAAATAAAATACTGTGCCATAATTTCCGCATTTTATTTTCGTTCAGCGTAATCTTGACTTAGAAGATTAAGAAGAGTCTACGAAATTAAATTGCTGTTTTTCAACACTCTTAATTATTTCCGTGTGGTACCTGGCTGAAGCTAGCACCATAGTACCACCATGGTACCAGGCTCTCCCGGTACCACCACCCTGTGCGAGGCTAGGAGGATACCGTGATGAGAAATAATGACGTCGAAAGTCGCGGCGGTTCCTTCTGAATTATATATATCGTCATGTCACCCAAAAATGACAAATAAATGCATTGATGTTTGTATTATCTTATTATTATTATTAATATATCATACACTCTAAAAAAAGTACAAAATTCTGTTTCGTTCTTTCCGACTAGCTTACTAAACTTTGTTAATGGCACAGGTAGGTCGCTGCCCCTACACGGCGCGAATTAAGGAGAAATCACCCCCCCACCCCCAGCCCTGTCGGCCACTAGATTGAAATCACCCCCCCACCCCTGTCGGCCACTAGATTGCCGCCTGGAAAGTAGGCAAACTTATGTAGGCAACCTAAAGTGCGACGCACCCCCCCCCCGCCCCTTTTCAGTCGGGCCTCAATCCACCCCTGTCCCCAACAGGGTGAACTTCACTATTTTCTTAATTGTACCTATTTATCTACATTTTGCAAAATTCATGAACTTCAAACTTAGGCTTTATATCATCTTAAGGATAGGGGAAGTCAGGCTCTGATTATGGTAAAGGTGCTGGTACCAGCCGGTTCCGGGTATATTTTGGCTGGTACCAGGTTATTTTCTGAAAGATTAGTGTCCTATGGTCTCATTTATTTCATAGTACCAGACGAGTACCTGCCAGAACAGGCTGGTACCAGGCCGAGAAGGATAGGGGAAGTCCAGCCCTGCTTATGGGAAAGGTGCTGGTACCAGCGGGTTCCCCGTATATTTTCGCTGGTACCAGACTATTTTCTGAAAGATTAGTGTCCTATGGTCTCATTTATTTCATAGTACCAGACAGGTACCTGCCTGAACAGTTTGGTACCAGGCCGAGAAGGATAGCGGTACTCCAGCCCTGCTTATCGGTTTGGTGCTGGTACCAGCGAGTTCCGGGTATATTTTGGCAGGTACCAGGGTATTTTCTGAAAGATTAGTGTCCGATGGTCTCATTTATTTCTGGCAAGTACCTACCAGAACAGGCTGGTACCAGGCCGAGAAGGATAGAGGTACTCCAGCTCTGCTTATCAGTTTGGTGCTGGTACCAGCGAGTTCCGGGTATATTTTGGCTGGTACTAGGGTATTTTCTGAAACTTTAGTGTCCTATGGTCTCATTTATTTCATAGAACCAGACAAGTACCTGCCAGAACAGGCTGGTACCAGGCCGAGAAGAATAGGGGTACTCCAGCCCTGCTTATCAGTTTGGTGCTGGTACCAGCGGGTTCCGGGTATATTTTGGCTGGTACCAGGTTATTTTCTGAAAGATTAGTGTCCTATGGTCTCATTTATTTCATAGAACAAGACAAGTACCTGCCAGAACAGGCTGGTACCAGGCCGAGAAGGATAGGGGTACTCCAGCCGTTGTTGTGCAGAAGGTGTTACCAGTCTGTTAGGGGTATATTTTGGCTGGTACCAGGGTATTTTATACCTGCCGAGAAACGTCTAAGGAAGTCGGCAGGTATCTGCCTGGTTCTATGTAGTGAGTGACACCAAAGGACTCTGTTCTCTCAGAAAATACCCTGGTACCAGCCAAAATATACCCCTAACAGACTGGTAACACCTTCTGCACAACAACGGCTAGGCTAACCTTATCACTTTCTGCCTGGTACCTGCCCATTCTGCCCACTTGTCTGGTACTATGTAATCAATGAAACCATAGGACACTTATCTTTCAGAAAATACCCTGGTACCAGCCAAAATATACTCGGAACCCGCTGGTACCAGGACCTAACTGATCAGAAGGGCTCGACTGGCCATATCCTCCTCGGCCTGGTACCAGCCTGTTCTGGCAGGTACTTGCCTGGTACTATGAAATAAATGAGATCATCGGACACTAATCTTTCAGAAAATAGCCCTGTACTAGCCAAAATATACCTGGAACCCTCTGGTACCAGCACCTTCCACATAAGCAGGGCTGGACTTCCCCTATCCTTCTCGGCCTGGTACCAGACTGTTCGGGCAGGTACCTGTCTGGTACTATGAAATAAATGAGACCATAGGACACTAATCTTTCAGAAAATAGTCTGGTACCAGCGAAAATATACGGGGAACCCGCTGGTACCAGCACCTTTCCCATAAGCAGGGCTGGACTTCCCCTATCCTTCTCGGCCTGGTACCAGCCTGTTCTGGCAGGTACTCGTCTGGTACTATGAAATAAATGAGACCATAGGACACTAATCTTTCAGAAAATAACCTGGTACCAGCCAAAATATACCCGGAACCGGCTGGTACCAGCACCTTTACCATAATCAGAGCCTGACTTCCCCTATCCTTAAGATGATATAAAGCCTAAGTTTGAAGTTCATGAATTTTGCAAAATGTAGATAAATAGGTACAATTAAGAAAATAGTGAAGTTCACCCTGTTGGGGACAGGGGCGGATTGAGGCCCGACTGAAAAGGGGCGGAGTGCGTCGCACTTTAGGTTGCCTACATAAGTTTGCCTACTTTCCAGGCGGCAATCTAGTGGCCGACAGGGGTGGGGGGGGTGATTTCAATCTAGTGGCCGACAGGGGTGGGGGTGGGGGGGTGATTTCCCCCCCCCTCCTTAATTCGCGCCGTGTAGGGGCAGCGACCTACCTGTGCCATTAACAAAGTTTAGTAAGCTAGTCGGAAAGAACGAAACAGAATTTTGTACTTTTTTTAGAGTGTATGATATATTAATAATAATAATAAGATAATACAAACATCAATGCATTTATTTGTCATTTTTGGGTGACATGACGATATATATAATTCAGAAGGAACCGCCGCGACTTTCGACGTCATTATTTCTCATCACGGTATCCTCCTAGCCTCGCACAGGGTGGTGGTACCGGGAGAGCCTGGTACCATGGTGGTACTATGGTGCTAGCTTCAGCCAGGTACCACACGGAAATAATTAAGAGTGTTGAAAAACAGCAATTTAATTTCGTAGACTCTTCTTAATCTTCTAAGTCAAGATTACGCTGAACGAAAATAAAATGCGGAAATTATGGCACAGTATTTTATTTTGTCCTACCCGAAAACATTTTCAATTCCACGTTTTAAATTCGGGAAAAGGAAAAATAATTATCTAGAAATTCTGAACATTCTTCCACAGTTTACCGGAGGATAAAATTATTTTCGGTAGGACAATACACACAACATTTCTTTAATTATTTTTCCCACCGTTCATTTTATTTTTTTGACTTAACAATGTCTTTCCACAACAATTTTCAACATTATTCCAGAAAACCAAATTGTTTTTTGGTAGGACAGAATACACATAAAATATTTATTTATTTTCAACTGTATATTTTAATTTCCAAGAATGGTTTTCCAATTTATTTTCGACAAGTGTAAATATTTTTAGGTAGGACAAAAACTTGAAGACCTTTCGATTTAATTACTTCTATATTTAAGAAATTACGGTAGGACAAATTCCGGTAGGACCAATTGTGGTTTCCCAAAAGAGTCTACGAAATTAAATTGCTGTTTTTCAACACTCTTAATTATTTCCGTGTGGTACCTGGCTGAAGCTAGCACCATAGTACCACCATGGTACCAGGCTCTCCCGGTACCACCACCCTGTGCGAGGCTAGGAGGATACCGTGATGAGAAATAATGACGTCGAAAGTCGCGGCGGTTCCTTCTGAATTATATATATCGTCATGTCACCCAAAAATGACAAATAAATGCATTGATGTTTGTATTATCTTATTATTATTATTAATATATCATACACTCTAAAAAAAGTACAAAATTCTGTTTCGTTCTTTCCGACTAGCTTACTAAACTTTGTTAATGGCACAGGTAGGTCGCTGCCCCTACACGGCGCGAATTAAGGAGAAATCACCCCCCCACCCCCACCCCTGTCGGCCACTAGATTGAAATCACCCCCCCCACCCCTGTCGGCCACTAGATTGCCGCCTGGAAAGTAGGCAAACTTATGTAGGCAACCTAAAGTGCGACGCACCCCCCCCCCTCCGCCCCTTTTCAGTCGGGCCTCAATCCGCCCCTGTCCCCAACAGGGTGAACTTCACTATTTTCTTAATTGTACCTATTTATCTACATTTTGCAAAATTCATGAACTTCAAACTTAGGCTTTATATCATCTTAAGGATAGGGGAAGTCAGGCTCTGATTATGGTAAAGGTGCTGGTACCAGCCGGTTCCGGGTATATTTTGGCTGGTACCAGGTTATTTTCTGAAAGATTAGTGTCCTATGGTCTCATTTATTTCATAGTACCAGACGAGTACCTGCCAGAACAGGCTGGTACCAGGCCGAGAAGGATAGGGGAAGTCCAGCCCTGCTTATGGGAAAGGTGCTGGTACCAGCGGGTTCCCCGTATATTTTCGCTGGTACCAGACTATTTTCTGAAAGATTAGTGTCCTATGGTCTCATTTATTTCATAGTACCAGACAGGTACCTGCCCGAACAGTCTGGTACCAGGCCGAGAAGGATAGGGGTACTCCAGCCCTGCTTATCGGTTTGGTGCTGGTACCAGCGAGTTCCGGGTATATTTTGGCAGGTACCAGGGTATTTTCTGAAAGATTAGTGTCCGATGATCTCATTTATTTCTGGCAAGTACCTACCAGAACAGGCTGGTACCAGGCCGAGAAGGATAGAGGTACTCCAGCTCTGCTTATCAGTTTGGTGCTGGTACCAGCGAGTTCCGGGTATATTTTGGCTGGTACTAGGGTATTTTCTGAAACTTTAGTGTCCTATGGTCTCATTTATTTCATAGAACCAGACAAGTACCTGCCAGAACAGGCTGGTACCAGGCCGAGAAGAATAGGGGTACTCCAGCCCTGCTTATCAGTTTGGTGCTGGTACCAGCGGGTTCCGGGTATATTTTGGCTGGTACCAGGTTATTTTCTGAAAGATTAGTGTCCTATGGTCTCATTTATTTCATAGAACAAGACAAGTACCTGCCAGAACAGGCTGGTACCAGGCCGAGAAGGATAGGGGTACTCCAGCCGTTGTTGTGCAGAAGGTGTTACCAGTCTGTTAGGGGTATATTTTGGCTGGTACCAGGGTATTTTATACCTGCCGAGAAACGTCTAAGGAAGTCGGCAGGTATCTGCCTGGTTCTATGTAGTGAGTGACACCAAAGGACTCTGTTCTCTCAGAAAATACCCTGGTACCAGCCAAAATATACCCCTAACAGACTGGTAACACCTTCTGCACAACAACGGCTAGGCTAACCTTATCACTTTCTGCCTGGTACCTGCCCATTCTGCCCACTTGTCTGGTACTATGTAATCAATGAAACCATAGGACACTTATCTTTCAGAAAATACCCTGGTACCAGCCAAAATATACTCGGAACCCGCTGGTACCAGGACCTAACTGATCAGAAGGGCTCGACTGGCCCTATCCTCCTCGGCCTGGTACCAGCCTGTTCTGGCAGGTACTTGCCTGGTACTATGAAATAAATGAGATCATCGGACACTAATCTTTCAGAAAATAGCCCTGTACTAGCCAAAATATACCTGGAACCCTCTGGTACCAGCACCTTCCACATAAGCAGGGCTGGACTTCCCCTATCCTTCTCGGCCTGGTACCAGACTGTTCGGGCAGGTACCTGTCTGGTACTATGAAATAAATGAGACCATAGGACACTAATCTTTCAGAAAATAGTCTGGTACCAGCGAAAATATACGGGGAACCCGCTGGTACCAGCACCTTTCCCATAAGCAGGGCTGGACTTCCCCTATCCTTCTCGGCCTGGTACCAGCCTGTTCTGGCAGGTACTCGTCTGGTACTATGAAATAAATGAGACCATAGGACACTAATCTTTCAGAAAATAACCTGGTACCAGCCAAAATATACCCGGAACCGGCTGGTACCAGCACCTTTACCATAATCAGAGCCTGACTTCCCCTATCCTTAAGATGATATAAAGCCTAAGTTTGAAGTTCATGAATTTTGCAAAATGTAGATAAATAGGTACAATTAAGAAAATAGTGAAGTTCACCCTGTTGGGGACAGGGGCGGATTGAGGCCCGACTGAAAAGGGGCGTGCGTCGCACTTTAGGTTGCCTACATAAGTTTGCCTACTTTCCAGGCGGCAATCTAGTGGCCGACAGGGGTGGGGGGGTGATTTCCCCCCCCCCAAATCTAGTGGCCGACAGGGGTGGGGGTGGGGGGGTGATTTCCCCCCCCCTCCTTAATTCGCGCCGTGTAGGGGCAGCGACCTACCTGTGCCATTAACAAAGTTTAGTAAGCTAGTCGGAAAGAACGAAACAGAATTTTGTACTTTTTTTAGAGTGTATGATATATTAATAATAATAATAAGATAATACAAACATCAATGCATTTATTTGTCATTTTTGGGTGACATGACGATATATATAATTCAGAAGGAACCGCCGCGACTTTCGACGTCATTATTTCTCATCACGGTATCCTCCTAGCCTCGCACAGGGTGGTGGTACCGGGAGAGCCTGGTACCATGGTGGTACTATGGTGCTAGCTTCAGCCAGGTACCACACGGAAATAATTAAGAGTGTTGAAAAACAGCAATTTAATTTCGTAGACTCTTCTTAATCTTCTAAGTCAAGATTACGCTGAACGAAAATAAAATGCGGAAATTATGGCACAGTATTTTATTTTGTCCTACCCGAAAACATTTTCAATTCCACGTTTTAAATTCGGGAAAAGGAAAAATAATTATCTAGAAATTCTGAACATTCTTCCACAGTTTACCGGAGGATAAAATTATTTTCGGTAGGACAATACACACAACATTTCTTTAATTATTTTTCCCACCGTTCATTTTATTTTTTTGACTTAACAATGTCTTTCCACAACAATTTTCAACATTATTCCAGAAAACCAAATTGTTTTTTGGTAGGACAGAATACACATAAAATATTTATTTATTTTCAACTGTATATTTTAATTTCCAAGAATGTTTTTCCAATCAATTTTCGACAAGTGTAAATATTTTTAGGTAGGACAAAAACTTGAAGACCTTTCGATTTAATTACTTCTATATTTAAGAAATTACGGTAGGACAAATTCCGGTAGGACCAATTGTGGTTTCCCAAAAGAGTCTACGAAATTAAATTGCTGTTTTTCAACACTCTTAATTATTTCCGTGTGGTACCTGGCTGAAGCTAGCACCATAGTACCACCATGGTACCAGGCTCTCCCGGTACCACCACCCTGTGCGAGGCTAGGAGGATACCGTGATGAGAAATAATGACGTCGAAAGTCGCGGCGGTTCCTTCTGAATTATATATATCGTCATGTCACCCAAAAATGACAAATAAATGCATTGATGTTTGTATTATCTTATTATTATTATTAATATATCATACACTCTAAAAAAAGTACAAAATTCTGTTTCGTTCTTTCCGACTAGCTTACTAAACTTTGTTAATGGCACAGGTAGGTCGCTGCCCCTACACGGCGCGAATTAAGGAGAAATCACCCCCCCACCCCCACCCCTGTCGGCCACTAGATTGAAATCACCCCCCCACCCCTGTCGGCCACTAGATTGCCGCCTGGAAAGTAGGAAAACTTATGTAGGCAACCTAAAGTGCGACGCACTCCGCCCCTTTTCAGTCAGGCCTCAATCCGCCCCTGTCCCCAACAGGGTGAACTTCACTATTTTCTTAATTGTACCTATTTATCTACATTTTGCAAAATTCATGAACTTCAAACTTAGGCTTTATATCATCTTAAGGATAGGGGAAGTCAGGCTCTGATTATGGTAAAGGTGCTGGTACCAGCCGGTTCCGGGTATATTTTGGCTGGTACCAGGTTATTTTCTGAAAGATTAGTGTCCTATGGTCTCATTTATTTCATAGTACCAGACGAGTACCTGCCAGAACAGGCTGGTACCAGGCCGAGAAGGATAGGGGAAGTCCAGCCCTGCTTATGGGAAAGGTGCTGGTACCAGCGGGTTCCCCGTATATTTTCGCTGGTACCAGACTATTTTCTGAAAGATTAGTGTCCTATGGTCTCATTTATTTCATAGTACCAGACAGGTACCTGCCCGAACAGTCTGGTACCAGGCCGAGAAGGATAGGGGTACTCCAGCCCTGCTTATCGGTTTGGTGCTGGTACCAGCGAGTTCCGGGTATATTTTGGCAGGTACCAGGGTATTTTCTGAAAGATTAGTGTCCGATGATCTCATTTATTTCTGGCAAGTACCTACCAGAACAGGCTGGTACCAGGCCGAGAAGGATAGAGGTACTCCAGCTCTGCTTATCAGTTTGGTGCTGGTACCAGCGAGTTCCGGGTATATTTTGGCTGGTACTAGGGTATTTTCTGAAACTTTAGTGTCCTATGGTCTCATTTATTTCATAGAACCAGACAAGTACCTGCCAGAACAGGCTGGTACCAGGCCGAGAAGAATAGGGGTACTCCAGCCCTGCTTATCAGTTTGGTGCTGGTACCAGCGGGTTCCGGGTATATTTTGGCTGGTACCAGGTTATTTTCTGAAAGATTAGTGTCCTATGGTCTCATTTATTTCATAGAACAAGACAAGTACCTGCCAGAACAGGCTGGTACCAGGCCGAGAAGGATAGGGGTACTCCAGCCGTTGTTGTGCAGAAGGTGTTACCAGTCTGTTAGGGGTATATTTTGGCTGGTACCAGGGTATTTTATACCTGCCGAGAAACGTCTAAGGAAGTCGGCAGGTATCTGCCTGGTTCTATGTAGTGAGTGACACCAAAGGACTCTGTTCTCTCAGAAAATACCCTGGTACCAGCCAAAATATACCCCTAACAGACTGGTAACACCTTCTGCACAACAACGGCTAGGCTAACCTTATCACTTTCTGCCTGGTACCTGCCCATTCTGCCCACTTGTCTGGTACTATGTAATCAATGAAACCATAGGACACTTATCTTTCAGAAAATACCCTGGTACCAGCCAAAATATACTCGGAACCCGCTGGTACCAGGACCTAACTGATCAGAAGGGCTCGACTGGCCCTATCCTCCTCGGCCTGGTACCAGCCTGTTCTGGCAGGTACTTGCCTGGTACTATGAAATAAATGAGATCATCGGACACTAATCTTTCAGAAAATAGCCCTGTACTAGCCAAAATATACCTGGAACCCTCTGGTACCAGCACCTTCCACATAAGCAGGGCTGGACTTCCCCTATCCTTCTCGGCCTGGTACCAGACTGTTCGGGCAGGTACCTGTCTGGTACTATGAAATAAATGAGACCATAGGACACTAATCTTTCAGAAAATAGTCTGGTACCAGCGAAAATATACGGGGAACCCGCTGGTACCAGCACCTTTCCCATAAGCAGGGCTGGACTTCCCCTATCCTTCTCGGCCTGGTACCAGCCTGTTCTGGCAGGTACTCGTCTGGTACTATGAAATAAATGAGACCATAGGACACTAATCTTTCAGAAAATAACCTGGTACCAGCCAAAATATACCCGGAACCGGCTGGTACCAGCACCTTTACCATAATCAGAGCCTGACTTCCCCTATCCTTAAGATGATATAAAGCCTAAGTTTGAAGTTCATGAATTTTGCAAAATGTAGATAAATAGGTACAATTAAGAAAATAGTGAAGTTCACCCTGTTGGGGACAGGGGCGGATTGAGGCCCGACTGAAAAGGGGCGTGCGTCGCACTTTAGGTTGCCTACATAAGTTTGCCTACTTTCCAGGCGGCAATCTAGTGGCCGACAGGGGTGGGGGGGGTGATTTCCCCCCCCCCAATCTAGTGGCCGACAGGGGTGGGGGTGGGGGGGGTGATTTCCCCCCCCCCTCCTTAATTCGCGCCGTGTAGGGGCAGCGACCTACCTGTGCCATTAACAAAGTTTAGTAAGCTAGTCGGAAAGAACGAAACAGAATTTTGTACTTTTTTTAGAGTGTATGATATATTAATAATAATAATAAGATAATACAAACATCAATGCATTTATTTGTCATTTTTGGGTGACATGACGATATATATAATTCAGAAGGAACCGCCGCGACTTTCGACGTCATTATTTCTCATCACGGTATCCTCCTAGCCTCGCACAGGGTGGTGGTACCGGGAGAGCCTGGTACCATGGTGGTACTATGGTGCTAGCTTCAGCCAGGTACCACACGGAAATAATTAAGAGTGTTGAAAAACAGCAATTTAATTTCGTAGACTCTTCTTAATCTTCTAAGTCAAGATTACGCTGAACGAAAATAAAATGCGGAAATTATGGCACAGTATTTTATTTTGTCCTACCCGAAAACATTTTCAATTCCACGTTTTAAATTCGGGAAAAGGAAAAATAATTATCTAGAAATTCTGAACATTCTTCCACAGTTTACCGGAGGATAAAATTATTTTCGGTAGGACAATACACACAACATTTCTTTAATTATTTTTCCCACCGTTCATTTTATTTTTTTGACTTAACAATGTCTTTCCACAACAATTTTCAACATTATTCCAGAAAACCAAATTGTTTTTTGGTAGGACAGAATACACATAAAATATTTATTTATTTTCAACTGTATATTTTAATTTCCAAGAATGGTTTTCCAATCAATTTTCGACAACTGTAAATATTTTTAGGTAGGACAAAAACTTGAAGACCTTTCGATTTAATTACTTCTATATTTAAGAAATAACGG